>JAHIAL010000057.1:0-1200000 GCA_021605145.1 Aegilops bicornis
GAAAAGAATTAACATGACGACCTCGATGAACACGAAGGATTAGTATTCTACAGAAATATGAGAACACCGCTTGAAAGGTATGGAATCAACACTTGACATTGAAGCAACTCAAATACCACAACTTGAAACAAAACAAAGGATTGGCTTGCGAGAAATAAGCGGAACAAATACATATGATAGAGATTTACCCAATCCCGTATCATGCATCCGTTTAAAAGATATTCTAGGAGCTACTTGAATTCCCACCTATAAACTCCCAAACTTTCTCGTTATGCAATCTGGTGTTGGGGATACAGGAAGCAATATATCTCAGCCAAACTAACAATCCCTACATCCAAGTCAGATCCATCCACACAACACATAACCAAGAAACCTTCGAAATCGTGTACCTCAACCTTCGAAAAGCATCCGTTATACGAAGCTATGGCAATACTCCCGAACTCCCCAAAGATCTTGGGTGGTGTCAAGGTTATCTCACCAACAACTGCATAACAGAGATTTTCGATGTCGGCAAAACTCAGGTATTCCAGAACTGCAACGATAAAATTGTGACGACAACACCTCAGAGCTCAGCTCACCGGGACACTGCCACAACCCCTAAATGTCAGGAGGCACCGAGAACAATGTTCTCGTCACAAGACTATCAGAACGATCCCAAGATACCCGCGTGAACCTAATTTTTTTTTGTGAAATTTGAGGAGAGGAAAGACAAAACATCTACGTCAGGAGGCCTCACCAGAGCGAAGAAGGGACTGAGGAGTAAATAGAATCCTACTCCCCGATATATATAATCCTAAGACTCAAAATAGTTTTCTTCTAGACTCAACAATGGCCAACAATCAAGGGGGCTCCTATGGTCGGTCGAGGCTCTGATACCAACTTGTTACGCCCAATATGCAATACTATCCTAAAGAGACACGAAGGTCCCACCAAGGATAGAACCGCATATTGATACGCTTTTGCAAGGTGGATATCATTACATCAACATTACATAATAGATGAGGATACATACAAAAGGCATACAATGCCACACTAATACAACATCATCTTACATAAGAGCACCATCCGACTACGGATGGAACACAAAATGTAAGCTCAAAACGACATCCACCCTGCGTTAGCCCAAGCCGACCGCAAAGCATGTGTCGGCGAGGGAGGCGCTGGAACGCCGGGGTGAGGACGGCCCTGGGCATCGGGCTCCATGCCCGCGCTGAACAGAGGAGAGAGAGAGAAACGTGAGCGGGAGAGAAGAGAGCGGAAGGGAGAGATGGAGGGCAGTGGCGCCACAACCTGGTGGCGCTGGTTGCCGGCGGCGGTGGTGCGAGGGGACGAGGGCTGCAGGCGCTGTGGTTGGTGGATCGAGAGGAGTGGCTGGTTGGATCGGTGGCAAAATAGAGGACGGGAAGGTGGTGGCTGCTGATTTGGAGCGGGGAAGATCCCGAGGAAGAGGGGAGTTGGTCGGGTGGCGGCGGATGGGAAGGATGGATGGGACAAGCTCCTAGATCCTAGGGTTGGACCTATATACATAGCAAGTGGTTTAGATTAGGGGTATTTAGTCCCTCCGATCGAAATCAAACGGCCGAGAATAAATAGGTTAGGGAGTCCAAATAAGAAAACGAAGATGTTTTATAGACGTTTGGGGATGATCCGGATCCATCGGTAACGACAGAGCGGGTCGGGTTTGGAGCAGGGTTCGGAGCAGTTTTGGACACGCACACGAGGGGTCAAGAGAGGTCAACGAGGACAAGGGCCTGACAAAATGACAACAGAGGCAAAGAGAGAAAGGGTAACTGCGAACGGCTATGAGTTTTATGAAAACATGCAGATGCAATGCGCATGATGCTATGAGATGAGATGCATGACATGAACAAAATGCAAAACAAAAGACAAAAACCCAACCACGAAGGAAAAAACATATCACATCTCCGGAAAAGGCAAGAGTTGGAGTTACGAATATGGAAAGTTGTATCCAAGGCGTTACACATGGACCCGGATGATGAAGAGGCTTCCATGATGCTATCAAGCTTTCCATCATTTGTTTACATAATTGACGTGACTATACAAATAATTTTCTAGCTTAGACATGAAATTGTACAATGGTGTGAGCTTTCATCTTCCTGTTCGCGTGGTCTTGCCATCAATGCTCTTTTCGAAACAATAAAAACTAACTTCCTTGCTAATGCATGTCAATTATTAGCAGATCGAAGCTAATAATTACATCACAAATCAAGCCAGAGTTGTGAGAAGGTGTTAAATTAAAATTGATCCATGCTTTAATTGGCAGCAACGCCCCCAGCTTCCTGCCTAAATCAACAAGGCATGTTGGGAAAAAGTAAGCTGTCTCGAGCATGCAACATTCCGATCATTTTGTGCAGTTCCACTAAAAATAGAGCCGAGTGTCCCTGTTCCAAAGATATTAAGTGTGATTACGATAATAGAGGACTGCTGATGAAACAATAAACACATAAATAGAAGCCGGTTACCTTTTGCGGTCTCTCTTAAGACTAACTAGTTGGAGAAGATTAGGCTCGAGTTGGATGAGGAGGATAGAGCAAAACCAATCTCCTTTGTGCAACAACGTTCCTTGACTGAATGTAGAGACGTTGCCCATGTGATATTTAGTACAACCGCACAAAAACACTCTTAAGAAAAAGTGATTTGTGCAGTCCACCAAAAGGTCGAATAGCAACGTAGGTGAAATGGATAGCCCTGTTTGCAAAAAAGAGGTAGAAAGGAAACAATTACGGGCCAATAACAGTTGATGACACATGCGACGACAAAAAAGAAGCATATTCCTTGCCCTAAGGGAAGATAACAACACAGTTGTGTTTGTCTAAAACAGTGTGAGGATGAGAATGCAATATGGAAAGTATGCTGGACGAGCAAAGTTTTGGGCAAAGAACTATGGAAGATCCACATGCAGCGACGTGGGAAGACTCCGGTGGAGTAAGGCGGAGGCGATACACGGAGGTCGTCGCTGATGTAACAAGGTGAGCGGCGGCGGGCGGAATCACGAGCAAGTGGCGAGTAGGCCCTGCCGCGCCGAGGAGCTTAGTCGAGAACGGCGTGTACCGCAGATGGGACGCGTTCTCGGCGCGCCGAATCGGAGAAACGATGCACTTCCTCCCTTTCGGCGGACGGATGCGGCGGATCGCGACCAACGGTGAGAGAGAGAGAGGCCACCGTGCACTTTCCCTTCGCGGACGGGATACGGCCGGATCGCTGACCAACGGTGAGAGAGAGAGAGGCCACCGCAGCCTTGTGTGAGATACTCAAGAGCGACAAACCGTGCACGCAAGGCTCCATTGTATATAGTGAGCGATTACCTTTTTCTCCATAAAATCATTTTATATTCTCAGTGTACGTGCCATTGTGCGTTATTACTTTATTTAAAAATAACACGGCAACGCGCTAAAGTCGAACTTTGTTTCGCGGCAGCGTGGTACACGCACCTCCCTAGGTAAACAAACCGCTATAGGCATTCAAATTAGCACGCGGCTGCCATTTCAGAAAGAAATGATCTCCATCGATGTACCACCGCTGGTGTGGCTGGGCACGGCCGTGAGTACATGCACGGTGCACCTATTCTCTTCTTGTATACGTATACACCACCCACGGGGTTGTGTGTGAGAGAGATATAAACCTAGAGAGATATAGTGTGTGGGTTCTTGAGAGTTTTTTTGGGGGGGTTCAATCAAAAAATGTAGCATATGCAATGTGTGTGAAATAGAGTCCTGGATATAACATATATATAGAGGGGGCGATCCATGAGAAGAGAGTGGAGGTATCATCGGCTTGAGGTGTCCATAGAATCTAAAAAGAGGGTGATGTGTGTGTGTGACATGATCGATAAAGAGTGCCATCAATTTGTGTGTGCCCACGCCGAAGATATAGAGTGGCTGGCCCATCGAACGTGAGAGGTGGACATGTGCAGTTTGTCTCTGTGGCATGGATACTACCCTGCAGCGCCGACACTATCGGTGCAAGGGGTGGCGGAAGAGGAGGCCCAATTAACTATATAGGTACAATGGCTGCTATATGTGTGGAGGAGGAGAGGCCCACCTCATGTATTAAGGAGATCGATCCGCCTCATGTATTAAGGGAGATCGGATCGGCATCCATGCATATGTGCAGGAGAGGAATAAGGTTGGGAGAGAGACAAAGCTAGAGGGTTGGAGGGGTGGTAGTGGAGTTGCTTCTAACAAATGGTGGGATAGGCTTGCTAGACAAACGAGGGCACGCCTGCAATATCAATAAGAGAGGAGATGGCTGCTTGTTGCTCCTGCACGCGTGCGTGTGAGAGACGGGTCAGGAGGCATGCACGAATGATGAGGGGGACCATGTGGCTGTGGTAAGCGGACATAACTACATAGGAAGATCAATCGCCCTTTGTTAGAGAAAGTAGAGACATAACTTGTGAGGTACGGCCGATCGATGGGGGGGGTAGTTAAAGTCGATCCAGTATATGTTGGGAGATCGACGCCAGTATACATGCATGTGTGTGTCAAGCAAACGAGGCACGAGGAGAAGGATAGAGATAGAGGGATGCATGTAGGAGGTGGTACGAGAGGCATACTATATCGAGCGGGGAGGAGTGTGCGAGAACGATGAAAAGAGTGGTGGGAGTGAGGCATGGACGGTGACAAGAGAAGAGGGGAAGCTTGTGTTTGTGCTAGGCACACCTGGCTAGAGAGGCATATTGATTGATGTGTGCCTTAAAGAAGGAGCTGGGGGGCCTACACACACCGTGGGTGAACGACCCAAAGTGAAACAGCAATTTAATCTATGCTGATGGAGCTAGAGAATGCCGAGGAGGGTGAGAGGGATGCGGGCGTGTGCATGCACAAGAGAAAGTTAGCGCTAGCTACAAAGATAAGAGGGTTGTGTGGGTGTAAAAGACGAATAGAGATGATATATACTTCATTATAAAAAGCGAATTCGGATATTTGAAGAATTTATCATAGTGTTTTAAACAGATGCATGTGTGAATATATATAACGGTGATACACATGGTGTGTTTATGAACATGTTATACTACATTTAATATATTTTATCTCCACTCTTATAAAAAAAACGGAGTTGTTGATGATGGTGTGTCTGCCATCCTGCATTATAGGCCGTCCGATTTATATCAAGTGGATAGCAAGGAAAACTATGATGGTTGAAGTTGGCAACAATCATGATTGTAGATTCTTGTTGAAATAGAGAAACGAATTCAAATTTAGTTCTAATTGCAGCGGTAGTATAGACATTGGGAATGCACTAAAATGTTGGTATGAGTAGGTTACATGCATTATACAAATAAGCGTAAAAAATTAATCGGACATAACATGGATTCATACTCCTCCTTCCATCTATATAGGGCGAATGAGATTTTTAAGACCGCCTTTGACTATTGACAAGATTAATAGTACATGACATGCACAATGTGAAAATTATATCATTGAAAGAACCTTTCACGTACGGGTTAACGTGTGCTTTGTGTAAGTTGTATGTCATATATCATTGCTCTAATATTTGGTCAAAGTTAGCATCGAAAACGCATTAGGGCCCTACATAGATGGAAGGAGGGAGTAGCTTTGAATAGCATTTTTATAGTAAAACAGGGCAAGACTCTCTCTCTCTTTGTGTGGTGTGAATAGTTTTATTTTTTTTTGTTTTCTTTTTGGTTGAGGGAAGTGCGAACTGATTTAGTACGTACAAGTACAATATTACTACATCGTTAGGCTTGACCTCAAAATTCAACCCGCTGCCTTGTTATATCCCGAAATTCAGATATCGTGCTCCCAAAACTAGCGCCTTCACAACCCGCGCCTTGCTATCCCGACATATTACAACGCCACAAAACTCCTCGAGCTGCCAAGTCCCGACACACGTAAATCCCCCTTCTAACCTCGAAATGAAGGGCGCTTAGTTCAAATCGGTGGGGGTACTTTTGTAACACACCCTACATTTTGGACAAGCGCGGCCCCTAAGTCATGCTTCACCCCTTTTCGCCATTCAAATCCCAGCCGCCATAACCTCTCCGCTTCCAGCCGCTGAAACCCCACCCTCCTCCGGCCCGGCCACGTCATCACCGCTGCCCACCGAGCCTCTTCCCCGACGAGACGCCGTTCACCGCATACAGTCGACGCCCCTCGTCCACCTCGGATGAGGATCCGTCAGTCCATCTCGGCCGTCTCCGGCCGTTCAGCCGCTTCTGGCCCTCCACCTCCAAAGAGCTGCTCCGATGATCGCTTTCGCCTATCGCGCTGCTCCATCCCCACAGCGCCGCTTTAACCTGCTCCACCGGAACACGCAACATCTCAACGACTTTCCTCGACGAAGCCGAGGCCTACTCGGCGCCACCGAAGAGGTTGTACACTCATCGCATTGCACCTTCTCCTTAACTCGACCTTCGGGCGCCGACGGTGTTTCCATCCCGCACCCCATGGAGCGGCTACCTTTGAAGCCGGCTCATGGCGACATCTCCACGAAGGCTCTCCCTGCCAGGAGGCCCCTTCGCGGCGGCGCGCCCATACCAGCCGGATCTGCCGCTGTTGCTCCGGCTCTCGGCCGCCGCTGCTTCGCCGCTGCTCCGGCTCGCCGATCGCCGCCGCCCATTGCTGCCGCTGTTTCCTCGCTGTGGCCGCCGCTCGCTTCCGATTAAGCCACACTTGCCGACCGAATCGACTTTTGGGTCACTGATTTTGGGGTTGGGGGCGGGGGCTCGCCAGTTAAGGAAGAACCACCTAGCTGGGACGGGGTTTCACGGAGAGGTACCCCACTATCTATCTTAGGGTTCCGTGTGGGGGCGGGGGGCCTAAAGGGCTGGCCGGGCGGCAAGTGGCGAAGTTGTTTCATGGGCGGCGAGAAGGCGCTGGGTCAGGCAAGGTTCTGCCGGCGGCTCAAGTGCCTGGGGGTGCAGTGTTGAAGATGAACCGCAGCCCTCCCTAAACTACATGTCAAGTGCCTCTCTGCTACCATTGTGTTCAGTTTCGACAAAGTAGTATTCAGATTCCACAAGAAATTTCAGCTGACAGCTAAGTTCGTGAGTCAACAGCTTGGACCTCATCATTTGTAGTGAGGTGGTTTTTGGTGATGTTAATTTTACATCCATTTTACATCATCTATTGGAGATGCTATTAGAATCCCACTTGAGATTGACGATGTCTATCTTGTGCTCCTTCAGCCTTGACGTCTTACGGCTCACCGGAGCTGCTCCAACGACAGAACGATCAATCACAACAGAGCAAAGGTTCTCGACGCCGCTTACATGCATTCCTCGAGATCTTCCTCCACACCTCCGATAGCCACCTCTGCCACAACTGCTTCAGCGACCAACCCAATGATGCCGAGGTCTATTACCGACCTACGGCAAAGAGGTTGTACACTTGTTGCATCACTTATTACTATACATCACGCCGATCCATTAGGGCTATTTTGGTTCAACGAAAAACGCCGATCCACTTGGTTGTTACAATCACTCTAAATTTCTGCATGCTCTCCACATAATCTCACCATATTTTTTTTCAGATGCATGTCGGGATATTGTACAATCATGCCTGAACATGTAGAGAAAAAGAGAAGAGTTTTATGCTGCAATAGAATGTCATGCAGACATCGCCTCCTCGGTGGGTTCAATGGCAACCTCCCCATCCCTCTCTCAGATTGTAATCCGTAGGAAGATATCTATTCGAGGCGATGCAGACGCCAACACCACTCCTATTTACCCCCCAAGGTGTGTGTTTCACCTTGGCATGATGATGTTAGTCATATCATGCATATGTTGCCTTTGCAGTGCCTACTTTTGACATCATATATGTCAACCGCTTAGTTTAGACATGTTCTGTAATGCCACCGCTTAGTTTCTATATCATATATGGGAATTATGCATCTCATGTCTTTTAGCCAGCCATAATCACTAGTAGAAACGGAGCTTAATACCTGGTTCACAGGCCTTTAGTGCGGTTCTGAATCGCACTAAAGAGTGGAGACTAAAGGCCTTCCCCTTTAGTACTGGGGTTCGGCACGTAACCGCCACTAAAGGCCCACCACGTGGCGTGAGCTCGCGCCAGTGGTATGGGGACCTTTAGTACCCGGTTGGTGTTACCAACCCAGTACTAAAAGGTATTTTTTGAAATTATTTTTTTGAAAATTTTGGAAAAACAATTGATTTTTTTCGATTTTCAATTTTCTGAATTATTTATTTAGTCTCTAATCGCCCATCTTAACTGCCGAGTGTGGATCACTCATTCCAAATCGCCTAACTTCCGCCGTCACCCATCCCTCTCACTACTCCAACCGAGCACGCTTAACTTCCGGTTCTATTCTCCCTCGCTTCCAAGTCTCGCACTTGTTGTTTTCCTGATAATAGTAAGATGTGAATCCTATTAACCCTCAGGAGTTTAGCTTGAGCATGAAGTCACAGTTTCACTGTTTGAGTTTGAAACTATTATTCTAAAAAATAATAATTATGTAGTAACACTAAATTCTTGAATAAGTAGTTTGACCATAGTTTGACCATAGTTTGACCAGATTTGACCAAAATTCAAAAAACTCGAGATACTTATTTAGTAACACTAATATTATTGCGTAATTATTTAGTAACACTCTATATTTTTTGAATCAGTTGTTTGACCGGTTTGACAAGATTTAACCAAAATTCAAAAAAACATAAATTAGAGCATATATTTTTTTCCTTTTACAATTTTGTCATTTCAAAATTGTCCTAAACTCCTAAACCCGGGACTTAAAACGTCGGAAACTCTACGCTAAACAAGTAAAAACTAAGGGTTTAAACCATAAAACCTAACCCTAAACTCTGAAATCTAAACCCTAGCACTAAACGCTAAAACGCCTAAAAACGTCTAAAACGCCCAAAAACTCTATTTTCCCTTTGGAATTTTGTGATTTTAAAAAATTGTCGAAACGGATCAATCTTTTTGTTCTACAAATTTTGATATATTATATGTATTTTTCTGTCTTAGGATGATTTAGTTATGATTTTTTCAAGTTTGAAAATTGTTCTATAGTCCCGGTTTGTGTCTCCAACCGACTACAGGTTAGACCCCTTTAGTGCCGGGTTCGTGGCACGAACCGGCATTAAAGGTTGGCCCTTTAGTACCGCTTTGTGCCATAAACCGACTAAAGGGGCTCGTGGGGCCCCGCTTGACGCCAGTTTGTTACCACTCTTTTTAGTACCGGTTCGTGGTAACGAACCGGTACTAAAGGTTCAACACGAACCGGCACTAATGCATAGCCGTTCGAACTGGTACTAATGATACCATTAGTACCGGGCCAAAATCGAACTGGGACTAATGTCTCTAACATAAGGTCCTTTTTCTACTAGTGAATATATGTGAAATGTGCAATGACATCCTGTTTAACCAGGCATCATATATTTGAATGATATCTTGCCCATCCTTTTCTTCATTACATTTCCATTTGTCGACAATGTTTGTACATTAAACTACTCTTCCTGTGAATCAGCCATTTGGGTGGGAGATGGAAAATCTGGAGTGAAAAAACAAGGCCTTTCAGAGTATAGTGCTACCGTCAGAAAGCAGCATCTCTTTGTTGGGTCCCGATAGCTCCTCGAGGATGGATTCGTAGATGATGACCAGTCCTATTCCCCCACCGAGGTGTATGCTCTAACTTGGCACGGTTATATCGCTCATATCATGCATACGGTGTCTTGCATTGCATAGTTTAGATATCATATACAATATTCAACACCATGTTCTTAGTTCGCACATCATAACGAATGCCCTCTGCTTAGCATATAAATCATATATGTGAATTAAATGATGCGATCCTGATTACTTAGATAACATGTTGGTGAATTATGTCATGCGATCCTGTTTAGTTATTCATCATATCTTTGAATTATGTTATGCTACGCTTATCAAGTTTAGATAGACATCATATATGTGAAATTATGTCATGCTATCCGATTTAGTTAAACAATATACATGTCAACTATTTCATGCCCTCTTTTTTCCACACTATCTATTGCATCTGTCTCTCATACAATGTCTGTACATTCAACTATGTTTCCTGTTTATCAGCCATTTGAATTGGAGCGGTGATGCCAGTATCTAGCGGACTAAAACACGGTCTTCAAATAAAACAGTGCTACCTCTTGGTGGAGATAGCACCCTGGGTTGTACATGCACAAGAACCAGCCCGACCACACATAACCCAAACTCTCAGATTGTACCCTCACTGCGATGGGACAGAGAACCAGCTTCACCCAATCTAACCCCAACCCAGCCGATAGTAACCCAGTTCCTGCTGACACAAGCACCATCTCCACCATGTAGCTCCCAAACAAGAGCAGCTAGTAAGGCAGCTCCAGTGCCCAAAGGGCCACAAGATTATCACGGTGAACCCCAACTCAAAGCGGTTAGTACGCCTATTCCTGTGGAGGAAGCACAACTAGCTAAGTGAAGTTTAGCATCTATCGCATTTGATGTTGTTAAATTGTATGTGCGTATCTTCCCATCTTGGAAATATTATACTTGAAGATGAAGGAAAATGCCAGCTTGCAGTGTGTTTGTCCAGAGTTATGTGTAAGTAATGTTATTCATGGCAATTACTTTGCTTCGTCCCCATACATCCTACCTCCATGATGGTTATAATACAAAGCAAATCTTCCCATTTTTCTCTATAGAGAAGGACCGATTTGGAAACTCAGATGAGGTAATCTGTGCTAATACCTCTGCTATCTTCAAGAATGCTTGGTGGCGATGTCGAATTACTCAAGAAAACGATTTCACCGGCAAAGAAACTCATCAAATTCCCTTACGCTCTCCTGAGACACATTTACTGGACGATGATCGGGAACGCTTTGTTCAGATCGGTCCGTAACCAAGAATGTGGTAAGGTCTATGAGCTCATTTTCTATTTTTCAGTATTTTATTCTTGCGTCTCATCGCACTGCTCACGTGAGAAAAGTGCCTAAACCTGAAGAACAACTGTTCTAATTTAAGATTCCATTGCTATCATAGTTCAAAAAGCGCTTAGGCGTTAATTGTGCGTTTTGTCACCGCTTCTGCGCTTCTTGACCAAAGCGCATGCTTATGCGCAGTTATGCAATGTATTATGCGTAGTTATGTATGCGTTTTGCTAACGCTTAGAGCCTGGCGCCGCTTAAGCGCTCGCTTAGGTGCGCCTTTTTTTAACTATTATTGCTTTGCTCTTGTATCACTGTATTTACTCATACAAACTTACTTTTAAATTGAAGGATCCAATCGAAACTCAAATGGCACAGCAGGTATGTTCACCCATGTTTCTTTAATAGGTTTGCTCTTATCAATAGCTCTGTTGATTTCAATTTCAATTGTGTATACAGTTGACTTTCATATCATGCACATTACTAGCATCACAACAAAGCCAATAGTGTTGTTGTACATGTAGACCCGTGGTACCCATCTGAAATCTTGTTGTGTCGTAGGTAGTTTCATGCGCTTTGTATTCTTTCCTTTCTGCTTTGTCTTGAACTGATAATGATTTGAACCGTGTCTCTATTTTGATTTCGCAAGACAATGCAAAGGTCCATAGGACATAGATATATGTTTGTTTGATGCTTTTATTATGTACTAGTACTTGGCAATAGAAGACTTGGTAGTTTAATCCTGTCCACCTTACTAATGAACTGGTTCACCGAAATGAGTTTCATATACTAGTACATGCCAAACTTGTTATGTGTCTCGCTTGTTTCTTCGCTTAGAATGCCGATGTAATATTGGGGAAGAGTGCCTTATTAAGCAATGGTAAAGGAAGTAATGTAGATAAGGTTCAAGATAGTGACACATCCTTGTTGGTCTCCAACAAAGCTGATAAAACAGCTAAGGAAGTCTATCTTGAAGACAAGACAACCCCAAAGTCCTGTCTTGGTTTAGTGTTCGAAAGCATCGCCACTACCGTGATGCACAAGCTATTCAAACTTCACCGTCTCAATCAGTTTGGTTTCTTGAGTCTCAACTAGAAGTCGAAGACATCGATCACCGGGGTCATGGCTGACAAGAAGCGGAAGGACCTGGAAGTCCCTCGGAGCATTCAGATGCATACTTTTCCGTGCAACAAAGCGTTGCTGGAGGATTTTAGCGCCAAACAGACAAAGCTAATCAGCTTGCTAAGCTTATTGCCAGCATGGTGGATACCCGTGATAACGCTTTCTTGAGCTCTTCTGAAGTTGTTTTAGTTATGCTCTTGTTTTGTCAGCCGCTTATTTGCACCGTGGCCAATTTTGACGGCCAAAGGTATGTAATATGCTGCTTTGTTCCCTATATTTGCACCGGTGGCGAACTTTGATGCCCAGTGGATGTAATATGTGTAATAGCGGTAATAGGCTAGCCTTAATTGCTTGCTTATTTATTTCCTTATTGTGTTGTTTAGTTGTTTGCTTGTAGTAACTGCAGTTCTTTTTCTGTGTTTTTCTAGTGGCCACAATAGCTTGTAGTCACCGTAGGATCCATCGGCCTTCTATACGGGCCTTAGGGATCAATGGGCCTTCTACGGGCTGTAGGGTCCATGGGCCTTCTACGGGCCGTATGATCCATGGGCCTTCTACGGGCGCATCATCCATGGGCCTCATACGGGCCGTAGGATCCATGGGCCTTCTACGGGCGATCATCATTTCGCCAATCATGGGCCGCATTTATTCGTGGACCATAACGGCCGTTAATAGGTCCGATTTCATAACTCTATGAAAACAGCCTAACGGGTTTTTTTGACATGAAAACGCTCAACGTATTAACGGTCCACAAATGGGCCGACCGTAACGACGGGCTGAATTTGGCCCACAAGCAGAAAATGACAGTAACGGGCCGTATGTACCCGACTGCTGCAAATGAGCCCAAGAATCACTGGGCCCTGAGAAGGCCGAAGATAACTTGGGCTGGAAACGACTCCAATGGAATAACGGGCCATTAATGGGTATAAATGATACACCGCTCATTACGGGCCGCTTTCACCACGGGCCGTTAATGGGCCAAGAGTTACAAAGGTCCTCATATGGGCCGAAGAAGTCATGGAGCCACATGGGCCGAAGTTAAACGGGCTGAATCATATTGGACGTCCCAGATGACGCCATCGGGCCTAATTCGGATAGGGCGAACGGGCCCCGGGTTAGCGGGTCAGTAAATGGGCTATATGCGAACATGCCGCTAACAGCTTTCCATGGGCCGCCGCCACCTTTTGACCAAGTCAAACGGGCCGGCCTTTTCACAGAACGGGCCTCTGTTGGGCCGTACACGTGTCGCCAGATTACAGGCGCCTTCGGTCCAATGAGCGGATGACATCTGGTCCCAACGGTGAGCCAAGACGCGAGTTTCCTCCAGCCAATGATGATTTTACACGTGGAAAATCCCCATTGGCTCGGGCCATTAATGGGTTATCGGATCCAAAACCCGACCCGATAGCTTAACGGGCGTTCGCTACGGTGGATGCCATGTCGGTCACCCTTGACGTAAAGCAATTCTCAGGACGCTACGATTTATCGTCATGGAAGTGGACACTTCCGTGATGATAATTTTGGTAATGTCATGGAACACTTTCTACGACAAAGACAGGTATGACTATCTTGATTCTGTCATAAATTTTTCATGGATATACATGCATGAAAAAAAAGGCGACCTACTGTGACAAACACGTATCATCACGGAAGTGTATTTTTTGTAGTGTTTCTGTTGTTGTTTATATGAAATATCAGTTTGTCTATGTGCTTGCGTGAATTTCGTCTAGTTGGTTGAGTTGCTGTCATAATGTGCGCGACTACGGTTGGATGGCGTAATTTATGGGCGCTGGTCGGTCTGGGCGTGTTTCCGGGCGGTGTTGTGGGACAAAAAACACAGCTCGGTGGCGTAGCTCGTCTCCAACGGCACGCCGGAGGATGCATGACAGCATGAGCACCGAGCCATTCTCGCTCATCGGTGGCAAAGGCACCGGTGTGGACAAAAGGGTCGCCAATATTTTGGCTACCTTTGCAAGATCCAAACAGCCCTCCCAACAGATTCAAATTCCTCGTTCGTCGTGGAATTTTGCCATGTGTTGTTTTCATGGACTAGCAAGATGCACGTGCATTGCACGGAACATCAAGATGCATTTGTTTACAAACTCCCGCATGCATGCAAGGGATAATTAATGTCCTCCTTTGCTAGTACCACGAGGCAAACACCATTAATATTGCATCGATTAGTGTTAGTGGCCTTGTATATCTGCAAATTGTAATTTTGATAGTGGCCCCTTGTATATAAAAATGGAGGGAGAAAGATGAGAGATAAGGTGAGGAGGAGTGGCGCATGGTGGTGACTGGTGGTCGGACTGGGCGGAGGCATGGGGATGGATGACGCATTATGTCTAGGTTTATATCTCTCTCACACACACCCACGTAGGTGGGGGACGTGCACGAAGAGAAGAGGTGCACGACGGGCGCACGTATTCTGCCTCTTTCCTAACCACACCCACGCTGGTACACGGTGGAGCCTATTTCATTTAAAAGGCAGCCCACGTGGTAATTTGACCTGTAATCGGTTGTCCAGCTTGGTGGAGGGAGGATCGCCTACCACGGGTGAACAAACAAATTGCGACTTGACCTGTTATGTTAAAAAAGAGGCAAACCATGTGGGGCCTACCTTAGAGGCAAGGCTCTATACACCTGAGCACTTTTGATGTGTCCCGTCAACACGCTGAACAAGGAGAAGCTTGCTTAGTACGCCGCCTCCTCGGCCACGGGCGGTGGCTCGCAGGATGAGGTGAAGCTTGCTTACGTAGTAGTAGTAGTCGCAGTAGTAGTAGAAGGAGTAGCAGTAGTAGTAGTAGTAGTACTCCTACTACTCAGGCGCCCTTTACGCCTGGCTCCTCGCCCACGTGTGGCTTTCGCAAGACGAGGAGAAAATTTTACTACTCCCTCCGCTTACTCCTCGTCCCTTACTACGCATTTTGGTTAGTACTCCTCCATTTACTTATACAAGGCCACTATAAAAAATACATTTTGCATCTATACAAGGCCACAAATAGTAGTCGAGACAAAGTTACTACTCCCTCCTTTCAGTTTGTGGCTCAATTTCAAAATCTCTCCAACCAAGGTAGACGGTGAGTGGTCGAATTAATTTCAGAGTTTTGCACAAGTAATTAGTACGCCTGCTTTTTCTCAAGAAGTTATGTTTACCAAGGCATTAATTAGAACGAATGCATGAATGACCACTAAATTTCCATGAACTTCTACATGCATTGGTTAGTTTCCTCTTGACACCGCTATGCCGGGTGATCTAATGCACCTCGAAATCCAACATGTAATGGTACTACTACTAGTATAGTAGAATCGAGACTTATCAAATGGAAAAACGAATGTTTTTAGATGAGCCCTATAAACCCTAGTGGGTACGTACTCCGTAAAAACAGATTATTCCAGAACTAAGTCGCTCCCTTTCATGAATTCTGTAGTATACTCCTCCGTCGACGCTCCCTTTCATGAATTATGTACTTCCTGGGTCAGCCGACATGTGGGACATATAGCAACCAGGTCGACGTGTCATGCACCAAATAACAAAGGTAAAACAGCAGGGGGACGCACCCCACTGCATCGCCCAAGAGTAGTAATGAGCAACGAGACATCAAATCACAATGCCAAGCACCTTCCTGCACGGATGAAGCAACCATTATTTCACACTTCGGTGCGCCATCATCTCAAAACCACGTAGTATTGCTTCTGCCTTCAAGAGGGACACGCCAGATCGCTTTGCTACATCATGACATGTGGGACCGCATGACAGGCCATGCTCCCCACCGATCACTCGGTAAATTCACCTCATTTTACTATACTTCCACCAGATCGGGTTTACTACATGGCATGCATGTCGCTCTAGGTTGAGAATTTAACTGGCTATATATGTGATGAATAAAGATTTAGCCTTTTAAAAATGTATACTTTTACAAAGAGTACTATCAATGGATTCCGCCATGGAGCAAAAATTGAAATTAAAAAAAAAAGGTGGTACATATAGAGAGCGCTTCACGCCAAATTATGCATATAGTACTATTAAAAAACTAGTACGTGCTTAATTGGGGTGCTAAATTCTATTAAAGAAATACTAGTAGTATGTACATACCAAGAGTTAAAGTAACGAGAAGAAACATAACATAGTTCTCATTGGGGTCTCAGACAACACACCCTCAAATTAAACTAAGCACACCTAAAATTAAACTATGCAACTAATCCGTAGACATTGCATTAGAACCACCATGAGCAACGACATCGATACCTTACTTCCACTGGAGTCCTCGCCCACGCCCCTCGACTTCGCCCTTGTCCCTCTTCCTCTTGGCCGATACTTCTTTGCTTGAACCAAGCACACTTGGCTCTTGCTCTTCATCCAACCCTCGTAGATATTGAAACAAGGTAGCCATCCATTGCAGCGTAGTGGATGTGGTCTATATCTAGTACATTCCGCTGCCATGCATGACGATGAAACATGTAATGAGGTTTCTCCAGTTTACGGTATTTAAGGATGAACCATGCCTCCTGCCGAAGTCGGCATTGAAGGTCGACGAGAGGGCAAAGAAACGATTCTTCCGGAGGTCGAAGGGGTTGCCTACACCAGGCCTATCCGACCCAGGACTTCTTTGTCGTTCTTAAAGTCTACAAAGATACGAATTTCACCGCTTTTGTCCTTGAGGAAGTTCTTAAAATCCTCGCACTCAACATCGGCATGGCATATGTGGTAGACCAAGCAAACATTATGTACGCATAAACCTCGATCACGGCTGGCTTCTTCCTCTCTTCGCCCTTTAGGTCCTTCTCTCTTCCCAGACCATGGTGTACTCAACATCTAGCCCAAATGACCCATTCATCATCCGAAGTTTTCAACATGCATCAAGCGCAGAAAGGCATCCTTTCACCATCGCGGAAGAATGGGTGTAGATGACGTCGAACTCATCGCCGGTGATGGTTCTAACCTTGTACTCACCGCCGATCGTGGAGATTTGGGATGCCATGGATTTGGGAGGAGGGTCAGGATTAGTGGAACTGCCGTAATGTGAAAGGACATGACGACTAGGAGCGAACCGCCGTAGTATTGAAGGACGTGCAGGGACGAGTAGGAGCGAACTGCCAGCGTGTGAACGGCAAGGTAGTGGCTTTCCATTCTCCCATGATACGGGCTTCCGAGAGCCCTTGGATCTGATATCGAACGGTTGCATGGTGTGATTCTACACCTATGGGTGAATATCCTATCCTGGAGGGTTATTGTGCAAATTTTCAGCAACTTAGCATGCGATCGTTTAATCTCAGATCCAAGGGCTGCCAGCAGCCCGAGATCATGGTCGCTATTACCACGACCGTCAAGGCCGGCCGCGCTGTCAGCTGCTTTGAGATTTAACACTGCGATGCGCTAGGCTATTTGATGTTGGCATGTCATACATAGTCATCACTTAGTCACTCATACTACAACAAGGTTGGCTATAAGGTTGGCTATAAGTGTATTTTTTTACTTCTCTCAATCACTTTCTTCGTATTACTCTCCCAGGTTATAATATAAGAACGTTTTTGACACTAGTGTAGTGCCAAAAACATTCTTATATTATAGGATACAGGGAGTACTAGTATTTATTGCATTTGCCAAGGAGTGACCTCTTCCAATGAAATGGTGTGCTTCTTAGTTTTTTGTTGCTAAGTTTGCTTCATTTAATTATCTATAGACTCAAAATTGTCTTTTCACCTAGGTACACGCGCTTAGTACCGTTTCTTCCTTGGGTCAGCAAACTAGACTCTCTCTTCTTGATTAACTTGCCACATCGGACTTTATGCCTATGTGGCAAGCTTAGAAACCCAGAGGGAGCAAGTAAGTACAATAGTGCGCTTTACATGGCATTTTGCATATGTGGAGGAAAGAGAGGCAAGGAAAAGTGGAGAAGTGGGCTCAAATGCAAGAGCCAGCCTCTACTACATGGTGGAGCATTGGGAGAGGCACCTGTATGGAGGTGGTCAGAATCGGAGACTCACGCCGTCGTGGCGCCTCAGCTTAAAATGATAATGGCAAGTCAAATCACGGGGCCCCACCTGTCCAGCAAAGAACTTCATTTGTCAAATCACACAGCCCTACGTTTGCAAGCAGCCTACTCCCTCGTCTTCTCGCGTCTTTGTCGAATCGACACATGAATCGCTTCCGCCACTGCCAAGCAGAAAAGCCCCGCCTCGACTTTTAAATACAACTACATCCGCTTAAGAATCCAATGATATACTTTTTGTGACATAGTAACTCATATTTAGTTAGTCAAATGGATGACCTAGAACTATGTGCAGGCCCTATAAACCGAGACACCTAAAATAAAAAACCGAGACGGAGAGGGTAGTTCAGCACGTATCTTTTTAGATCAATATAGTCGAGATTCACCAAGGAGCAAAACCAAGTGGTAGGCTGCTCTGCCGTGTTGGCGTAGCAACTCAAGCAGTGGTCACCCGCACACCGAAATGGCTTACACACTTAACAGACCCCTTTGGCCGACATGTGGCTCATCCACCGTCTTGTTCCATGTGCGATGCACCAAATTACAGTTCGGAGCAGCGGTTGGAATTGGAGGCACCCCAGTCGTAGCGCCGCAGTAGTAGAAAATGAGCGATGAGGGGTCAAATCAAGCCCCACCTTTCCCGCATTAAGCTGGACGGACGAAGCAACCATCATTTCACTCTAGGGCGCAAGAGCATAAATAAAAGAGAAAACAATGATGCGTGCGACAGCTACCTAGGGCACCCTAGGGTAGGGGTCTCCAAAGATGCATCCTTTTTTTGAAAGCGCCTCCACTACAAATCGGTTCTCCCTCGTCCTCTTGAAGAAAACAAATGATGAGTGCGGCGGTAGGGTTTGTAGGAGTACTACAGCATACAGGGCCACGTCGTAGTAAACGGGTTCGAGTCGACACCTTAAATATGTGCGGGCCGCTTTGTTTTACGGGAACGAGGAAGCATTTTGGGTTCGGGGACCAGTGGAGATATAGTACGTACATAAAATTGTGGACGTGGGGTTCAATTTAAAGGCAATGATGCATGGGCCCTCCATTTTGATATACCCAACAGCGTGAAATTTGCTACTCTACTCAAAACTAGTAAGGTACACATGTATTGAACGCATGAGATTTCAAACCAAATTATGAATAAATACACACTATAGCATGTAAAGCTTTGAGTCATATATGCATGATGTAGATGTTCGTTTAGTTCCTATAGGACATCTCATTCAAAATCAATTAGTTTTATAAAAATGTTAAGATTCATGGTGTTGTGCATTGTAAATCATAAAGTAAAAAAACAAATAATGGCAATTCATTTAGAAAAAAATCAATTATGATACGTAAGATTCTAGAACAAAGGAGAAGTGCTTGTGTTTTGAGGTTTGTGCATTATGCTTAAGTTCAACCATGGAGTCTTCTAAATTGTACATGTGGCAGATCCGTGGAATGTTGATGATATCCAATGGCCGTGAGTGCTCGGATTTGCCTATATCTGCACCGTCGGATTAGCTTCATCCAAATGACCATCTTTCAAAGTTATTGGCACACTATATAGTTCTTGTGCCATAGTTGCATGTTTTGGAAAAAAGCTACTAGTGGGTTGTACTATCTATTTAGGGATAGAAGATGTATACATGGAAGTTGTAGGAAAGAGATGACATGGAGCATCTCAATTCCTATGGAGTAGAGATTGGAAAAAGAGATGCCATTTGGTTCACTTCATAGGAACTTTTCTATTGAATCTAGAGATGACATGTATCTCAATTCCTATGAGGAGGGATTAGAAAAGAGATGTAATTTGGTTCATATCATAGGAACTTTTCTATTGAATATACGCTTATGTTTATTTTCCTTTGAAATTAAGGGAGTATAGGAATCCATTCATATGAACCAAGTGGCTCTAAAGCTATAGAAATGATATCATGTTTATTTCCTTTGAAATGTGGAGTATATGAATCTATTCCTATGAACCAACATTGGCTCTAAAGGAAAAAATCCTATAAAAATCATATCATATAGAGTTCCTATGATATTCCTCGACACTAAAGGATGGTTGAAATTGCTGCGGGTGATACGATGATCTTTCTTTGTAGACTCCTCACCCATCTTTATAGTTACCTCTCGTAGATGAATGAAATGATATATACAGGGTATTCTACATGTGCAATTTGGTACCACGAAAACTTCGGTAAAAGTTTGCGAGGTTCGAATTTTCAATAAAGCTATATGCACTGCATTTCGGAACGGAGGGAGCATAGGGCAGTTGCTAACACTCACGTGGAAGATTTGTGTGTAGGAGGAGTGGCTCTTCTATTAAATGACATGGCAAAACTGACACTATCGGATGCCGATCTAACGGTTCTTACGTCGTTCGTCAGGAAAAGGCTTGTGGCGAACGTTTGTCGGATAATGATTTACGGACACATGCATTGCATTGATGCGTGCCCCCCTCTCTCTCACGCACATGCACCCTCACGAGTCACGACTCTCCCGAGTCCTCTCGCAGACTCGCGCCGTCGCACTCCACCGTCTATCTCACAGGTAGACGCCACGCACATATGTGCTCTTCACACCCTACCCTCGTAACTTCTAAAAACAAAAGACGTCGCGCACATTTTATTTTAGCTCACACGTCACACACTTATACTATTACTCTTGCATTTAACGCGTTCTTTGGGCATAGTATATTGTACTCTCACGAAGAGAAGCGGTGCACGACGCACTAGTTCTCTCACACCCACTCATGGTACACGAGAGCGCATTTTTTTGAAGCTGGTACAACAAAATCACTCCACTATATATAAAAGCTGGAGCCTTAGCGCTTGCTTTACTAGGGTTCCTCTCGTTCACTCTCTCATGCTCTCCAGACCTAAGCAAGACATAGGTGGCCACACTCTCTCTCAGCTCACGGCTGGTCACAAATCCGGCCGGACAACCTCGACCGGGGCAGGGGTGTAGGTGCATCGTTCACGCTGTTGTCGGCGGTGAGGGAGGAGACCAATGGCTGCCCGCGTGTTCCGATCAGCGGCCGTGCCGTTCTCTCTGAGAGAGCGCCGGCTCAGGAGGGCCTCCGACCCTTTCTTCCTCCCTGCGGTATTGTGGCCAAGATGCGGCCTCCCGACGCGTCTTTGCCACATGCCGACGCGACTCCTCGTGTATATATTCCTTGAAACCTGCCTTGCTCTACTGCCCAGCTCCTTCGTGTGGATCCTTTTCTACTTCCATCCGTTGTTCCAAAGCCACCTAGACTTCTACTATTATTAGAGGTAAAGCTAGTTCATACAACACTCTAAGCGTTGGTTCAAATAGGGAAGAAAGTGGAAAGGCTGTAACATGAATCTAGGACTTGGTTCTAAGAGGAAATGGGGGAAAGTAGTAGATACCTGCTGTCCCTACGCCCATATCGCTACCGTTAATGTAAAATCACATGAAGCATTAAGCAATGCCACCTAATGACACTATAAGTAATGGTCTAGTGCCATCGATAAATTGAAGCAATGCCACCACCATTTTATGAAGTGCTTCCGTCTTGCTTTATTTCCCATGAATTGTGTTTTTGCAGTTACACTTAAATCTCACACCGCTAACATTGCTTCATCCCAGTGGAACTGCAAAAATTTGATTGCACATTTACTGACCATGTGCTACTCTCATGACAGTAATACTAATGCTATTGTTCTGCATGTTAATCTAGTGGCATTGTTGATGTGATGTGATGCTACTTACTTAAGGACTCTTCATACTGTCAATCTAGTGCCAATTATAACACAATAGATGCTGCTGTTAATCATACGCCACTGCAAATATCTATCACTGTTTAAATAACCGTATTTCGTATTTGCGCAAGCAGGGATGTATGTCTCCATATCATTTCGGGATGTCTGTCTCCATGTCGTTTCTATCCGCGCAATCAAAAGCACACACGTCAGTTTTACTACAACTCATAGAAATGAGATGGCTATCCTCGTTGCCGCCGTCTAACCTCCCGTCTTCAAGGTATCCCTACATTGGTAGTAACTAAGGTAGAATGACCAACGAATCTAAAAAGAAGCTGATTCATACATTTTACTTCCTGATCGCAGGGACGAAAGCTTAAAAACAACTGCATCCTAGTCCGGAATGCACTTTCTACCAGTTCACCATGGACCGAGGACTAGCTGGCATGGCTGCACGACGGTTTTTTGGACAGGTGCGCGGACAAAGGCATTGTGGTCTGCTTATTTCTGCAAATAGCGGTGCTTAAATTTAGTGGAATGCACAAGAATTTCACCTGGTCAAGATAATCGCATGGTTCGATTCAGCATTCTAGTTGAGACCACAATTATAATTGGTTATTCGGAATGAGAGAACCTAACCCTGGATGGTGGCAACAAGAAAAAACCAGAGTGAACTCCAGGAAATTTATGCCTGCCGGGAGGCCCTTTGCTCGTAGAAGCCTTGCTTGTTTTTCCTCATTTGTAAACCTTCTCACAACTTTGTCTTTTGCTGTGAACTAGTATATGTTTGTTATGTTCTATGAATCATTGAGATGTATAAAATTGCTTAACTTATGCTTTTCAAGTTTTTTATGAAGACGAAGTTTAATGTGAGTGTTCCACATGAGCGTTGGACTAAGCGTGTGAACGTTTGGAATTTATTACATTGTGGCCTCGATTAAGCTGCATGAACCATCGTAACAATATACATAGTTGCTTATATGTCGCATGCCAGATTGTTGATTGTTAGCTGGTCGATAGCCTAGTGTTGAAGCAAGCTGAGCCAATGTGCCCTGTTTTGCACAACTGGCTACAAGTGGGGTAGCACCAACAGTGTTTACAAGTACTTATGTATACGCCGGGCACAGTTCTCGAGCAGGTGCTCTGTTTCATCAAAACACACACACCGCTCATTATGATAAACCGTGACAACTTATGTCTTACCATGCCATATTCGTGAAAAAACTAGTGAGGACGCATCTGTTTCGGCAACAATTACGATGGTTCTCACATGATTCACGAGCACACAAAAGTAGCAGCAATTCCCATAGGCGGACTCAAACAGAGTACTAGCCCCAGAGGGGTCGATAACAGGCAAGGTTCGGATAAGTAGACACAATCCAAACTACTATTAAACACTAGCTGGGGCAACTATTTCATGCCACGATCTAATTTGGGCTGGACACAAGACGGACCTTGCCATGAACATCATCGAGGACGTCCCGCAGCAGCTCAATCCTGTGATCCTTCATTAAGACAACCTTGTGGCCTTGCCACTGATAAACTTGTTTCTGGAGGCATGCCACGTCATCTTCTTGCGTAAGCTTGACAAGAACAGTATGCCTCACAAACGAAGGAGTAGCTTGGACCTTCTTGTGCTTCAGTACACCCTGGACAACACGCTTGACAACAGTGAGGCTGGAATACAACTCTTCATTGGTATAACCGCAAATGGCTTCCAGGATCCAACAGCCTAAGAACTCTGTTTTCCCAGTGCGTTGCTACGTCTTGAGCTTGCCTTGGTTTTCCACGAAGAGGAGAGGATGATGCAGCAGAGTAGCGTAAGTATTTCCCTCAGTTTTTGAGAACCAAGGTATCAATCCAGTAGGAGGCCACGCGCAAGTCCCTCGTACCTACACAAAGCAAATAACTCCTCGCAACCAACGCGAATAGGGTTTGTCAATCCCTTCACGTCACTTATGAGAGTGAGATCTGATAGAGATGATAGATAATATTTTTGGTATTTTTGGTATAAAGATGCAAAGTAAAATAAAAGGCAAAGTAAAGAGCAAAGCAATAATAAAGCATAGGAAGATTAATGTGATGAAAATAGACATGGGGGCCATATATTTCACTAGTGGCTTCTCTCAAGACCATAAGTATTTTACGGTGGGTGAACGAATTACTGTTGAGCAATTGACAGAATTGAGCATAGTTATGAGAATATCTAGGTATGATCATGTATATAGGCATCACGTCCGAGACAAGTAGACCGACTCACCTTTGCATCTACTACTATTACTCCACTCATCGGATCGCAATCCAGCATGCATCTAGAGTATTAAGTTAAAAACAGAGTAACACCTTAAGCAAGATGACATGATGTAGAGGAATAAATTCATGCAATATGATAAATACCCCATCTTGTTATCCTCGATGGCAACAATACAATACGTGCCTTGCAATCCTTTTCTGTCACTGGGTAAGGACACCGCAAGATTGAACCCAAAGCTAAACACTTCTACCATTGCAATAACTACCAGTCTAGTTGGCCAAACCAAACGGATAATTCGAAGAGACTTGCAAAGATAACTCAATCATACATAAAAGAATTCAGAGAAGATTCAAATATTTTCATAGATAATCTTTATCATAAACCCACAATTCATCGGTCTCAACAAACACACCGCAAAAAGAAGATTACATCGAATAGACATCTAGCTACTAACTATGGACCCGAAGGTCTGAAATAAACTACTCACACTTCATCGGAGATGCCATGGTGATGATGTAGAAGTCCTCCATGGTGGAATCCCCTTCCGTCGGAGCTCTGGAACAGGCCCCAAGATGGGATCTCGCGGATACAGAAGGTTGCGGCGGTGGAATTAGGTTTTTGGCTCCGTATTCTGTTGGGGGTATGTAGGTATATATAGGAGGAAGGAATACGTCGGTGGAGCTTGGGGGCACGGCAGGGCGCGCGCCCTAGGAGGCGCCCTCCACCTCGTGGCCGCCTCCCTCCTTTCTTGACCGAGGGTCCAAGTCTCCTGGATCTTATCTCGATGAGAAAATCACGTTCGAAGATTTCATTCCGTTTGGACTCCGTTTGATATTCCGCTTTCTTGAAGCAATGAAATAGGCAAAAAACATCAATTGCAGGCTGGGCCTCCAGTTAATAGGTTAGTCCCAAAAATAGGATAAAAGTGGAAAATAAAGCCCAATATAGTCCAAAACAATAGATAATATAGCATGGAGCAATAAAAAATTATAGATACGTTGGAGACGTATCAGGCATCCCCAAGCTTAATTCCTGCTCGTCCTCGAGTAGGTAAATGATAAAAAGAGAATTTTTGATGCGGAGTGCTACTTGGCATAATTTCAATGTAATCCTTCTTAATTGTGGTATGAATATTCAGATCCGAAAGATTCAAGACAAAAGTTCATATTGACATGAAAATAATAGTACTTCAAGCATACTAACAAAGCAATTATGTCTTCTCAAAATAACATGGCCAAAGAAAGTTATCCCTACAAAATCATATAGTCTGGCTATGCTCTATCTTCACCACACAAAGTATTTAAATCATGCACAACCCGATGACAAGCCAAGCAATTGTTTCATACTTTTGACATTCTCAAAACTTTTTCAATCTTCACGCAATACATGAGCGTGAGCCATGGATATAGTACTATATGTGGAATAGAATGGTGGTTGTGGAGAAGACAAAAAAGGAGAAGATAGTCTCACATCAACTAGGCGTATTAACGGGCTATGGAGATGCCCATAAATAGATATCAATGTGAGTGAGTAGGTATTGCCATACAACGGATGCACTAGAGCTATAAGTATATGAAAGCTCAACAAAAGAAACTGAGTGGTTGTGCATCCAACTTGCTTGCTCACGAAGACCTAGGGCAATTTGAGGAAGCCCATCATTGGAATATACAAGCCAAGTTCTATAATAAAAATTCCCACTAGTATATGAAAGTGACAATATTAGAGACTCTCTATCATGAAGATCATGGTGCTACTTTGAAGCACAAGTGTGGTAAAAGGATAGTAACATTTTCCCTTCTCTCTTCTTCTCTCATTTTTTTATTTGGGCCTTTTCTCTTTTTTTTGGCCTCTTATTATTATTATTTTTTGTCCGGAGCCTCATCCCGACTTGTGGGGGAATCATAGTCTCCATCATCCTTTCCTCACTTGGGACAATGCTCTAGAAATGATGATCATCACACTTTCGTTTACTTACAACTCAACAATTACAACTCGATACTTAGAACAAAATATGACTCTATGTGTATGCCTCCGGTGGTGTACCGGGATATGCAATGATTCATGAGTGACATGTATGAAAGAATTATGAACGGTGGCTTTGCCACAAATACGCTGTCATCTACATGATCATGCTAAGCAATATGACAATGATGGAGCATGTCATAATAAACGGAACGGTGGAAAGTTGCATGGCAATATATCTCGGAATGGCTATGGAAATGCCATCATAGGTAGGTATGGTGGCTGTTTTGAAGAAGGTATATGGTGGGTGTATGATACCGGTGAAAAGTCTTGGCAGTATAAGAGGCTAGCAATGGTGGAAGGAAGGAAAAGTGCGATAATCCATGGACTCAACATTAGTCATAAAGAACTCATATACTTATTGCAAAAATCTACAAGTTATCAAAGCAAAGTATTACGCGCATGCTCCAAGGGGATAGATTGGTAGGAAAAGACCATCACTCGTCCCCGACGGCCACTCATAAGGAAGACAATCAATAAATAAATCATGCTCCGACTTCATCACATAACGGTTCACCATACGTGCATGCTACGAGAATCACAAACTTTAATACAAGTATTTCGCAAATTCACAACTACTTAACTAGCATGACTCTAATATCACCATCTTCATATCTCAAAACAATTATCAAGTATCAAACTTTTCTTATTATTCAACGCACTCAAAAGAAAGTTTTACAAATCTTGAATACCAAGCATATTATTATTAAGCAATTTACCATGCTATTTAAGACTCTCAAAATAATCTAAGTGAAGCATGAGAGATTAATAGTTTCTTTAAAACAAATCCACCACCATGCTCTAAAAGATATAAGTGAAGTACTAGAGCAAAACTATAAGGCTCAAAAGGTATAAGTGAAGCACATAGAGCAAAACTATAAGGCTCAAAAGATATAAGTGAAGCACATAGAGTATTCTAACAAATTCCAATTCATGTATGGCTCTCTCAAAAGGTGTGTACAGCAAGGATGATTGTGGTAAACTAAAAAGCAAAGACACAAATAATACAAGACGCTCCAAGCAAAACACATATCATGTGGTGAATAGAAATATAGCTCCAAGTAAAGTTCCTGATGGAAGTGGACGAAAGAGGGGATGCCTTCCGGGGCATCCCCAAGCTTTGACTTTTTGGTGTCCTTGGATTATCTTGTGGGTGCCATGGGAATCCCCAAGCTTAGGCTCTTTCAACTCCTTGTTCCATAATCCATCAAAAGAATTTCACCCAAAACTTGAAAACTTCACAACACAAAACTCAACAGAAATCTCGTGAGCTCCATTAGCGAAAGAAAACAAAAGACCACTTCAAGGTACTGTAATAAACACATTATTTATTTATATTGGTGTTAAACCTACTGTATTCCAACTTCTCTATGGATTATAAACTATTTTACTAGCCATACATTCATCAAAATAAGCAAACAACACACGAAAAACAGAATCTGTCAAAAACACAACAGTCTGTAGTAATCTGTAACTAACGCAAACTTCTGGAACTCCAAAAATTCAGCCAAAATAGGAAGGCCTAGGCAATTTGTTTATTGATCAGAAGCAATTGGAATCACTATTTTATCACGTTCTGGTGATTTTTAACAATTACTTTCGTTAAAAGAAAGTTTCTGGAAATTGCAGCAAGATCAAATAACTATTATCCAAGAAGATCCTATAGGTTTAGCTTGGCACAAACACTAATTAAAACATAAAACCACATCTAAACAGAAGGTAGATGGATTATTTGTTCCTAAACATAAACAAAAACAAAAAAAACTAAAAATAAATTGGGTTGCCTCCCAACAAGCGCTATCGTTTAACGCCCCTAGCTAGGCATTGATAATTGTAATGATGCTCGCAAGAAAGACAAGAATTGAAGCACAAAGAGAGCATCATGAAACACGTGACAAACACATCTAAGTCTAACATACTTCCTATGCATAGGCATCTTATAGGCAAACAAATCATAGCAAGCAAAAACTAGCATATGCAAGGAAGCGGAAAGAAACAATAGCAATCTCAACATGACGAGAGGTAATTTATTATTATGAAAATTTCTACAACTATATTTTCCTCTCTCATAATAATTACATGTGGGATCGTAAGCAAATTCAACAAAATAGCTATCACATAAAATATTTTCAACACGATCCACATGCATGCAAAGTTGACACTCTTCCAAAATAGTGGGATTAACATTAACTAAAGTCATGACCTCTCCAAACCCACTTTTATCAAAAATTTCACAAGATTGAATTTTCTCCAAATATGTGGGATCTAAAGTTGACATTCTTCCAAGCCCACTTTCAATATTATTTCAAACAATATTATCAATCTCATATTCATCATGGGGATTAAATAAATTTTCAGGATCATAAGAAGAATCACCCCAATCATGATCATTGCAACAAGTAGTAGACATAGCAAAACTAGCATCCCCATGCTTAGGGTTTTGCATATTATTAGTACAATTGGCATCAAGAGAATTTATAGTAAAATCATTGCGATCATGCTTTTCATTGAAGGAACTATCAAGTATGGTTGTAATAGCAACGATCTCATGTTTAACATAAGGAACTATAGCAAATTCATCTTCATAAATACTGGCATCATGGCCACAAGAATAGCAAGCATCATGTTCATCAAGGGATATTTCAACCAAGTCATTGGAATCATCATTATCTATAGATTCATGCATATCATTATTTTCTTCCAAAGCAACGGCCATTCTTTCAATAAATTCTTGGACATAGACATTATGAGCAAGGTTTTCATTGCAATATTTAAGTATGACGGAATTTTCAAATTTGTTGAGAGTAAAATCATACTTTTCAATCAAAGAAGCAACTTCATGAGCACCCTTAAAAACGACAAATTCTTCAATTTGTTCGATATCATAGTAACTATAAACACCCTTTGCATAAGAAGACAAGATTTCATTATCATTGAACTCACATAGGTAGGGAAGGTGTTTTTAGGGTTCTTAGAGCAACAAGTAAAATCACACATTTCACAAAGATTCCAAGCATAGCATAGCAAACTATTTATATGATACCATAAGAGCTTCCCTTTTTCGGACAAACGATGACGCATAAAAATGAGCATGCTCATCTAAAGATTTCCCATCAACTAGGCTAGTTGGGGTTTTACACTGGCGATAAGGATCAAGATGATCCAAATAGAACACTTTAAGTGGATCCATATCAATATATTTTCAGTAAGCGAAGATGCAAGCATATAGAAGGCACAAGGAAACACAAACAAAGATACATACGGGAAGAAGGCGAACAAAAAAGAGAGGGCGAATAAAAGCGGCAAGGGTGAAGTGGGGAGAGGAAAACGAGAGGCAAATGGCAAATAATGTAATGCGAGAGATAAAGGGATTGTGATGGGTACTTGGTATGTTGACTTTTGCGTAGACTCCCGACAGCGGCGCATGAAATCCTTCTTGCTACCTCTTGAGCTTGGTTTTGTTTTCCCCGAAGAGGAGAGGATGATGCAGCAGAGTAGCGTAAGTATTTCCCTCAGTTTTGAGAACCAAGGTATAAATCCAAAGAGGAGCCCACGCCGCAAGTCCCTCGTACCTACACAAAGCAAATAACTCCTCGCAACCAACGCGAATAGGGGTTGTCAATCCCTTCACGGTCACTTCATTTAGAGTGAGATCTGATAGAGATGATGGATAATATTTTTGGTATTTTTGGTATAAAGATGCAAAGTAAAATAAAAGGCAAAGTAAAGAGCAAAGCAGTAATAAAGCGTAGGAAGATTAATATGATGAAAATAGACCCGGGGGCCATAGATTTCACTAGTGGCTTCTCTCAAGAGCATAAGTATTTTACGGTGGGTGAACGAATTGCTGTCGAGCAATTGATGTAATTGAGCATAGTTATGAGAATATCTAGGTATGATCATGTATATAGGCATCACGTCCAGAGACAAGTAGACCGACTCTGCCTCGCATCTACAACTATTACTCCACTCATCAACCGCTATCCAAGCATGCATCTAGAGTATTAAGTTAATGAAAAACAGAGTAATGCCTTAAGCAAGATGACATGATGTAGAGGAATAAATTCATGCAATATGATAAATACCCCATCTTGTTATCCTCGATGGCAACAATACAATACGTGCCTTGCAACCCTTTACATCACCGGTAAGGACACCGCAAGATTGAACCCAAAGCTAAACACTTCTCCCATTTCAAGAACTACCAATCTAGTTGGCCAAACCAAACGGATAATTCGAAGAGACTTGCAAAGATAACTCAATCGTACATAAAAGAATTCAGAGGAGATTCAAATATTGTTCATAGATAATCTTGATCATAAACCCACAATTCATCGGTCTCAACAAACACGCCGCAAAAAGAAGATTACATCGAATAGATCTCCACGAGAGAGGGAAGAACATTGTATTGAGATCCAAAAAGAGAGAAGAAGCCATCTAGCTACTAACTATGGACCCAAGGTCTAGAGTAAACTACTCACACTTCATCGGAGAGGCTATGGTGATGATGTAGAAGCCCTCCGTGGTGGAATCCCCTTCCGCTGAGCTCCTAACAGGCCCCAAGATGGGATCTCGCGGATACTGTAAGGTTGCGGCGGTGGAATTAGGTTTTTGGATCCGTATTCGATCTATTGGGGTACGTGAGGGTATATATAGGAGGAAGGAGTACGTCGGTGGAGCTTCGGGGGGCCCACGAGGCAGGGGGCACGCCCTAGGGGGGCACCCTCCACCCTCGTGGCCGCCTCCCTCCTTTCTTGACAGAGGGTCCAAGTCTCCCGTATCTTATCTGATGAGAAAATCACGTTCCTGAAGATTTCATTCCGTTTGGACTCCGTTTGATATTCCGCTTTCTTGAAACACTGAAATAGGCAAAAACAGCAATTACGGGCTGGGCCTCCGGTTAAGAGGTTAGTCCCAAAAATAATATAAAAGTGGAAAATAAAGCCCAATATTGTCCAAAACAATAGATAATATAGCATGGAGCAATCAAAAATTATAGATACGTTGGAGACGTATCATGCATATATTCAGGTCATCCGCCTCATAGCGAGTGACATGTACAACCACACAATACTTGTCTGCATCCGGGCTCTAATTGAAACAGAAACAAATTCTGAATTACTTTTCACTATAATAAACACAAGTTATTCAAACCACTATGTTCAGCATGTCATCGAAGCTAATAAAATTTTGCATTATTAATCACCACATACTTAGATGAAAAACCACAATCGAGATCGGCAAAGAAGAAAATCACCTTGGGCAGCTCAGCGGGGGGGGGGGGGGACACATCCTTGAAGGGGGAAAGCTGCTCCTGCAGTGCCACGGGGGCTGTAACTTCAAACGGGGCGTTGACCATCTCAGTAGTGACCGTGAGCGTATCTGGGGTCGGCTCGGTGGCTGCCTCAATCTTCTTGGATCTCTCTGTCTCGTGGGGATCAGCTTCCCGCGTCTCCTCCAATATCAGCAGATATTTGCTTGGTTCTCCTTAGTCCATCATAAAACTGACGAATACTAGGAGACCACTGAAAGGAAAACACAATCGCAATGATAATGAAACAAAAAAGAGAGTGAGAATCGGTTACTGCTTTGCAAAAGTTCTTTTTTTTCTCTGAACGAAAATATACCAATATCACGGATCCGCTTACCTGCCCTTCGTTGGGAGAGAAGAACAGTGACAGATGCGAGTGTTGCCTTTATTGAAGACGGTGAGGGAGAAGGGGATTCAGCAAAGAGTGAAATGATGGTTGCTTCGTCCGTCAAACTTAGACTGCGGGGAGGTGGGGTTTTGTGATACGACAGCTCGTTACTGCCGCGCTACGACCGGGGTGACTCTCCGCCTGCATACTGCCTTCTAATTTGGTGGATGGCATTTGGGCCCGCGCGCTGCATGGCCCGCATGTCGGTGAACAAAAGTATAACGACATTCAGTAGAGGGAGACATTTGAAAGACCTAGGAGGAGCCAGAAGCGGTAGAGTGTCTCCGCTGTACTAGTAGTAATGGTTTTTCTGGGTAGTTGTAGAATGTCTCCACTATACTAGGAGTAATTGTTTCTCTGGGCCCAAGACAAAACAGCCCATGCACACTAGTAAATAGTAAAATCAATTCAAAAGCCCATATATTTACTGAATGAGAGGCGCTACCCACACCCATCACACCGCCCCCCCAAAAAAACCTGGGTGCTCTTCTTCCTCCTCGCTCCCACCCACCTCACGTCAGCTCGCTCCTCGTTCCCCAAATTCCTCACCTCACTCCTCAGAAAACCCCAGCTTCCCTTCTTCCTCACTCCTATAGAAACCCCAGCTCCCTTCTTCTTCGCTCACTTTTCTACAACTAGGCTCGTCATTCGTTTACTCTACTCAAATCCGTGAGCGCCACACGACGCCCTCGAGGAAAATGGAGTCGGCTGACCCAGCGCCAAGAAGATGAGGCTCAGCCAAAGCACGCCTTTGTGTAGATCCCACACCGCAGCTGGGAGAAGCGGCGACCCCGGCCATCAGATCCAGGAACTCGTAGAATCTCGGTGGACCGCATCAGCGATCTCGGACGCCGTCCTTGGGGAGATCATCTCGCTTCTCCCCACCAAGGATTGCTGCCACACCCAAGTCCTCTCAATTCGGTGGCGCCCTCTATGGCGCACCATGCCCCTTAATCTGGACTGCCATCATCTATCTCTCTTCAATGATTTTGAAATCCCCAGAGCCATCATCTCCTCCCACCGTGGCTCCGTTCAAAGCCTCTGCATCCCGCCATGCTACCCGAGCAAGCATACCATGCCCCTGCATGGTGGACGCCTGCTCAAATCCCTGAATTCACAGAACTACAGCTGCTTGAGTTCTACTATTCCCCTGGAAATCACATACCACATACCGAACGCCATGAACTTGTGCCCTCAGCATCGATGTCCATCTCGCGGTTTTCCTCCTCTCTCCACACCGCCACCTTTGTGCTGTGCTACCTACCAGACAATCTGCTACTAAACCTTCGACTCCCATTTCTCAAGAAATTTTCACTTGTGCGGGTTCGTATACCGGAGGCCTCATTGCACAGCATCATCCACTCCAGTTGCCCTGCGCTGGAGTGTGATAACCCGCAAGTATACGGGATAGTTGTAGCCTCTTTCGATAAGTAAGAGTGTCGAACCCAACGAGGAGCTAAAGGTAGAACAAATACTCTCTCAAGTGCTATCGGCGACTGATACGACTCTACGCACGCTTGACGTTCGCTTTACCTAGAGCAACTATGAAACTAGAAGTACTTTGTAGGTGTGATAGGATAGGTTTGCAAGATAATAAAGAACATGTAAATAAAAAGTAGGGGCTGTTTAAATAAAGATGAAATAAAGTAAATAAAGCGAGTGTGGAAAAGTGGTGGTAGGAATTGTGAAAGTGTACCTAAGCAATTGACTACGTTACTAGACCGATAGCAAGTTTTATGTGGGAGAGGCCACTGCTAGCATGTCATCCCTGACTTGGAATTCTATGCACTTATGATTGGAACTATTAGCAAGCAGTCCGCAACTACTAACGCTCATTAAGGTAAAACCCAACCATAGCATTAAGATATATTGGTCCCCTTCAATCCCATACGCAACAACTCCCTTACTCGGGTTTAAGCTTCTGTCACTCTAGCAACCCACTATAAGCGACTCATGAACGTATTGCAACACCCTATAGCGGGAATCCCTCACACTTGCACGACACGGAGGGCACAATAGGACAGCAACATAACCACAAGCAAATTAAACCAATCATAGCAATTCATCAACCACCAATAGGACAATGAAAATCTACTCAGACATCATAGGATGGCAACACATCATTGGATAATAATATGAAGCATAAAGCACCATGTTCAAGTAGAGGGTACAGCGGGTTGCGGGAGAGTGGACCGCTGAATATAGGTGGGGGAAGGTGATGGAGATGTTGGTGAAGATGATGGAGGTGTTGGTGAAGATTGCGGTGATGATGATGGCCCCCGGCGGCGTTCCGGCGCCACCGGAAGCAAGGGGGAGAGAGCCCCCCTTCTTCTTCTTCTTCCTTGACCTCCTCCCTAGCTGGGAGAAGGGTTTCCCGTCTGGTCCTTGGCTCCCATGGAGTGGGAGGGGCGAGAGCCCCTCCGAGATTGGATCTATCTCTCTGTTTCTGCGTTCCCAGATTCTACCCCTTCACCGTTTCTTAAATATCCGGAGATCCGTGAATCTCGATTGGGGTGAATCTTTAGCCCAGATTTTTCTCATAAAAATTAGGTTGCTTGCGGCAAAAGAAGAGCGTCAATCCGCCATCTGGGTGGCTCCATTTGAGAGTCGAGGGCGCTACTAGGGGGAGGCGCGCTACCGCTCGTGGCCACCCCGGACACTGCTTAGCAAGGATTCTTTCTCCGGAAAATCCCAAATATTCCAAAATAATTCTCCGTCCATTTTTATCCCGTTTTGATTCCGTTTGATATTGGTTTTCTGCGAAACATAAAACATGCAACAGACAAGAACTGGCACTGGGCACTGGATCAATATGTTAGTCCCAAAAATAGTATTAAAAAGTTGCCAAAAGTATATGAAAGTTGAAGAATATTGGCATGGAACAATAAAAAAATTATAGATAGGACGGAGACATATCAGCATCCCCAAGCTTAATTCCTGCTCGTACTCGAGTAGGTAAATGATAAAAAAGATAATTTTTGATGTGGAATGCTACCTAGCATAATCTTGATCATATGTCTAATCATGGCATGAATATTAAGACACGAGTGATTCAAAGCAAAAGTCTATCATTTGACATAGAAACAATAATACTTCAATCCTACTAATAAAGCAATCATGTCTTTTCAAAATAAACATGGCCAAAGAAAGTTATCCCTACAAAATCATATAGTATGGCTATGCTCCATCTTCACCACACAAAATATTCACATCATGCACAAACCCGATGACAAGCCAAGCAATTGGTTCATACTTTTTAACGCGCTTCGGCTTTTCAACCCTCACGCAATACATGAGCGCAAGCCATGGACATAGCACTATAGGTGGAATAGAATATGATGATGTGGGTTATGTGGAGAAGACAAAAAAGGAGAAAGTCTCACATCAACGCGGCTAATCAACGGGCTATGGAGATGCCCATCAATTGATGTCAATGCGAGGAGTAGGGATTTCCATGCAACGGATGCACTAGAGCTATAAGTGTATGAAAGCTCAACAAAAGAAACTAAGTGGGTGTGCATCCAACTTGCTTGCCCACGAAGACCTAGGGCATTTTGAGGAAGCCCATCGTTGGAATATACAAGCCAAGTTCTATAATGAAAAGTTCCCACTAGTATATGGAAGTGTCAACATAAGAGACTCTCTATATGAAGAACATGGTGCTACTTTGAAGCACAAGTGTGGAAAAAGAGGATAGTAGCATTGTCCCTTTTTATATATTTTTGCGGGCTTCTTTGGCCCCATTTTTTATTTAGGCTTCTTTGGCCTTTCCCTTTTTTTCTTTTTTTATTTTTTTTTATTTTTTTGGGAACAATGCTGTATTAATGATGATCATCACATTTCTATTTACTTACAACTCGATATTACAACTCAATACTAGAACAAAGATATGACTCTATATGAATGCCTCCGGCGGTGTACCACGATGTGCAATGATCTAGCGTAGCAATGACATCAAAGAACGGACAAGCCATGAAAACATCATGCTAGCTATCTTACGATCATGGAAAGCAATATGACAATAAATGCTCAAGTCATGTATATGATGATGATGGAAGTTGCATGGCAATATATCTCGGAATGGCTATGGAAATGCCATGATAGGTAGGTATGGTGGCTGTTTTGAGGAAGATATAATTAGGCTTATGTGTGATAGAGCATATCATATCACAGGGTTTGGATGCACCGGCGAAGTTTGCACCGACTCTCGAGGTGAGAAAGGGCAATGCAATTGCAGAAGAGGCTAACAATGATGGAAAGGTAAAAGTGCGTATAATCCATGGACTCACATTAGTCATAAAGAACTCATATACTTGTTGCAAAAGTTTATTAGCCCTCGAAGCAAAGTACTACTACGCATGCTCCTAGGGGGATATATTGGTAGGAAAAGACCATCGCTCGTCCCCGACCGCCACTCATAAGGAAGACAATCAATAAATACCTCATGCTCCGACTTTGTTACATAACGGTTCACCATACGTGCATGCTACGGGAATCACAAACTCCAACACAAGTATTTCTACTGTAACATCCCAAATTTCCAATTTGGAATGTTATACATTAGGTCATCATGCATATCATATTTTCTCGCATTTTTCCGATCCTAGAAAATTTCACGCAACTCAAGGACCCTCGAAGAGAGTTGGAGATTTCATTATTTTCATATTTGGGGTTTCTCAAATTGTGAAAATATAGGATCATTGGATTTATTTATTTATCTTCATAAAGTTTTCCGATAAAAAATTTAAGAGAGGGAATAATATGACTTTCCCAACATTTAGGAAAAATGAAGATATTATAAATAAATCAAATTTGGCTTTTGAAGATTTATTTGCTTTAGGCAAAAATGAGCATTTAAAAAAAAATATGCATATTTGCCCGTTTTTAAAGTTCATTTTGTTCGACTCATTTTAGGAGTCGGGAAAATTAATTTTATTAATTTTGGAGTTCGTTTTGGTTTTATTTTATTTCGTTTAGTTTTGTTTAAAAAAAAAGACACTTGGCGCCGCCCTTTCAGGCTGAGGCCCAGCCCATATGGCCACCTCCCTCTCCCCTCACGCCCTGTGAGAGGCCTCCACGCCGCCGCCGCCACCGCCCGCCAGCCGAAGTTCGGCTCGGACACGAGGCCGCCGCCGCCTGCCCCTTCCCAAGGCGCGAACCCCCCCAACCTATTTAAGCGCCGCCACCCCCTCCTCTCCTCCTCACCCCGAGCCGCCGCCTCCACCCAGGCCGCCGCCCTTGCCCAGCCGCCGCCCGTCGCCAGCCGCCGCCCTCATGCCGCCCTCGCCCGGGCCCCCCTCACCGCCCCTCGCCCGACCCGCCACCACCACGCCCGGGCAGACCCAGCGTGAGCCAGCCGGAGTAACCGCGCCACTAACCCCCCAGTCCGGTTTTCTTTAGAAAACTGATCCGTTTTTAGAGATGTTCGGTTTAAAAAAACCTAGATGGTTTTTTATTTCTCGGTTTTCTTATTTAGTGAACGTTCACCGACCCGTTCGTTTCAATGAACGTGTTCGTTGGATTAGTTCTGTTAATGAACGTCCGTTATTTAATCCGTTCGTCATTTTCTTTTAATCGGATTTAATCCGTTATTTTCTGATTTTGATTTCTGATTCGATTTTCAAATCTGTTTAATTTCTCGCTCGTTTATCGGAATCAGGTGATTCAAGCGCCTGGAGTTTCGTTACGAAACCGCCGTTCCGACTAACCTACTTAAACAGAGTTTTGCTACTGTAAAATTTTGACCTAGTTCAAATTGCTAAACCGAGTCGTTCTCTCTCGAGTTTCGACTTTCGATGTTTTATTTTGATTCGATTCTTTTGCAACCAGGGTTCTTAAGTTGAACTTTCTGGTTAGATCTTTTATTCGAGATTCCCTGTGCATTAGATGAGTACTTATTGTATGCTTGTTGTTTGTCTGCGTTAGATCACCCGGAGTGCGCCGCTTGTTACTTTGAGTCTCTAGGTTTCGCGGATCATCAGCAAGGCAAGTAACACTTTGATCATATTTTCTCATACCCAGTTTTATGCATTAGATCAATCCTCAAACACTTGCATGAATAGGATCTAATTAAATTGTGGGATGGGAAGTAGATTGAGGTAGTACCTATTACCTGTTTACTTATGAACCTTTGGGAGTTACTTCTCGCTTGCTTATTATGCTATGCTATGCTAGTAGACGTGGATTGGGTGAGTGAATATCCATGACAGATGTGAGATTGATAATTAATGGTTTATCTAAGGTGGCAACTTAAACACACATCTGGGTGGATTGAGGCACCTGCTTTCAAGCGAGGACTTGCCTGTTTTAGTGACCGCCACCCAGGCTCAAAGGGATCATAAGATAATTCATACTAGTAACTTACGTGTGCAGCCACAAGCCACTATGGGCTCTGGCATAGTTGACTAAGTCGTGCGAACTCTTATAGCGGTGGACTAGCAGATGTAGGGGATGTAGGTGTACCGGTCCACCCATCGTAAGGGCTAGCGCTTCTGAAAGACTGTGTCTCGGTCATCCGTCTCTCAAACACCATGCAGTGCGAGAAACCAAACGGAGGCGATCGAGTCTTGTGGGGAGAAGTGCGCAAACCTCTGCAGAGTGTACAAACTAATCATGATTAGCCGTGTCCCCGGTTATGGACAAATCTTGAGTATCTAGTACTTGAATATCATGTGAATCTCAACATGTTACTTCTAATTAATATTGTTGGGTTTTTAATGAGTACTTTTAATTGGGATTGAGGATGCTGTCAACCATTCTCAATGTTTAACAACCACCATGATAGTTAAATAAAATTATTCCTTTGTTATAGGGAAAAACTGGCTTTTCGCAAAACTGTAACCATAGAGCCTTACCACCAGCCATATATGCATGTAGTATAGGCTTATTGATTCATTTAAATCTATGTGTTAAATTGCCAGCATATTCCATGTGCTGACCCGTTTTCGGGCTGCAACTTTCATGTTGCAGACTTTTCAGACGACGAGTAAGGTGTTTAGGTCGTGGTTCTATACTCATTGATGCCGATGGAGTTGATGGACTCACTTATCTTCCAAGTCTTCCGCTGTTATCGTTATTAGATGGCCTTAAGCCATATTTATTGTAATAAGTCCTCTTCTGGACAATCGATGTAATAAGTGTGTGATTGCTACTCGGCTATAAATCCTTCGAAGTACTAGGTGGTGTCAGCATTACTGATCCAGGGATGACACCTGAGCACAGAGACTTGATCCATTCGGGTCTGGTCGCTACAGAGAATGGTATCAGAGCACACGCTGACTGTAGGACACGACCACTAAGTTAAAGCCATAGATCAATACTCTCTTCTCATTTTCTAACTCCTCATCTTTTCTACTCTTTAGGATGAAGGACGCGAAGATCAAGTATACCCAACCGGATGAAGGCACACCTTTTGGATTTCACTTGAAGGAAGTTACCAAGTACCTGAACATTGGACTACCAAGTTTCACCGGAACTTTCAACGCCACTCTGCCTGAAGAGGAGCGCTGGAAGATTCAAGCTCATGTTCCAGGAAGGACATTCGCCCCAATCACCAAGCCTATAGATAGTGTTTTCAGCGCACCAACTTGGAGTCTGGGAAAGAGCATGGCAGCTCACATTACCATGGGACGCATTGGAGAAGTTTATCAGGAAGACCTCAAGGACACTATCTACCAGATTTGCGGACGCCGAGATGACAAATGGGACATAGTCAGCACCAAGAAGGATAGATCCATTGCAGCTTTTATCCAGGAGTTAAACCAGCACATTCGACGTCAGGAGAACCAGATGTGCGATGATATGTTGGAATTGCAGAATGCAAAGGGAAGGATCATCTAACTGGAAGGAGAACTAAAGTCTACACGCAAGGACTACATGGACGAGATCGTAGCTCTAGCGAGACACAATAATGATCTTAAGTACGAGATCGAAGAACTCAAGAAGAAGTTGACACTCAGGAATGAAGACCAGTATGTCGACTGTCCAAGCGACTACATCAACATCGACGACACCGATTCGGATCCAAGTGAACCCGACTTTGAAGACGAAGTTGGAGCAGACATCATGGAGTCTTCCACCGGTTCAAATTAGTAGAAGTCCCCCACATATTAGTAGTATTCCCTCCATGTAAACATTATAGTACACGCACTTTTGCGATAGTTAGATCGTTGTAAGCCTTTGTTTGATTGAATGAAGTGATTTTGTGTGCATTTGCTCATGTGCATTTGGGTAGTGTTTTCCCCTTAGACCTCAATCTATTCTAAATTTCTCTTCTTTTCTAAACCCATCGGATGCCTCCTCGAGACGCTAATTCCCCGGATTCTGTTTTCCCGCCAGAGATCACCCAATTGATCCAAAGCAGAATACCACGATTCTGCACATTGGTACAGAACCAAGGCAACAACAACCCACCACCACCACCTGCGGATCACTTGACTCGTTTCCTTAGACTAAATCCGCCGGTGTATTCCAGTAGCACCGAGCCGATTGTAGCAGATGATTGGCTCCGTAAGATAGGAAGGGAGCTGACCACTGCAGGATGCACAGATGGTGAGAAGGTGAAGTTTGCTGCACATCAGCTTGACGGACCCGCAGCAGCATGGTGGGAGAATTTCACAGCCACTTACCCCGTAGACACTGTCACATGGGATCAGTTTCAACAAGCTTTTCGCACTGCTCATGTTTCAGCAGGAGCTATGGCCATGAAGAAGCGTGAGTTTCGCAACTTACGCCAAGGAGGAAGGACAGTTGGCCAGTATGTGGATGAATTTAGTAAGTTAGCACGTTATGCCCCAGATGACGTTGCTACAGATGCAGCTAAGCAGGAGAAGTTTCTGGAAGGACTGAATGATGAGTTCAGCATGCCGTTAATGGTAGCAAGTTTCAACAACTACCAGGAGTTGGTAGACCGTGCCCTTATGATTGAAGGAAAGCAGCAGCAAATTGAGAACCGCAAGAGGAAGTATGGGCAAGGGAAGTATAACTCTGGAGCCCAGCAGAAGCCCCGTTATACCCCTAAGCAGGGAGTTCAGTTTCAGCATACCCATGGAGGAAGTAGTTCGCACAACCATAATGGCCACAAGAATGGTAATGGGAATGGAGGAAGCAATGGTCAGAACCGGACTACACCAACAACCCCAGCCAAGAGAGACTTGAGTCATGTCACCTGTTACAAGTGTTCCAAGCCCGGACATTATGCAAATGACTGTCCAGAAGGCCAGAATGGAAATGGCAATGGAAGCTCTGGAAAGAAGCCCAACCCTTTCAACAGAGGATGTGAACCACATTGATGTGGAGGAGGTTGAAGATCAGCCCGATGCAAGTAATCGAGTTTTTTGGTTAAGTCATTTACTTCAGTTGTTCTTTTAGATACTGGTGCATCGCATTCATACATATCTAGGTGTTTTGTAGAACAGTATAGCCTTCCGACCCGGACTATTAAAACCCCTATGCTAGTAAGCTCACCGTGAGGCGGAGTATATGGCCGGAACAAGGATGTTTTCAAGTGCCACTAAGTATAGGAAGGCATGTGTTCTGACGGATTTGATCATTTTGGAATCCCTAGGTATGGATTTGATCACTAGGTATGGATTGGCTGTCGATGTATGGAGGAAACATCGATTGCGCAAGTAAGACGATTTTGCTCACCACTCCAGAAGGAAGAAGGATTAAGTATGTATCACCAGCACGAGCCGAGGAGAGTGCAAGTAAACTGCTTATCGAGAGTTGTGCAGAAGAAGTACCCGGTGGTAAAGGATTACCTGATGTATTTCCGGAAGAGTTGCCGTGAATGCCACGGATAGAGACATTGAGTTTTGATTGAACTGTTGCCGTGAACAGGCCCGATGTCGAAGCGACCATACAGGATGCCCGCACAAGATTTGGCGTAAAATCAAGAAGCTGATTAAGGAGTTGTTGGATAAAGGTTATATCGCCCAAGTTCTTCACCTTGGGGATCACCCGTTTTGTTAGTGGAGAAGAAGGACGGATCGTTAAGGATGGTAGTTGATTATCGTGAATTGAATGCAGTAACAATCAAGAACAAGTACCCACTACCAATGATAAATGATCTGTTTGATCGCTTGCAAGGAGCTAAGGTGTTTTCCAAGATCGACTTGCGATCAGGGTACCATCAGTTGAAGATTAGGGAGCAGGACATACCCAAGACAGCATTTACCACGAGATACGGACTGTACGAGTATACCGTTATGTCATTTGGACTGACTAACGCACCAGCCTATTTCATGAACCTGATGAATAAAGTGTTTATGGAGTTTTTGGATAAGTTAAATGCGTGGTGTTCATTGATGACATTTTGATTTTCTCGAAGAATGAAGAGGAACACAAGGAAACATTTGCGATTGGTTTTGGAGAAGCTAAGAGAACATTAGTTATATGCCAAGTTCAGCAAATGTGAGTTTTGGCTAAAAGAAGTTGGATTTCTCGGACATGTTATATCCGGAGAAGGAATAGCAGTTGACCCACAAAGGTTGAGACCAGAACCAAATGGGAAGCACCAACGACAGTTGGAGAGATTCGGAGTTTCCTTGGACTCGCAGGATACTACCGAAGATTCATTGAGAATTTCTCAAGGATTGCTAAGCCTATGACTGAACTGTTGAAGAAGGATAACAAATTCATATGGACTGAGGACTGTGAGGCAAGTTTTCAGGAGTTGAAGAAAAGATTGGTTACCTCACCAGTTTTGATATTGCCAGATCAGACTAAGGATTATGAGGTGTATTGCGACGCTTCACGACGAGGACTTGGATCCGTACTTATGCAGGAAGGAAGAGTTGTTTCGTATGCTTCACGACAACTTAAGCCCCACGAGTTGAATTATGCTACTCATGATTTGGAGTTAGCAGCCGTAGTGCATGCCTTGAAGACATGGAGGCATTTTCTCATTGGAAACCATTGTGAAGTATACACGGATCACAAGAGTTTGAAGTACATCTTCACACGTGAAGGAACCGAATCTCCGGACAAAGGAGATGGTTAGAACTTATCAAGGATTATGATATGAGATTGCATTATCACCCGGAAAGGCTAATGTCGTAAGGCATTACATTGAGCCGTAAGAGCCACGCCAATACTCTAATGATGGGAGGAATACCCAATGAGTTAGCCGAGGACCTTCGAGAGCTATGTTTGGAAATAGTTCCAGAGGCTATGTAGCAGCATTGGAGATTCAATAACACTGATGGATAAAATGAGAGAAGCCCAAAAGGCAAATAAGGAAGTTGCCTCTATAAAAAAAGGAGAAAATGGGCGAAAGAAAAGGCTAAAGGATTTCGTGAGGATGAACACGATACCCTATGGTTTGAAGACCGTGTTTATGTGCCCAATGACCCGGAGATCAGGAAGTTGATTTTGCAAGAAGCCCATGATTCACCCTATTCGATTCACCCGGGAAATACCAAGATGTATTTGGATTTGAAGAATACTTTCTGGTGGACCGGAATGAAGACGGATATTGATGAGTATGTAGCAATTTGCGTTGTATGTCAGAGAGTAAAAGCAGAGCATCAGAAGCCAGCAGGATTGTTACAACCATTGCCGATACCCGAATGGAAGTGGGATAAATTAGGCATGGATTTCATCACAGGATTGCCAAAGACCCGTGCAGGATATGACTCGATTTGGGTTATAGTCGACCGCTTGACGAAGGTAGCTCATTTCATTCCAAAGAAGACTACCTATAGCGAGTGCTAAGTTGGCAAAGATATACATGACCGTAATTGTGTGTTTACACGGAGTTCCGAGGAGCATCGTGTCAGATAGAGGAACCCAGTTTACCTCAAAGTTTTGGAACCAGTTGCACGAGACATTGGGAACCAGATGGAATTCAGTATGCCTTTCCACCCACGCAGCCGATGGATGACCGAGAGAGTCAATCAGATTTTTGGAGGATATGCTGAGAGCTTGTGCACTAGATTATGGATCTAGTTGGGATGATAATTTGCCGTATGCAGAATTTTCCTACAACAACAGTTACCAAACCAGCTTGAAGATGGCACCTTTCGAGGCTCTGTATGGAAGAAGATGCAGACACCGTTGTCATGGGAATAAAACCGGAGATCGTCGGTTGTTTGGACCAGATTTGATTAAGGAATCTGAGCAGAAGGTTGTTGATTAGCGATAGGCTCAAGGTAGCCTAGTCCGGACAAAAGAGCTATGCCGATTCAAAGCGCCAGCGATTGAGTATGAAGTTGGAGACAGAGTATATCTTAGAGTATCCCGCTTCGAGGAGTTAAGCGTTTTGGAGTTAAAGGAAAATTAGCACCCCGTTTCGTTGGACCATATAAGATTTTGCAACGCATGGGAGAAGTTGCTTATAAGCTGGAATTGCCAGAAGGACTGTCAGGAGTTCATGATGTATTCCATATTTCTCAGTTGAAGAAATGTCACGCCGAGATGGCGGAAGTACCGATTAAGAATACGGTGCCGCTTGAAGAAATTCAGTTGAAGGATGATTTAACGTATGAGGAAAGACCGTTAAGATTCTCGATTATGCTAGCGAGTTACCCGCAGCAAGGTTATCAAGTTTTGCAAAGTTCAATTGGAGCCACCACAATCAAGATGAAGCCACAGGAAATAGAGGATGTTTTGCTCAAGGACCACCCTCACCTATTTTCTAGCCAACCCGAATCTCGAGGGCGAGATTCATCTTAAGGGGGTAGGTTTGTAACATCCCAAATTTTCAATTTGGATTGTTATACATTAGGTCATCATGCATATCATATTTTCTCGCATTTTTCCGATCCTAGAAAAATTTCACGCAACTCAAGGACCCTCAAGAGAGTTGGAGATTTCATTATTTTCATATTTGGGGTTTCTCAAATTGTGAAAATATAGGATCATTGATTTATTTATTTATCTTCATAAAGTTTTTCCGATAAAAAAATTTAAGAGAGGGAATAATATGACTTTCCCAACATTTAGGAAAAATGAAGATATTATAAATAAATCAAATTTGGCTTTTGAAGATTTATTTGCTTTAGGCAAAAATGAGCATTTAAAAAAAATATGCATATTTGCCCGTTTTTAAAGTTCGTTTTGTTCGACTCATTTTTAGGAGTCGGGGAAAATTAATTTTATTAATTTTGGAGTTCGTTTGGTTTTATTTTATTTCGTTTAGTTTTGTTTAAAAAAAAGACACGCCACGCCGCCACTTTGGGCAGGGGCCCAGCCCACGCCGTGGCCCTCCACCTCTCCCCCTCACAGACGCCTGCCTGGAGGCCTCCCGCCGCCGCCACCACCCGCCGCCCGCCGCCCGCCGTGTCCGGCTCGGACACGAGGCCGCCGCCTTCTTGCCCCTTCCCAAGGCGCCAAACCCCCCCCAACCTATTTAACCGCCGCCACCTCCTCTCTCCCTCACCCCGAGCCACTGCGCCCTCCACCCGAGCCGCCCGCCGCCCGCCAAGGCCGTGGCCGTCGCCGCCGCCTCGCCGCCCTCGCCCGAGCCCCCTCACCGCCCCTCGCCCACACCACCACCACCAGACCCAGGCCGGGCCTTGAGGCCGGAGGTAGCCGCCACTAACCCCCGGTCCGGTTTTCTTTAGAAAACCTGATCCGGTTTTTTTAGAGATGTTCGGTTTAAAAAAAAAACCCTAGATGGTTTTTTATTTTCTCGGTTTTCTTATTTAGTGAACGTTCACCGACCCGTTCGTTTCAATGAACGTGTTCGTTGGATTAGTTCTGTTAACGAACGTCCGTTATTTAATCCGTTCGTCGTTTTCTTTTAATCGGATTTAATCCGTTATTTTCTGATTTTGATTTACGATTCGATTTTCAAATCTGTTTAATTTCTCGCCGTTTATCGTAATCAGGTGATTCAAGCGCACAGGAGTTTCGTTACTGAAACCGCCGTTAAACTAACCTACTTAAACAGAGTTTTTCTACTGTAAAATTTTGACCTAGTTCAAATTGCTAAACCGAGTCGTTCTCTCTCGAGTTTCGACTTTCGATGTTTTATTTTGGTTAGATTATTTTGCAACCCGGGTTCTTAAGTTGAACTTTATGGGTAGATCTTTTATTAGAGATTTCCCAGTGCATTAGATGAGTACTTATTGTATGCTTGTTGTTTGTCTGCGTTAGATCACCCGGAGTGCGCCGCTTGTTACTTCGAGTCTCTAGGTTTCGCGGATCGTTAGCAAGGCAAGTAACACTTTGATCATACCTTCTCATACCCAGTTTTATGCATTAGATCAATCCTCAAACACTTGCATGATTAGGATCTAATTAAATTGTGGGATGGGAAGTAGATTGAGGTAGTACCTATTACCTGTTTACTTATGAACCTTTGGGAGTTACTCTATGTTTGCTTATTATGCTATGCTATGCTAGTAGACGTGGATTGGGTGAGTGAATATCCATGACAGATGTGAGATTGATAATTAATGGTTTATCTAAGGTGGCAACTTAAACACACATCTGGGTGGATTGAGGCACCTGTTTTCAAGCAGGACTTGCCTGTTTTTTTGGGACCGCCACCTGTGCTCAAAGGGATCATAAGATAATTCATACTAGTAACTTACGTGTGCAGCCACAAGCCACTATGGGCTCGCATAGTTGACTAAGTCGTATGTAACTCTTATAGCGGTGGACTAGCAGATGTAGGGGATGTAGGTGTACCGGTCCACCCATCGTAAGGGCTAAGCGCTTCGAAAGACTGTGTCTCGGTCATCCGTCTCTCAAACACCATGCAAAGGCGAGAAACCAAACGGAGGCGATCGAGTCTTGTGGGGAAAATCATGCAAACCTCTGCAGAGTGTACAAACTAATCATGATTAGCCGTGTCCCCGGTTATGGACAAATCTTGAGTATCTAGTACTTGAATATCATGTGAATCTCAACATGTTACTTCTAATTAATATTGTTGGGTTTTTAATGAGTACTTTTAATTGGGATTGAGGATGCTGTCAACCATTCTCAATGTTTAACAACCACCATGATAGTTAAATAAAATTATTCCTTTGTTATAGGGAAAAACTGGCTTTTCGCAAAAACTGTAACCGTAGAGCCTTACCACCAGCCATATATGCATGTAGTATAGGCTTGTTGCTTCATTACTCTCTATGTGTTACATTGCCAGCATATTCCATGTGCTGACCCGTTTTCGGGCTGCAACTTTCATGTTGCAGACTTTTCAGACGACGAGTAAGGTGTTTAGGTCGTGGTTCTATACTCAGTGATGCCAATGGAGTTGATGGACTCACTTATCTTCCAAGTCTTCCGCTGTTATCGTTATTAGATGGCCTTAAGCCATATTTATTGTAATAAGTCCTCTTCTGGACAATCGATGTAATAAGTGTGTGATTGCCACTCTGCTATAAATCCTTGAGAAATCTTGTGTGGTGTCGACATTATCGATCCAGTGGATGACACCTGAGCACAGAGACTTGATCCATTCAGGTCTGGTCGCTACATCTACAATCCAAAACTACCCACTAGCATGACTCTAATATCCCCATCTTTATATCGCAAAACTATTGCAAGGAATCAAACATATCACACTACTAGGAAAAGGCATGCTAGTGGCGCACCAGTTTTGCCTAGTAATGGCACACCACTGGTGTGCCACTAGCATCACGCCATTAGAATTAAATTCTAATGGCGCACCACTGGTGCGCCATTAGTATCTGGTGTTCTAATGGCGCACCAGGTAGTGCGCCATTAGTATAGCCCACAGTGCGCCATTAGAATGCCTCCCAGGGGGCCATATGTACCCATGTGCTTTGGCATACTAATGGCGCACCAGTGTGTGATGCGCCATTAGTGTGATTATCACAGTGCGCCATTAGTGTCTTGTGTGGTGCGCCACTAGTATGAATATTAGGGATTTTTTTTCTGATATTTTCACAGGTTACAAAATATATTATTGGACAGAATTTAGACTACAGCACACAGCAACAGCAGATTCATCGAATACAATAGAAGATTAGTCTCCGAATACAATTCATCATATTAGTCTCCTAATTCAAAAGACCGAACAAAGATAGAACATTACAAGTCTCGAGACCGCGAGTAGCGAGTTTGTCTTCACATTACAAGTCGATATCGATCATCTAAACTACCATCACATAGAAGAGAGCTGCGGTCATCGTGATGAGCATCATCATGATGAAACTGGTCTTCATCCGGTTCCTCCAATGCTCCCTCCTCTCTCCCGCTAGATAGCGGGCGTATCTAGATTCCGCCTCCGCCCTAGTGGTGTACCCTTTGTAACTCAAGTATCATGAAATGGTGAACCTGTCTCCGACACTCCTCCCGGTCGTCAGAGACTCCGGGAACCTTACCATTGTACACCGACATACGACGGCATCTCTATGCACAAGCCAAACAACAGACAATACATAAGCAATATATAAGTATTCAACAAAAGGATCTAAGAGAAAAGCAAGACATTGATAGCACGATTCATGGTCCTACTAATAAATAGCATCGATTACATCTAAGTTGAACGACCGTCCAAACCAAAGAGACATACAAGTTCATTAAAGTTTAATTACAACATGAGCCAATCAATGTTTCAGAACTACACATAGCATCACCATCACGACTCGACTCATGGGACCGGAGCGTGGATGAAGCCGCCGTCTGTCGTGATGGTCATGAAATCGCGGGCGTTATCAGCCTGCATTTGTAGCGGTGTGTCTATCTCACTGTTGGACGGTTGATGTCTGAGGTAGAACTACCCAGAGGTCCGAAGTACATCTTGATGGATAATTTCCGCAAACTCTGACTGGATGCGAAAGAATTCTTGTCTGATGTCCGCGTCCTGGATTGCCGACAAGCTCGCGGCCCAATCTTTGAGATTATCTGGTAGCGAAGAAGGTGATGATGGTCTCGCACGATCGCCTCGCATGTGATGGAGGGCGTAGTAGGCATCCTTCGACCGCCAGCGCTTCTTGACGCAGAGAACTTTGTATTGTGGGCAAACACGCGGCGCTGTACCGCCTACTTAACTGGCTTGCCGAAGGTGCCTCCAGATTTGGCGTAGCCGCGGAGAACATCATCAAGAACTTTCTTGATATTTGTGTAGTCTATCTTGGAGTCACGGTCTGGGTCGAAATACGTGGCCATGGAATATTTCGGGCTTAAGAGGATGAGTGTGCAATGTGTGTCACCGCACGTAACACGGAATGTTAGAAAAAAAGAACGATCAAAATCTAAGAAATCATATGTTACGGGCGGTGAGGGGATGACTTACTCGGGAAAGTAAGGCACGAGGAAGTTATCCTTATCCGGGTTTGCTGTAATGACGCCTTTCGAGGTAAGAACTTCGCGACTTGCGGGTCCCAGTATTGCCCAAGATCTTGGCACGCATGTAGAAGGGTCGACTATCACGATGTCCGGTCTTGTCTCTAATGATCCACATATCCATACTCAGCGAAAACAGCCGAACGAAGGTGTAGTGCAGCGGATGAAGGTTAAACATAGCAAAGATGTCATCAAACCGCAGGACGATCGTACCCCCGATGGCGCCATCCACAAAGCCCTTGCCCTCTGCACCTTAGGCCACAAAAACCGGGTATGCCACATCATTCTCTCTGAGATGCCGCTTCTCCAAAGAAAGAACACTGTCATGCAGACTCCGCATAGCACCGGTTGCAACATTGAGCATATTTGTCGGTAGCATCGCCCTACCTGCCACATGCACCCTCCTCGATATATCCTTAGGTGAAGGTGGTGTTGGGGAACGTAGCATAAATTCAAAATTTTCCTACGTGTCACCAAGATCTATCTATGGAGAAACTAGCAACGAAGGAAGGAGAGTGCATCTACATACCCTTGTAGATCGCTAAGCGGAAGCGTTCAAGTGAACGGGGTTGATGGAGTCGTACTCGTCGTGATTCAGATCACCCGATGATCAAGTGCGAACGCACGGCACCTCCGCGTTCAACACACGTACAGCCCGGTGGCGTCTCCCATGCCTTGATCCAGCAAGGAGAGAGGGAGAGGTTGAGGAAGACTCCATCCAGCAGCAGCACAACGGCGTGGTGGTGATGGAGGAGCGTGGCAATCCCAAGCAGGCTTCGCCAAGCACCAAGGGAGAGGAGGAGGAAGAAGAGACGCAGGCTGCACCCACGAGAGATAGAAATTGTGTCTATTGGGCAGCCCTTGGCCTCATATATAGGGGAAGGGGAGGAGGGTGCGCCTCTAGGGTTCCCACCCCTAGGGGGCGGCAGCCCTAGATGGGAAAGGGAGGCGGCCAAGAGGAGAGGGAGGGCGCCCACTAGATGGGCCTTAGGGCCCATCCTGCCCTAGGGTTTGCCCCTCCCGACTCTCTCCCTTGCGCCTTGGGCCTCTTCTTAGGCGCACCAGCCCTTTGGGGCTGGTTCTCCACACTTGGCCCACGCAACCTTCTCGGGGTTGGTGGCCCCACTTGGTGGACCCCGGGACCCTCCCTGGGTCCCAGACATTACCGAAATCGCCTCAAACTTTTCCGGTGACCAAAACAGGACTTCCCATATATAAATCTTTACCTCCGGACCATTCCGGAACTCCTCGTGACGCCCAGGATCTCATCCAGACTCAACAACATTCGGTAACCACATACAAACTTCCTTTATAACCCTAGCGCCACCGAACCTTAAGTGTAGACCCTACGGGTTGGGAGACAAGCAGACATGACCGAGACGTTCTCCGGTCAATAACCAACAGCGGGATCTGGATACCCATGTTGGCTCCCACATGTTCCACGATGATCTCATCGGATGAACCACGATGTCAAGGACTCAATCGATCCCGTGATACAATTCCCTTTGTCTAGCGGTATTGTACTTGCCCGAGATTCGATCGTCGGTATACCCGATACCTTGTTCAATCTCAAGCATCGCAAGTCTCTTTACTCGTTCCGTAACACATCATCCCGTGATCAACCCCTTGGTCACATTGTGCACATTATGATGATGTCTTACCGAGTGGGCCCAGAGATACCTCTCCGCTTACGGAGTGACAAATCCAGCCTCGATTCGTACAACCCAATGTACACTTTCGGAGATACCGTAATGCACCTTTATAGCCACCCAGCTTACGCTAGACGCTTGGTACACCCAAAGCATTCCCACGGTATCCGGAGTTGCACAATCTCATGGTCTAAGGAAAAGATACTTGACATTAGCAAAGCTTTAGCATACCTAACTACACGATCTTTGTGCTAGGCTTAGGATTGGGTCTTGTCCATCACATCATTCTCCTAATGATGTGATCCCGTTATCAATGACATCCAATGTCCATGGTCAGAAACCGTAACCATCTATTGATCAACGAGCTAGTCAACTAGAGGCTTACTAGGGACATGGTGTTGTCTATGTATCCACACATGTATTGCTTTGTTTCCGGTCAATACAATTATAGCATGAATAATAAACGATTATCATGAACAAGGAAATATAATAATAACTAATTTATTATTGCCTCTAGGGCATATTTCCAACAGGTGGCCCGTCCTGAGCATGGATCGTACTCGGTGCCGGCTGGCTCGCATCCTTGTTACTCTTTCTTTTCCGTCCCTTCTTCTTCTGTTGTAATGGGACCGAGTTCTGCTCACAGACCGCCTTCTTGAGATTGTTGGGGCTGATAATATTTGGCACCTCGGCTATCTGAGGCTCGGTGAAGTCGGCAGCTGCAGGCGTCTCCTGAGAACTGAACGCCGCACGACGCTGCAATCGGGTTTCTCCGCTGCATTCAGCTAGACCGCGTCGTCTTGGTTGGGTTCTTGAGAAAAGAGGCCCGCAGAATTAAATCGCCATCGTACTCCATGTTCGCAAAGTACTTATCGACGTTGCTAAATGTACGGCCGCCGCCCAGATCCTCGTGCTATATGCATGTTCGGATCCTCGTGCCATAGGGATGTCCGACATGTCCCAGAAGCGTTGCTGACGGTCTTGCCATGGCTTGGCGCCGCACGACCGGTGGTGTTGCCTTTGGGGTGGTGTCCCCCACCCCAAATGAATCGCTCTTCGCCAAAGCAGGGGCCAGCTTAGGGCTACCGAGGGTCATCAGATCATCTTGGTCGGCCCGGTGGGTCGAATCGAGGTAACAACACGTCGCAGCCCGGCGGCACCAACCAGTTGAACTCTATACGCCGGTGGGTGGCATCGGTTTACCGTGGAACACGGGTTTCGGTTGAACGATTTTGCCCTTGGCGACATCGACCAACTAAATGCGTTCCACGAAGTGCGGGAGAGTGCATCGAACATCGGCGCGGTGCCCTGCGAAAACATGTAGGGCGCCGTGGATGCCCGAACAAAGGCAAGGAGATGAAGTCCTCGGCCAAGAGGCTTAATTAGTTACCGTGATGATGGCGCCGAGCTCGGCTTATGTCGAAATCACCGCCAACGGCGGGCGTCATCGACGGAGGGGCTGCTTTGTCGGGCGAGGTGCCACCGTCAGACACCGGTGCATTAAGCTCCAATGCGGCCGTGCCGGGCGTCCGGAGACACCAATACTGGCCCGCCGGAGACACCAATGGTGCCGCTGCGCATTGTGCGAGTTGTCGGCGTGAAGCTGGGAATCGTGGGCAGCCCTATTGGCCACCCGCAATCCACGCCGTCACCCCATGAATCAAGGTAGGCATAATGCCGGTGGCGTCTATCCCAGCTTGTTGTTGCACTTGCTCTTGGACATTCTCCAGAATCCGCGCCACTTGTGCCTTGAGTTCTTGAACCTCGCAACCGGGCTGGCTTTCCGAGCTGGTCTTTTCTCCTTTCGCCCACCAGCGGTATAGTATGACGACCATTTTGTGGACAAGCCTTTGCCGCCACACGACCAGCCGACGACGGCCATCGAGCTTATCCTTGTTTTTCATTACGCTCAACGCCCTATTTAGAGTGCTGTCCCAAGCTGTGGGTGCTCTAAGACGACCCAGCGCTATCGCTTTCAGCCTCCTTCGCAACAAGTCAAGCGCCCTGGTCTTCGGATCCGTGGTAAGCTCCTTTGTTATCGGGTCCTCCTTGTATCGGGCCTCGACAAAGTTCCTGGTTTGCTTGTCACCGCTGTATTTCTCGGCTGGGCGGTAGGCCTTGCTTGACGCCTCCACGTCCTCCTTGTCCCATATAGGCTCCGCCACTCTGTAACCGCCGACCGAAGTTTGTGTTCCCCTAAGTTCAACTCCGCATTTCTTTCCCGCCGACTTGATTCGGAGGTTGCACTGCTCTCGCACTTGATCTTGAACTCCTTGTAGTCCTCTTCAGATCGAAGGATTTTTCGCTTGATCTTCTCATAACTATCACCTTTCTCAATCATTCTCTTCACCACGCTTCTCCAAGTAGACAGGGCCGTGCTCATCCTCGTGAGGGCGGCACTGTTCACTTTATTCCCTGAGAGGCGTGTGTTTTCAAATTCAGCGGGGAACTTGTATCGTTCGTGCAGCTTCGTGAAGAGGAGGTTGCGCAAATTCCCTCGGTCCTTATGCCTAAGGTTCTCGGTGTTGATCAAGACGGTGCTCCGGAGAATGCAGCCGAGCTGAACCGAGTACCCCTTGACTATATGTTTGGGCTCCATTGGATGCCCGTCGGAGTCCACTTGAGTAAATTCCTCCTTGACGGTGCGGAGCGCGTTCGGGCGCCGGTCCTTCCGGTGCTTCTTCGGTTGGCTGCCATCGTAAATGCGCGCCGCCATCATCAATGCCGGGCATCCTAGGCGGCACCATCGCTGGTGTCATCCCCGACGCCACTAGGGGTTGTGTAGTCGGGATCGGTGTCTTCCGCGACGTCCTCATAGCGTGAGGTTGTTCCTCCATCTCCAGGACAGCTCCCGAATTGCTTCTTGTCGCTCGAACCACGGCCTCATCGCTAGGGCCATCTTTCGCTCTAAATAGGAAAAAAGTTTGGTCAAAAAGTTGGTTATTGTCAAGGAACAAGATCATGGTCTCATCATTTAGGGTTTGTCGACACCGAGGCATCCTAAAAGCTAAGCTTTTATCATTTAGGGTTTGTCGATGCCGAGGCACCCTAAAAGCCTAAGCGTACATCATTTAGGTTCTCATCGACATCGATGCACCCTATAGAAGCCAAGGTTTCATCATTTAGGGTTTGTCGACGCCGAGGCACCCTAAATGCTAAGTTAAGTTTTCATCATTTAGGGTTTATCGATGCCGAGGCACCCTAGGTTGGGCCTAATCACTTGGCACTAATCACTTGGCTCTATTGCCACCTATGTTGGGTTTATCATCTAGGGTTTATCGATGCTAAGGAGAATTCTAAGTTGGGCCTAATCACTTGGCTCTATTGCCACCTATGGTTTAATGCAGCAAGAATGGCGGGCAGTTGATCCAACTTAACCAAGTACTAAGATACCCCGCCCATGCATTAGTCGCATGAGTACCCATATGTCCTATTTTTAGCAAAGTCATGCTAAAATTCACGGAAAATTTCAGCATGACCTTTGTTGAAAATAGGACATATGGAGTACCAATTTGCCTTAACTAAGTTAATCGACATTCCGGCAAACTCAAGGGCCTCTCGGGGTACCTGCAAATTCATCACGACACAATGGTCGGAGACAAAACCCAGCAACTTTACAAGTCTTTCACAGATTTGTTTGCAAGTTCTGATATGTAATAAAGATGAGCCTCAAAGATGAGCCAAAGGTTGATTTGTTTGCCTCAAGACAAGATGAACCTCCAATGCAACAAGTAATAAAATGTTCAACAATGTATCAGATTCGCAATAGTTTAACATCTACTCCAAGAATTATACAACACCATGACCAACATTTCTCCTCTCCGTAAATTAGAAACAAAATAAAGGAACATTACATAGTAGCCATCAAATTAAAATAACATATACAATACATACAGTAGGTAATACTAAAGCATGTTCATATTATCTAGTGACCATTATATTGCTTTAGGTTAGGGCCCTTACATTATTCTCTCTCTATCCTTTCTTTAGATGCACCGCATCACAAGGCAAATATGGTTCAAAATAAAATACTGCTGAATAAGCACCTAGCGTAATAGTAAAATAAGCTTAAAAAATGCATACAGCTTGACATACAAACACGCATGCAGTTATGCAAGTGCTAGAGGTATGCATATATATATGTGAACTTGATCCTGAACTAGAGGTACACATGTTTGCTTACTCATCTCTGCAATTACTCGTGCTTATTTGCATTGTGCTATATACGGATCTGCCTACTCCAAGTTTAGTAAAGTTACAGGCCTAGCACTCTAGTAGAAAGAAGCAGGCAGGCAGGCAGGGGAAGAAGAAAGAAGAAGCAAAGAATCGCTGTCAGGTTGCAAGTGTAGCTGCCTGCCGACAATGCAAGAGAGGGAACTCGAAAATGAAAGGAAACGAAGCGAAGAAAGTTGCTCTTTTTATTTCATACTCAGATTCGACCGCCAAAGTTACTACTCAGATCGACCGATCAATCCACACCGACTCGAGCAGTAATCAATCAATCAATGCTGCTCACAAGTACTCCCACACTCCCATAATAGTACTAATATAAGAGCATTTATATTATTGGAATGAAGGGATAATTTTTTTCTTTCAAGAAAACACAAACCCTAACAACACATTACGAGCACCTTCAAGAGATTGAACCAACCCGACATCCACAAACACCTCCTACTCAACACACAGACACAGACCAAGGAAGAAACATAACCATTCTTCTTTTTTCTTTCTTTGTTGTTAATAATAAAAGAAACTACAAGAGCAAGGAAGGAACAAGTCTTCTTTTGTACTACCACACAAGAAACCCTCTTTCTTTCTTTCTTTCTTCCCTTGTTGTTAATTTAATTTTACTGCACCATCTACTAACCTCCTCCAACTTTACTACCACTACATCCCTCTCAAAATGTAACACGTTTTTAGGCTAACAAAAGGTCTCACATTTTGAGACGGACATAGTATGTATAAGTAAAAAAAAAGTTGCATATACATGTAATTGATGGTTGCCTGGCTCCTCTTGGAGTTGTGTTTTGGTCAACTCAAATAATACTACTTAGTAACTATGTGCTACCTGGGTTCCCTTTTCCTTCCTCTCTTTATCAGGCAATAATAAGTCTAATCAGTGTTATTATATTCTTCTACATTAAACATCAACAAATGGATGGGACTGACTTGATCCATTCCCACCTACCTCTCTCTTGATCCATTCCAACCCAACTACCCTACTACACACACACACTGACAGAGACAGAGATATATACCACATGGGTATTGCTGACTGGACTCTTTTCACATGGATGTACACCTTCAAACTACAAAACCAGCATCAAGCGAATATTCAAACACAAGCAACAATTTTCTTCTCTTCTCAAGCATAATTTTCAAGCACATGGGTATTACAGTGTTTCTTTTGTTGGGGAACGTTGAAGAAAATAAAAATTTTCCTACGGTTTCACCAAGATCCATCTATGAGTTCATCTAGCAACGAGTGATCGGAGTGCATCTACATACCTTTGTAGATCGCGAGCGGAAGCGTTCAAGAGAACGGGGTTGAGGGAGTCGTACTGCCGTGATCCAAATCACCGGAGATCCTAGCGCCGAATCGGACGGCACCTCCACGCTCAACACACGCATTTGGTCAGCGTGGACGTCTCCTCCTTCTTGATCCAGCAAGGGGAAGGAGAGGTTGATGAAGATCCAGCAAGACGACGGCAGTGGTGGTGGATGTGCAGCCACTGCAGAGGGCTTCTCACGAGCTTCATGAGAGGGAGAGGTGTAGCAGGGAGAGGAGCCGCCAAGATGCAGCAGCGGCTGCCCTCCCTCCCCTTCCTTTATATAGGCCTCTGTGGGGGCGCCGCCCCGAGATGGGAATCTCCCAAGGGGCGGCGGCCAGGTGGAGTACACCCAAGGCAAGTGGGCGCTTCACCTAGGGTTTCCAACCCTAGGCAGCGGGGGAGCCCAAGGGTGGGCGCACCAGCCCACTAGGGGCTGGTTCCCTCCCACTTCAGCCCACACGGGCCCTCCGGGATAGGTGGCCCCACCCGGTGGACCTCGGGACCTTCCTAAGTGGTCCCGGACAATACCGTGACCCCCGAAACTTACCCGATGGCCGAAATAGCACTTCCTATATATAATTCTTTACCTCCCACCATTCCGAACTCCTCGTGACGTCCCGATATCATCCGAGACTCAACAACTTTGGTTTGCTGCATACTCATATTCATACAACCCTAGCGCCACCGAACCTTAAGTGTGTAGACCCTACGGGTTCGGGAGACATGTAGACATGACCGAGACGGCTCTCCGGTCAATAACCAACAGCGGATCTGGATACCCATGTTGGCTCCCACATGCTCCTCGATGATCTCATCGGATGAACCAAGATGTCGAGGATTCAAGCAACCCAGATACAATTCCCTTTGTCAATCAAGACGTTATTTGCCCGAGATTCGATCGTCGGTATCCCAATACCTTGTTCAATCTCGCTACCCGGCAAGTCATTTTACTTGTACCGTAATGCATGATCCCGTGACCGCACACTTGGTCACTTTGAGCTCAATATGATGATGCATTACCGAAAGTGGGCCTAGAGATACCTCTCGTCATACACGGAGTGACAAATCCAGCCTCGATCCGTGTCAACCCAATGTACACTTTCGGAGATACCAGAAGTGCACCTTTATAGTCACCCAGCCACGCCAGGACGCTTTGGTACACCCAAAGCACTCCTACGGTATCCGGGAGTTACACGATCTCATGGTCAAAGGAAAAGATACTTGACATTGGAAAAGCTCTAGCAAACGAACTACACGATCTTGTGCTATGCTTAGGATTGGGTCTTGTCCATCACATCATTCTCCTAATGATGTGATCCCGTTATCAATGACATCCAATGTCCATAGTCAGGAAACCATGACTATCTGTTGATCAACGAGCTAGTCAACTAGAGGCTCACTAGGGACATATTGTGGTCTATGTATTCACACGCAGTATTACGATTTCGGATAATACAATTATAGCATGAATAAAAGACAATTATCATGAACAAGGAAATATAATAATAATACTTTTATTATTGCCTCTAGGGCATATTTCCAACAGTCTCCCACTTGCACTAGAGTCAATAATCTAGTTACATTGTGATGAATCGAACACCCATAGAGTTCTCGTGTTGATCATGTTTTGTCAAGTGAAGAGGTTTAGTCAACTGGATCTGCGACATTCAGATCCGTATGCACTTTGCAAATTTCTATGTCTCCATCTTGAACATTTTCACGAATGGAGTTGAAGCGACGCTTGATGTGCCCAGTCTTCTTGTGAAACCTGGCTCCTTGGCAAGTGCAATAGCTCCAAGTGTTGTCACAGAAGAGTTTGATCGGCCCCGACGCATTGGGTATGACTCCTAGGTCGGTGATGAACTCCTTCACCCAAATTGCTTCATGCGCTGCCTCCGAGGCTGCCATGTACTCCGCTTCACATGTAGATCCCACCACGACGCTTCCGCTTTGCACTACCATCGCTCCACCATTCAACATATACACGTATCCGTTTGTGACTTAGATTCATCCAGATCTGGTCGAAGCTAGCATCGACGTAACCCTTTACGACGAGCTCTTCGTCACCTCCATAAACGAGAAACATGTCCTTAGTCCTTTTCGTGTACTTCAGATATTCTTGACCGCTGTTCAAAGGTTCCTTGCGGGATTACTTTGGTACCTTCCTACCAAACTTACGGCAAGGTTTACATCGGTCCGTACACAGCATGGCATACATAATAGACCCTATGGCTGAGGCATAGGGGATGACACTCATCTCTTCTATATCTTCTGCCGTGGTGGGACATTGAGCCGAGCTCAATTTCACACCTTGTAACAGTGCAAGAACCCTTTCTTGGACTGATCCATTTTGAACTTCTTCAATATCTTATCAAGGTATGTGCTTTGTGAAAGACCTATGAGGCGCCTCGATCTATCCCTATAGATCTTGATGCCTAATATGTAAGCAGCTTCTCCAAGGTCCTTCATTGAAAAACTCTTATTCAAGTAGGCCTTAATGTTGTCCAAAGTTCTATATCATTTCCCATCAAAAGTATGTCATCTACATATAATATGAGAAATGCTACAGAGCTCCCACTCACTTTCTTGTAAACGCAGGCTTCTCCATAAGTCTCAAGATAAACCCAAACGCTTTGATCATCTCATCAAAGCGAATGTTCCAACTCCGAGATGCTTGCACCAGCCCATAAATGGATCGCCGGAGCTTGCATACCTTGTTATCATTCTTAGGGTTGACAAAACCTTCCTGGCTGCATCATATACAGTTCTTCCTTAAGGTAGCCGTTAAGGAATGCCGCTTTTGACGTCCATTTGCCATATCTCATAATCATAGTATGCGGCAATTGCTAACATGATTCGGACGGACTTCAGCTTCGCTCACGGAGAGAAAGTCTCATCGTAGTCAACCCCTTGAACTTGCCGATAACCCTTAGCGACAAGTCGAGCTTTATAGATGGTAACATTACCATCCGCGTCCGCCTTCTTCTTAAAGATCCATTTGTTTTCTATCGTCACGATCATCGGGCAAGTCTATCAAAGTCCATACTTTGTTTTCATACATGGATCCTATCTCGGATTGCATGGCTTCAAGCCATTTGTTGGAATCTGGGCCCGCCATCGCTTCTTCATAGTTCAAGGTTCACCGTTGTCCAACAACATGATTTCTAGGACAGGGTTGCCATACCACTCTGGTGTGGAACATGTCCTTGTGGACCCACGGTTCAGTAGCAACTTGATCCAAGTACCTTGATCATCATCATTAATTTCCTCTCCGCCGGTGAAGGCACCACAGAACATTTTCCGAGCTGCACTACTTTCCGGTTCAAGAGGTAGTACTTCATCGAGTTCTACTTTCCTCCCACTTACTCCTTTCGAGAAACTCTTTTTCCGTAAAGGATCCGTTCTTGGCAACAAAGATCTTGCCTTCGGATCTAAGGTAGAAGGTATACCCAATGGTTTCCTTAGGGTATCCTATGAAGACGCATTATTCGGCTGTGGGTTCGAGCTTTTCAGGTTGAAGTTTCTTAACATAAGCATCGCATCCCCAAACTTTTAGAAACGACAGTTTAGGTTTCTTCCCAAACCATAATTCATACGGTGTCGTCTCAACGGATTTAGACGGTGCCCTATTTAAAGAGAATGTAGCTGTCTCTAGAGCGTATCCCCAAAATGATAGCGGTAAATCAGTAAGAGACATCATAGATCGCACCATATCCAATAGAGTGCGATTAAGACGTTCAGACGCCTTGCCACGTTACGCTGAGGTGTTCCAGCGGCGTGAGTTGTGAAACGATTCCACATTTCCTTAAGTGTGTACCAAATTGTGACTTAAATATTCTCCTCCACGATCTGATCGTAAGAACTTTATTTTTCGGTCACGTTGATTCTCTACCTCATTCTGAAATTCCTTGAACATTTCAAAGGTCTCGGATTTGTGTTTCATCAAGTAGACATACCCATATCTACTTAAGTCGTCTCGTGAGAGTGAGAACATAACGATATCCTCCGCGAGCCTCAACGCTCATTGGACCGCATACATCGGTATGTATGATTTTCAATAAGTTGGTTGCTCGCCCATTGTTCCGAGAACGGATTCTTGGTCATTTTGCCCATAAGGCATGGTTCGCATGTGTCAAATGATTCATAATCGAGAGACTCTAAAAGTCCATCAGCATGGAGCTTCTTCATGCATTTGACACCAATGTGACCAAGGCGGCAGTGCCACAAGTATGTGGGACTATCGTTATCAACTTCACATCTTTTGGTATTCACACTATGAATATGTGTAACATTACGTTCGAGATTCATTAAGAATAAACCATTGACCATCGGAGCATGACCATAAAACATTTCTCTCATATAAATAGAACAACCATTATTCTCGGATTTAAATGAGTAGCCATCTCAGTATTAAACGAGATCCTAATACAATGTTCATGCTCAAACTTGGCACTAAATAACAATTATTGAGGTTTAAAACTAATCCCGTGAGGTAAATATAGAGGTAGCGTGTCGACGGCGATCACATCGACCTTGGAACCATTCCCGACGCGATCATCTCCTCGCCCTTCGCCAGCCTCCGCTTATTCCGCAGCTCCTGCTGTGAGTTACATATATGAGCAACGGCACCGTATCAAATACCTGTGAGTTACTACGGTACTGGTAAGGTACACATCAATTACATGTATACCAAATATACCTTTAGTGTTGCCGGCCTTCTTGTCTGCTAAGTATTTGGGGCACTTCCGCTTCTAGTGACCCTTCCCTTTGCAATAAAAGCACTCAGTCTCAGGCTTGGGTCCATTATTTGACTTCTTCCCGGCAACTGGCTTACCGGGCGCGGAAATATCCTTGCCGTCCTTCTTGGAGTTCTTCCTACCCTTGCCCTTCTTGAACTTAGTGGTTTTATTGACCATCAACACTTGATGTTCCTTCTTGATTTCTACCTCTGCTAACTTCAGCATTGAAAATACTTCAGGAATAGTTTTCACCATCCCCTGCATATTGTAGTTCATCACAAAGCTCTTATAGCTCCTGGGGAGCGATCAAGGATTCTGTCAATGACCGCCTCGTCTCGGGAGGTTGATGTCCAGCTGGGACAAAGTGTTGTGCAACCTGTACATTTTGAGTATGTGCTCACCGACGTAACTATTTTCCTCCATCTTACAACTATAGAACTTGTCGGAGACTTCATATCTCTCGACCCGGGCATGAGCTTGGAAAACTAGTTTTAGCTCTTCGAACATCTCATATGCTCCGTGTTGCTCAAAACGCTTTTGGAGCCCCGGTTCTAAGTCAGTAGCATGCCGCATCGAACGAGGGAGTAATCATCAAGACGAGACCGCCAAGCTGCTCATAACGCCTTGGTTCTCTCGATGGGTGCATCACCTAGCGGTGCTTCTAGGACATATTGTGTCTTGGCAGCTATGAGGATGATCCTCGTGTTCCGACTCCAAATCAATAGTTGCTGCCATCATCTTTCAGCTTGGTTTTCTAGGAACGCGTTGAAGTTCATGGTGACATGAGCGTTGGCCATTTGATCTACAAGACATTTTGCAAAGATTTTTAGACTATTGTTCATGATAATAAAGTTCATCTAATCAAATTATTAATGAACTCCCACTCAAATTTGACATACCTCTAGTCATCTAAGTGTTACATGATCCGAGTCGACTAGGCCGTGTCCGATCATCACGTGAGACGGACTAGTCATCGTTGGTGAACATCTCCATGTTGATCGTATCTTCCATACGACTCATGTTCGACCTTTCGGTCTCTTGTGTTCCGAGGCCATGTCTGCATAAGCTAGGCTCGTCAAGTTAACCTAAGTGTTTTGCATGTGTAAAACTGTCTTACACCCGCTGTATGTGAACGTAAGGATCTATCACACCCGATCATCACGTGGTGCTTCAAACGATTTAACTTTAGCAACGGTGCACAGCTTAGGGAGAACACTTTCTTGAAATTATTTTAAGGGATCATCTTATTTACTACCATCGCTCTAAGTAAACAAGATGCATAAACATAATAAACATCACATGCAATTATATAGTAGTGACATGATATGGCCAATATCATATAGCTCCTTTGATCTCCATCTTCAGGGCTCCATGATCATCTTGTCACCGGCATGACACCATGATCTCCACCATCATGATCTCCATCATCGTGTCTCCATGAAGTTGCTCGCCAATTATTAGTTCTACTACTATGGCTAACACGTTTAGCAATAAAGTAAAGTAATTTATATGGCGTTTCTCAATGACACGCAGGTCATACAAAAATAAAGACAACTCCTATGGCTCCTGCCGGTTGTCATACTCATTGACATGCAAGTCGTGATTGCTATTACAAGAACATGATCTCATACATCACATATATATATCATTCATCATTCATCACAACTTTGGCCATATCACATCACAAAACACTTGCTGCAAAAACAAGTTAGACGTCCTCTAATTGTTGTTGCAAGTTTTACGTGGCTGCAATAGGGTTCTAGGAAGAACGATTTCTTACCTACCTGAAAGCCACAACGTGATTTGTCAACTTCTATTTACCCTTCATAAGGACCCTTTTCATCGAATCCGCTCCAACTAAAGTGGGAGAAACAGACACCCGCTAGCCACCTTATGCAACTAGTGCATGTCACCGGTGGAACCTGTCTCACGTGAAGCGCACGTGTAAGGTCGGTCCGGCCGCTTCATCCCACAATACCACTGAAGCAAGATAAGACTAGTAGCGGCAAGAGAGTTGACAACATCTACGCCCACAACAAATTGTGTTCTACTCGTGCAATAGAGAACTACGCATAGACTTAGCTCATGATGCCACTGTTGGGGAACGTTCCATAAAATAAAAATTTTCCTACGTTCACGCGGATCCATCTATGAGTTCATCTAGCAACGAGTGATCGGAGTGCATCTACATACCTTTGTAGATCGCGAGCGGAAGCGTTCAAGAGAACGGGGTTGAGGGAGTCGTACTCGTCGTGATCCAAATCACCGGAGATCCTAGCGCCGAACGGACGGCACCTCCGCGTTCAACACACGTACGGTCAGCATGACGTCTCCTCCTTCTTGATCCAGCAAGGGGGAAGGAGAGGTTGATGAAGATCCAGCAGCACGACGGCGTGGTGGTGGATGCAGCAGTCACCGCAGCAGGGCTTCGTCGAGCTTCTGCGAGAGGGAGAGGTGTAGCAGGGGAGAGGGAGGCGCCAAGATGCAGGGTGCGGCTGCCCTCCCTCCCCCCTTCCTTTATATAGGCCCCCAGGAGGGGGCGCCGGCCCTGGAGATGGGAATCTCCCAAGGGGGCGGCGGCCAGGGGGGTGTAGTACCCCCCAAGGCAAGTGGGGCGCTTCACCTAGGGTTTCCAACCCTAGGCGCAGGGGGGCCCATAGCGCACCAGCCCACTAGGGGCTGGTTCCTCCCCACTTCAGCCCACGGGCCCTCCGGGATAGGTGGCCCCACCTGGTGGACCCTCAGACCCTTCCCGGTGGTCCCGGTACAATACCGGTGACCCCCGAAACTCACCCGATGGCCGAAATAGCACTTCCTATATATAATTCTTTACCTTCGGACCATTCTGGAACTCCTCGTGACGTCCGGGATCTCATCCGGGACTCCGAACAACTTTCGGTTTGCTGCATACTCATGTTCATACAACCCTAGCGTCACCGAACCTTAACTGTGTAGACCCTACGGGTTCGGGAGACACGTAGACATGACCGAGATGGCTCTCCGGTCAATAACCAACAGCGAGATCTGGATACCCATGTTGGCTCCCACATGCTCCTCGATGATCTCATCGGATGAACCACGATGTCGAGGATTCAAGCAACCCCGTATACAATTCCCTTTGTCAATCGGTATGCGTTACTTGCCCGAGATTCGATCGTCGGTATCCCAATACCTTGTTCAATCTCGTTACCGCAAGTCACTTTACTCGCATCTGTAATGCATGATCCCGTGACCGCACACTTGGTCACTTTGAGCTCAATATGATGATGCATTACCGAGTGGGCCCAGAGATACCTCTCCGTCATACGGAGTGACAAATCCTACCTCGATCCATGTCAACCCAATGTACACTTTTGGAGATACCTGTAGTGCACCTTTATAGTCACCCAGTTACGTCGTGACGTTTGGTACACCCAAAGCACTCCTACGGTATCCGGGAGTTACACGATCTCATGGTCAAAGGAAAAGATACTTGACATTGGAAAAGCTCTAGCAAACGAACTACACGATCTTTGCTATGCTTAGGGTTGGGTCTTGTCCATCACATCATTCTCCTAATGATGTGATCCCGTTATCAATGACATCCAATGTCCATAGTCGAGAAACCATGAATATCTATTGATCAACGAGCTAGTCAACTAGAAGCTCACTAGGGACATATTGTGGTCTATGTATTCACACGTGTATTACGATTTCCGGATAATACAATTATAGCATGAATAAAAGACAATTATCATGAACAAGGAAATATAATAATAATACTTTTATTACTGCCTCTAGGGCATATTTCCAACATCTTTTTCAGTAATTTAGATTGTATTCCTGCCTTTTTCAGTGGTAGCAGCACACTGTAATTACTGATGGCGGAGGAGGAAGAGAGGAGAAGAGAGGCAGAGGGAGGAGGGTTACCAGGCGGCGGTGGGGCGTTGAAGACCTAGCAGCGAGGTTCCTCCTCTCGGTGGCGGCGGGGCTGCACCCCTCGGTGGCGGCGGTGGCCTCTTCCCCTCGGTTACGGCGGCGGGGCTCCTCCTCTCCTTGTGGAGGCGGGGCGTTGATCCGGCGGCGGCCCTCGAACCCTAGGCCAGCCCTGCCTGGCCGGAGCGGGCGCCAGGGCCGCCGGAACGGGAGGCGGCGGGTGCAAGTGCGGGGCGGGCAAGTGGCGGCGCGTCTGGGCAGCGCAAGACCACAAGATGTTGGCGGCCGACGGCAGGCAAAGGCCAAGGCGGACAGAGGGGGCGGAGCAAGGGGGCGGCGGCGTACGGTTGTCGAGTGGGGGATCTGGCGAGGGAGGGAGGGAGGCCACAGTGCGAGGGGAATAGGTGGAGTGGGGGGAGGGTTCTAATGGCGCACCTCCCCCTAGTGCGCCATAAGTACGACGATTCTAATGGCGCACCTCCCCCTGGTGCGCCATTAGAATTTTTTTTAATTACTAGCCCGACTGGTTAGGTTATATTCCACCTAACCCTATCTCCATCAGAACACGCACACTAGCCCGACTGGTCAAGACGTTAAAGCACACACACTAGGAGGTCCCGGTTTGATTCCTGTGCTCCCCAATATTTGTTTTTATGCATTTAAAATGTTGTTTGATATTTATTTGTGTTTAAGAATGTTCAAACTTGTTTAAATCATAACAGTAATATTTTTAATAAAACGGTAATAATTTTTAAAAAATATCATCAAATTTGTTATTTGAAAATATTTATGTATATGAAAAAATATATCAAATTTATTATTTGAAAATATCATCAAATTTGTTATTTGAAAATATAATCAAATTTTTTTTTTTTTTGCAATTTTAGTTGCATTCATTTGTGACGGTGGACCGGGCCGGGGAGGGTGCCGGGGAGAGGGTGGGTCGCCATGGCAGTGGAGTGGGGAGGGTGCGGGCCGAGGGTCGTGGCGGCGACTGTGGAGCGGGGAGGGTGCGGTGGGTCGTCATGATGGTGGAGTGGGGGGAGGTGCGGCCGGGGTCAAGGGCGGCCGTGGAGGGGTGGTGGGTCGTCGCGGCGGTGGAGTGGGGGAGGTCTGGGCGGGGGTGGCGGCGGCGGTGGAGCGGGAGGGTGCGGTGGGTCGTCGGGCGATGGTGGAGTGGGGGAGGGTGCGGGCCAGCTCGGCAGCCGGTGGAGGCGGGTGCGGGTCGTCGGCGGTGGAGTGGGGAGGGTGCGGGGGTTTGCGGCGGCCGGTGGAGTGGGGAGATGGTGCGGGGTGCTCGGGCGAGGGGACCGGATCTGGCGAGGTGGGATAGCGATCGAGATGGAGGGGGATCGAGATCGAGTGCCCATGAAATTTAAAAACATTCATGAGTTCAAAAGTGCCCATGAAATACAATCGACAAATGAAGGCTACAATTTAAATACAATCGATCTTAGCTAGCTATCTGCTCACAATCTTCTTGCCCTTATTTTTCGTAAATGGAGTTCTTCTCTTGAATGGACGCCCTTTAGGTAGGGTGGTCCTGCTTCTTCTTGTGGTGTATGCCGATACTTCATCATCGCCGTCATGTTCCATCTTCGGTCGCTGCATTTGTCGAGGTCTTGCTCAAGGGCGACTCCATCCATTCCGATGATCTTCCTTTGCCTCTCCTCACGACAACACGACCGGGCTTTGGCGGGTCGGTAATGAAGAAGCATTGGTCCACTTGGGAAGCCAGTACCCATGGCTCATTTTTTCATGGTGACGCTTATGCCCACGGTCTTGGATTTGGCTTCGTATAACCATGGTGGTGAAATACCGGTCTTCTTTGATGACGCTCTTGGCCCATCTCGACACGGAACATCTGGACCTTCTCTCCGCAGTAGCTCAGCTCCCAGATCTCCTCGATCCTTCCGTAGTATCTGTCCTTGTCGTTACCAAAGGTAGGATTCCATCATTACCCTGGAGTTCTGATAACCATCGCTCTTCATGTCCTTGTCCTCGGTGTAGAATGTGTAGCCGTTGATATCGTACGCCTCATAGGTCATCAGGTTGTGCTCGGCGCCCTGTGACAAGGCAAATATGAGTTGTTCTTCCGCGGAAGAATCCTCATGTAAAGGGTACGACAGAAGCTTCTGCTTGAACCAACGCGTGAAACATGAGTTATGCTCTTTGATTATGTCTCCGTCTCCTCTCTGTTGGCCTTGGTCATTGTACGCCTTGTCAATAAAGGTTTTGTGCTCTACCACCCAAGGATCGACCACGCCTATGTGTTGTAGCGCCGACTAGGTTTGCTCTTTCAAAGTCGGCGAGTCGACCCTCGAAGTCGACATGCATTTCATGGCGACCCTCACGGTGACCCCATCCAAATGAGCCTGCCGAGGTGCCTATTGACGGGCAGACCAACGGGTCCTCGATGACTAGATAATTCATGCAGATGGAGATGCACTCTTGATTGAAGAAAGCCCCGGCTATCACTAGTAGAAAAACACCTATTAGTCCCGGTTCAGAGGTTTTTAGTCCCGGTTCGTGAACCGACTAATGGGTCGTTACTAATACCTCCCTTTAGTCCAGGTTCTAACTCGAACCGACAGATGGTCCTCCACGTGGCGGTGCGCCGAGCCCAGGCGGGGGCCTTTGGTCCCGTTGGTGGTCCAACCGGGACCAAAAGACATCCACGCCACAAGATTCCAATGGCTGGGGTTTTTGTTTGTTTTTGAAGGGGGAGGGTTGGGGGTTTTGGGGTTAATTTAGGTGTTTCATATATTGTGTTAGCTAGCTAATTAATAGAGAGAACTGTCCTCTCTATGTCCGTGCTTGGTCGACGCCACGCATTATATACATATAGCCCTCGACAGGCTAGCTAGTAAGAAAATGAAGCGAACCATCGAGTACATGTAAGTTCGCCATGCATACCAAGAGAAATGATCGATCGACCTCTCCTTCTCCGAGATTGGTCGAACAACAAGTTTTCAGATCATGTACGTCCGACGCCATCGGCTACAGACATGTACAAGATATAAGATCTCTCAGTTACAGTCCCCTAGCATTTGAAATCAACTTCCACATGGTATTCTCCGGCTTTATTGATGACGTGGTCAAGAAAGAATCCTGCCAATTCCTCTTGAATTGCTTTCATGCGATCTGGTTCTAGGAGTTCATTCCAGATTCCGCCACGCCTAATTTGAAGAAGGGGTTAATTAATACATATATATGAATGAAACTCAATAGAAATGATGGTGTAATAAAATGAAATTGTGAATATTATTAATTGCTTACGCACTTCATATTGTCTTTGAGAGAAGCCCGCTTATTTTTCAAAGTCGCGTTGTAGATGAACTCGCATAACGTAGTATCCACAGAAATCATTCCCTTGTTCCTGCAACAAGCACTTTATGAGAAATAGAGGTCAATCAAACTGATAATGAAGAATTATAAATGGCATTGATGAAAGTATAGCTATAGAATCAACGGGAGATGCGCACAACTAGCTAGCCAAGAGTACTTACTGGTATATATATCGCAGCTCCTTCGGCAGTCCCGGAGCTATTGCGGTGAACTATTTCTAAACCCTGCAAGACAAAGAAAATAATTATTATTACTTGAGATATCAGGAAATGAACAAAAAGTTGCCGCTATGGTGCGATAATGATCGATTGAACTTACTTGCTGAGCATTTCAGTAATGTCCGCATAGGTGCCGGGATCTCTCCGCCTCGAGTCTAAGACGGTTACTAGTCCACGCCAAGCTTAATCTCCGTAAGAATATAGTGGAACTCATGCGCGCATGCATAACTCATCAATTACATCACTATAACCTCGCCGAGTAATAAGGGAAACCGAATATGCAAACGATCAAGAACACTCACTTGCCGTTGTAAGGAAAGAGTATGGTATCTTTGTTTTGATTTTTGATCAACAATTGTAGCAAGTTGTCCTCGGCCTCGTTGACGCCCTTTTCAACTAAAATACATCTATGATATTTGTGTTAATGAACCCAATATCATAGATTTCATTTTTTTGCACTCGACGATCTTCAATCTGCATAATATATTGAGGATAATTAATTATAAATACATGCAATGAAAGAGCCGAGCTATATAGAGACTTAATGACAAAAATAGTACTTACAGGCAGTAGCAAAAGACCGTTAACTTATCGAGGGCCTTTTGATTGAAGAACGCTAAGAACTCCTCAAATGGAACACACAATGTATCAGTTCCAACGAGGTCGTGCTCCTCTTTAATGTGCAGATACAAACTATTCGTCCCCTGCACTCTCTCGCAGGTTTTCATGTACCAAGTATGGAATCTTCGCATCATCGTTGTTAGAGATTTTCATCTATGACGCAGAGGCTTCCCTGCATCAGATTCTGTGTTCTTCCACCTTCATGTATTCGTGAAGTGCATCGTCAGGGAGGTAATCTTGTAGATTGTCATAACCGGCCACCATCCCCGGAACATTAGCGACGATGTTGCCGCTAGACACATTGAGCGGGGGGCACGATTGGTTTGCTTGTTCGCCTAGCTGGTCAAATTTTTTCGCAGCTGCTCGCTCTTTTGCTGCTCGCTCTTTTGCTCTTTGATGTCCGGCAAGATTTCCTGACCGCTCCGCTTGGAGATATGTCCGCTCAAGAATGTCGCTCATAGTTGGTTCTCGGCGGAGACTTTGCCGGTTTCCTCAGTGGCAGCCAGAGTGCGCTTCACTTTCACCGGATCTACCTTCTCCTCTCGAGGTGGATGTCTCTTCGCTTTCAACTCGCAAACCAGTCATCCACTTCGGTCTCGCGATCTTCGCATTTTCCTCCTCGCACCTCTCAGAAGGTAACTTCTCCGAGTCTTCGTAAAGGATCGAATCAGATCTCCTCCGCCTTTGGCTGTACTGCTAGACGCCGGCAGAAAGGCACGGAGCGGATGTCTTCTTTGCTTGCTTACGAGGCGGAGGAGAAGGACTATGACGCGGCGGAGCAGATGGAGCGGCGGCGGGTCTCTTCCGCCCTTGCTGACGAGGCGGAGAAGGAGGAGGCTGGCTGCTCGGGCGCGCCGGCACAGGCGGAGAAGGATGCGGAGTGCCGCCACGCGCCGGAGAAGGAGGCGGAGTGCCGCCACGCGTGCGTGCCCCGGGATCGCCTCTCACCGGAGGAGGAGGCGGTGGAGGAGGCGGAGGCGCTGACTCACGGAGGAGGAGGAGGAGGCGGAGGCGCCCAGCTTCGGAAGGTTGATGAGCTCCTTCCGCCATAGGCATGGAGTCTTCGCAGCGTAACCCAGCCTAGTCTCCCCTTCACCGGTAGGGTGGTCAAGCGTGAGGTCCTCAAATCCCTCCGTTATTTCATCCACCATCACCTTAGCATATCCTTCCGAATCGGCTGGCAGTGATAAGTTGTGCAGGGCCCACTAGGATAAACTTGGCCAACAGACGCCTTGACCTTCAAATTCATCCATCGCGCCATAATGTGGCAACTTTGAGACTCCGTGATACCATCCACGGGATAGCTGGCAGGAGACTTCAAGACATGCTCCGGCTGAAGCAACTCAGTGGAAGCCACGCTGCTTCTCCGCTGAGATGGCGGGGTAGCTTCAGGGGAAGCTTCGGTAGGTTGTTTGCTGCGATCTGCTGCTTCTCGTTCCTCTAGCCCCATTACCCTTTCGTGCAGCACCTGCAGTTGGTCCTGCTCCAATTTCTTCCTCCTCTCGTGGGTTTTGTAACCCCTGCGCTCTGAAAACCAACCTTCCACGGAATGGAGCCTGGCGTGCCTCGTGTCCGTCCTGTGGTGCCTGTGGATTTCCAAGGGCCATTGTGAGCTCGTCCTTCTCCCTCTTTGAATGAATGTCCTCGCTGCACTGCATCGATATAGTCTCAAGGTTGTTGACTGGTATTTCCGCTTGCTCGTCTGGCCCACCGGCACTTCCTCACATGGGTCCAAGGTTCCGCCAGCCCAAGAACCAAGTCCAAAGAACGGTCCGGCCAAGACATTGTCTCTGGTTTGATCCCTTTTTCAAGCAGATCATGCTCAGCCTTGGACCACTTAGGCCGGGCTTTGAGGTAGCCACCAATTTCGCGCGATGGTGAAGCTTCTTCTTCGCAGCATTTTGCTTGTTTGTCGCCGACATCTTCTTACTCTTTTCCGATGTCTTGTGGGCCACAAATGCGGGCCGATGATCTTTGATCTTCTCATATTTGCCAATGAATTCTGGTGTCTTTTCTTTCTCGACAAACTGGTTCAGCTCTTTCCTCCACCTCCTCATTAGGGTTGCCATCTTCTTAAGAGCACAAGACTTGATTAATTGCTCTTTAACTGGCTTCTCCGGATCCTCCTCTCGGCGGTAGGGTGAAATTTGCCTTCAAATGAGTCCAAAGATCTTCTTTTCGCATATCATTGACATAAGACACCTCGTGGTCTTCCTCCTTAGGCTTATACCATTGATGGATGCTGATCGATCTTGTCCCTAACAAGAACCCCGCACCGAAAGCAGAAAATGCCTTCCTTGTCCGGATGGGTTCAATCGGTTCGCCATCGGGCGCGATTTCTATGATCTCAAACTTTTCATCCGAGCTCAACTTTTTCTTCGGGCCTCGTCTCCTTACCGAACTTGTGCTCGATCCGGAGGGCTACAAATTATAAGGAAGAAAGATTTAGAGTAATTAATATGTGTACATATACCAAAACAATGGATGCATCAATTAACTAGTCAGCACGGGCTTAACTAATATATATATACCTGGCCGTACTCGGTTCGGTCACCGGAGCAGTCAGCACGGTCTCCTTCTTGTACCTCCATTGTGTCACCGGAGCCATCATGAACATAGTCATCTTCTTGTACCGGCATTAATGGGTCGAAGCCATCATGAACATAGCCCTCTTCTTCACCAGTCCTTCGACCTTCGTGTCGTTGAAAAATGACGCAACTTCATCACTTCCTTGTGCGATTATGTGCCCCAACATCGCTTCGCTTTCTTCGTCTCGGAGTGCTCCATAGTTTCGCAAATATTTACAACATGTCAATTATTATTCAAACATGGTACAGATGGATATATATATATATATATTATATTAGTGGCAAACGTAGAACTCGCTAGCTAATCACAATAAGGAATCAGGTTAGTGGCCTTGACGCTGCTTCTCTAGGGTTTGGGGTCGCCTCGACACAACGCTTCAAGGGTTAATTTGGGTGGCCTCGAGAGAGTTAATTTGTCGGGTAGGGGCGCCGGGCGGAGGGGTAGGAGACCAACATCGCTTTCTCTCTAGGGTTTGGGTGTCCTCGAGAGTTTTGGTTTGCGAGAGGGTCGAGGGGGTGCCGCTGTTGTATAAGTTATCACGGTCGAGAGGGGGTATATATATCGACCGCCTCATGTCGGGTTATCTCGAGGGGTTATATCGACAACGACGCCGACATACATATACATGAGAAAATAATGTTACCGGGAGGTATCGGCACTTCCCCCTCGTGTTGAAGATTCTTCTTTCTCATCAATTCCTTTATTCTACTACTACTCTTCTTTTTCTTCTTCTTCCTCGAGAAAGGAAAATAAGGAAAAGGAAGAAAAGAGGAAGAAGGAAGAAGAAAAAAAAAAGAAGAAAAAAAAGAGGAGAAGAAGAAAGGAATAGAGGAGAAGAAGAAAAATAGAAAATTTATATTTTTCTTCTTCTCATCTATTCCTTTCTTCTTCTCCTCTTCTTTTTCTTCTTATTTCCTCTTCTTATTTATTTCTCCTCTTCTTCCTCTCCTCTTCTTCTCCTTTCTTCCTCTTCTTTTTTCCTTTTTCCTCTCATTCTTTTAGTATTGCTTGTTTTAAAAAAATGTTCAAATAGAAAATTTAGAAAAAAACAAAGGTTTTGCCTAATGCATTGTTCATATGAATATACAAACATTCGTGATATTCTACAATAATTAATATCACCAAAAAATCTATGAACAGAAAAAAAACCTAACTTTTCTAAAAATCTATCTTTTGCATATATGAAAACATTAATACACATATGAACAAAAAATACATATATGAAGAAAAACATGCTCGAACAATTTTTTATACATTTTGAACATCTACATACACGTAGCCACATACATATACACATATACACATTATATATATATATATATATATATATGAACAAAAAAATTAAACTAATAAAAATGAAAAAAAAACAGAGCCGGTGCGGTGCGGCGACTTACAGCGGGGGCGGCTAGATGACGATGGCGACGGTGGGGGCGGCGAGGCGCCGCTGAGGTGGGACGACGGGCAGGGCTCAAGGCGGCTGGGCGGGACGGCGCTGGCTCGGGAGGCAGCGACGAGGACGGCGCTGGCTCGGGAGGCCGGGCGACGAGGACGGCGCTGGCTCGGGAGGCGACGGCCTTGGCGGCGGCGGCGACGGCGAGGTGGATCGGAGCAGCCTCAAGGCCGAGGAGAGGGTCGGCGTCGTCGGGGCAATTGGCGATGAGATTCTGAATTTTTGCAAAGTGTTTGCTTATATAGCAAAGTTATTGGTCCCGGTTTGTGAAACCAACCTGACTAATGCATTTTTAGTCCCGGTTGGGGCCACCAACCGGGACCAAAGGCCTCTTTTTCGGCAGCCCAAAGGGCGGGAAGCGGCGGCCGTTGGTACCGGTTGGTTCCCCGAACCGGTACCCATGCCCGGCCTTTAGTCCCGGTTGGTGCCACCAACTGACCAAAGGCCTCCACTGCCTGCCGGGCCAAAGTTTAGTCCCACCTCGCTAGTTGAGAGGGGCGCGAGTGGTTTATAAGCCCCACCGCCGCACCTCTCGAGCTCCTCTCCACCGCAGGCTTCAGGGCCTACTTGCTATTGCTGTGCACTGATGGGCCTTCTGGCCTCAAGGGCCTGAATCCTCGCCCATAGAAGGGTTTCAAGTCGTATTAGAGCCGTGGGGCCCGATGGGAGGCATTTTTTTGTTATCTTTACTTATTGTTGCTATTTTTATTTTTTTCCAGTTTTTTGTTTTGTTTTCTGCATTATTTATTTTCTTTTGTTTTTGCTTTATTTTTTAATTCTTTTTTCTTTTAGTTTTAGGAAAATTATAAACTTACTGTTAGTGCCATTACTTTTCAAATTTGAAAACACTTTTTTTGTTTTTTTGTTTTCTTTCTTGCTTTATTTATTTTATTTTGATTCTACTTAAAACAAAATACTTATTGTTGTTTTTGTTTTGATTTCTGCATTATTTATTTTCTTTTGTTTTTGCTTTATTTTTCAATTCTTTTTGCTTTTAGTTTTAGGAAAATTATAAACTTTCTGTTAGTGCCATTAGTTTTCAAATTTGAAAACACTTTTTTTTTTTTTGTTTTCTTTCTTGCTTTATTTATTTTATTTTGTTTCTACTTACAACAAAAAACTTATTGTTGCTATTTTTAATTATTACGAGGGCGAACCATAAGACATTAAAGCATTGCAAATGAACTCTGAAAAGTTGAAAGTTGGCATGGTATGATACTCGCTGGCCATACAAAGTTGGCATGGTATCATCATAATAGTTATGGAGAAAGTCTTCACTTTTTCTTCGCTTGTGTCATTTGCTTATTATGGCGCCAGTAACCATGGATAATCTTTCATCGCTTATCGTGATGCGGGGGTCAGCCTTGACTTTGAAGGAGGAATTTCATGAAACTTCTCATAATCTTCGTACATGTCCTGCCTTTGTCCTCCACTCCCATGATGTCCCTTTTTCCCGAAAAGAACTATGTGGCCCTTTGGCTCATCGTATGATGTATTCGCTTCCTTATGTTTTCTCTTTCTCGGTCCGTAGACATGTCCTTCACATAGATAACCATGCCACATCATTGGCTAGGACGAATCTGCTCGTCAGTACCCAAGATTTTCAGATCCACCGTTGTCATTCCAGACCGTGGGTCTACCTGCACTCCCGCCTCCCTGATGATTGACCCATTTGCACTTAAACAAAGGGACCTTAAAGTCATGTCCGTCGTCAAGTTCCCATATGTCCACTATGTTACCATAATATGTGTCCTTTCCCTCTCGGTTGTTAAGGCCAAAGCGGACAATCGCTGTTTTGGTTGGTGCTCTTTTGATCTTGGTCAATCGTGTAAAATGTATTCCCATTTATCTCAGATCCTTTCCAAATCAATACAATAAAGATGGTCCCCTGGACAACAAGTACAACTCATCACAAACAGTGTTGTCACCTCGACACGTGCTTCCAACCAACTGCTAAAAGTCTTGATGTGTTCACATGTAATCCGATCGTCAGACCGCCTTCCGTGTGTTTGGAGCGCAGACTGCTCTTGTGTTCATCGACATACAGGTCACCAAGGTAGAGTTCTCAGAGAACTGTGTAGTGTGCTTGAGACCAAGAATATCCGTCCTCAGATATTATTGAGTCCCTTCCAAGCGTGTTTTTCCAAATGGGTCTCCCCTCATACCGCGATTTAGGGAGACATGTCTTCTTAAGGCCAGGAATGAAGTCAACACAAAACCCGATGACATCCTCTGATTGATGGCCCATGGAGATGCTTCCTTCTGGCCTAGCGCAGTTACGGACATATTTCTTTAGGGCTCCCATGAACCTCTCAAAGGGGTACATATTGTGTAGAAATACGGGCCCGTAATGACAATCTCGTCAACTAGATGAACTAGGACGCAAGGTCATGATATTGAAGAAGGATGGTGGGAACACCAGCTCGAAACCCATAAGACATTCCACCACATCACTCCTTAGCCTTGGTATGATTTCTGGATCGATCACCTTCCGAGAGATTGCATTGAGGAATGCACATAGCTTCACAATGGCTAATCGGACGTTTTCCTAAAAGCCCCTCAATGCAACCGGAAGCGCTATGCGTCATAATCACGTGGCAGTCATGAGACTTTAGGTTCGGAACTTTTCTCCGCATATTTACTAGTCCCTTTATATTCGACGAGAAGCCAGTCGGGACCTTCATACTGAGCAGGCATTCAAGGAAGATTTATTTCTCTTCTTTCGTAAGAGCGTAGCTGGCAGGACCTTCGTACTGCCTCGGAGGCATGCCCTCTTTTTCGTGCAAGCGTTGCAGGTCCTCCTGTGCCTCAGGTGTATCTTTTTTCTTCCCATACACGCCCAAGAAGCCTAGTAGGTTCACGCAAAGGTTCTTCGTCACGTGCATCACGTCGATCAAGAGCGGACCTCTAGGTCTTTCCAGAGGGTAGGTCCCAAAATATAGATTTCTTCTTCCACATGGGTGCGTGATTCTCGTGGTCATTCGAACAGCTAGTCCGGCCGACCCTTTCCAAAGATTACGTAAATCATTGACCATAGAAAGTACGCGTGATCACCGCCGCATGGCGGCTTCTTCCGGTGATCTGCCTCGCTTTTGAAATGCTTGCCTTTCTTTCAACAAAGTGATGGTTGGTCGGAAGAAATCGGCGATGGCCTGTGTACACATTCTTCCCGCAGCTTGCCGGTATATACTACCGTGTCAAGTAAACAAAGTGCGTGCATGCGTGGTATCCCTTGTTTGTCCGTCCCGAAAGGTTACTGAGAGCGGGCCAATCGTTGATGGTCACGAACAGCAACGCCTTTAGGTTGAATTCCTCCTGTTTGTGCTCATCCCACGTACGTACACCGATTCCATTCCATAGCTGTAAAATTTCTTCAACTAATGGCCTTAGGTACACATCAATGTCGTTGCCGGGTTGCTTAGGGCCTTGGATGAGAACTGGCATCATAATGAACTTCCGCTTCATGCACATCCAAGGAGGAAGGTTATACATACATAGAGTCACGGGCAGTGCTGTGATTGCTGCTCGCTCCCGAAAGGATTAATGCCATCCGCGCTTAAAGCAAACCATACGTTCCTTGGCTCACTTGCAAACTCATCCCAAAGATTTCTCTCGATTTTTCTCCACTTCGACCCGTCACGGGTGCTCTCAACTTCCCGTCTTTCTTACGGTCCTCATTGTGCCATCGCATCAACTTGGCATGCTCTCCGCTTCTCGAACAGACGCTTCAACCATGGTATTATAGGAGCATACCACATCACCTTCGCAGAACCCTCTTCCTCGGGGCTCGCCATCAACATCACCAGGTCATCTCTTCTCGATCTTATACCGTAATGCACCGTGATACCGCATGCGTTCAGATCCTTGTATGCGCACCAAGCGTAGAGGATGCAATCATTAGGGCATGCATGTATCTTCTGCACCTCCAATCCTAGAGGGCATACGACCTTCTTTGCTGCGTATGTACCGTCGGGCATTTCGTTATCCTTTGGAAGCTTCTTCTTCAATATTTTCAGAGCTTCTCAAATCCTTTGTCGCACAAGATTCTCTGCCTTCCACCGCAGCAATTCCAAAGACGGCATCGAGCTTTGTGTTGCCATCTTTGCAATTGGGGTACAACCCTTTTTGTGGTCCTCTAACATGCGATCGAACTTCAGCTTCTCCTTTTGACTTTCGCATTGCGCCCTTGCATCGACAATGACCCGGCGGAGATCATCATCATCGGGCACATCGTCTGGTTCCTCTTGATCTTCAGCAGCTTCGCCCGTTGCAGCATCATCGTGCACATCGTCTGGTTCCTCTTGATGTTCAGTAGCATCACCGTATTCGGGGGGCACATAGTTGTCATCGTACTCTTCTTCTTCGCCGTCTTCCATCATAACCCCTATTTCTTCGTGCCTCGTCCAAACATTATAGTGTGGCATGAAACCCTCGTAAAGCAGGTGGGTGTGGAGGATTTTCCGGTCAGAGTAAGACTTCCCACATATAGGGCATGGACAACACATAAAACCATTCTGCTTGTTTGCCTCAGCCACTTCGAGAAAATCATGCACGCCCTTAATGTACTCGGAGGTGTGTCTTGAACCGTACATCCAATGCCCGTTCATCTGCGTGCATTATATATAATTAAGTGTGTCAAAAATCATTACAAAACATCATGAATAGATAATTAAGTGACCAAATTAATAGAAGTTCATCATCACATTAAAACCAAAGTACATACATAGTTCTCATCTAACAACATAAAGCTCTCCAGAGCATCTAAAGTAATTAAACCATACATCAAACTATGTAAAACATTTCAATGCGAAAACAAATGCGATCATAATCGCAACCAATGTAACAACTGATCCAACGGCATAATGATACCAAGCCTCGGTATGAATGGCATATTTTCTAATCTTTCTAATCTTCAAGCGCATTGCATCCATCTTGATCTTGTGATCATCGACGACATCCGCAACATGCAACTCCAATATCATTCTCTCCTCCTCAATTTTTCTAATTTTTTCCTTCAACAAATTGTTTTCTTCTTCAACTAAATTTAACCTCTTGACAATAGGGTCGGTTGGAATTTCCGGTTCAACAACCTCCTAGATAAATAAAATCTATGTCACGTTGGTCGGCATAATTGTCATAAACAATAAATGAACCAATAGTTATGAAAAGATAATATATACCACATCCGAATCATAGATGTGATTTAGGGCCGACGGGGGCGGATACCAAAACCATCGCACTATATAAGATGCAATAATAAAAGTAAGAAAATTATACAAGTATCTATATAAACATACAACTAAGAATTTTTTTTTCCTTTCATAAAGAAGATAAGAACAAGAGACTCACCACGGTGGTTCCGGGCGACGAGATCGGGCGCAAGCGATCGACGGGCGGTGAAGACGGGGACGGGACGTGACGGACCGCTAAACCTAGACAAATATTAAGGAAAATGGAGCTTGGAGGTCGAGCTTGGAGAGGGGGAAACTTAAGTAGTGTGGCTCGGGCATTCCATCGAACACCTCGTGTGCATAAGAGGTGAGCTAGAGCACCACAAAGCTCTCCCCTCGCCGGCAACGAAAAACAGAGCACTGGTAGTGCTCATCTCGCGGGCGAGGGGTATATTTAGGCAACTAATTGGTCCCGGTTGGTGACTTGAACCGGGACTAAAGGGCAGCCTTTGGTCCCGGTTCGTCCCACCAACCGGGACCAATGGTGGTGGGCCAGGAGCGAGGCCCATTGGTCTCGGTTCGTCCCTCCAACCGGGACCAAAAGGTCCAGACGAACCGGGACCAATGGCCCACGTGGCCCGCCGGCCCCGGGCTCACTTAACCGGTCCAATGCCCCATTGGTCCCGGTTCTGGATTGAACCGGGACTAATGGGCTGGCCGGGCCTGGACCATTGCCCCGTTTTCTACTAGTGTATGCTTCCCTCTGGACGTGACATGTTGCGAACGTATCCTTTGATGACACCATTCATCCTTTCGAACGGCATCATGCTGTGCAGGAACGTCGGCCCGAGTTGGATGATATCCTCCACGATATGGACCAGCAGATGCACCATAACGTCAAGAATGCGGGCGGAAGTACATCTCAAGCTCGCATAGTATCACCACGATCTCTTCCTATAGCCTTATGAGTTGCCTCACGCCAACCGACTTCCGAGAGATGACGTCGAAAAAGTTGCATAGGCCAAATAGCGTTTCACGGACATGCGCGTCCATGATCCCACGGATTGCAATCGAAGTATCTGCGCCATCAGCATGTGACAATCGTGAGACTTCATCCCGATGAACTTCGTCATTGGGTCTATGTATATTCTTATCTTCCCCACGTAATCAGAAGGAAGTTTTACTCCCTACGAGGCAGGTGAAAAACTGATCGATCTCCTCCTCGACTTAGAGTGAAGCACGCTGGAGGGTAGTCATTTCCGGTCTTCTTGGCCTTTTTGCCTTTATGCGGCGACTTCTCCGGGTCCTGCTTTGCCTCATCATCATCATCATTAGCGTGAAGCTCCTCCCGATGCCCATTGATTTCAAGTCCGCCTTGCTTTTGGCCCATCTTTGGTCCTCTCTCGCATGTTGAGCAGGGTACCAAGCGCACTCGCACACATTCTTCGTGATATGCATGACATCAAGGCTGTGAGGCACACGGTGGATCTTCCAAAGATGGCAAGTCCCGTAAAATGCAGACCTCGCTTTCCATACCTTCAGATGCTCTGGCGCCTTTCGCTTCTTTCCCCAGCTCCGCGCCTTTTTGCTTCTTTCCCAAAGAAGGCAATCTTTCCAATTTTTCAACAGCTCGTCTATTTCCTCGTCATACCAGACGCTGGCGCCTCACGGGTTCGGTTTCACCATCGAACAGATCCTTGCTTCCTCCACGGGTCATCGTCATGGCCACCTTCGATGTCCCATGAACACGGTTTTCAAAGACCCAGATCGCCATCTAGTCGGGCGTAAACGTTGTGTCATCCATGCACCTAACGCATCCGTAAAATCCGTGGACCACCTGCCCCGCGACATATCCGTAATCGAGATAGTCGTGCACCGTCGGCGAGCGCGGTTCTCATAGGGAAATATTCTTTCTCTCAAGGGCGCCCCACGTATTGGCTGGCGTTTTCCACAGCAGTGTCTAGCTCCTCTTCTTCAAAGCAGCCCTGTGATGCGATTGATGTCGCTCCCTGGTTGTTTCGCCCTTCAATTAGCATACTCATGTGAATGTACTTCCTCTTCATGCACAACCAGGGGAAGGTTGTACATCCACACAAACACAAGGCCAGGTGCTATGTGTGCTTCCTGGCTGCCAAACGGATTGACTCCATCGGTGCTCGCGCCCAACGATGTTCCTTGGATCCTTCCAAATTCCGGTGTTCAAGTTCAACGCTTGCCATCGCTCCCATCCCTAGGGTGACTCAGCATCTTGTCTTTTTTATTTATCTCCGGATCATTTGCGTCATCTTCTTGCTTCTTCTCCTCCCTATCCACGTGCCAACGCAGGAGCTTTGCTACCTTAGGTTCCGCGAAATACCGCTGCAGACGAGGAGTGATCGGAAAGTACCACACCTCTTTTTGAGGAGCTTTCTTCCTCTTCTTGTATCGAGTGACGCTGCACACCGGACATATGGTAGACTCCGCGTGCTCGTCCCGATAAATGATGCAATTGTTCATGCACACATGGTATTTCACGTGCGGTAAATCCAGAGGACACACGATTTTCTTCGCCTCCTCGAAACTAGTCGGGCAGTTGTTCCCCTTGGGAAGACGTCACGCTGTAATGACATGTTCTCGCCGGCATGCGTAGGTCATTTTGTGTTTTACCTTCATCTCCAGAGCCATGAGCGTTACTTTCAAAGCGGTATCCTCGGCCTGCATCCTTCATACAATGGAGTAACCGCCTATCTCCAGTTGATCCAGCTTGGCTTTCTCTCGGGCGGCAGCTCTTGCGTTATCCGTCTGCTTGAGAACCAGCTCTTGAACATGAGGGTCCTGCACCCAGCCCATCGATGGTCCATCGTCATCTGCTCCGCCGGCATCTTCATCTTCATTATCATGCCCTTCGTCTGCTCCGGCATCTTCCTCATCATCATGTGCTGCATCTTCTACATGATAATCGTACAAAGATCACCGCCGTGATCATGTCCTAGAGATTCTTCGTCTTCTCGCCTCGCCGAGCCGCTGGTGGTTGTCTTGCTGCCCTCATTTCGTTCGCCCCATGGACGACTTCATAGTCATCTTCATCACCTTGCCACCGATAGCCATCCATGAAACCACGCAAGAGCAGGTGGTCCCGCACCTGCCCGGAATCCGGGTCCGCAATAAGGCTCTTCGGCTTGCATCTTCGACACGGACATCTTATCTCCGTCTCGTTCTTTTGAAGCATCTCGGCCTTCACGGAGCTCAAAACCTATTCACGATGCCTTCGTCATCGTGCGGACCATGGTCGCCTGCGGGGTAGAGCAAAACGATAATTTAGAACCAAGAAAAAATTTGGCATGACTTTCCCTAAAAATAGGACCAAAAAGAATGCATAGTGCCAAAATTCTCGCCGAAACGGAAAGGAATCAAGATTCCGGCAAAATATTGGCAACTATTGCATTTCAAATAGCGGTACCTGCAAACACAAACATATATGCAACACCACAAACATATGCAACACCACGAAGATACATAGATCTAGCTAGGCCACAAAAAGTGCATGTGCACATTGTTGGAGAGGGAGAACAACATAAAGATAGCTTCCCCGGCCCCCTTACTTACCTATCAAAAAAGGTAATTTAACCACTTAATTTGGATGAATCTATGGTGCAAATGAGGTGAGGAGGAGGAGGCAGCCGAGACAAGCTTGGAGGAGGAAGTGGAGAGAATGAAGTGGGGAAAGTGAGTGGGTAGGTGGGCTGTCCACAATATCTTGTTGGTCCTAGAGAATGGCGCACCACCTGCAAACGCGCCATTAGTAACCCTGGTTACTAATGGCGCACCTGCTGCTGGTGCGCCATTAGAAGTTTTGCAAAATAATAAAAAAAAGTATATATTCTAATGGCGCACCGTGGTGCAGTGCGCCATTACTAGTTTAAACTAGTAATGGCGCACTACGCTACGGTGCGCCATTAGTAGTTTTGCAAAAAAAGAATAAAAAATAAACAACAGTAGTGGCGTTATGTGGCCGGGTGCGCCATTACTAGTTAGCACTAGTAATGGCGCACTCGCCATGATGCGCCATTAGTATGTTTGGATAAATAAGAAAAAAAATTACTAGTGGCGCACCGTGCACAGTGCGCCATTAGAGTCTTTCCACACTAATGGCGCACTGCACATGGTGCGCCATCAAGATAGTAGTGGCGCACCACATGACAGGTGCGCCATTAGTTGCCATTCCATCTATAGCCCTTTTCCTAGTAGTGTCATATTCAGCGATCTACAAGTTTATGTAGGATTTTATGACTAACCATGTGAATGACCAATTCCGGTCATCTCTCTAAATAGATATAAGTGAAGCAAGGGAGTTTAATTCTTTCTACAAAAGATATGCCCATGCTCTAACAAATATAAGTGAAGCAAAAGAGCATTCTACAAATGGCGGTTTTCTATGTGAAGAGAAACAGGCAATCCAAACTTCAAATGATATAAGTGAAGCACATGAAGCATTCTATAAAGCCATACTCAAAAGATTTAAGTGAAGTACAATGAGCATTGTATAAATCAACCAAGGACTATCTCATACCAGCATGGTGCATAAAAGAAATGTGAAAACTAAATGCAAAAGACGCTCCAAGACTTGCACATAATGCATGAACGAAACGAATTCGAAAACATACCGATACTTGTTGAAGAAAGAGGATGCCTTCCGGGCATCCCCAAGCTTAGACGCTTGAGTCTCCTTGAATATTTACTTGGGGTGCCTCGGGCATCCCCAAGCTTGAGCTCTTGCCTCTCTTCCTTTTCCTCATATTGAGACATCCTCGATTAGACACTTCATCCACACAAAAATTCAACAGAAAACTCGGTAAGATCCGTTAGTATAATAAAGCAAATCACCACTCTAAGTACTGTAGCAAACCAATTCATATTTTGTTTTTGCATTGTGTCTACTGTAATATAACTTTTCCATGGCTTAATTCACTGATATAAATTGATAGTTTCATCAAAACAAGCAAACTATGCGTCAAAAACAGAATCTGTCAAAAACAGAACAGTCTGTAGCAATCTGAACATTCACCATACTTCTGGTACCCCAAACATCCTACCAAAATTAGGAAAAATAAATAAGTTGTATAGCAAGACAGTGCAAAAATAATCAGAACCGTTTGACATTCCAGTTAAAAATGTAAAATCACGCACTACAGCCAAAGTTTCTGTCCTGCATCGTCCAAACCAACAAGCATTGTAAACATCCTAAAGGCAAACCTTGGCACATTATTTTTATAAGCAATGGAATTGCACAAGGGGATAATTATTTTTGATGAAAAGTTTCTATAATCAAGATTCACAATGTTTCCGTGAGCATGAACAAAGTTCAAGGCTAGCTCCTACTTCAACAATGCTTGTCTTTCTCACTTTCACTTTCCTTTTTGAAAAGTTTTGGGTTCCCCTCTTTATTTTTTTGTTTTTAGACTATATAAAATCACTCAACAGAAATAAATGACTCTCTAAAACTTCCGGGTTGTCTCCCTGGCAGCGCTTTCTTTAAAGCCATTAAGCTAGGCATTTAGTGCTCAAGTAATGAATCCACCCGGATCCCAAGGTATATCAAAGCCAATTTTAATTAACAATGATTTGTAATTTAATAGTGAGCAAAAAGTAACATGTATCATGTAATGACGAAGTCTAACTCTCTTCCTATGCATCAGCATGTCATAAAAGAACAATTCATGCACACATAGTAAAGGCCAATGCATAGTATAAACAGTTTCTTGCAATTCTATCGTGTTGGAAACATAAAGAGGCGGAGATGTAGTTCCTCTCTCATAATAATTGCAAGTAGGAGCAGCAAGCACATGCATATTACATTAATCAAAATCATCATGTGCAATGGTAAAAGGCAACCCATCAATATAATCCTTAATAAGCACAAACTTCTCCGATAAAGTGTAGTAGGGAGAATTCAAAAGATAATAGGACTATCATGCGTGGGTGCAATAGCAACAATCTCATGTTTAACATAAGGAACTATAGCAAGTTCATCTCCATAAGCATGATTCATATTGGCATCTTGGCCACAAGCATAGCAAGCATCATCAAAAAGGGATATTTCAGACAAATTCAACGGATCATAACAATCATCATAGCAATCATCCTTCGGTAAGCACGAAGGGGAATTAAACAATGTATGAGTTGAAGAGTTACTCTCATTAGAAGGTGGGCACGGGTAGCTAATCCGCTCTTCCTCCTTTTGTTCTTCGCTCTACTCATCATCTTTTTCATCCAATGAGCTCACTGTTTCATCAATTTCTTCTTCCATAGCTTCCTGTAAAATATTAGTCTCTTCTTGGACAGCGGAGAAGTCCTCAATATATGGTTTAACATAGGCATTAGAAGCATAATTATCATAACAATATTGAAATATGGCAAAATTTTCAGATTTGTAGAGAGTAGCATCATACTTTTCAACCAAAGAAGCAATTTCATAAGCACCCTTAAAAGCAACAAATTCTTCAATTTGTTGAACATCATAGTAATTGTAAACACCCTTAGCATACGAAGATATGATTCCCACTAAACAAGCATTGATAAGGTAGGTGTTTCTTAGGGTCTTCAGAACAACAAGTAAACTCATATATTTCACATAAATTACAAGCATAGCATTGCAAACGTAGAATTTGATCCCATAATAATTTCCCTTTTTCAGATATACGATTGTCGAACAAAACAAGCATGCTCATCTAAAGATTTGCCCTTAACTAAACTAGTGGGGGTTTCAAAGACGAGCACAAAGGGATCAAGATGATCCAAGTAAAAAGCTTCAGGAGTGTGATAGATTTTGAGTGGTTCTTCAACCATTGGTTCAGTAGGTACAACTAATTTTTTTGGTATTTTGTGTTCCATATCCATAACTAAAGATAGAGAACAACTTAGAACAGCAAATAAAAACAAAAATTACTTAGTGATAAAGCAAACAAGCACACACGAGAATATTCACCCCACGCTATGACTCACGGCAACGGGCGCCGTAAAAAGGTCTTGATAACCCGCAAGTATACGGTATAGTTGTAGCCTCTTTCGATAAGTAAGAGTGTCGAACCCAACGAGGAGCTAAAGGTAGAACAAATACTCTCTCGAGTCCTATCAGCCACTGATACGACTCTACGCAGGCTTGACGTTCGCTTTACCTCGAACAAGTATGAAACTAGAAGTACTTTGTAGGTGTGATAGGATAGGTTTGCAAGATAATAAAGAACATGTAAATAAAAAGTAGGGGCTGTTTAAATAAAGATGAAATAAAGTAAATAAAGCGAGTGTGGAAAAGTGGTGGTAGGAATTGTGAAAGTGTCCCTAAGCAATTGACTACGTTACTAGACCGATAGCAAGTTTTATGTGGGAGAGGCCACTGCTAGCATGTCATCCCTGACTTGGAATTATATGCACTTATGATTGGAACTATTAGCAAGCAGTCCGCAACTACTAACGTTCATTAAGGTAAAACCCAACCATAGCATTAAGATATATTGGTCCCCCTTCAATCCCATACGCAACAATCCCCTTACTCGGGTTTAAGCTTCTGTCACTCTAGCAACCCACTATAAGCAAATCATGAACGTATTGCAACACCCTACAGCGGGAATCCCTCACGCTTGCGCGACACGGAGGGCACAATAGGACAGCAACATAACCACAAGCAAATTAAACCAATCATAGCAATTCATCAACCACCAATAGGACAATGAAAATCTACTCAGACATCATAGGATGGCAACACATCATTGGAAAATAATATGAAGCATAAAGCACCATGTTCAAGTAGAGGTACAGCGGGTCATGGAGAGTGGACCACTGAATATAGATGGGGGAAGGTGATGGAGATGTTGATGAAGATGATGGAGGTGTTGGTGAAGATCGCGGTGATGATGATGGCCCCCGGCGGCGTTCCGGCGCCACCGGAAGCAAGGGGGAGAGAGAGCCCCTTCTTCTTCTTCTTCCTTGAACTCCTCCCTAGCTGCGAGAAGGGTTTCCCCGCGGGTCCTTGGCTCCCATGGCGTGGGAGGCGAGAGCCCTCCGAGATTGGATCTATCTCTCTGCTTCTGCTCCTGCATTCTACCCCTTCACTGCTTTCTTAAATATCCGGAGATCCATAACTCCGATTGGGGTGAATCTTTCCCTAGATTTTTCTCATAAAATTAGCTTTCTTGCGGCAAAAGAAGAGCGTCAACTGCCTTACGGGTGGCCCACGAGAGTCCAGGGCGCCTAGGGGAGGGCGCTACTCTGTCTCGTGGCCACCCCGACACCGCTTCGCTGCTGATTCTTTCTCCGGAAAATCCCAAATATTCCAAAATAATTCTCCGTCTGCTTTTATCCCATTTGGATTCCGTTTGATATTGGTTTTCATAAACATAAAACATGCAATGACAGGAACTGCACTGGGCACTGGATCAATATGTTAGTCCCAAAAGTAGTATAAAAAGTTGCCAAAAGTATATGAAAGTTGAAGAATATTGGCATGGAACAATAAAAAATAATAGATACGACGGAGACGTATCAGAGTGCTTGGTGCTTGTTTTCACAGTTAGAATCGGTTGTCTCCAAATAAAGTCGCCTAACCTTGTAAGAATTGGAATTTCTTTTGACGGAAGGCAGCTCATCATCCAAGATGCCCCTTCACTTGAAAGGTTGATCCTTGATTCTAGTTATTCACCGCTGCAAATAACTGCCCTCTCTGCGCCTAAACCGAGACCTTGGGTGTAATACATGATCTCTATGCTCATTTCAATATGGTGTTTGGCTCCATAGTTCTTCAGGTACTTTATATTATCATCTACACTTGTAACCATAAGCTGCATTTTAAATTTCTGCGCATAAGTTATATATCATCTTGGAGTACACATTTTGTACTAATATTATGTTCTTTGCTCAATGAAGAGTTTCTCCATGGATGGCCTATCAATGGTGCTGGATTCTGTCAAGATCTTATATATCCAAATGAATAGTTTTGATCTGAACAAGATTATTGGCTTCCTGCAATGCTTTCCATAATTGGAGAAGTTGTATATAAGGTGATAATTTCACGCACATTGGAAGCCCGCATATAGTGTACTAGAGTTAACCGTTCAGCTGTTGCTCTTTCGACACTCTTCTTTTAGACCTTAACTGTTTTCAATCTTCATGTCTATTTAGGCAACAGGACGGGGTAAGAAAGTTATAACCGATCGGTGGATTCGTAAGCATCGGGATTTTCTCACTTCTCATGAGATTCGATTGAAGACAATAACTCTAGAACGATATGTAGCCAACCGTGCAAACACAAGATTTGTCACATTCTTCCTGCTGAATGCGAGGTTGCTATTGTCCTTCAGGCTTAAGTTTATCAGCAGCATGGTTTTGACGGATGGGTATGTCAAAGAGCAAAAAAAAGAGTTTCAGGTGGGAAAAAGAGCTTCTGAACGTGTCGGGCTTCTATTTACAACATATTGTGGTCATAATCCAGTAAATTTTACAACCCAGGATGTTCATTCTATGGACCTGACCGATCCATTTGACTGTGATGCCGAAAACAAAGGCTGGAGTTAGATGTTGTTGCCGTTTTCAATCTGTTTTTTTTGTAAACCTGATGAACAATTAACCCTCGTGCTTTTGTATAGTTTGTAAGCTGGAGTTAGATGTTCCTGCCCTTTTCAACTCGGCTGTGACTATCATATTTTCTTTGAAACAAGGCAAATGGCTTGCCATTCATTTAATTTAGAGTGAAATATTGTAACAAATCCCAACCAAGGAAAATAACATCACTCTCGCCGGCTGCTTGAGCTCACTGTGCATTACCGAAGCCAAGTGATTAGACCCCACCAGCACCCACAAACCTATTTCGAACTAGCACATCAAATGGGCTGTAAATTTTCATAGGAAAGGCTGCATGACCGTGACAAATTTGGATTCTGACATTTGGGACCAGCGAGGAAATAGCCTATCCAAGGTGGTGTCGACTTACTAGCCAGTCAACAAACGATTCTGCCTACCAGCCGTTGGATTGACATCCAACATCTGTCGTGTATCTTCTATCTCTTGTCTTCTTCTACCTCCACCGCCCAAACCAAACCACCCGTCGGCTCCTTTGCTCCCGCCTCCATGGTCGGTTGCGCCCGCCGCCTCACCGTACGCATTCTCCAACGTTGGCCAGTCCCTCCCTCTATTCCCCCACATGTCCTGTTATTCTCCGGCGATGTCAGCCCCAACACGCACCCGCGCCCGAACCAGTCAACCCTTGTACTCCCCTCCGCCTGCGACTAGACCGGCGCATCTTCCACAGCTCATGTTTGTTCCGTCCGAAGCCTCACCGTCATCCTCCGCCTTGCGGCCTTGGTTCGCTCGCCGGGCATGGTGCGCCGCCCTCTTGCGTTGTCAACGTCGTCAACAACCGAGAGGAACAAGGAGATGACTGTACGTGGAGAGGATGACAAGAGGGACCCACCAAAGCGCCATGGCAAGACGCAAGCAAGTGCCTCTATATTACAAGCCCAAAAATATGGTTCCTCCGAATGGTTGGACATCCGGGGCTCACGCCATTGCCAATGTAGTCAATAAACGAGAGAATTACACTCACGAAGCGGGTCGACACCGTGGACCCAAAGAGGTCTCGTAGCTTTTTTTGATGAACAAGCGCTTGTTATTTATACTAGTTTTAGCGACGGATCAGGGTAACAACGGGCTGTGGGGGTCAGTGTCCCTGCCAGCCAGTGGTTTTATTTACGCTACTACATCATGAGCCCAGTTGTGTTTTTTCTTGCTGAAAATGGCTAGCCCAGTTCTATTTTTTTTAAGAAATACCCAAACAAGGCCTACTTGCTTTATCGGCCCTGCTGGGCTGCAAATCATTCAAAGACGAGGAGAGTTTCATTCGGTTTGCCCAGAAATGGGTTGTACATTTTTTAAACACATCAAACCGGGAATAATTTTCAATTTTTTTCATCACAAGATTTTAAATTCCATTGATTTTTATGCGTGGACAGTTATTTTGATTTTATATTTAAATAAATTATTTTTCAAAATAGTTTGAATGGGAATCGATATTTCTGGATTAAAAACAGTTGATCGCGCCGAAATATGCAAAATTTCGTATACTTTTTAATCGTGGCCACAATATGGGGCGTAATGCTAACAAAAAGAAGATGGGCTCCAAAAAAATTCTTAAGAATTAGCAAATGGGCTGTACATTATTAGAAATAATGGAAGATGGGCTGTGTGCTATTTTCCACAGATTTGAGGCTGACTTGTGCGCCTACTACAGGTTGACGCGTATGCTTTCATAAAAAAAGGTTGACGCACACACAACGCCCTGTCAACTTAGTCAACACACGAGAGCAGTGACTGTTGGATGTCCATCCAACGGCTGCCGTGCTTCTTCAATCTCTGCTCTTCATGCTCCAACCGCTCAAACAAGCGCCGACGGACTGCCTGCTCCCTCCTCCCGCGGCCGGCTATGCTGCCGGGCAGGCTTCACGGCCCCACCGTACTACCATCGCTGCCTAGCCATCTCTCTACTCACCCACACATGTTGTTATTCTCCGAGGACGGCAGACGAACCAGTAAACCCTCGTATTCTCCTCACAGGCGAAACAACCGCCGAGTATTCCCCGGCTCCCGTTGTTCCTTCCTAGGCCTCGCCGCCGTCCACCGCCTCGGTGCTCTCGGCGTGGCCTCGGTCAACGTGGTTAATGAACGACATCCATCGAAGTGGACTATATGTGGAGAGGCCGACAATGGGTCCACGGCCGCACGCAAGGAAATGCCTCCTTATTACGCGCAAAATAATGATTCCTCCACCTGACAGCTAGGAACCACAGGAAGGGCCTCTGTATTTCGCGAAAAAACGTTCCTCCCGCTGACAGGTCGGACCCACCAGCTATATCTTCGCACGCAAGGAAGTGCCTCCTTATTACGCCCAAAAATATGAATACCCCCTGCTAGCTAGGACCCACCATATTGTTTGGCTCACTTGTGGGCCTACTAAGTTGACGGGGACGGAGGGCTTTGTAAACTTAGTCAATACTCCAAAGGACTGTGATGATGTCCATCCAACGCCATAGTGCTTCTTCAACCTCTGGTCTTCTTGCTCCACCGCCCAAAAGCAGCCGATCGTGCCACCTGCTCCTGCCTCCGTGGTCGGGTTGTGCTACATGAAGCCTCACCGCCCCTGCACTACTCCCACCACTGCCGTGCCATCCCTCCACTCACCCACACCCCCGTTATTCTCAGGCCACGGCAGCCTAACACCGCAGCCGAACCAGTGAACGCCAGACTTCTCTCCGCTGGGCATCCACCGCCGCTGTTTTCCCGGCTCGCCGTCGTCCCCTTCCTAGGCCTCGCCGTCGCCCACCGCCTGGTGCTCTCGGCCGCGGCGTGGTCAATGTGGTCAACGACCGACTTCCATCTAAGAGTATCAGACGTGGAGAGGCCGACAACTGGTCCACGGCAGCCGCAAGGAAGTGCCTCCTTATTACGCGGAAAATAATTATTCCTCCACCTGACAGCAGGGACCCACCGGACGGGCCACCAGTATTTTGCGAAAAAACGTTTCCCCCTGACTGCTGGGACCCACCGGACGGGCCACCGTATTTCGTGAAAAAAATGTTCCCCCCGCTGTCAGCTCGGACCCATCGGAAGTGCCTCCTTATTACGCACAAAAAAATGAATACTCCCCCTGCTAGCTGGGACCCACCTTGGTGGGAGGCTGACTTGTGGGCCTACTAAGTCAACTTAGTCAATATGAACGATTCTAGCTCCAGTGACCGTACGATGTCCATCCAACGGCCGTAGTGCTTCTTCAACCTCTGGTCTTCTTGCTCCAGCCGCCCAAAGCAGCGCTTGGTCGTGCCGCATGCTCCTGCCTCCCGTGGACGGTCAGGTGCCGCGGAGGCCTCACCGCCTTCTCATCGTTCCCACCGCTGGCCAGCCCGGCGACGGCAGCCTCACACCGCAGCCGAACCAAGAACCTCAGACTCTCTCCGCTGGCTTCCACTGCCGCTGTTTTCCCGGGCTCCGCTGGCTATCCCTTCCTAGGCCTCGCCGTCCGCCCACCGCCAGTAGTCTCTCGCCGGGCGTGGTCAACGTGGTCAAGGAATGACTTCCATCGGAAGAGTATCGTACGTGGAGAGGCTGACAGCTGGGTCCACGACCACAACCCAGTTTTTTTTCGATTTGCCAAGTAATTCGGTTTGTCGTGCCTGTTGGGCTGCAAATCTTTCAAGACGAGGAGAGCTTTCATTCGGGTCAAGTTGAGAAAATGGCCCATCAAGAATGAGAAATGGGCTGTACATTTTTAAAACACATCAAACCGCCAATTAGTTTCAAATATCTTTTTTTCATTTCGAGATTTTAAATTACATTAATTTTTATGCGTGAAGAATTTGTTGGATTTTATATTGATATACATTTATTTTTAAAATCAGTGTGAATGTGAGTCAAAATTATGGGATTAAAAACAGTTCGGACCGCACGGAAATATGCAAAATTTCGTATAATTTTTTAACCATTGCCACAATATGGGCTGTAATACTAACGAAAAGAATATAGGCTCCAAAAAAACTTTAAGAATTAGTAAATGGGCTGTGAATTATTAGAAATAATGGCAGATAGGCTGTATGCTATTTTCCACAGATTTGAGGCTTTCCTAAAAAAGGTTGACACACTGGCAAAGGATCGTTGGATGTCCATCCAACGGCCGTCAGGCTTCTTCAATCTCTGCTCTTCCTGCTTCAAATTCAAACAAGCGCCAAGGGACTGCTCGCTTCCTCCTCCTCAAGGCCGGTTGTGCTACACAAGAGGCCTCACCGCCCCAATCAGATTCCCATCGCTGGCCTAGCCATCCTCTACTCACCCACACCTGCTGTTATTCTCCGCGACGGAAGATGAACCAAGAACCCTCATACAACAGACTCCCCTAAGCGTGGGAAACAACCGCCGAGTCTTCCCCGCCTCATGTCGCTCCTTCCTAGGCCTCGCCCGTCGTCCACCGCCTCGTGCTCTCGCTGCCTGCTCAACGTGGTCAACGACGGACATGCATCTGAAGTGGATCAGACGTGGAGAGGCCGACAGCTGGGTCCACGGCCGCACGCAAGGAAATGCCTCCTTATTACGCACGTAAATAATGATTCCTCCACCGACATCGTGACCCACCGAAGGGCCACCTGTATTTCGTGAAAACGTTACCGGCCGACAGCTCGGACCCACTAGCTATATCTTCGCACGCAAGGAAGTGCCTCCTTATTACGCACAAAAAATGAATACTCCCCATGTTAGCTGGGACCCAGTATAGCGGCAGGCTGACTTGTGGGCCTACTAAGTTGACGGGCACGGAGGGCTTTGTCAACTTAGTCAATATACACGATTCTAGCTCCAAAGGATTGACGATGTCCATCCAACGGCCGTAGTGCTTCTTCAACGTCTGGTCTTCTTGCTCCACCGCCAAACCAGCGCCGGTCGTGCCTCGTGCTCCTGCCTCCGTGGCCCGGTTATGCGATGCGGCAGAGGCCTCACCGCCCCTACTACTCCCACCGCTGGCTGTGGCATCCTCTACTCACCCACACCCCTCGTTATTCTGCAGCCGACGGCAGCCTCACACCGCAGCCGAACCAAAGGAACCTCAGATTCTCTTCGCGTGGGCATCCATCGCTATGCGTCTTCCCCGGCTCCGCCGTCCCTTCCTAGGCCTCGCCGTCGTCCACCGGGTGGTGCTCTCGGGCGCCGTGGTCAATGTTGTCAACGACCGACTTCCATCGGAAGAGTATCAGACGTGGCGAGGCTGACAACTGGGTCCACGGCAGCCGCAAAGAAGTGCCTCCTTATTACGCGCAAAATAATTATTCCTCCACCTGACAGCGGGGACCCACCGGACGGGCAACTGTATTTCGCGAAAAAAAAAACATTCCCCCCTGACTGCTGGGACCCACCAGCTACACCTTCGCATGCAAGGAAATGCGTCCGGGCAAAAAAAAAACGATTCGCCCCCCTGACTGTTGGGACCCATCAGCTACATCTTCGCACGCAAGGAAGTGCCTGACAGTCGGGACCCACCTGGTCGAAGCGCACGTGGCGCATCATTCTGGTCGCGAACGTGTACGCATATATACCGATCGATGTAGAGGCGCCGCATGTTTCATAGTAGAGGCGCCAAGACGTAGCATGTACACGCACGATAGCGCCGTGCAAGAAAGAAAATACGGCCACGTATGTGTACATACGGGCGGGTCTCAAACGCCATCACTACGCGCGCACGGCCAGGGCTCGTGTAAATGGCTGGGTCGTAACGGAGAAACAGCGTCGTCGTCGTGTTGATGGGGATGCAACGGAATGCGTTGTGTTCATCGGGAGGCAACGCAATGTGTCGTGTTCATCAGGAGGCAACGGAACGCGTGGGAGCCAACTGGCTGGGTCGGAACGGAATGTGTCGTCGTGTTCATCGGGAGGGCTTGGACGGAACAAGCGATGGAAACGAGGCCTGGCGTACCGCAGAACGGAGGAAACGGCCTTGTGTTCGACCGGCCACGTTCGAAACGGGATCCTGTTCATCGGGAGGGGTCTGGCGTACAGCAAAACGGAGGAAACGGACCTCCTACGGTCGAAACGGGGGTCCTGTTGATCGGGAGGGGTGTGGCGTACCGCAAAACGGACGAAACGGACTTGTGTTGGAGCGCTACGGTCGAAACAGGGTCCCGTTTCATCGGAGGGTGTGGCGTGCATCGCAAAACGGACTCCACGGGATATTGTTCATCTGCACCGCCGACCTCCTCCAGCCTCCACGGGCTACCGTCGACATCCTCTAGGCTCCACGGGCTCTGCTCATCCAGCCTCCACCGCCGCTACTCCACCGGCCACAGCTCAACCACCCTCCACGGGCACCCTCCACCGCTCATCGCTCATCCAGCCCTCCACACCACGGGATCTTGTTCATCCAGAGGCAACGCCACCGCCACCGCTCAGCCACCCCCGCAACGCCATCGCTCATCCAGAGAGGCAGCATCGATCGGCTTCAGCTTAGCAGCAGAGCGGCGAATCGCCGATCGGGTTCAGCCAACAGCCATTGATCGATCGCCGGGTTCAAGAACGCCAGTTCGCAGCAGCAATCGCCGGGTTCGCCAGAGCACAACGCCTCGCCGGGTTCAGTTAGAGCCAACGCCTCGCACACACGCCACAGACGCAGATGAGAGAAACGCGCAAGATCGCCGCCCCGACCACCCAATCGTAACCGAGAACTCCCGAAATTTTCCTCGCCCTCGCTTCTACCACGGTTTTTTCCATCATGGACGGCCCAAAGAATGTCATGCAGCTGTAGGAGCCCACCACATCTATAATGATACCGGATTTTGTCACAATTATCGACATAGAAGTGTCATATGTACGACAGAAAAAAGTTACGTTCGGCCCAAAATGTCATGGATGTGTCTTTTTTTTGTAGTGTTGGCATGAGGCGGGCTAGCTAGGTGGGGAGAGCGCGAGGGTTGGGTGAGGTTCGCCGGCGTAGGGTGTCCGCGCAGCCGGAGTGGTGCGCGGCGGGGGGTGGTTGCGCGGATCGCCTCAGGGGCGCCTAGCGGCCAGAGTTCATATGCCTCAGGAGCGCCTGGCGGCCTGAGAGGCGAGAGAAATGAGTGAATCTACAATCTAGACTATGTCTATATACATCCGTATATAGTTCATATTAGAATCTCCAAAAAGACTTATATTTAGGAACAGAGGGAGTAGTCAAGACGAGGGACAACCACACACGTACAAGAGCAATAAAGAAAGGAAAACTCGTTAGTTCCAATAACTCATCCCTCCCTTCCGTGAGACGCATCCTCCCCTCAACACCTGGTTTCTATGGGGCACGCCGAGCGCACCCTCACCCAACCTTATCCTTTCTATGACATGTCTCCTCCACACATTCTCGTCTTCCCGTTCGTCGCCGGCTATGGGGAGGGGCTCCTGACGGCGACCACCATCTTCCCTCTACCCAAATCAAGAGAGGGTTCAACGCCGACCACCGGTTGCGCAACACCGATGGAACATCACCGACGTTGTGATGGAGCATTTGATGGATTAGAAGCCTTGTCGAGCGCCACCAGTGCTTTGATGGAGCTTCCACTCCTGCAGGCGGAGCTTCAACGTGTGGTTGATGCTCCCATGGAGCATTACGCGCGATCACTAATACTGCAATGGAGTGTTGCTAGCTCCTCGACCACCGTCGCGCTACAAGCTACAAGGCCGACAACCGCCGATGGAGATGACGAGCAGCAACATAAGGCTGCAAAAAGGACGGGCTCGCAGCAACAGTGATGCTGCAAGGAGTGGTGTGAGATGAGCGGCAGAGCTGCTACGATGTTTTCGAAGGCCACGGGATGGAGACGCTGCAGGGAATAGCGTGAAGCGGGGATGCGGGGTTGCTGTACCAGCGTGGTGCGGTGCTACAGGATCTCCACAACTAGGCATGTCTTTCTGTCGGACTCTGTTGGGCCACCTGCGACAATGGGCTTCACACATGTCAATCAAGCCAACATTATCTTCTCTTAAGCCAATTCACGAGGATCTTTGGGATCAATGATAAGTTTGGACGCAATTTATAAAAAACCCTCAAATCCTCTACAATATGGTGGCTATTTCTGTCGAACGCCTCAAAATCTCGATGAAGTGCAGGCCTTTCAGAAGAACGCTTCGAAAGCTATAACCAATCCATGAGGCGGTGTTTTGCAAACAAAAAAAAGTGCCTTCAAAGCTATGTCGAACTGAGGCATTTTGAAAAGACACATTCAATCCCACGTCCAGCCGAGGTGTTTTTGGATAATTCCTTCCTAAACAGAGTTTTGAGGCGTTTAGAAAAATGCCTTTACAAAAATGCTTGCTATTAGCATCCATGTTGAAGTGTGCCGGGCTGCAATGGAGCATCACCAGTGCTTCAAGGGGTGGTCGCAGCAATGGTGTTGCTGCAACCTGGTGTTGTAACCTAGAGCTTGCTCGTGTTGCAGGCTTCAACCATGGTCGGTGGATGGTGAGGTTGACAACCTGGGAAGGAGGGTTTGGAGGCGCTCCTGGGAGACATGGGCATGTCAAGATGGAGCGATGGCATGGTTCTTTCATTAGGGGATCTAGCTATCATAGCCCCATTTACGCCGATGTACATTACCGGAATCACAGCTTATGTCGACAACCTTTTGCCGTCGACATAGGCCTTATAACATCGGCTTATCCCTATGCCGACGGTTGCCATCGGTGGCCATCGACATTGATCCCGACGGAGTAGTCTTGTCAGACCGTCGGCATAGCCATTTATGCCGACGACATTCCGTATGGTCATCACCATAGATACCCCGTCGGCAAAAGAAACCGACAGACGTCAACTGATGGCGTCGTCACCAAGTGGCACCAATAGGAAGAGGCCACATGGCGGGGCAAAGTCGACTGCTAGGTTGCCGGCTTAGCCCCGCCACATGTCATCTCCAGGAGGCTTCTGGCATACATCCCTCCCTATGCCGACGACCCCGACAAAAGGCCGTTGGCATAGAAAGTGCCATCGGCAGGTAGTGGTATGCACGCCCATTAGGACCTTTATGAATTCGGCCAATTATCGGTATGTGGGCCATCAACGGCCTGTGGTGCTTTTGCCCCATCTAAAACATGTAGAGGCTTTTGGCTCATTAATGTCCGTGCCCTCTTCGGGCAAATTTTGGCATGTGGCATTTTTCGGCTCGTTAAGAGCCCGTGTCGTCCTGGGTGCATTTCCGACACTTGATGACTTTCGGCCCGCTAATGTCATGTTCTACAATTGGGACATTTTTAGCCGGTGGTATCTTTCGGCTCGTTAAGAGCCCATGTAGTCTTCGGGGCCATTTCGGTCCCTTGACGACTTTTGGCTCGCTAATGCATGTCCTGCCATTTGATCATTCTCGACCCGTGGTATTTTTTGGCTCGTTAAAGGCCCATGAAACCTTTGGGCCATTTTAAGCCCGTGACGAGTTTCAGCCCATAATGATCCGTTATGTCTATGGCTTGCTGTAAATTGTGGTTCCTTTCGGCCTGTTAACGGCTCGTTAAGTGTGTGGGGCCATGAATGGCCCCTTGTGGTTTCAGCCCGTTTGTGGTTCATGTTGTGTTTTGTCCTTTGTTTTACGAGGTTATTCGGCCCGCAAGTCGTCCGTGTTAGAATATTGAAGTGCTTGACGGTGGAGGAGAAGGAGGCGGCCAATGTGGAGTAGCTGGTGACAGAGTTAGCAAGGAGGAACATACATTTGGTCTGGGAGGGCGAAAATGTCTTTTTTGCCTGGAATGCCGGATTGAAACTTCAGTGATAGAGCACATGTAAAAACTATGAAGATCCGCCTTGTTTTGGTTGTGATTGACCGCTATAAGTATGAACACCGTACTTTTAATTGGCTCTTATAATACTATACGTTTAAATGGATAGATGAGCGGCTCCTGCATCCATATCCGCGGATGCGTCCAGACGGGTCCGCATTAGAAGAGAAGCGCTAATGAAGGAATAAGTAGGGGACGAAGAGCCAAATGTGCATGTAGTCTTCTTTATTTCTTTTTCTTTTTTGTGATGACAACATCTAACTCAAGAAAAAGTTGTCGAAAACTGCAAACTTTCCAAATAAGGGTTTACTTGAAAAGCCCACATCCTGGTTCAGTTGGGGCCGCCTGTATCGTGGCTGCATCTCTCGGGAGCGAAATGGATCTTGCCGGCTGTGATGTCATAGACGAAGCGCGTGTCCACCTGCTGCATCGCGCCGATGATGGTAATGTGCTCGCTCGGCACTACGGTGAAGCAGATGTCGTGCTGAACAAAGACGAAGAGCTGTTGCGGCCTGATCACGAGGCCCGCGCCCTCCTCGAAGCGAAGCGTCACCGTCGGCAGGTGCTCAAAGGCGGCTTGAGTCGCACGGCCGAAGCAAAGGCGGTACCCGTCACGTTTCACGACCGGCAGCCCGAGTCTCGTGACGTGCTCCTCCACGGCGTGCTCCAGGACGTGGTACACGGGCTGTATTATCGCCGTCGTGCCCGTCCCGGGATCGATGAGGCACCCGCCGTTCCACCTACCGTCAGGCGACTTGTGGCGCCGGAACAAATCCCTCATTTGGCGTTGTCCGGGTGGCGGGACCAGGGCCTTGTCGCCGACGCTGACGCCCAAGACGCTGACAAAGTAGGCGCTGAAATCCGGGCTGGTCGTGTACTGCATGTAGAGGATCTTGGTGCTCCTCATGTGGTCCGTGGCCGGGATGTCTGCGCCGAATCGGAGGAAGCCATGCCTGTTCGGACGCCCTGGCCCGAAGAGGCAGTAGGAGAAGCGGCCGTCCTGCCCGTGCTGGTGGAGCCGAGTCCATATGAGCGACGGTCTCATCCTCCCCAGGCTGAGGACACCGGCGAGTACTCCGTGGCTGTGGAACCCCGTGGCGGTGTGTGCGCAGCCAAACACGACACGACGAACCACCGCGGCCGCGGCGGCGCCGCCATCGTTCGCGAAGGCAAAGGTCTCGTTGCCGAGCACACCGCCCGCGTGCGTGCCGTCGAGGCGGGTGGCCCGGAACTCACATGTCTGGCGCGGTGATGGCCCGTGACATAAGGAGCTCTTGCGCGAGACGCGGCTGAACGACGGCGAGATGTCCGGGTTGAAGGGCGGCGGTATCTGTGTGAACGGGTGCGCGATCGGCACGCACTGCATCCACGTCAGGCTGCTGGCTGTGTCAAGCACCAGGTCGTACGTTCGGCGGCCGCGGCCCGTCCCGACGGTGGTGGCCACACTGTACGTGAACCCTCTCGGACCGTGGATGTGCGGCCGAAGCGCAGTGGTGGCTGCCTGCTCGTTCAGGTGCAGGAAGCCGCCGCCGTCGACGTGCATGGTGCTGTTCCAGCCGGCGCTGGGGATCAGGCGAAGGCTGAAGCCTCCGCTGGGGCTTGGCGTGCCATCGTTTGCAGCGGCAGGCTGGAGGAATATCGCAAGCGAGGCGAGCACGAGCGGGAGGAAGGCGAGGGCGCGCGTCTCAAGCTCCATGGTTGCAGCAACGCAGTCACACACTAGCTGGAGAACCTAACTTTGGTGGTTTGCATGCAACAAAGTCTTCCCTTGTACCTTTTGTACATGGAGAGTTAAATGTTGAGCTAGGGTTTGGCTGCACTAACTAATTGTGGTGCCAAAATCCATATCTTCATTTAATGTGCATATCTCCTACTCCACGTTAAATGAGTATATGCCTATTTTCATTTAATGTGCACCGATTCATGCGAGTATACTGCAATATGTTTGTCTTTGCCTTACTGAGTTATAATTTCTATAGATAGAGTTAATTGTTGAGCAAGAGTTTTGGGCTGCATTAATTATGTAAAGAAAATTTATGTTTTAGATTTGAATATCCCTTCACTCTCACTCATGTAGGAGATACATACCAATTAACTCATGCAAATATGAAGCGTAAGTCATACTCCCTCATTTCCGGTTTATAGGGCTCAATTCAATAATCTCACCAACCAAGGTAGATGGTGAGTGGTGAAATGTTTTTAGTAGTTTGCAAAAGCACCTAATTAATGCTCTTGTTTTCCTCAAAAAATTATGTTTATCAATGCATTAATTGCAATGCATGCATGCATAAAGTACATGCGTTGGTCAATTTTCTCTTAATACTTGCATGCAATGATTTAATGCACTTTGGAATCTGAACATGTGATGGGGAACAACCAAATTGAGCCTTATAAAATGGAAAAACTAAAATTTTGAGATAAGCCCTATAAACCGAAAAGGAGGGAGTATCCAACATGCTCATTTTACTCTAAGCGAGATACTTTGCATAAATAGAGTTAAATGTTGAGCAAGCGTTTGGCTACATTAACTATGTAACGAAAATTCCTTTGTAGATTTATATATCCCTTGCACAACATGAATTAACTCATGCGGGCACAAATTAAATAATAATGTTAAACAACACTGCTGTAAGTGCTTATCGAAACTGGTTGTGACAAAGTAATTTATTCATTTCATCCTGTTTGTATTCTGAGGGTGGAGCTGTGGGTTGTAAGCGTTGTCGATGTTGTACGGTTTCACTCTCCGTAACATCAACGGTGGTTTGGGTTCTATTTGCCCCCCTCTATAAAATATGATACACAGACTCACGCGTATTCGAGAAAATATACAACATATATGCTATCTTGTGCTAAAAAGCAAAGAAACTATACAACATATATGCATGATATATACAAGATGATCATCCTGGATTGAGCAAATTACGGGTTTATTTGTGCGATCCAGTTGACCCCGACTTAAATCTAACAGTCCTCAAACAAGCAAGGTACTTCATTTACTAGTCCTAACCAAACCTAACTAAGTAAAGACTATCTCTGATGCATGATAACAAGGAGAGAGTCTGACCATTGCTAAATTGTGAAGATACTAGGATACCGCTACTGAGAAAATCTAACCAAACCTTAGGACCCGCTGAAATCTCACCAGGAATCGCTTCCCACCATCCTTGAGCTCCATAAACAGCGCCACCGTATGATCGCGGTAGCAAGCGTCACATATGAAGCAAATGGACTCCCACCTCAAGGAGAGAAGCTTCAACCACATAGAAAGGTAACGGGTGAGAAAGAGGAAACATCACTAGGAGAAAATAAGTGATGGTGATCAACGCGTACTTGTCCGGAACTAAGGGAAGATGCCGTGGCAACTGGTTTCCTCCACGCAAATTTCCTTCATAGTCCGAGCTCCTCAGGTTACCGCTTATCTGGACCGTTGGGTTGCATCGGCATTGGTGCACAGAAGGAGCATCATGAGTCGCCACCGCGTCATTAGCAGAAGTTGTCTCGTACGTGTGTATAGGCATGCGTGCTTGTGCTTGGGGCTCCACCTGTTTCTGGCGTATATGAAACTGTGTGACTCGTGTGTCGGTGGAGGTCAGCGAACGGTATCTGCCCACACATTTTACTTTGTTTAGTCTTTGGTAAATGTTTGGAGATGGCGCGCCGGCGAAGCGTTGCGCCAGACGCTCGTCGTCCTTGACGTGTGTCGTGGGTCCCATGCGCCCACTAGTAGAAAAAAGACCTAATATGAGACACATTAGTGCCGGTTTGATTTTGAGCCGGCACTAATGTGTCCAATAGTGCCGGTTCCAACGACTAGCCGGCCGTTCTCATTAGTACCGGTTCGGTTCGCGATGTAATCCTTAGCACCGGTTCGCCACGAACCGTACTAAAAAGGGTGGTGGCAGGGTGTTGTCATTCCCTGGGCCAGACCTTTTTAGTACCGATTCGCGGCACGGACCGGTACTAAAGGTCGATTTACATAAACCCTTCGTCCACCCGAGCCACTCTGTTCTTCCCCTTTCCCCTCACATCCTCTGTTCTTCCCCTCTCTTCCTCGAGCTCCTCACAAATTTTGCCCAAAATTTGTCAAGATTTGAAGGCCCTCATCCATTCAAATGATCACAAAGGTTAGCAACTTTGTCTTTTCAACTCTCATTGCTAGATTAGCTCTTGCAATGCTTTGTATAGTGATTAATTTGGGAGGAATTATATTTGCTAGTATTTGATTTATATGCAATTTGAGGTCAAAAATAACACTTAGTTTGCATATGTAGGTGTGGTTTACTTAGTGCCTTCTAAATCTCCGTCATTATAACTATCGTCGATCGCCTCGCACTGCCCCTGTCACGCATCTTGTGGTGAGGCTCTTGTTCATGAATGTTTTACATTACCAAATTGATGTTTGTGTGATTTGGATATATAGTTACTCGTATAATTATCTTACCCGTCGTTGTTTGTTATACATAGTGCCATGGTTTTGATATCCGTCTCCCCGCCGGCCCTCGTCCTTGTTATGATTCGGATGTGGTATATTCTCTTTTAAAACTAGTTGTTGCATTTCGTGTTTATGACAAATTATGCCCATCAAGTTGACATAGATATTTTTATCTAGGAGGTATGTGAACCGGAAATTCCAACCGACCCTATTGTCGAGAGGTTAAACTTAGTTGAAAAGAGAAAACGAGTATTTGAAAGAAAAATTGAAAAGAATTGAGGGGGGGAAGATGGAATTGGAGTTGCATGTTGCCGATGTATGTCGCCGATGATCACAAGATCAAGATGGAGAAAATGAGGTTGAAGATTAGAAAGATTAGAAAATATGCCATTGATAGTGTGGCTTGGTATCATTATGCTGTTGGATCAATTATTACCTTAGTTGCGATCTTCATCGCATTTGTTGTTGCATTTAAATTCTTTAGCTAGAGAGTTATTTGTATGTTGCATTTAATTAAGTGCTGTATATGAACTTTATGTATGAACTTGTATTAATTTGGTCTATTCGTGTTGTGTAATGAAGATGAGCCGACAATGGATGTATGATGACCGATGCTCTCCGAGTTCATTAATGGCGTGCATAACTTTCTGCGGGTCACCGAGGCAAACAAGCGGGCGGATGGTTTTATGCCTTGTCCATGTGTCTGGCTGTAAGAATGGTCACAGATTTCCTCGTCAAAAACCATTCACGTCCACCTATTTAAGTCCGGTTTCATGCCCCACTATAATGTTTGGACCAAGCACGGAGAAATAGGGGTTATGATGGAAGACAATGAAGAAGAAGAGGACGACAACGGCTATCCTGGCCATGGGTTCCCTGAATACGATAATACAACAATGGGGGAAGAAGCTGAGCCGGCAATGCAGGAAGAAGTGAAGAAGAGGCATCAGATGAGCCCGGCCGATGATCTAGGTCGGGCCATTGCCGATGCAAAGAGAAACCGCCAAGAACTGATCCGGAGAGGACGGAAGTTGCAGCGCATGTTAGAGGATCACAAGAAATTGTTGTACCCGAATTCGCGGTGACAAAAAAAGTTGGGCACCACACTTGAATTGCTACAATGGAAGGCGAGAGAATGGTGTATCCGACAAGGGATTTGGAAAGTTGCTGGTAATGATAAAGAATATGCTTCCAAAGGACAACGAATTGCCCGAGAGTACGTGATGAAGCAAAGAAGGTTGTCTGCCCTCTAGGGTTAGAGGTGCAAAAGATACATGCATGCCCTAATGACTGCATCCTCTATCGCGGTGAGTACGAGGATTTGAACGCTTGCCCGGTATGCGGTGCATCGCGTTATAAGATCAGTCGCGATGACCCTGATGATGTCGAGGGTGAGCGCCCCAGGAAGAAGATTCCTGCCAAGATGATGTGGTATTCTCCTATAATACCACGGTTGAAACGTTTGTTCCAAAACAAAGAGCATGCGAAGCGTCTGCGGTGGCACGCAGAAGACCGTAAGAAAGACGGAAAGTTGAGAGTACCCGCTGACGGTTCGCAGTGGAGAAAAATTGAGAGAAAGTACAGGGAGGAGTTTGCAGTGACCCAAGGAACGTATGGTTTGGTCTAAGCGCAGATGGCATTAATCCTTTTGGGGAGCAGAGCAGCAACCATAGCACGTGGCCTGTGACTCTATGTTTGTATAACCTTCCTCCTTGGTTGTGCATGAAGCGGAAGTTCATTATGATGCCAGTGCTCATCCAAGGCCCTAAGCAACCCGGCAACGACATTGATGTGTACCTAAGGCCATTAGTTGAAGAACTATTACAGCTGTGGAATGGAACAGGTGTACGTGCGTGGGATGAGCATGGATAGGAAGAATTTGACCTAAAGGTGTTGCTGTTCGTGACCATCAATGATTGGCCTGCTCTCAGTAACCTTTCAGGACAGACAAACAAGGGATCCCGCGGATGCACGCACTGTTTGGATGATACCGACAGTATATATTTGGATAGTTGTAGGAAGAATGTATACCTGGGACATCGTCGATTTCTTCCGACAAGGCATCCCGTAAGAAAGAAAGGCAAGCATTTCAAAGGTGAGGCGGATCAATGGACGTAAGCCTCGCCACCGCATCGGTGCTGATGTACATGATATGGTCAAGGATTTGAAGGTAATCTTTGGAAAGGGTCCTGGCGGACAACCTATTCCGAAGTACGCTCACGGACGCGCGCCCAGGTGGAAGAAAAAAACTCTAGTTTGGCACCTGCCCGATAGGAAAGACCTAGAGGTCCGCTCCGCAATCGACGTGATGCACGTGACGAAGAATCTTTGCGTGACCCTGCTTGGCTTCTTGGGCGATTATGGGAAGACAAAAGATACACCAGAGGCACGGAGGACCAGCAACGTATGCACGGAAAAAGACGGCATACATCGTGGTCGTGCTACCACGCTCTTACCAAAGAAGAGAAGGAAATCTTCTTTGAATGTTTGCTCAACATGAAGGTACCGCCTGGCGTGTCATTTAACTATTCGGCCCTAGCCAATGATGTGGTGCAGGTTTTTATGTGAAAGACATGTCTACCAGGCCAAGAAAAAGAAAAGATAAGGAAGCGAATGGATCATACGACGAGCCAAAGCGCCACATAGTTCTTTCAGGAAAAAGAAACATCGTGGGAGTGGATGACAAGATAGACATGTCAGAAGATTATGAAAAGTTTGATGAAATTGCTCCATTCACAGTGAATATTGACCCGAGCATCCAGTTAAATGATGAAAATTTTCCATGGCTACGCGCAAAGGGACACACGCCAAGAAAAAGTTTCACACCCAAAGATCTCGATGTGATCGACTTCACTATCATCACTTTCTTCGTGTTTCACACCCGTGAGGGAATGTCTGTAATAGTTAGGGTAGTTAATTATGTGTTTTGGCATTTGAAACGCGAAGAAATTTTATGTGCAAACAAATTCTTTTCATGCATTTACTGATTTTTTCCAAATTTAAATGACCCTGAAATTGAAAAGCATTTGAAATGAACTCAGAAAAGGTTGAAAGTTGGCATGGTATCATAATTTCATACAAATAGCATGTGCAAAAAAGTAGAGAGAGTTACGGCAAAAACTGGATACACTACGTGTACAAAATGGACAATCTCTTTCGAAGTATCAGGGTTTCCGACGAAAACTGAGCTGTTACAAAGGCATTTCATTTTTTAAATAACCTAAGCATTACCAAAGTGAATATAATGATAAAACACGCTAATATTAAACATAAGAAAAAAGAATCACTGAAAAAACTTTTTTCAAAGTTAAGTTATTCACAAACTAGTGATTCACACAAATTTCAAATAATTCAAAATTTAAACTATTCAAATTTGAAAACTACCGGCACTAACAGAAAGTTTGTAATTTTTTGTACCTAAAGCAAAAATATTCACAAAGAAACTCTAAATATAGCAAAAAACAACTCAAAAATAAATAAAACAAAAATAAATAAAGCGAAAAAATTAAGAAAATAAAAAAGCCCGCCTACTGGGCCAAAGCGGCCTGCATACGACTAGGAACACAACCTTTAGTTTGGCCAGATGCAGGCCGCAAAGGCCCAAGAGGCCCACAAAGGCGTAAGAGGAGATGTAGGCCCAAAGAGGCCCGCTTAGGAGAGGAGTCGAGAGAGCTACCGCCTGAGGCTTATAAACCAAGCGGTAGCCCCTCGGATAGCGAGGTGGGACTAAACTGCGCGCACCGAGCCCGCGCACTTTTTATTACCGGGTCGTGGCTCCAACTGGTACTAAAGACCCCCTTTAGTACCGGTTGGAGCCACCACCAGTACTAAAGGGGTGCGCTTCCACGCCAGGCGTGGTTAAACAGACCTTTAGTACCGTTGGTGGCTCCAACCAAGACTAAAGGTCCATCCTATATATACAACACTTAAAAAATTCAGTTTCCCTCTGCTTCCTCCCTCCGTCGCCGCCTGCTCCTCGATCGACGCCGTCCTCGACGACGCCGCCGCCGCTTCGCCTGCCGCCGCTTCTGCCGACAAGCCGCCGCCTGCCGTCCCGTCTGCCTCGTTCCGTCGTCTGCCTCGTCCGCTGCGTTCGCCCTGCCCGCCTGGTTGCCGCCGCTTCATTCTGCCGCCTGCCGCCTAATTGGTCATGCCGCCGCCTGTCGCCCGTCAGCCGTCGCTGCCGCCGTCTCCCCCGTCATTGCTGCCCGTCGTCAGCCGCCGTGAGCTCGCCCGCCGCCATGTCCACACACACACACAAGACACACACACACACACACACTACACACACACATTAGTAATTTGTTTGTTATAAATTTTTCTGTTTTTAGTTATAGAAATGTTAGAAATTATTCTGTTTTTTAGTTATATAAATATTAGAAATGTTAGTTATATAGAAATGTTATAAATGTTTTCTGTTTTTAGTTATAGAAATATTTATAGAAATGTTAGCAATTTTTCTGTTTTTTAGTTATATAAATATTAGAATTGTTATAGAAATGTTAGTTACATAATCAGGAAATTTTAGAATTAGTTTTAGTTAGATTTAATTAGATTAATGTCAAATTGTTAGAATTTGCATATATATAGAATTTTAGTTATCACAATCCAATCATTTTAAAATGTTACTTTTTATGGGCATATAGTATTTGTTCTCGACGATATGCCTGGCCCACATCCCTCGCTGGGCCGACCTGCTCGCGACGACGCCCCTGCTTCAGAGGACCCATGTCCGGACTGGCTCCGCCTGGCTGGCACCGGGAGGTGCTACACGGAGGGGCACGCCGCGGTGAGGAACCCGACCTCGGGTCCCGTCGCTGCCGACTGATCTACTTTGGTGGCGTTCGCGTGGGCCACATTCGGTGTAGAGGCAGCTGGCCCTGCCGGAGGTGGTGCGTCGCCGTGTCAGGGAGGAAGATGAGCACGTCCATCGGTACATGGCTGCTATGGACGACGTCAGGTTCTCCACTACTTGGCGGGTTCTTTGGGCAGATGACCGGAGATATGATCCCCGTGATGGTTCCTTCTCTTTGGGTGTGCACCGCCCGCCCTAGGAACCGCGAAAGCGCCTCTAGATTCTTCTATAGTACTCGATCTTTATTAGGTACCTAGTCAGTGATGTATTCGATATATAATATTCGAGACGATGTATTCGAGATTATATATATTAAGACGATGATGTATTCGAGATTATATATTCGAGACGATGTATTCGAGATTCAGTTTTTCCTTATTGATTAATTGCATCCATGCATTGTAATTTTAATACTAAATTGTTTTATATTTCTTCAGATTAATTAGTAAAGTAAAAGCTATGGCGGACAATACCGCAGAGAGAGAGAGAAGAGGAATTGTTCGACATCATACGCAGCCCTCATAGGCTAGATGATCTGAATGAAGATGACGGCTCCCAATATCTGAACAATACCGGAGAGAGGGTGATGAAAAGATATTCGATCTCGACGACCGAGCTGATGAAGTCATGAACTATGATTATGATGACACGTATAATGTTAGTGATGACACATATAATGCTGATCTTCAAATAACAAAGACTTCCGGCGAGGTATATATTTATATAAGCATGCATCCTGGTGATCATCACATGTTTTTTTATTGAAGATATATTAACGAATCGATCTTTCTTCTTTCAGCCCTCCGGATCGAAAGCAAATCTGCTTCTACTGAGACAGCAAGACAAAGCGAGGCCCGGCAGATTGTTGAAAGATGGTGTAAAGTACCACATCGAATCCACCAAACTTAGTGGCGAACCCCTCACGCCTAAGAACGCTATGACAAGTGGACTCGTCAGTGCGGAGTTCTTGTGAAGGACAAACTCCCGATCTCCATTCAAGAATGGAAAGAGCCAAAGACTAAACGTCCAAATGTTACTTGGGTCGATGACAGAGCCAAAAAAGACCTGGTGAAATCTCTGATGGAACATTTCACCCTACCAGATCAATTCACTAAAGCAGATGTGGAGAAAGTCAAGGCCGCTGCTCTTAAGAAGATGGCAATTGCATTCAACACCCACAAGAAAACTGTATGGGCCAACTACCTCGCTAATGAAAGGAAACTCCAGATTTCAAGGAACACCGAGAAGCAAAGAGAACATCGACGATTTCATGACCTTCAAGGATTCAAAATTATCTAAGGAACGGTCGATGAAAAACAAGGCAAATGCCGCAAGAAAGACGCAGCTCCATAGGCTGGGTCCGGTGGCTCACAGCGGTGGGATTGCCTAAGTGGGATAAGTCCGAGCAAGAGATGGAGGTGCAGGGTCACTCCGATTACATTAGAGCTGGCCCCTGTGCAGAACTTGGTTCTATGCGCATGTGGGGCGTTGGACCCGAAGACGGGCCTGGTTTCGAAGAAGGCAAGTCTAAAAGGAGCCGAACAAAAGATACTTGACGCAATAGAAGAAGCTCGAGCGGGGGTGTTCACGCCCAACTGAGAGAACGGCAGCTTACGCATACTCGAAATCCTGAACACCCGGGAAGAACACGAGGCATGGGCGTTATTCCCTGGTATGAGTGCTTTTCGGACTGGAATGACGACTACAGGTCCCGTGCAAGAAAGAAGATGGACGCAGAACGCCTTCAAGGCCTAGAAGCAAGGCACGCAGACCTGGCACTCAAATTCCAGCAGCAGCAGCAGCAGATCGACTCACTTAGCCAGGAAAGGGGGTCTCAGCAGCGGCAGCAGCAAGCGGATGATCATCCAAAGATTGGATAGCACCGTCCCATCCATGCCGAGAAGCTTAGCGTTGGTTCTGCCCCAGGCGACACATCGCTGGATACATACCACTGTGGATGACATCATAGAGAACACTAACTGTGAGCTACACTCCAAAATGAAGAACATATCCATGAAGGTGGCGGACGGCGTTGCTTTTCCAAAGGACTCCCCGAAGCAACCTACCATTGCATCCCGACTACAGAGGGCTATGCTCGTGTCATGGTTGATGAAGTGGTGGACCCATATTCGGGGCTAACGCTTGACATTCCTGGAGGTGAAGACGAGCGCACATTGGGAGAGGCCATACATCGTATCATCCTATGGAGAAAGGATTGCATCATCTTTCAAGTCCACCGACACTGCTGGCGTGTCACGCCGACTCCTCAAGTCCGCCATCGAGTCGCCAGACTCCGCTCCTCCAAGTCCACGAACGCAGCGTGAGATGACTCCTCCTCGAAGTTCGCCACCTACTCCGCCGGTTTCAAGTCCGGCACCGTGTCAGGCCACACCTCCTGCTTCAAGTCCGGCACATCGTCAGGCCACATCTCCTGGTCCAACTCCACGTCAGCCGTCTCAGCAATCGCAGAAGAGACATGCCGCAGCTTTGGTGCGTAGCGGTACGAGTCGAGGTAGTTCAGGAAGTACAAGCGGAGACAAGCGATATAAATATGGTCCAAGCCTCGCCCTCTTCCTCGAAGGCCTTACGACATGACCGAGGAGCAAAACGCAGCCATAGTGCAGGCCCAAGTGGACGCCCATTTTGACTGAAACCGCACCGCCGCCAAAGGAGAAAGTGCCCGAGAAAACGATTGACCACTTCATTCATATGGCTAGAGCACCAGCTCCCAAGCCTGCTGACTCGCACTATGAGCGCCAAATCAGAAGCTACACGAGCACGGCTACGTAAGGAAGCGAAGCTCGAGCTCAAGCCAACAAGCAACCGCAAAAATGCGGGAAATGCGTTCCCATACTGGGAGAACAGGCGGCGCAAGCGACCCCCCCGCTTTTTGTGCATACATGACATGAGAGGAGTACGCTACCAAATATTATTATGGGCAAACCGTTAGCATTCCCCAAAGAGGGCGATGTGGTAATAACGGAGGAGCATATCATGCAGGCTAAAATGCTCAAGATCTCTGTTGGACAACTCCTCGAAATCGAGCCCATGTCTCCGCTTAAAGAATCAGAAATAAAATGGAAATATGCATGGGGCTAACCTTTGGTCCATCCAGACAAGGTCAAGGACCTCCCAACGAGAATGTATGAATTGCATCAATGGTACATGAACATGACCAAGATTTCAATCGGGTGTCCCTCATGGTGAATGTCAAGAAGGAGCATTATTACCATCGAAGCTCTGTCCATTGAGTATCTGAACTTTTTCAGTTATACAATCAAGATGCACTCGACAAGTGTATCGTCGGTTGCCATATTGTCTCAGAAGTGATTTCTTTCTGTAATTTAAGTCTCAAGCTAATTATGTAGTGATAATTTTGATCAATCATTACATGTAATTATCCTCACTATATTCTTTTACGTGGTATTATATGCAGGATGAAGATGTATGAAATGAAAAAATCTGGGCCGCTATGGCATTGGGTTCATTGACCCAAATACCATTAATAAGGACATATGGAAGTTTCCATTTTATCAAGCAGGTGTAGAGGAAAGCATGGTAGAGTTCTTGAAGCGCCTCAATAGCAATGAAGATATACTACTTCCTTACAACTTCCCATGAGTCACACTGTCTTGTACTACAAATTCTGTTTTTGCTTACTAGCTAGCTAGATGTTAATAATTAAGTGTATACGGTTTACGGTAGTTGATTAATTTTATGCACTTGCCCGCTTATTTAAGACATGCAAACGCAGCGCATGCAGTTGGCACTGGGTCTTGATAGACATTAAAGTTGAGGAAGGAAAAGTTGAATTACTGGACTCACTAACTAAAGAAGAAAGTGACTTCACCATCGTGAAGGGGATAGTCAACAGGTAATTTCAATCATTATTTACTATATATATCTCTGCCTATTATTAGTTCGTCATTTCCTGATATGAACAATTTAATAACCCCTTTTTTAATTTTCTTTGCCGGCGGGCAGGGCATGGGCAAAGTTCATCAAGGTGACTCCAGGCGAATGGAAACAAAAGTTGTTTTGGCATCGACCAAATGTAAGTAATTAAGTAGTATTAGCTAGCTACCATCTCTTTAATTCTTGTTTTAATATCATTAATTAATTATCATGCTTGATTAATCATTATCTGATTCAATTCCATTCTCGTAAAGGCCTCAAGCAGCGCCGGGAAATAATCTGTGTGCATTCTACGCTTATGCGAGAACATTCGCATGATGACGTCCGAAAGGAGCAGATCTGATAGACAGGACTGGGTACGTTTGTCAGAACACTATTCACACCATTATCGATATCTAGTCACACAACTACACATGCATGTTGATCTCCTTCTTAACAGTTCAGAGAGGTACGGGATAAGCTCCTACTATCGGACCGCATACTAGCACTTCAAGAGGAAATAGCCGGATTTTTGCTCGACCAGGTCATAAATCCCAAAGGAGAATACTATTACCCGCCATCACTTCCCCATGAACCACTTGTCATCGTGCTCCGGATGCACCAAGGCAACATATGTAGGAGAAATTGTATATGTATATACATGTGTATGTGTGAATAATGGTGTTGGTTGTGAGACATTCGATGATATATATATATATATATATATATATATATATATATATATATATATATATATATATATATATATATATATATATATATATATATGTATATATATGGTTCTATACGTACGAGAAAATCTATTTATATATATGAATAACGTGTACAATTTGTAGTATCGTGAAATACCAGCAAACAAAATAAATGGAATGGAAAATAAAAAAAACACCCAAACATTTAGTACCGGTTGGTGTTACCAACCGGTACTAAAGCCCTAAGTGCACCCGGGCCTGGCTCGTGCCACATCTTCGCACTTTAGCGCCGGTTCGTGATGAACCGGTACTAAAGGTGGGGGGGGGGGACCTTTAGTCCCCACTCTTTAGTGCTGGTTGGAGAACCGGCACTATAGGCCGTTACGAACCGGCACTAAAGGCCGGTTCTGCACTAGTGGCCGTTCAAGCCCCTCCCCACCTTATCTTTTCACGTGAAGCTGCTGTCGCCCACCTGTTTCTATCTAGATGCATCCCTTCTCTGCTTTTCTTCCTGTCCAGACGTATCCCATTCCCTCCTCTGTTTGTCTTCTCCCCAAGTCCATGGCACCTCGTACTGCATCGAGGAGACGGGCAGGTGCTGGAGGGGCACTGCTGCTGAGTTACTGCAGATTGACAGAGGCGTCGTGTTGTGAAAGGGGACGCCGCGTATTTTTGGCAGGCGTTCAATGTGGTGTTGCAAGCCCGCACCATGGTCGGTCGATGCCATGGTTGAATGGGCCACTTCCGATTTGCTGCGCGCAGCGACGCGGAGCTGCAACCTCAGTTTGGTGTAGCTGCAAACCCCTTGGTGGTTTTAAGCTGCATGTGATGGGGCCATGCCGACGGGAAAGCTACAACCGGCTGCCACATGAGCTACAACCATCGGTGGCAGAGCTACAACCGGCGTTTGGTCAAGCTGAATCGAGACGGGAGAAGTTGCCACCGCGCGGGCCACCGCACGGGCCACCGGTGCTGGAACTGGCTCCCCGTTGTGTTGAACCGTATATAGGAGATGTTGGAAACCGGCTTCGCTCATGAGGCGCTGTGTGGCCACTCACATGGCTTTACCTCCACTCTGCGAGGTAGATGGAGGTCTGATGCTCCACCAACAACTCCCTTAGGGTTCCGGCTCGAAGAGCCTCTCATATACAAGTTCATCTTCCTAACAAAAGTTGTCAAAATTGATAGCAACTACTCATATAAGTGTCTAGAGGCTCTATCAAGCATTGAACCTACTTAGAACCAAACAAATTCAACATGCAAACTCATTTTCAATGACACCAACTGTAGAAAAATATAATCCACTAAAATAAAAAAACTAATTGGACCAATGGAGGAGTCACATACCAAGGAGGAATCCTCCAAAATAGTTTAAAAAACAGAGCTCCGAGCAAAGAGATCGAAAATCTATTTGGAAAAAAGAACAAGAGCCACTATGTTTTTCTTCTCGAGGAAGAAGTAGAAGTGGTAGCTGGACTAAGTGAGTGGGGTCCTGTGGGCCCCACAATACATCATGGCGGCAACTCAGTCACACTAGCAAGCTAGAGCACCGTACCTAACTTGGTGGCTTGAATGCAACCAGAGTCTTCGCTATCCTTTTGTACAGGGAGAGTTAAATGTTGGGCGAGGGTTTGGCTGCACTAATTAATTGTGGTGCCAAAAATCCATATCTTCATTTATTGTGCATATCTACTTGTAGTACTATATGCATATCTTCATTCGATGTGTGCCGATTCATGTGAACATGAATTGGAGTGTACTACAACATGGTTGTCTTTGCCCTACTAAGCAAGAGTTTTGGGCTGCATTAACTATGTAGAGAAAATTTCCTTTCTGGATTTGCATATCCCTTCACTCTCACTCACGTAGGAGATACATACCAATTAACTCATGCAAACATGAATCGAATACAAGAACGAAAGCCGTATCTAATATGATCATTTTATTCTAAACGAGTTACTTTGTGTAGATAGAGTTGAATGCTGAGCAAGAGTTTGCCTACATTAACTATGTAGCGGAAATGCCTTTTTTAGATTTTTTATATCGCTTGCACAGCATGAATTAACCCATGCGGGCATGAATTGAAGAATAATGTTAAACTCCACTGCTGTAAGCGGTTATGAAAGCAGGGTTGTGACAAAGTAATTTTATTCATTTCAATTATCTTGCGCTAAAATGCAAAGAAACTATACAACATATATGCATGATATATAAAAGATGATCATCCTGGATTGAGCAAATTACCGATTTCTGTGTTCGGTTCAGTCGACCCCTACATAAATCTTACTATCCTGGAACAAGCAAGGTACTTCATTTACCGGTCCTAACCGAACCTAACTAGTAAAGAATATTTCTGATGCATGATAACAGGGAGAGAGACTGTGACCATTGCTAAATTATGAAGATACTAGGATGTCGCTACAGAGAAAACCTAACCAAACCTTAGAACCCGTAGAAATCCCTCAAGGAATCGCTTCCCACCATCCATGAGCTCCACAAACAGTGCCACCCTATGATCAGCGAAGCAAGCATCACATATGGAGCGAATGGACTCTGACCTCCAGGAGAGAAGCTCCAACAACATAGAAATGTGACGCGTGAGAAAGGGGGGACATCACCAGGAGAAAATTAGTGAGGGTGGACAACGCGCACTTGTCATGAACTTAAAAGCGGTTTGATTTTTCAATGAACTAATACACCTTACATTTCGGAACAAAGGGAGTAATTTTTTTATGAAAACATAACAACACCAACCACACAACAAAGCATGCATAACCCTTTTAATGCATATTATTTCTCATTTTTGTAGTTGTTGCTAGAAAGCGAGTAAAATGGAATCCATGGTTGCTGAATTCGTGATAATTGTTATACAAAATAAGATCAATACGGTTAGTAAGTATAACTTCACGTGATTATATGATGACTGGCACATCATATAACTCCAAATATTTATATGCATGTCAGTCTATTGACCGATCAAAATGTCCACATGGAAAACAATGCAGCCTCACAGTGGGCCAAAGAAAGAAACAATAGAAACTAAACTAAAATTATGCTAAAGTGAGGAGTCTGGACATCACACTGGCCGCCGCCGGACACTAGCCATATGATCACACACGACTTTATATTAACAGGAACTAAGTAAACAACCCAGTTAGACAAGCTACCATATTTTTCTATGGATTCCGTTTTTTTACGAAAAACACAAATCTGTTATAGAAGTTCAGGAAACTACAAAAGCACCTCAAACATAATAAAAATTATATCATGGTTCCTGGACATTTGAATGACCACCGCCGCTAGAACGAGCTGCCGGCGCATCGCTATCGCTGCCCCATACCGGAGCCGACTTGAACTTATTGATGACAGCCGAGAAGCTTCATGCACGCGTCCCTAATGAGCATCGTTCTAGAGCTGCAATCATCGTATTTAAACCCTTGAATCGATCTGATGTGCCTCACACCAGATGACACCCTCGCGCACATATGGCGAGAAACCCTAAGCTCGATGCACCAACTAGAAGCATGAATCTACACTGGAGCTTCATCCACTCCGTCCTGACTAATGAATTCGAGGAGGTTCGAAGCTTGTAACACCAACTCGAAGATGAAGCATCACCATCCGTTCAAGTGCCATACCCGAAAGGACTAAAAAACAATAAGCTAAACTACTAAACAGATCCGACACATTGGGATCCCCTCACCCACCATCGGAACGGCAAGCGAAGTGGAGAAGAATCCACGGGCTGGCAGGTGGAGCTTGAAGGGGAGAAAAACATTGCCCTAGATACATATTTCCATTTGAAAATATACTTATTACCTTTTTATTGGTCCAGGTCTCAAGAATGCATGTCATGCATTGGACAATAACTTGTGAGTTGATCTTTGTTGAGTAACTCAATTTAAGCAAATCATTGCGCTTAAGAGAAATAATGATATAGGATTTACTATAGGAGCGCACGGCCTCCAAATATTTTCTGAAACAAATAAGGTACTTCATTTGCTTTGACCATTGCTAAATAGTTAAGGTAGCAAGGCAATGCCACTGAGGACAACTATTTGCAGTTAACAATGATGTGTCCAAGTGTCCAGTATCACATCGTTTAGCTTACTCCACATATCAAGTTGTCGCTCCATCACTACAATATATATCAGCTACTATTTACCATTTAGTACCTGTCGTTAGTTACTTTACGACTAGTTTACCTATGTTAGACCCCCAATACTCTCTTTAAGCGGCTACATAAGATTGCCTATAGCAAGGCAACACATCCATTTTAGTCTTGCTACAAGGACATATATTTCTGATATACAGAAGATGTGCCACCCTGCGATAATCAAAACACAAGCATCACACATGGAGCAGGAGAGAAGTTCCAGCCATGCAGAAGAAGAGAAAACAAGAGAAAGGGCCTTGTGGTAAAGGGACTAGCAGGTAGAAATTAGCGACTAGGGGTAGATCTAGGGGGTGTCAGGGTGTCATGAAAGCCCCTGGAAAACTGGAAAATACTTTGCATAATATACTTAACACTAATTTTATAGAAACTTAATGCTATTTATAGACTATTTTTTTATTTACTCTGATGTTTAACTCAAATTATACTATTTTAGTGGAAATTCACATATTTTGTACACTCATATTTTGAAGTCGTGTTGTTTATACATTGTATATATCAACTGTGGCACCCTAGGTCCATCATTGTTAGCAAGGGCAGACGACTGACGACCTTGATACCCGTTCTGAACTCTGAAACAAGTGGTGGCGAGTGGTCTGCTCTTCCCATGCAGGCGGGCCATGAGCACATCTAGCATGGCTAAGAGTGCTCATGAATTTTTGGCTAAACATTTGAAGTGACTTAACTTACATGGTGTCAAATATTGGACACCACATTTAAAAATAAGCAAAACGGTTCCTTTTCTATTACTCTTCACTAAAGGCAGTGCGTACTAGATGCTTGAGAGACCAGCTTATACAAATACAAAGGAACAAAGAAACAACCAACACCAACTAAGAAACAGAAAAACCAACCAAACCAGGAGATTTCACACTCAAGTGCAACACTATAGAAACTAGACTATAGGGAAAACCCCTTCCCGTCCTTGGTTGGCAGGAAGGACACGATAGTGCCGAGCAACTCGTCTGGGAGCTTGCCGATGAGATCGTCGTGATCTTTCGCCATGTGCGTGGTGTAATCGCCGGCGACGGGAAGGAATATGTGGAGCGTATTTTTCAGATCAGGGGAGGAATAGGTGAAGGGGACGGTCTGACAGACGACGAGGGATTTCGCCTTATGTGCTGGTGCCGTGGGCTGTTCTAATCGCGTCCTGGGCTAGGTGTGCGTCCGAGTTGCTTTTCAACACGGTTATGGTTCCAGCGTAGGTACACTTTCCCAAAAGGAAAGACGAATATATTTGTAGGACACTAGGAAACATGCCCGTGTTTTAGAATTGAAGAAAATAAATATCACACACCTTCCCACGGATCTAATCTCTATTTCGACGTAGCTAATCTAAATTCATTCAGTCAGATACTGTTAGGTTCAGACTAGGGGCTCTGGGACGGAAGCCATGGCGAGATTCGAATTGCAGGAAACTTGTCTCTGTGTATTCCAAGAGCTAACTCAACTGAAGGATTTACAAGCCGACGGCCTCTGCCGTTTACCAATTCGCCCTCTTCTAATTATACAGTTGTTCTATTTATAATGAATCACTTCAGCACCCAATCCTTCTCAGCGTATCTCGTCGATGGCTGATGGGCCCGCTTGCTGGGCCTTCCCTCCTGGGTCACGAACGGTGCTTCCTCCTGTGGGCTGGATGTAGAGGCCTTGGCGTTGACACTCCCCCCTCCTTGAAAACCAGCTTGTCCCCAAGCTGGAGCTCGTGGAAACCTTTGCTTAAGCTCCTCAAGATCTTCCCATGTAGCAAGTGTGTCCGGCTGATCTGACCATTGTATGAGACCCTGAGGAACAGCTTTGTTGCCACGGCGACGCAAACGCCTCTGCAGAACACGCACAGGGACAGCAAACTGAGAATCAACAGGTGGAAGTTCCGACTGTACCTGGCAATTTGGCCCCAGAGCAAGTTTCAGTTGGGAAACATGCAGAACAGGGTGGATACGGCTGCCTTGTGGGAGTGCCAAACGATAAGCTGATGCGCCAACTTTCTCAAGGATCCGATATGGTCCATAATATTTGAACAGCAGCTTGTGATGCGCACGAGGGGCAACAGAAGATTGTATGTATGGCTGTAGCTTGAGGAATACTGAGTCTCCCACTGCAAAAACTCGGTCAGATCGTTTCTTGTCGGCCTGGTGCTTCATTCTGGAATTAACTCGCTCCAAATGTTGCTGTAGAAAACGCAACATCAAATCTCTATCACGCAACCAGGTTTCCAAATCCGGGACAGTACACGTGTCATCTGCTGAAATGCCAAATGTACGAGGAGACTGGCCATAAAGCACTTCAAAAGGAGACTTCCCTTCCAGAGCAGAGTGTGGGCTGGTGTTGTACCAATACTCAGCCAAGGAGAGCCACTGAGCCCACTTAACCGAATAGGCATGAGTGAAACAACGCAAAAAAGCTTCGAGGCACTGATTGACTCGTTCAGATTGTCCATCAGTTTGAGGATGATGAGACGAGCTCATACGCAATTTAGTACCTGTCAAGGCTGCCATCTCCCTCCAGAAGCGACTTGTGAAGATTCTGTCACGATCTGTCACAATTGACTCTGGCATTCCATGCAATTTGTGAATATTGTCCATGAACACAGAAATGACAGTCGACACTGTGAAAGGATGTTGCAGACCGAGAAAATGAGCATAACGGGACAACTTATCCACCACAACTAAAATGCAATTGTAGCGGCCAGAGCGAGGGAGGCCTTCGACAAAATCCTTTGTTAACATCTGCCAGTAACGTTTGGGAACAGGCAATGGTTCAAGCAATCCTGGGTAACGAGCTCTATCAGGCTTAGCTCTCTGACATACCACACATTCTTGCACATATTGTCATACTTGCGCTCGCATGCCCTTCTAGTAAAACAATTGTTTCAAGCGACGTAGGGTCACTGGTATACCTGAATGGCCACCAATAGGGCTGGTGTGGAACGCATCCAGCAGCTTGAGGGTGAGTTCAGCGCCCTCTGGGATCCACAAACGCCCTTTGTAACGAATAAGACCATCCCTCAAGGAGTAAGAATCATCCTCACTAGTTTGCACAGCAAGTTTAGTGAGCAGCTCTTGGGCTGTTGTATTGTCTTGATACAAATCCAATACCTCCTGAAGCCAAGCAGGTTGGTGATGGGATATGGATAACAAGTGCTCATCAGGGGATGGTCTGCATGACAAAGCATCTGCAACTCGGTTTTCTGCTCCTTTTCTATACTGGATTTTGAACTGAAGACCCAAGAGCTTGGTAAACACCTTTTGCTACCAAGGAGTATGCAAATGTTGATCACTCAAATGAGCTAAGCTGCTATGATCTGTAAGAATCAAGAATTCTGCATGCTGTAAATAAGAACGCCATTGTTCAACTGTGAGAATGATGGCCATGCACTCTTTTTCATAAGTAGAAAGCTCTTTAGTGCGAGGGCCCAATCCACGACTCACAAATGCCAGGGGATGCCCTTGCTATAACAATACTGCTCCCACTCCTAGATCACTTGCATCAGTTTCAATAACAAATTGCTTAGAGAAATCTGGCAAGGCTAGGACAGGCGATGTAGTAAGAGCTCGCTTCATTTGATCAAAGGACTGTTGTGCCGCTGGAGACCACACAAAAAGGACATGCTTGCGCAGCAATTGAGTGAGAGGTTGACTAATCATACCATAGTGTTCGACAAATTTGCGATAATATCCAGATAGTCCAAGGAACCCACGCAATTCCTTGAGGTTAGCAGGGACTGGCCATGAAGGAAATATGCCCTAGAGGCAATAATAAAGTTATTATTTATTTCCTTATATCATGATAAATGTTTATTATTCATGCTAGAATTGTATTAACCGGAAACATAATACATGTGTGAATACATAGACCAACATAACGTCACTAGTATGCCTCTACTTGACTAGCTCATTAATCAAAGATGGTTATGTTTCCTAACCATAGACATGTGTTGTCATTTGATTAACGGGATCACATCATTAGGAGAATGATGTGATTGACATGACCCATTCCGTTAGCCTAGCACTTGATCGCTTAGTATATTGCTATTGCTTTCTTCATGACTTATACATGTTCCTGTAACTATGAGATTATGCAACTCCTGCCACCGGAGGAACACTTTGGGCGCCACGTAAACGTCACAACATAACTGGGTGATTATAAATGAGTACTACAGGTGTCTCCAAAGGTACATGTTGGGTTGGCGATTTTGAGATTAGGTTTTGTCACTCCGATTGCTCGGAGAGGTATCTCCGGCCCTCTCGGTAATGCACATCACTATAAGCCTTGCAAGCAATGTAGTTAATGAGTTAGTTACGGAATGATGCATTACGTAACGAGTAAAAGAGACTTGCCGTAACGAGATTGAGCTAGGTATTGATACCGACGATCGAATCTCGGCAAGTAACATACCGATGACAAAGGGAACAACGATGTTGTTATGCGGTTTGACCGATAAAGATCTTCGTGAGAATATGTAGGAGCCAATATGAGCATCCAGTTCCGCTTATTGGTTATTGACCGAGAATAGTTCTAGGTCATGTCTACATAGTTCTTGAACCCGTAGGGTCCGCACGCTTAAGGTTTCAAGGCGATGCTTATATTATGAGTTTATGAGTTTTGATGTACCGAAGAAGTTCGGAGTCCCGGATGAGATCAGGGACATGACGAGGAGTCTCGAAATGGTCGAGACGAAAGATCGATATATTGGACGACTATATTCTGACTTCGAAAGGTTCCGAAAGTGATTCGGGTATTTTTCGAGTACCGGAGAGTTACGGAATTCGTATTGGGCCTTGATGGGCCATACGGGAAAGGAGAGAAAGGGACCAAAGGGTGGCCGCACCCTCCCATGGACTAGTCCGAATTGGACTAGGGAGGGGCGCCTCTTCCTTCCTTCTCCTTCTCCCTTCCCTTTCCTTCTCTCCTACTCCTACTACTTGGAAGGACTCCTAGTTGGACTAGGAAAGGGGAATCCTACTCGGTGGGAGTAGGACTCCCCTAGGGCACGCCATAGAGAGGGCCGCCCTCCCTCCTCCACTCCTTTATATATCGGGCGGGGGGCACCCCATAGACACACAAGTTGATCTACGGATCGCCTTAGCCGCAGTGCGGTGCCCCCCTCCACCATATTCCACCTCGGTCATATCGTCATGAGTTTAGGCGAAGCCCTGCGCCGTAGAGCATCATCATCGCCACCACGCTGTCGCGGTTGACGGAACTCATCCCCACACTTTTGCTGGATCGGAGTCCGGGATCGCCATCGAGCTGAACGCAGTCTGAACTCCGGAGGTGCCGTGACGCTCGGTATTTGGATCGGTCGGATCGTGAAGACGCACGACTACATCAACCGCTGTCATAACGCCCGCCACGGTCTACGAGGGTACGTGGACAACACTCTCCCCTCTCGCTATACCATCACCATGATCTTGCGCGGTGCGTAGGGAAATTTTGAAATTACTACGCTCCCCAACAAAGGGCATCCGAGCCAGGTTTTATGCGTTGATGTTATATGCACGAGTAGAACACAAGTGAGTTATGGGTGATACAAGTCATACTGCTTACCAAAGATGTCATACTTTGGTTCGGGCGGTATTGTTGGATGATGCGCCCGGACCGACATTACGCCAGACGCTTACGCGAGACTGGTTCTACCGACGTGCTTTGCACACAGGTGGCTGTCGGGTGTCCTGCTTTCTCCAACTTTAGTTGAACCGAAAAGTGCGGCTACGCCGGTCCCTTGCGAAGGTTAAAACAGCACTAACTTGACAAACTATCGCTGTGGTTTTGATGCGTAGGTAAGAACGGTTCTTGCTCAGCCCATAGCAGCCACGTAAAATTTGCAACAACAAAGTAGAGGACGTCTAACTTGTTTTTGCAGGGCATGTTGTGATTTGATATGGTCAAGACGTGATGAGATATAAGTTGTTGTATGAGATGATCATATTTTGTTGAAGTTATCGACAACTGGCAGAAGCCCTGTGGTTGTCTCTTTGTTGCATAAGATGCAAGTGCCAAATAATTGCTTTACTTTTATCGCTATGCGATAGCAATAGTTGCAAGAGCAATAGTTGGCGAGACGACCATGTGACGGCTATTACTGATATAGATCAAGATGATGAAGATCATGGTGTCATGCCGGTGACGATATAGATCATGACAGTACTTTGGAGATGGAGATCAAAGGCGCAAGATGATCATGGCCATATCATGTCACATATTTTGATTGCATATGATTTTTATCTGTTATACATCTTATTCTGCTTTGATTGACGGTAACATTTTAAGATGATCTCTCACTAATTATCAAGAAGTGTTCTCCCTGAGTATGCACCGTTGCCAAAGTTCGTCGTGCCCAGACACCACGTGATGATCGGGTGTGATAAGCTCTCGTCCATCTACAACGGGTGCAAGCCAGTTTTGCACAAAGGTATACTCAGTTAAACTTGACGCACCCTAGCATATGCAGATATGGCCTCGTAACACGGAGACCAAAATGTCGAGCGTGAATCATATAGTAGATATGATCAACATAGTGATGTTCACCATTGAAAACTACTCCATCTCACGTGATGATCGGTTATGGTTTAGTTGATTTGGATCACGTGATCACTTAGATGACTAGAGAGATGCCTCGCCTAAGTGGGAGTTCTTAAGTAATATGATTAATTGAACTTTAATTTATCATGAACTTAGTCCGGTAGTACTTTGCAAATTATGTTGTAGATCAATAGCTTGCGTTGTTGCTTTCATATGTTTGTTTTAATATGTTCCTAGAGAAAACTGTGTTGAAAGATGTTAGTAGCAATGATGCGGATTGGATCCGTGATCTGAGGTTTATCCTCATTGCTGCACAGAAGAATTATGTCCTTAATGCACCGCTAGGTGACAGACCTATTGCAGGAGCAGTATGCGCACGTTATGAACGCTATGGCTAGCTCAATATGATGACTACTTGATAGTTTAGTGCACCATGCTTAACGGCTTAGAATTGGGACTTCAAAGACGTTTTGAACGTCATGGACCATATAAGATGATCCAGGAATTGAAGTTAATATTTCAAGCAAATACCCGAGTTGAGAGATATGAAGTCTCCAACAAGTTCTATAGCTAAAAGATGGAGGAGAATCGCTCAACTAGTGAGCATGTGCTCAGATTGTCTGGGTACTACAATCGCTTGAATCAAGTGGGAGTTAATCTTCCGTGATAAAATAGTGATTGATGTAATTCTCTAGTCACCATCACCAAGTTAGTAGAACTTCGTGATGAACTGTAATATGCAAGGGATGATGAAAGTGATTCCCAAGCTCTTCGTGATGCTGAAATCGACGAAGGTAGAAATCAAGAAAAACATCAAGTGTTGATGGTTAACAAGACCACTAGTTTCTAGAAAAGGGCAAAGGGAAAGAAAGGGAACTTCAAGTAGAATTACAAGCAAGTTGTCACTCCCACGAAGAAGCTTCCAAAGCTGAACCAAAGCTCTGAAACTGAGTGCTTACACCGCAAAGCGAAATGGTCCTTTGAAGCGGAAATGCCCTGAAAATTTGGTAGATAAGAAGGGTGGCAATGTGAACAAGGGTATATTTGATATACAGATTATTGATGTGTACCTTACTAGTGTTTATAGTAGCCCCTGAGTATTTGATACTTGTTTTGTTGCTAAGATTAGTAACTCGAAACAGGAGTTACAGAATAAACAGAGACTAGCTGAAGGGGAAGTAACGATGAGTATTGGAAGTAGTTCCAAGATTGATATGATCATCATCGCACACTCCCTATACTCTCGGGATTAGTGTTAAACCTAAATAAATGTTATTTGGTGTTTGCGTTGAGCATAAATATGATAAGATCATGTTTATTGCGTATACGATTATTCATTTGAAGTTAAAGAATAATTGTTATTCTGCTTACATGAATAAAACCTTTGATGGTTATACACCCAATGAAAATAGTTTGTTGGATCTCGATCGTAGTGATACACATATTCATAATATTGATGCGAAAAGATGCAAAGTTAATAATGATAGTGCAACTTATTTGTGGCACTGCCGTTTGGGTCATATCGTGTAAAGCGCATGAAGAAACTCCATGAAGATGGATTTTCGAATCACTTGGTTATGAATCATTTGATGCTTGCGAACCGTGCCTTTTGGGCAAGATGACTAAAACTCCGTTCTCCGGAACAATGGAACAAGCTACTGACTTATTGGAAATAATACATATCGATGTATGCGATCCAATGAGTGTTGATGCTCGTGGCAAGTATCGTTATTTTCTGACCTTCACAAGATGATTTGAGCAGATATGGGTATATCTACTTGATGAAACATAAGTCTGAAATAGTTGAAAAGTTCAAAGAATTTCAGAGTAAAGTGGAAAAATCATCATAACAAGAAAATAAAGTTTCTGCAATCTGATCGCGGAGACGAATATTTGAGTTACGAAGTTTGGTCTTCAATTAAAACAATGTGGAATAGTTTCACAGCTCACGCCACCGAACACCACAACGTTATGGTGTGTCCGAACGTCAGAATCAAGACTTTATTGGATATGGTGCGATCTATGATGTCTCTTACCGATTTACCATTATCGCTTTGGGGTTATGCATTAGAGACAGCTGCATTCACGTTAAAAAGGGCACCATCTAAATCTGATGAGACAACACCGTATGAATCGTGGTTTAGCAAGAAACCCAAGTTGTTGTTTCTTAAAGTTTTGGGTCATGGCGATGCTTATGTGAAAAAGTTTCATCCTGATAAGCTCGAACCCAAATCGAGAAGTGCATCTTCATAGAATACCCAAAGGAAACTGTTGGGTACACCTTCTATCACAGATCCGAAGGCAAGATATTCGTTGTTAAGATGGATCCTTTCTAGAGAAGAAGTTTCTCTCGAAAGAAGTGAGTGGGAGGAAAGTAGAGCTTGATAAGGTAATTGTACCTTCTCCGAATTGGAAAGTAGTTCATCACGTAAATTAGTTCCAGTGATTCCTACACCAATTAGTGAGGAAGCTAATGATGATGATCATGAAACTTTAGATCAAGTTATTACAGAACCTCGTGAGGTCTTCCAGAGTACGGTCCGCACCAAAGTGGTACGGTAATCCTGTTCGGAAGTCATGTTACTAGACCATGATAAACCTACGAATCTATGAGGAAGCGATGATGAGCCCGGATTCCGCGAAATGGCTTAAGGCCATGAAATCTGAGATGGGATCCATATATGAGAACAAAGTATGGACTTTGGTGGAGTTGCCCAATGATCGGCAAGCCATATTGTATAAATGGATCTTCAAGAGGAAGTCAGACGTTGATAGTAATGTTACTATCTACAAAGCTCGACTTGTCGCAAAAAGATTTTTGACAAGTTCAAGGTGTTGACTACAATGAGATTTTCTCAATCAGTAGCGATGCTTAAGTCCTGTCTCAATCATGTTAGCAATTGCCACATTTTATGAAATCTGGCAAATGGATGTCAAAACTGCATTCCTTAATGGTTTTCTTAAAGAAGAGTTGTATATGATGCAACCAGAAGATTTTGTCAATCCTAAAGGTGCTAACAAAATGTGCAAGCTCCAAATGATCCATCTATGGACCGGTGCAAGCATCTCGAGTTGGAATATACGCTTTGATAAGTTGATCAAAGCATATAGTTTTATACAGACTTGCGGTGAAGCCTGTATTTACAATAAAGTGAATGGGAGCACTACCGCTTTTCCGATAAATATGTGTGAGTAACATATTGTTGATCGTAAATGATGTAGAATTTTTCCGAAAGCATAAAGGAGTATTTGAAAGGAGTTCTTTAAAAGAAAGACCTCAGTAAAGCTACTCACATATTGAGCATCAAGATCTATTGAGATAGATCAAGACGCTTGATAAGTTTTTTCAATAAGTACATACCTTGTCAAGATTTTGATGTAGTTCAAAATAGAACAGTCAAAGAAAAGTTCTTGCCTGTGTTGCAAAGGTGTGAAATTGAGTAAGACTCAATCCCACCACGGCGTAAAATAGAAAAGAGAATGAAAGTCATTCCCTATGCCTCAGCTCATAGGTTCTATAAAGTATGCTATGCTATGTACCGCATCTATTGTATACCTTGCTCTAAATTTGGCAAGGAGTACAATAGTGATCTACGAGTAGATCATCGGACATTGGTCCTGAATATCCTTAGTGAGGACTAAGGAGATGTTTCTCGATTATGGAGGTGATAAAGAGTTCGTTGTAAAAGTTACATCGGTGCAAACTTTTACACTGATCCAGATGACTCTAAGTCTCAATCTGGATACATATTGAAAGTGGGAGCAATTAGCTAGAGTAGCTCCGTGCAGAGCATTGTAGACATAGAATATTTGAAAAATACATACGGCTCTAAATGTGACAGACCCATTGACTAAGCTTCTCTCACGAGCAAAACGTGATCATACCTTAGTACTCTTTGGGTGTTAATCACATATCGATGTGAGCTAGATTATTGACTCTAATAAACCCTTCGGGTGTTGGTCACATGACGATGTGAACTATGGGTGTGGATTGGTGTTAAATCACATGGTGATGTGAACTAGATTATTGACTCTAGTGCAAGTGGGAGACTGAAGGAAATATGCCCTAGAGGCAATAATAAAGTTATTATTTATTTCCTTATATCATGATAAATGTTTATTATTCATGCTAGAATTGTATTAACCGGAAACATAATACATGTGTGAATACATAGACCAACATAACGTCACTAGTATGCCTCTACTTGACTAGCTCATTAATCAAAGATGGTTATGTTTCCTAACCATAGACATGTGTTGTCATTTGATTAACGGGATCACATCATTAGGAGAATGATGTGATTGACATGACCCATTCCGTTAGCCTAGCACTTGATAGTTTAGTATATTGCTATTGCTTTCTTCATGACTTATACATGTTCCTGTAACTATGAGATTATGCAACTCCTGTTTACCGGAGGAACACTTTGGGTGCTACCAAACGTCACAACGTAACTGGATGATTATAAAGGAGTACTACAGGTGTCTCGAAGGTACATGTTGGGTTGGCATATTTGAGATTAGGTTTTGTCACTCCGATTGCTCGGAGAGGTATCTCGCCCTCTCGGTAATGCACATCACTATAAGCCTTGCAAGCAATGTAGCTAATGATACGGAATGATGCATTACGTAACGAGTAAAGAGACTTGCCGGTAACGAGATTGAACTAGGTATTGGATACCGACGATCGAATCTCGGGCAAGTAACATACCTATGACAAAGGGAACAACGTATGTTGTTATGCGGTTTGACCGATAAAGATCTTCAGAATATGTAGGAGCCAATATGAGCATCCAGGTTCCGCTATTGGTTATTGACCGAGAATAGTTCTAGGTCATGTCTACATAGTTCTCGAACCCGTAGGGTCCGCACGCTAAGGTTTCGGCGATGCTTATATTATGAGTTTATGAGTTTTGATGTACCGAAGGAGTTCGGAGTCCCGGATGAGATCAGGGACATGACGAGGAGTCTCGAAATGGTCGAGACGTAAAGATCGATATATTGGACGACTATATTCGACTTCGGAAAGGTTCCGAGTGATTCGGTATTTTTGAGTACCGAGAGTTACGGGAATTCGTATTGGGCCTTGATGGGCCATACGGGAAAGGAGAGAAAGGGACCAAAGGGTGGCCGCACTCCCTCCTCATGGACTAGTCCGAATTGACTAGGGAGGGGGCGCCTCTTCCTTCCTTCTCCTTCTCCTTCCCTTTCCTTTTCTCCTACTCCAACGACTTGGAAGGACTCCGAGTGGGACTAGGAAAGGGGGCATCCTACTCCCGGTGGGAGTAGGACTCCCCTAGGGCCCGCCATAGAGAGGGCCGGCCCCCCCCTCCTCCACTCCTTTATAGACGGGGGCCGGGGGCACCCCATAGACACACAAGTTGATCTACGGATCGTTCCTTAGCCCGTGTGCGGTGCCCCTCCACCATATTCCACCTCGGTCATATCGTCATGAGTTTAGGCGAAGCCTGCGCCGTAGAGCATCATCATCGCCACCACGCCGTCAGGCCGACGGAACTCATCCCCGACACTTTGCTGGATCGAGTCCGGGATCGCCATCGAAATGAACGTGTGCTGAACTCGGAGGTGCCGTGACGTTCGGTACTTGGATCGGTCGGATCGTGAAGACGCACGACTACATCAACAGCGTTGTCATAACGCTTCCGCTTACGGTCTACGATGGTACGTGGACAACACTCTCCCCTCTCGTTGCTATACCATCACCATGATCTTGCGTGTGCGTAGGAAAATTTTTGAAATTACTACGTTCCCCAACAGGCCACTCTTGCATAGTAGATACCTTTGCCGGATCAGTAGAGACACCATTGCCATCAATCACATATCCCAAATAAGCAATACGACGTTGTGCAAATTCACATTTGGAGCTCTTAACTTGCCACTGGTGTTTTTGAAGCAATTGCAGCACCTCTTTCAAGTGTTGTATATGGTCTTCCAATGTTTGACTAAAGATGAGTATATCATCGAAGAATACAACAGCACACTTACGCAGCACTGGAGCCAGATCATAATTCATGACAGATTGAAAAGTAGGAGGGCCATCTGTTAGACCAAAAGCCAGGACATTAAACTGGTAATGTCCATTATGCGTATGGAAAGCTGTTTTGTATTCTTCACCCGCAGCCAAACGAATTTGATGATAACCTGCACGGAGATCAAGCTTTGAAAACCAAGATGCTCCTGTCAACTCATCGAGTAACTCATCAATCACAGGTAAGGGATAATTGGTCTTCAATGTGATCAGATTGAGGTGCCGATAGTCCACACAGAGTCGCCACGTCCCATCTTTCTTGCGAATCATTATCACAGGGGAAGCAAAAGGACTGGAACTAGGTGAAATTATTCCAGATTCCAGCATGTCTTTTATCTGTTTCTCAATTTCTGTTTTCAGTTCTGGAGAATACCTATAGGGTCGGATATTTACTGGCTGAGCTCCTTCCATCAGAGGAATGTGATGATCACAAGCCCGTCGCGGTGGAAGAGAAGTGGGAATAGCAAACACACTAGCATATTCATCCAACAGTTCCTGTATAGGTGCTGGAAGAGGAACAATAGGACTCTTGTCGCTAGCTGGTTGAACCAAATGGAGCTCTACCACAGTGCAGTTAAAGGAAGCAGGGGGGTGTCCTTGCAAAAATATTGGAGCTCCCTTATAGTCGAATGCCATCCATTTGTCAAGCCAGTTCACTTGCATAGTGCCAAGAGAAGAAAGCCAATCCATTCCCACTATGCCATCATAATGTTTCAATGGTAACACTCTAAAATCACACTCAAATTCATGCCCGCTGGCTGACCACAAACACTGAGGAATAACATGTGTACACTGCAATTGACCACCACCAGCAATTCTCACACTCTGTTGTTTGGGCAACTGTTGCATACCAGGCACATGAGCTGCTAAACGATCACTGATGAATGAGTGGGAACTTCCCGAGTCAAGCAAGAAGATGACCTTATGACCAGCTAGCTGACATTCAAGCCTGATAGCCGACGAACCGCCTGTTGCAGTCTGTGTGTCAGCTGACAGTACCATCAGATCCATATCACTATCCTCAGAATCACCATTATCCAAGGCACAAAATTCCAGCATCTCTTGCACTACATGCAGTTGCACAGTCTGATTGCACTTATGATCTCGACCCCAGCGTTCACCACAAATGAAACAAAGGCCTTTTGCTCGGCGATAAGCCTTGAGTGTCGCTAACTTATCCTCTGGAGTATTCACCTTAGGCTTGTCTCTAGTTTCCTCACTAGCTTTGACAGGAACTATTTTGTCAGAACGCCCATACCCAGATGATGAAAAAGAGCGACGACTAGAAGTATAAGTATCACTATCGAGCTCTCCCATTTCCTCATGTACTGCAGCAATGGAATAAGCCGAATCCAAATCCACAGGCCTTTGCACTGCAACTGTCATTCGGACTTGTGGTTTCAGCCCATCAATGAAGCGAGTAGTATAGTGTAACATGTCAGGGTCAGGCTCATATGCAGTCAACTGGTCCATAAGTTCAGCAAACTGACCAATATACTCCTCAACTGTACTAGTCTGTCAAAGACGATACAATTTGCGAATTAATGCCTGATGCTGATTCCGCCCAAACCTGCTAAGCACCGCAGCACAAAATTCATCCCATGATGCACGCACGAATTTGTGCTGAACGGAGGACAACCAACGTGCTGCAGGCCCCTCAAACTGCATTGATGCTACTGCTATCCACAAATCCGGATCGGTATCAAACATGTCAAAATAATCTACACATCTAGTCTGCCATAGCTTGGGATTTTCACCATCAAATCTCGGAAAATCTACAGAAGGAGGCTTGCCATGGCCTGACGATGAATATGAACTGCTTCTCTTCTCGCGGTGCAGCAGACTAGAGAAGGAGGAACTCGGGCGAGCTAACTCGGTTGTACCTCGGGCCGGCGGAGGAATGTATGGTGCAGGCGCCGCGAATCCCGCCCCCCTTGCTGTGGGAGCTGCTCGTCCCCTCGTCTCTGGCATCCCCTTCGGCGACCTATCGCCTGGGTCGGCCTCACCACCGCGGAATACAGGGCCCTTGGCTGCCCGCAGTTCCTGGATTTGCTTGAGGAGGTCTGCTTCAGCGCCGTCGGTGTAGGCTTGCATATCAGTGACGATCGTGCCGACCGCCGCATCCACCGCCTTGTCGACCGCCACTCCAACGGATCGCGCTACCGCTGCTTCGACTGCGCTTCCCACCGCCGGCACGATCATCGCATCGAGTTCCTTCTGGTGGCGCAAGTGGGCCGCCTCACTCAGTTGACGCAAAGTGTCGTAGATGGCCTTGCCCTCCGGAGTGAGGTTCTCCATGAGTTCCTGCCGTCGACGCGCCGCCGCCGCTGCCAGGCGCGTGTCGTGGACGGGCTCCAGCCTGAGATCGGAAGGTGGGTGGGGAATTTTTGGCTCTGAGTACCAATTGTTAGGTTCAGACTAGGGGATTTGGGACGGAAGCCATGGCGAGATTCGAATTGCAGGAAACTTGTCTCTGTGTATTCCACGAGCTAACTCAACTGAAGGATTTACAAGCCGACGGCCTCTGCCGTTTACCAATTCGCCCTCTTCTAATTACACAGTTGTTCTATTTATAATGAATCACTTCAGCACCCAATCCTTCTCAGCGTATCTCGTCGATGGCTGATGGGCCCGCTTGCTAGGCCTTCCCTCCTGGGTCACGAACGGTGCTTCCTCCTGTGGGCTGGATGTAGAGGCCTTGGCGTTGACAGATACTAACATTATTTCCTCTTAAAAAGGTTATGATATTAGTATCGTGAAAATACAACGCCTTGAAAGTTTCGTCTTCTTTGTGCCTTTGGAAAATATTAAACGCCATAGGTATGTATGATACTGTCGTCGGTACACTTAGATCCAACGCCATAGGAATATATAATTTTGATGACGTGCGCTCCAACGCCACCACTATTTTTTAATAATGACGCCATATTTGTGGTATCGGGTGTCCACGCCGGCACGAACAATTTTGCCATGCCATTGCTAGGCTTTTCTGCACTATTGTTGTCGATGACAGCCAAAAAATCTTCATGCGTGAGTCCCTAATAAGGTCCATCGCGCTGGAGCCACAGCGAACCGCGGTTGTCATAGTTAAGTCCTTGAATCGACATGAAGTTCGTCACACCACATGACATTGTCACGCATGTAACATGAGAAACGCTAAACTCCACGCTCCAAGTAGACGACTTGAAATGTACGCCGTAGCTACATTAGTTATGTCATGACTGATGAACTCGAGGAGGCCCGAAGGCTGAAAGACCAACTCAAAGATGAAGCGTAGCCATCCATCTGAGTGCCACCGCAATAAGGACTAAAAGACCCTAACCTAAATTACTAGCCGGATACGGGGCACTAGGATTCCACTCCCCCACCACCCACCGCTAGAGTTTGGCGGGCGGAGGGGAGGAGAATCCACGGACTGGCTGGTGGACCTTGGAGGGGAACTTTGCCCGAGTTACAAATTGTCGTTTAAAAACATACTTACCTTCGTTATTGGTTCAGGTCTCAATATAAGCATGTCACGCATCCGACCATAACTTGGTTAACTCAATCTATGCAACCTATAAATATTTTGGACAATAGCATGTCGTGCCTTCACAAAAAAAAAATGTAAAAAAATATTTTTGGAAAGAAACAAGGTACTTCATTTACTTTGAACATTCTAAATAGTTAAAGTAGCAAGCCTATGCTACCGAGGACAACTAATTTCTATTGCTTGTTATGTTCTTTGTACTATCATAATGTTTGATGCATAGATCGAGTTTTTCCTGAAAAAGGAAAACTATTTGCAGTTAACAGCGAAAGTATCACATGGTTTAGCTCGCCGAGATATCAAGTTGTCGCTCCATGGCTACAATATATACCAGCTACTGTTGTCTGTTTAGTACATGTCATTAGTTACTTTACAACCAGTTTACTTATGTTAGACCCCCCAGATTTCTTTAAGTGCCTATATAAGTTGGGATATGGCACGGTGCACGGATTAATTTTAGGTATCTTGCTAAAAATACATATATTTCTGATATATACAAGATGTGTCACCTCATGTATAATCAAAACACAAGCATCACAAATGGAACAATCGAACGCCGGTCAGGATAGAAGTTCTGGCCATGCAGAAGAAGAGAAACAAAAAAAAGGGGCTTGTGGTAAGAGGGCTAGTAGTAGCAGATGGAAATCAGCAATTAGGGGTAGATCTAGGGGCCTGCATAAATGAAAAATACTTTCCATAGCATACTTAACACTAATTGTATAGAAACTTGATGCTATTCATAGTGTATTTGTTGGATTTACACTACTGTTTTAACCAAATTACACTGTTTAATGGAACTTTGAGAAAGGTGTAATAGCTCCCGGGTGTCCGTACACACTAGTGAATATTAAATTCATAAAAAACAGAAAAAAAAGAATCAAAAAAATCAGAAAATTTCATGGATCAAAGATGATCAAAGTTTTGATGTTGTTGTTGCAAACTTTCAGCCACAAATAACATTCGTGGAGCCCTCAAAAGTGCACACAAATTTTGAATAGTGATTTTGCTTTTCTAGGTGAGGGCTCCTCGAATGTTAATTTTTAGCTGAAATGTTGCAAAATCATCGAAACTTTGATCACATTTGATGTCCCAAAGTTTAATTTTTATTTTCTTTTAAATTGTTTTTGAATTTACTGCTCACGTATGTGTCGGGCCACCTGGGTGTTGAAAGTCCCGCCTCATGGAACTTTACATATTTTGTTCTAATATATATTATGTAATTGCCTTTGGCTTCTAGGTGCTTATACATTGTATACATCAATTGTGGCACCCTCGGTAGTAAGAGCCTAGGCCTACATTGTTAGCAAGGGGCAGAGGACGCTGATTGCTGGTTCTGAACTCTCAAGGTGTGGCGGCTAGTGGTCTGCTCCTCCCATCTAGGTGGGGGCATGAGCTCATCCATCTTGTTTGTGTAAGAGTGCTTGCGATTTTTTGGGAAAAAAAAATTAGGTATGTAACTTACGTTGTGTCAAACATTGGATACTGCAAGTAAGAATTAGCAAAAGGCAACCTGTACTAGGACATGTTTCGGTGACCAGCTTTACAATACTAAGGGCAGAGCAAAGAAACTACCAACCACACCAACTAAGAAACAGAAAAAACCAACTAAACCGGGTAGATTTTGCACTAAAGCAACATGGTAGAAACTGGACTATATAGAAATCTCCTCATACGTCCTTTAAAACACTTCCACAAGTGGACCATGGGATCTTCCCATTCCTACATGATGTAGAGCACTGTGTAGAGATAACTCACTAAAGCAGTAATACAACTTTAGAGTTTTGACCACAAATAAGATATGAAAGTTAGCTTTGAACATTAAGGACACTTTCTCAAATGGTAACATATCCATCAAAGGAGTCAAACGGATCTGCCATCGATAGATCATGGATATCCTTATTGTTGTGATGATTAAAATTAGTCCCAACAAAGTTCTTGAATACAAACTGAGCACTGCGAGAAGCTCTGTCTTCGACTCGTAGTTGCCCGTGTTGGTTATCCCTCCATTCGCCCATCCGCTTCTTGGAGATTGATATCTCAGGCAAGCCAAATTCGATTCTCTCTAGCACTTTGGCATTCAAAACAAAGAACCTGGCAAAGTCAACTTGTGGACCGTTGCCATCGTGAGACCTTCAACGCCATATTTTTCAGAGGGTTCTCAAGGCAATCACTTGGATCATCTAGTGAGTCATACCTCATCACAGTTTTTATATTCTTTGGCCGGCACCTTGGTGGATCTAACTGGAGACAAAGGAAAAAAGAACACTTGCTGACATTTTGGCAACGTGATATCTTGACATTTTAAGCAATCTGGCAAAAATACTCACGGTGATATAAACCCGCTCCAAGCAGGGGAAACACTCGAGGTAGTCAAGAACTGCATCCAAATCGGGGCCAACAAAAACAAGAGACAAAATCTTGACCGTGTTCATTATGGTTGTCAAGCTAACGGCGACCATTTTCTAAAAAAACAGAAAATAAACCAAACATGTATCAATAATAGTAGCTGTAGCTTGTAAGCATTAAGGCTACCCGTAATGGGTGTATCATAGTTAGCATCATGCATGGTAAGAAGACAATTTTAAGAGGTTGCATATGAGCCAAGAAAAAGAGAGTTCAGTATCATAATATGATAACATATCATAGTAATTAGTGTACTACTATGTGTCTTGCATGATACCAATAAATAAGGTCATCTATTATACAATACTAAAGATGAAGCTAATTTATGATACTATGCATTACCGAGGTACTATCATATACTATGATACTACCCACTACGAGCAGCCTAATGCATGCATATATATATATATATATATATATATATATATATATAACTTAAAAATCTCATCAACTACGTACCTGAAAAACGCTCGTGCCAAGGTGGAGTTGTGATATGCCTTTACTTAGACCACCCAATATTTCTAGCTTAGGAGCATGGACTACCCGGATGGTGGCCGGACCATACTTGGGATTGAGCGGTAACAACCTCTCGAGGGAAGGTGCGTCCTCGATGACCAGCTCTTGGACTTTGACAAGGTGAGAGTAATAAGGAGCACAAAAGCTGATGCTCTTGAGAGCCGGAGAGTTGACGCGGAGGCTGGCAGAGCCCACATTCTCAGCCAGCAGAAGGCTTTCCAACACAGGGCAGCCGGACAGTACGGCGCTGAGAGTCTCCTCCGCTAGGGTGACCCTGTACAGCGTGAGCTGCCGGAGGAGCGGAAAGTCCACGGCCAGGTTGTGTGGCACTGGCAGACAGCAGCGGCCGAACGTGGCCACCTGGAGCGTGGGCGCACGCCGGAACACAGACGGTGGCAACACCGACACGTCATTGCCGTTGCTGCCGTGGCTGTAGTCGATCGAGAGCTCCTCGAGGTGCGCGCAGACCCGGGAAGAGAACCAGCAGTCGACCCTGGCATCGCCGGCTTCGTGGTAGCGATAGCGGAGCGATTTGATGCAGATCGAGATGCGGTGTACGGGGCCGAGGTGGGCAGAGAGGATGTCAGAGACGGTCTTTTCAGGTAAGTCGTCGTCGAGGTTGAGCGGCGCGGAGCGCCAGATGGGGCGCCACCGACGGGAGAGAGCCTGCGTGCGGCAGCCGTCCTTTGTGGGGAGCAGGGAGACGATGGTGCCGAGCAGCTCGTCCGGGAGGTCGCTAGTGAGATCGCCGCGATCCGTCGCCATGTGCGTGTGATCGCCGGCAATAGGTGAAGGGGACGGACGAGGGCTTTGGCGTCTCTGTGCTTGTGCCGTGGGTTCTTCTTATTCTTATCGCGCCGTGGGATACGTCCGAGTTGCTTTATAACACGCACGTGCCGTCGTGGGCTGGTTGTATGTCCGAGTTGCTTTCCATCCTGTGCGTGCGTGTGCCCCTTCCCCCTCAGAATATATTTCTTTTTTTTTCTGGGTGGTGGGTGTAAAAGAGTTTTATTCCATTCCATGGGCGCTCTGATCTCAAGGAATTTCAAAGGAAAACAACCTACCGGAGGTGCTTAATCTCCCAGACTAAATGACACTACTGGAATTTGCTTGTACGCCGGGTGCAAGACTCTTTGCCCAGAGCCAAATCTCGGGCACTCGGCAACCTTGCGTATGCCGAGAGCTGCACTCTGCAACAGTGGGTTCACGGCAACTAGCCCATGTTGCCGTGAGAGGCTCCCGGTGAATAGGCTACACCCGGCAAACACTATGTACACCGAGAGCTACACACGGCAAAGAATAGCAACATGGCATGCTCGTTCGCACCTGATGGCGCCGTCAGGGTTTTTAGACTTTACCGAGAGCCGAATATCGACGCTCGGTAAAGACTTTTGATGACTTCTATTTACTTTTTTATTTGGGTGTAATTTTTGGCCTCTATTTTTGTGTCTGATATTTAATATCTTTTAATGAATAAAGTGTCAAAATACCATGACTTTTGATGACTTATGTTTTGGGTTAGATTTTTTCCGAATCTCAACTTCTAATTAATTAAGCACTACTCTCTCCGTTCCTTTATGTAAGGTGTATTATTTATGTCACGGTGACCAAGGCAAGTAAATCAATTATGCCAGATAGAAAGAGGTACTTGCAACAGGGAGAAATATTATTACCGAGCACGACTACAAACGTAGAGAAGACCCCTAGAGCAAGGGTTAGGACCTGTACAGAGAGGGTTATCGGTACATGCAGCTATTACCGAGAGTCGTAACATGGATAAGTGGGTATTCACTCGATGCCGGTTAATGCGCTAAACCGCCGGGGTCACAGGTAGGGCACACGGTCGGGAAGCCGCCCGAGGGGGAGTCCGGCAACTGGACCTACATGCGTGTGGCCCAGGCATTTGTACGAAAGGTTGGTGTGGTGTATGAATACTCTATGCACATCCTTGAGGTGGCAGACCCCTACCCCCTCTCGGTGTCGGTCAACGCCGTAGACCGTCTGAGGCCATCTCGTGGCCGCTCGGTAGGAACAACCCCTCTCGGTAGAGTGTAACAATAATAGTAAGGTGAGTAGTCAAGCATGTAAAAATGATGAAAATAACAACAAACAGAATAACAAACATTTACCGGCTATGGAAGGAGAAGTATCCTTTACCTAGGTTACGGCCTTTACCGAGAGTAGCTCTCGGCAAAGCAAACTATACCGAGAGCCGATAATCAGCTCTCGGTAAAGACAATATCACTTTCTTTTTAAATGTGTGTCTCTTTGGCACTATCATTTTGTGTATCATATTTCAGAACTGGTAATCACTAAAGTTTCACTAACCACTACTCCACTCGGTGCGGGTCAACACCGTCGACCGCCGGGGGCACCAGATGGGTGCTCGATCGGAAAGCCGTCGCACCAACATGCGTGTGGCCTAGGCATACGTACGAAAGAGTGTTGTGGTGTCTGAATACCCAGTGCACAAAATTGACGTGGCAGATGCCTCACGTACATGACACACGGGCGGAACATCAATGACTGGATGCGGTTGTCCCCCAGATCTAGCCGGCGGTGGGCGATCCTGTGAGGGAATGGCCTCAACTTGTTCTGACGCCTCGCAATGACCTGTAGCAACACGGAGAAGCAGGTATTTACCGTGCCCTACCCCCTCTCGGTGCCGGTCAATGTCGTAGACCGTCCGGGGCCGCCGGATGGCCGCTCGGCCGGAACACCCGATCTCGGTAGAGTGGGTGATTAGCCAAGCATGTAAAAAACAAAAGGATGAAAATAACAAAAAGTAGAATAACAAAAACCATTTACCTGCTACACACGGAGAAGGAACCTTTAGCTAGGTTACGTCATTTACCGAGAGCCGCCCTCGGCAAAGATAACATTACCGAGAGCCGACAACCGGCTCTCGGTAAAGTATATAACACTTTCCTTTTTTAATGTGTGTCTCTTAGCCACTATCTTTTTGTGTCTTCTATTTCATGTCTTTTCATCAATGAATTTTTAAAATCCCATTACCTAAAGTCTCAGACAGAATCTATTGGATTGCTGGAGTCAATTATTTACCGAGAGACGCCCTAGGAAAAGAAAGGCACAACTGTCAGGCAACACGTTTTACCGAGAGCCACCCTCGAAAAAGAATGGCACTTCTGTCAGTTAACCGTTTTACAGAGAGCCACCCTCGGGAACGAGAGTTTTTCTGAGTGTGACTCTCAGAAATGTGTCCCATAGCTTCTTTTTTTTTGACATGCTTCCTGTCTTGTCCCTGCAACTGAAATGAACTACATAGATTTGCCATATCTTCGGGACATCACACACATAAACAGAATAGTTCACATATGCATAACTCCAATATTCAAACTAGAAATTCATGACCCAAAGTATTTCACATATGCATAACTCCAAGTAGTTTACATAGGGCAATATTTCATACAAGAAAACACATCAAGGGCACAATCAAGTTCACATCTTCATCAACCGCGTTTAAGAGGGTGGGGGGCAACATTTCCATAGGGTTAAGAAGCTGGAGGAGGAAGGGCATCATTTCCATCGCATTTAGATTGCATGAAAGCCGATAAAAGTATAGATTTGTGAGCATTGATCTAGGGCTATCTAATGAATGGGCGTAATTTACAGAAATTTCTACCCGTAATATTCCTCAAGCTCCTTGAACCTCTTGTCATATTCTGCTCTTTCCTTCTGTCTCACCGCCTCCTCGGCCAGCCGCCGTTCCTCCAGCTCAGCCAGCCGTCGTTGCTCCTCCTCAGCCCGCCGTTGCGCCTCCTCGGCATCCCACTTCTCAATTAAAGTCTGAAATATGGCATTAGGCTCATATAGGTTGCAAGGATGCATATTCGAGGCATCCACATAAATGAATGGTTATGTTGCTAACCTTGAGACGCGTGATCTCACGCAGCGTCGCGGTGGTCGGGCGACTCCGTATGGGACGGAGTTGAGCTTGTGCTCGACGCCCGTATCTCATGGAGCTTGCGATGCCACCATGCCGGAGGAGGTGGCGGCCATTGCAGTAGGTGGCGGCCATGGCTCTTCCCCTCGCCAGCAATGACCAGCAGCTCAGGATCAAGGTCCTCAGACATCAGATCGGCGTCTGGCCCGTGCACCTCCCGGAAGACCTCTGTGAAGGTCTTGTAGTTCTCCTCCGCCGACTTGCTGCAGAACTGGCACCATCCTTCCCCTTGTGACCTTCTTTCCAGGCATCGAGGATGTGGACCGAGCAACCACGCTCTGCCTCCTACAAAAGTAAACATCAAGGGTAACCATCAAGCTTAAAGAGCGGAGATGCACCGTGCAAAAAAGTAAACATATTCCACATACCATGTGTTGCTGCAGAGTGGCTAGGTTGCGGCTCCCTTGGACATGTGCCGGGCACAGCATTTTCGCGCGGGTTCACGCCTTTCTCCGTATGTCATACCGCCATGCTGGGTCACACCACATGTTGACCAAAGGCCTCCCAACAATCGGCCTTCATCCAGGGTTCCCTCGCCTAGTCAGACATAATCAAGTCATTGAGTAAAAAGCGGAGGATGACTCAAAAGTGTTAGCAAGCAATGTTGTCACTTACCACCGACATGTACTCCTCTCTCTCTAAGTTGATCTTGCAAGCAACGCTCCTCGTCATCGGGAGCCCCTCGCCATCGAGTGGCCGACACTTCAACACTCAAGATAGTATCGTAGGTTGTGCTTCATATCGAGAGTATCTTTCGGCTACTTGATTGATGCCTTTTCCGCCTTTTCTTCACTATCAAGGCAAGAATATTGTTGCTACAAGAATGCATAAATTAGTTAATTGAGAGGCTTCAGATACTTGGATATGGAATGTTGAGGTGGCAAAGATACTCACAGTTGAAACCTTCCATGACCCGTTTGGCCATGGATACATCCTTCTCATCCTTGGTGTACTCGTAGTGCTCCCAAGAGAAGCCTGGCGACGGTGGGTCGTCATCACCCGACTTAGCCAACCCAGGGAAGTACTTCCTCAAGAGTGAGCCGATGATGTGGGGCGGCAATTTCACCCACTTAGGCTTCTTAGGGACAAACTCCCATTGTCTGCATGATGAAAAAGAAAAGGAGGCCCATAGTGTTCAATTAGGGTAACCAAAGTAATTGCAAGATCAAATACTTACGCATCTCCCTTCAATTTTATCATAGGACGGCCGGAGGTATCCGTTGGCTTCAGTAAAGTCCCCAGACGACGCCTGCATTTCTTCCTCTTGGAAGTGTTGCTCGAGGTAGATGCCGACCCGTCCTCGACACTACATCGGCTGAATTCGTAGCGAGCGGTTCTCCGTTATCGTCATTCGATGTGGAATCGCCTCTGACATCGTCATCGTTGGTCGCCTGATGGGAGGCGGACGACTCCGTCTCGTCAGGGTCAGGGTCCTCGACGTGGGACACCCTACCTCTCGAGCATCTCAGATACTTACTCGGGCTCCCAGATGATCCTCGAAACAAAATATAAAATATGAGTAACTAAAACAGAGGTAATAATCATACAAACCCAAAATGCATTTCAAACAGAGGCAAAATAGTAGTGATCGTATGCATCTGGTCTTATCTCAACATAGACAGAAACGTTATGAAACTTCAAAGGACTTCTCTCACTTCTGCTTAGAACCTTGTTTAGAGCATTGACTACCTGTTTCTGCAGGAATTAATGACTAACTACACAAACACATCTCATGGGGAGTAGTACACCGTGAAGTTAAAGGAGAAGTACAGGGAAGATGTTGATCCTCGACGACGCCATTTGACCCTATTGTTGCCATTGCCGCGGCAGGCGGTAGAACGAATGGCCGGATGGCAATTCACCTCGATTCTGTCATAACCTCCTCCCTTCTGAGAGTCTCCACGCATCGTGCTATAAGTACTAGCTCTGCTCCTACCATAGAGCGTCACGTACCACATACCGTGACCGTTATTGATGAAATTCAGGTCAGTGCTTCTTCATTGATTCTTAATGGTCCTGCATGTTTGCATTTCAACACTGATGACATTCACATTGCCATATTGTAGAGCCGGATGTCTAACACTGAGAAGGAATGAGATGAAAACCGGGCTCAGCTGAAGGCACAAAATGAAAACTAGTGAAGTCTTTACAACATATGGTGGCCAATCTTTATTCTATGCAGGGCAAGCCAGTGCCAAAAATGCCAGTGACGCCAGAGTGGAACATTGTGAGTTCCATTCGAACTTTGCCGTGACCACTTTGGACATTGCCATATGCATTCATCTTATTGTCTCAAAATTCTTACAGCTCAATCCATCACAAGAGTCCAACAATGTACCGGCGGTTTCACCTCCTACTTCTTCTGGTGCGCTTGGGGTAGCAAACGTAATGATGGCTCCTCCTTGTCAGCCTTCTAGTCCCTCTAGTGTGCATGTTTCCACTCCGAACACCAAAACCGTGTTAACTTCATGTTCCCACTCCTAGTCCTTCCATGTGTTTGCTTGACAACCATTGCATCTTGTGTGCTTCAGACTTGTGAACTTGTGGTACTCGAGTGTATGAACATCACTGTTGGACCTTTTATGCACTATTGCTTGTATGTGGGATGTGCTTGAGAAATATTGCTTTTTATGTGCGATGCTACTTATATGTGACCAACATTTGGAAAAAATCACCGAGCGTGACGTAGGCTTGCTCTGGTCGGTAGATTGAGCGGCAAGATTCGTTGTTCACAATGCACGGTTCGAGCTCTTGTTCCTCTGAATGGCTTCGTACATCGATGTGGTATTATTGTCGGAAGGGTTGGACCCGGAGGAGCTACGGTGCAGCGGGGACAATCATATGTGAGTTTGCATTGTACAATTGTACTCTTTGTCCATCACCCGACCGAAGAGACCCTCTTGGTCCAAGCAAGGGACCGAAGACATCCTCTTCGTCCAATACCTGACCGAAGACATTCTGCTCTTCTGGACTAGCAACGGGTATTAGAATTGAAAATGAAATAAAAGGGAGATATAGCTTTGGGATTTCATAGAAAAATAATAATATTGAAAAATCCCAGAAAACTGGTCCACGTAGCAAATTTCAATCTCTAGACTCAGAAAGACCTAAATGTCAATGACACCTAGCTAGTCGGGCGAATGGGGATATCTTAGTCAATGACAATCAGTCTTCTTCAATCTCCATTTCCACCCCTTTGACAAAATGGTACCACCTTAGAATCCACATATTCCTCCAACAGAAGTCTTTGTAAAGCAAGGCAACTGCACAACACTGGCCTCATTCGTCAAGGTAACCAGCAGCCATCTGCCCGACATGATGAAGTTGTAAACTGGCCAGGCATCGGCCTTCATTGCCAAAACATCTCTGGCTTAACACCGGCGGTCTGTTCAGCGTTCCAAACTCATAGTGGCAACAAAACATGAGGCGGCAAATGTGGTACTTGGTTAGGATTTATGAACACTAGGATGATGGGACGGCAAATGGTTTCCTCCCCGCGCACTCCGGTGGACACCAACGGCATGGCTTGGACCATTGGCCGACTTTCGGCGCCGGCACTGAGCGACTGCTTCCAAGTTTATGCGGCCATGCCAATCTTTCAGTGAAAAGACCCAATCTGTGAAACACCTACAGCCAGAAAAATTCTTCAGCCCACATTAGGAGCACTTACTATTTTTGGACCAGTTTATTCAGCGACTCATTCCTTTACATTTCTGAACTTCATCGATCAATGCACGATCATCATCTTAGACCTCGCTTCACATATGGAGTTAAACTTGCACACTCTGTATGAAGTATTACAGTATATGTATGTAGGATTTTATAATAATTGCACACAATTAAGTTTAGCAAACTGATCTGTGTCATACTATGATTCACTAGAGCAAGCGTGTAATAAGAAGATGTGAGCAGCTTACAAGACCAAGGGGCAGAAACACCGACTAAACCTAATGGGTTGCATTCAAGTACAGCAAAACATAAACTGAACTTTAGGCAAAAACTTGTACGTCCTCTGCAAAGCACCATCACGTACACTTTCGCAATTTCTCAGGTTCGAAGCTTGATTTTGACAGACCTTCCATTCCACTCATGCACGGAGTACGTAGATCACACTGTAGAGATGGCATTAAAACGATGAGACACCTTTAGAGTTTAGACCTCAAATTAATAAGGTATAGACGGGGCATTAAAATGGTGAGACAACTTTAGAGCTTATACAACAATTAAGATATGCAATTTAGGCTCTTAAAATCAGACAAGAATATAATACCTTCTCAAAGGGTAAGATATCCAGCCAAGAAGTAGGCGTGGAATGGATCGAGACATCGACAAATCATGGATACGATTTTTATATATCAAGGTACTAAAAGCAAACTTCTTAAAATAAATCGAGGACAGGGAGAAGCTTTGTCTCCCACTTTTAGCTCCCTGCAATGACTAGTCTTCCATTCCTTGTCACGGTTGTCAACAAGTCCAAATTCCATAATCTCTAGCACTTTTGCATTCAAAATAAAAAACCTAGCAAAGTGAAGTTACGAACCCTTGCCATGATAGACCTTCAACACCAGTTTTTTGAGGTGATGCTCAAGGCATTCAATTGGATTATCTAGTGAGGAATACTTCCTCACACTTTGTATATTCCCCGATGTGCATAACTCACTTTCACCTAACTCTTGGATAAACTTCCGTTGATGCAGCTGCAGAACATAGATAAATAATATAAACAGGTCCTCACAATGTAGTAACATGTCATCTTCACATTTTAATTTTTAAGAAAATTTAGCAAAAAATACTCACAAGGATATACAACGTCTCCAAGCAGGGAAAGCATCCGAGGAAGTCAAGAACTGCGTGGAAATCAAGGCGAAACAATCAAGAGCCAAAAGCTTCACTTTGTGCACATTGTGGTCGTCAAGCTAACGGCAATCATTTTCTAGCAAACAAAAGAACACACAAAACTGTATTAAAATAGTAGCTTCATATCATATAATAATGCGTGTGGTTCAAAAATCTTTGCTACCGCTACCTGGAAAACGGTTGTTCCAAGGTGGAGCTGTGATATGGTTTTACTCAGAATACCCAATATTTGTAGTTTAGGAGCCCGGATTACCCGGATGGTTTCCGGACCATTGTGTGGATTGAGTGGGAGCAACCTCTCGAGGCAAGGTGTCTTCAATAACCAGCTCTTGCACTCTCACAATACCAGAGTAAGAGTCTATTCGGTTGTCCCAAGGAGCATCAAGCCGATGCACACGAGAGCCGGGAGTTGATGCGGATGATGGCAGAGCCCATATTATCGTCTAGTAGAAGACTCTCCAACGAGGGCAGCCAGAGAGCACGGCGTTGAGCCTCCTCCGTTAGGATGACCTTGCACAAGGTAAGCTGCTAGAGCAGCGGGAAGTCCACGGCTAGGTTGGGCGGCGATGGCAGCTACCGAGCGTGGCCACGTGGAGTACGCAGGCGTGGCGGAGAGTTAATTGCAGGGAACTACCACACTTGACGCGTCAGAATCGAATCAAGATCATTAGTCATTTTTGCCATGCAGTACCAGCTCGAGCCTAAGTGTTGCAAAACGGTCTAAGTCATATATAAACAGCGTATTGACAAGCAGTATCCGACCACTGGGACCCGTGTGTCGAGCAAACTTGGTGTTCTCGTGCATTAGTCGTAGCTACGGGAAGGAGATCGGAATACCGGTTATTTCCAAGCCCAGGCAGCACAAAGAAAACGATCAACAGGATTACCTCACTAGAGGCGGATGACGGACATGTATGCACCGATCCAAATGGAGGTGAAGGCGGAGATCATGGGCTTCTACCAGCGCTATACCTTTCTCAAGGTTATGCGCCCATGGAGGAGGAGTTGGACTGCGTTCAACCTCGAGTGTCAGAGGCAATGAATCAAGCTTTGCAAAAGGAATATGTGGCAGCAGAGGTACAGGAAGCGCTTTTCCAAATGGCACCGTCCAAGGCTCCTGGAGTGGACGGATTCACGACGGGCTTCTACCAACGACATTGGGACGTCCTTGGTGATGATATTGCCGAAGCAGTTTTGGGATTTCTAAACGGTGGTGAGCTACTATTGGGACTTAATGGCACAGCTATTACATTGATTCCGAAAGTCCGTAATCCGCAGAAAATTTCACAATATAGACCAATTGCTCTATGCCCGGTGCTTTATAAGATTCTTTGTCAAGGTCGTGGCTAATAGGCTTGACTTATCCTTGATGATGTTATAGGGAGGAGCAAAGTGCTTTCTTACCTGGCCGTCTAATAACGGACAACGTCTTGGTTGCTTATGAATGTGTCCATGGCATTCTTGAAGGAAAAAGGGCAACAATGCAAGTTGTGCGATCAAACTGGACATGTTAAAGGCCTACGACCGGGTGGAGTGGCACTACCTCGAAGCAATGTTGTTCAGATTGGGCTTCGGGGATCGCTTTATCAGACTCATCATGAAATGTGTCACCTTCGTCCGGTTCACGATCAAGGTGAATGGGGAGCTCCTACCGTTCTTTGATCCCACGAGGGGTCTCCGTCAGGGCTGCTCCATGTCCCCATACCTCTTCCTTATTTGTGCACAAGGTCTCACTTCCCTCTTAAACCACTATGGAGGTGCATATATCGACAGAGGTGTTCGGGTAAGTATACATGCACCTTGGGTTAATCACCTTTTATTTGCTGACGATAGTCTCATCTTCCTCAGTGCAAATACCCAAAGTGCAGACAGGCTCAATGAAATTCTCCGGATTTATGCCGAGTGCTCGGGCCAGCGATTAACCGAGAAAGAGCTCTATTTTCTTCAATGCAAACACAGACAGCCCAGCTGAGAGATCCTCAAAACTCTCTCGAATTATGGTGGAAGCGTTCTCGAGCGCTATTTAGGCTGCCTACCGCCATCGAAAGAATTACTAGCGACACTTTTAACCATGTTGGCGATCGTGTGCGCCAATAAGATAGGTGGATGGTCTGAAAGGAACCTTGCGTGTGCAGGGAGGGAGGTCCTCATAAAAACCGGTGCACAGGCCATACCAACCTACATCATGAGATGTTTTCTGTTGACAAAGAAAGTGTGCAAGAGTATCACGTCCCCCATGGCTAAATATTGGTGGGGCAGAGCTCCCTCGACAAAAGATCTATGCATTGGATGTCACAGGACAAGCCGATGCCAAAGGTCAAGGGAGGCATGGGTTTTCGAGACCACTGAAGTGTTCAATCTTGCTATGCTTTGCAAGCAGGGCTTGCGACTTTTGACACACCGGACTCCTTGTGTGCCCGGGTTCTAAAAGGAAGATACTTCCCTCAGTCAGATTTCTTACACGCCACGGCGCCGGCTCGGGCTTCTGCCACATGGAAGTCCATAGTGGCTGTCCGGAAGGCGCTGGAAGATGGCTTGATCCACAGGGTCGGCGACGGCCTCCACGATATCAATTTGGACAGACCCATGGATACCAAATACCATGTCCTTCAAACCTAAGCGGTAGCATTGGAGATGCCCGCTTACAACAGCTTCGAAATTGATTGATAGTTACAGGAAGGTGGAACATGGATCTAATCCGCCAAAACTTTACCCCCCCTGAGGCGGCAGCAATTCTTAACATTCCTCTACGGGTGGTAGGCGGCGAGGACACTTTAGCATGGGCTTTGGAAAGGTCAGGTCACTACACTATCAAATCGGCGTATCGATCTCTCATGACTCGTAACGAGCTTAGTTCACTAGAGGAAGGGACGATGCGGAGGCATCACCGAACAACAAACAGTTGTGGATTGCACTTTGAAGCTCAATGTGCTACCAAAGATCGGAGTATTCTGGTGGAGAGCCCTGCTGGGACCCTACTAGACTCTGCGACTCTACATCATCGGCACATCAAAAGCAGCGGGCCGTTGTGATATCTGTCAAGCTACAGATGAAGATCTGAAGCATGCATTGATGACTTGCACGCATGCAAGCATGTTCAGGTGGCAGCTAGAGACCGCTTCGACTTACAGCTACCGCGGCTGCACCAAGACACTTGGGCTCGCGACATCACACTCGACAAGATGCTCTCTGATGATGCACGGTGCAAGATTATCACCATCATGCATTCCATTTGGACTTCGAGGAACAAGTGGACACATGAACAGCAGGGGTTCGGTCCTACAATGGCCATGAAGTGGGTGCAGGAGACACTGTCTATTCTTGACATACCAGGTCGACACGCTCGGACGGCTGGCCAGTGCTGGCGCCCCCCCCCCCCCCCCCGAAGCGGGATGGATCACCATTAACACTGATGGATCAGTGTTCGACGACCGGGCCAACGGAGGGGCGGGGGGAGTTGCACGCTCCCATCTGGCTTTCCAAGGAGCTTGGTGCAAGCCTCTGCCGGGCGTCTCGGACCCTTTCATCGCCGAGCTATTGGCTTTCGGGGAGGGTAATTTTTGCTCAGCTCAGGAGGTTACTCACATGTGATAATGGAGGTTGTTGTCTTCACTTGGTTGATCTCTGGAACTCATGAGGCAATTCCAGATCGATTGCTTCGCCTATCTTTAGAGAATTATTGGACATTGTACCACACTTTATTTCCTTTTCGGTTCGACATGTCGGTAGGAACTTGATGTGCCGGCCCATCTCTGTGCTCAGCGTGCCTGTACGCTTGATGGGATGGACAGTTGGCTAGATGTTAGCCTAGATTTCCTACGTGCTAGCCTACGGGCAGACTGTAACCGACTTTTGTTATTCTGAATAAAGTCCTAAATTCGTGCAAAAAAGGCTCTGAGCTGGTACTGCATGGCAAAAAAAAATGACTAATGGTACTGATTCGTTACGACGTGCCGAAGTGTGGTAATTCCCTGCAATTAACTCCGTGGCGGAACACCGACGGCGATATCACATCGTTTCCGGAGCTGTGGTGTTTGTAGACGAGCCAGAGCTCCTCAAGGTAGGTGATTCCACGGGAGCGGAACCAGCCATCGACACTGGCGTCACATTCATCGTCGTCAAGGATCTTGCGTCCCGTGCGTCCGTCGTAGCGGTAGGGGAGGGGGTCGATGCTGACCAAGATGTGGCGGACGGGGCCATGGTGGGTGGAGATTATGGCGGAGATGGTATTCTCGGGTATACCGTCGAGGTTGAGCGGCGCAGAGCGCCAGATGTGGCGCCAGTGGCGCGAGAGCAACTGCGTGCGACAGCCCTCCTTGGTGGGGAGGAGGGTCGAGGGAGGCGACAACGCCGAGCCACACGTAGGGAAATTGCCGATGAGATCGGGCGCGAACCGTCGCCATGTCGCTGCCTGATCGCCGACGCGGAAGGTTGGGTGAACTTCCGGCTTTCTTTGAACGGCGATGGTTCCGCCCATCCTCCTAAAAGGATATCATTCAAAAAGAAAAAGATCGTGAAACCATATCACAGCTCTACCTTCCTAAAATGATATCATTAAAGAAAGGGAAATGTTTGGGGCTGAATCTTCGGCCGATTCTCGCGCCACGCTCGCAAAACGCGCCCCGTGCAGTGGCCCCGTGCGCCCCGTCTCCTTCCAGCGCCTCCATCCCCTACCTCTAGCCTTACGCGCGCGCATCCGTCCCCCTTCCTCCTCCCCCCGAGCAGCGACTGGGACACCATGAGCTCCATCGCCCGTGACGGCTCCCTCACGGGATGCCATGGCTGCCTGCGGCCATGCCCGGATCCTCCCGCGTATACAAGTGTTGCAAATGTCACCTAAAAAAGCGTCAACAGCCGTTGAAAAAAACTTCAACCATAGACATAGAAAGCTTCAATGGCACTGCACAACAAGGGAAAGGTGCAACCATTGTTGGATTTTGCTACTACCGGCAAAGCTTTTTGGTACATCCATCAGGCAGAGCTGCGACTTCGCGAGGACGACAATGATATTTTTGCTGCAACCATAGCAGGATTTTGCTACTGCCGTTGGAGGTTTTTGCCATGTAAGGTGGAGCTGTGACCTCGCGAAGGCGGCGATGGCGTTTTTCCTGCACCCATAGTTTGATTTTGCTACTATCGGTGAAATTTTTTGCTACATACATTCAAATGGCGTTGATTGACTCGCGGCCGCCGTCGACGTATTTTCCTGCAGCGAGCATCAATGGCGAGGGCGTCGGAGCTACAACCATCGTTGTCAAGAGCTGCAACCACAGGTGGAACTGTTGCATGGGTCGGCGAAACGAGGCCGGAGGGTGGGGGATCGGTGACGAGGACGGCCGGGCGAGGGCGGGTCCGCAGGCGACGAGGAAGACCGGCGAGGTGGGGACTGGCGACCGGGGCGACCACCGGAGGGACAGGAGGCGCGTCGCCGTGCTCATAAGCGGGGAGATAAGTGATCCATGCCGCCTGCCCGAGGAAGAAGAAGCTGGTGGCGATCTGTTTTTTTTTTTTTTTGCCTGGATCTAACGGCCGCCTGGCTCACATCCGACGGCCTGGGCTAGACCGGCCGAAACTTTCGGCTGGTGCGCCGACGCCTCTAAGCGCCCTTAAAGAAAAGGGATATTTTGTCAGTGACAACGAGGAAGCGACGCGCCAAGACAAAGATGGTTCAAATGGACAGCCCACTCGCAAGCCTCGACTACCAGCTCGGCTTGCAGGCTGGAATGGGCCTTGGGCCTTGCAACTCCTTAAATACCCCCTTTGTCTCTCTGGTTAGGCTGGTGAAAGGCATACGGCTGGCTGGCCTGTAGGATAACGTGTTCGTTCTCCTCCTCTCGCCTTCCCCTTTCTGTAAGCAACACTGAGAGCTTGAATATGAAATTCATGGAGTAATTGTTGAGATCCTGACAATCTGGCATCAGAGCCATTCGATCCGGCGGCTGTGCCGGTCCACAATCGCCACACCCGCTTCGCCAAGAAGCTACGTGCCGCCGCCATGGACAAAATTCCGTCGGAGACGAGGGCCATCTACGATCTGCTCCGAGCCGACTGCGACTGTGTTGACTCCACGGCGCAAGCGATCGCGCGACTCGACGCCAAGATCGACTTCCTCTCAGGCCGCATCGACGAGGTCAAGGTGTTGATCGGCGTTGAGATCGACGAGCTGCGGCAAGGGCTCGACCGCTCTGCTCCACCGCCGTCGGAAGCCCATCGAGGCGCGCCGGCCACACCATCACGAGGACCGAGCAGCAGTTCCAATGGCTCCGAAGGGCACCGCGCCGACGCTCAAAACCGGGGGCAGGGGCAACGCTATGTTTTACCCCCAGTCAGAGGCATGCAGTTCGACCAGACTCTGCAGAGAGTGCCATTCAATTCTATTAAAAATTTTCGGCCAACCACTTCTGATATCTACGGGTTTGGTCCTTGTATCGAGCTTCCTCGTTTTGATGGATCCGATCCCAAGCTCTGGCAGACACGCAGCGAGGATTACTTTAGATTCTGGAACACACCAGCGAATCAGTGGATTTCTCTCACTATAGCCTTGTTTGAGGGCACTGCAGCTAGATGCACTAGTAGCAAAAGGCCCATTTGTCCCGGATCACAAATCGGGACTAAAGGGTCGGTACTAAAGACCCCCCTTTAGTCCCGATTGTTTCTGAACCCACTAAAGCTCTCCACGCACGCCTCCCAGCTCCACCATTAGTCCCGGTTGGTAAATTTTTTGAAATTTTGTTTTTCTGAATTTTTTGATTTTTTCTTATTTTCAAATTTCTAAATTATTTAACAATTCAATCTCTAATCACCCCTCATCACTGCTCAATTATGAATCACTCATTCCAAATGGTCTGTCTTCCCGGCCTGTCACCCATCCTCTCACTACTCCAGCCTGAGCATGCTTAACTTTCGAGTTCTACTCCCCCTAGTTTCTAAGTCTGCACTTGTTTTTTTCCTGACAATACTAAGATGTCAATCCCTTGAGCATTAAGCATTATTTGAGTTTGAAACTATTAATAAGTAGTTTGACCATAGTTTGACCACATTTTGACCATAGTTTGATCACAATTTGACCAGATTTGACGATAGTTTGACCAAAGTTTGACCAAAAGTCAAAAAACTAGAAACAATTATTTATTAACACTATTATTTCTGGAATAAGTAGTTTGACCATAGTTTGACCATAGTTTGACCAGATTTAACAAAAATTCAAAAAATACTGAAATTTGAGCATATCTTTTTTTTCCTTTCAGAATTTGAGGATTCTAAAAAAATTCAAACAGGCCGTAGGCAGTCAAAATTGGATGCGTATTTTCATGCTGATTTTTTTGATATATTATGCGTTTCTTTTCGACATCGTATGCAAAAGATATGGTCGTTTTACTTTTTCATAACACTTTTATCAAAACATGTCCAAATTTAAGTTTTTTAATTTTCCTAACTAGTAGATGTAGTAACATAACTACATCTCAAAGGATTTTAGTTTTTGAAGTTTTTATCTTTTTCTTTTGTTTTTTACAAAACTGAAAAGGCGATACAGGGAGGGGTAGAGTTTGAACCTTTAGTCGGTTTGAGACACAAACCGGGACTAAATGGCATCGCACCCTTTAGTCCCGGTTTGAGACACGAACCGGGACTAAAGGGCATCACACCCTTTAGTCCCGGATCGTGCCTCAAACCGGGACTAAAGGTCCCATTTGAACTGGGACTAATGCCTTCCCGATGTCTTAGCCGGTCGAACCGCATTAGTCCCGATTCGTGATGCAACCGGGACTAATGTGTACATTGAGTTGTGTCCAAAGCCCTGTTTTCTACTAGTGATGGTTGGGGTCAGTTCGTCGCCAAGTACCCAATGTAACATGGGATGAATTCTGCCGTTTGCTGCAATCCAGATTTGGTCCTAACTTACATCAGTCAATTCTGTGGCAATTCTTCAGTATTCAGCAAACTGGCTCTGTTGAAGACTATGTGGAACGTTTCTCAGAACTCTTTGATCAATTGGCTGCATGTGTAAGCTTTCCTAAAACTGTGCATTATGTCACACGTTTTATGGAAGGACTCATGCCAGCAGTCAGAGTGGCAGTGGGCATCCAGCAGCCACCGGACCTAGACACAGCATATCAGTTTGCACTGTTACATGAAGAACTGGGTGCGAGCTGTTCATTCCCAACTGTCAGCAACCAGTCGACTCGCCGAGGAATAGCACTTCCCCTCCCTCCACCTCCTAGCAAACCTCCAGTGTCTACTTCCGGTCCAAGAGCATCTGAAGACAAGAAGATCGCTGACAGTTATAGACGTTCAGCTTCTGAAGATAAATGGGGAGCCCTGCGGGCATTTCGCAAGGTGAAGGGCCTCTATTTCATCTGCAGTGAACACTGGGACAAGGATCACTTGTGCAAGCAAGAGGTGCAGTTGCACGTCGTGTGCAGGAAATGGTTGAGTTCTTGCAAAACACAGATATATTTGAAACTGATGACATTGATCCAAGTGCTTCAGTAAACATGATTTCTATCTCTGCGACAACTATGGGCAGTAAATCTGAGAAATCTGTCAGAACAATGCAACTGAAAATTCAGCTGCAAGGCCACAACTACACCTTCCTGGTGGACTCAGGGAGCACCCACTCGTTCCTCCACAGCTCTCTACAATCAGAACTGCAAGGAGCAGTTCCTATGCTACCAGTACCTGTCAGAATTGACAATGGAGACACAGTGACATGTTCTAGTCAACTTCTGAATTGCACCTAGTATTGTTCTGGACATCGGTTTAATTCTGATTTCAAATTCTTTCCGTTGGGCAGCTATGATGGTATTATTGGTCTGGATTGGCTCTCTTCCCATAGCCCAATGCTGATTGACTGGGAGAATCATTGGATGTCTTTCCAACATATGGGTGGGGGCTGACAAACAACTTCAGACAAAGCTTGTTATGGCCTTTCATGATACTCATCTAGGAGGGCATTCTGAATTCCCAGTAACCTATAGGAGAGCAAGACAACTTTTTCACTAGTCTGCAATGAAATCTTTTGTCAAAGTTACTCTACAACACTGCTTGGTCTGTCAGCAGGCCAAACCAGAAAGGATACCCTACCCAGGCTTGCTCCAACCGTTACCAGTACCAAATCTACCATGGGAAATGGTTACAATGGACTTCATCGAAGGACTTCCAGTGTCTGGCAGGTACAATTGCATACTGGTGGTGATTGACAAGTTTTCAAAGTATGGACAACATTCCTCTCCAGGACCCCATCACGGCTACGACTGTTGCAGAAGCCTTCCTTGATACAGTGTACAAGTTACATGGCATGCCTCTCTCCATTGTCTCTGATCGTGATCGCATATTCACTAGTACATTCTGGAAAGAGTTATTCGCCCATTCTCAAGGGACCCAACTGCGCATGAGCTCAGCTAGACACCCACAAATTGATGGACAGACCGAGCGAGTGAATGAACATATAGAATGCTATTTACCCTGCTTTGTCAACAATCACCCTACTAAGTGGGCCAAATGGCTTTCCCTATGTGAATACTGGTACAACACCAATTGTCACTCAGCAACCAACAAAACTCCGCTTGAGATCATATATGGGCATCTGCCTCGGCACTTCGGCATCGGTTCTGATTGCACTATCGCTTCTGACGACGTCTCTCAGTGGCTTGAGCAAAGGTAGGTTGTTTTCAGTGCAGTTAAACAGCAACTATTGAGAGCTCAACAGCGTATGAAGGTGCAAGCGGACAAACATCGTACAGAACGGGAATTTGCAGTGGGTGATTCGGTGTTCTTGAAGTTGTAGCCATACATTCAAGCTTCGGTTGCTCCTCGTGACAATCACAAACTAGCCAGCAAGTTCTTCGGGCCATACACAATTGTGGAACGCATCGGAGAGGTGGCCTACAAACTAGACATGTCGGCGTCGTGCAAAGTCCATCCTGTCTTCCATGTGTCTCTGCTTCGCAAGGTTCTCAAACCAGAGCATCGGGTACTGCCAGCCCTCCCATCACCTGCTGAGAACGTGCAAATACCTGAGCGCATTCTCGAGCGGCAAGGGCTGACCAGAGGTGCTAAAAAGATTCTGCAAGTCCTGATCCAATGGTCTGATAGCACAGCGGAGTTAGCCATGCACTTGGGAAGATTCAGAGGCTCTCAAGCAGTTGTTTCCTCGAGCTCCGGCTTGGGGACAAGCCACATCTCAATAAGGGGGGATTGTCAGCAACAACGAGCAAGCGACGCGCCAAGACAAAGATGGTTCAAATGGACGGTCCACTCGCAAGCCTCGACTACCAGCCCGGCTTGCAGGCCCGGAATGGGCTTGGGCCTTGTAACTCCTTAAGTACCCCCCCCCCCCCCTCTCTGTCTCTCTAGTTAGGCTGGCGAAAGGCATACGGCCGGCTGGCCTGTAGGATAGCGTGTCCGTTCTCCTCCTCTCTCTTTCCCCTTTACGTAAGAAACACTGAGTGCTTGAATTCGAAATCCATGGAGTAAGTGATGAGATCCTTACATATTTGTACGTGCATATAGGGGTATCCCTCCAACCCTATCATCCCCGTGGGTGGCTTTTGAACTGATTTAATAAGGAGATATTGTTATTTAAAGATCAGTGTGGACGAGTCATCAGTTGCATTGTTCATCTTTATCCTTCCTTCCGATGACAACTAGTGCAGGGACGAATCTCTTCTATTTAAGGGGAGTTGAATGTTTGCTTCCTCGCATTCAGGGTTTTACCTTCTCCTATGTGCGTACCCCATCGGTTTCCCCTCCCTTCCCGCAAAGGGAAATTCTTCGACCCATTGCTTTGCCCCTGTTTTTTCTTCCATTTACAATGAAAATGCCACTATGTCGAGTCATGCAAAAAACAATACAGCCCATGAGCTATTCCCATCTCTCATCGCGTGAGTCACTCGTCTTCCCAACAACCCTTGCCCGCACTAGAGTTTCTATGCCGCCGCATCATGGGAGCTCCTCGACAGACCTCACCTCATGCCACTCCACCGCTCGCCTCCCCCCCGCCACTTCATTCCCCACCCGTCGCACTCGCCTCTCCTTCCAACCACTAGTAGAAAAAGGCCCATTTGTCCTGATTCCCAAACCCACTACGGGTGGAAGTACTAAAATACACAAGTCCGGTTGTGTTACGAACCGGGACTAAAGGCCCTCCACGTGGATTTTTCTGAAATTTTGTTTTTCTGAATTTTTTTGAGAAAAAATGATTTTTTTTCTTTTCAAATTTCTGAATTATTTTACAATTCAATCTCTAATCACCCGTCATCACTGCTCCATTATGAACCACTCATTCCAAATCGTCTAACTTTCCGGCCGGTCACCCATCCTCTCACTACTCCAGCCTGAGCACGCTTAACTTTCGAGTTCTATTCCCCCTAGTTTCCAAGTCTGCACTTGTTGTTTTCCTAACAATACTAAGCTGTTAATCCTATTAACACTTAGGAGTTGAACTTGAGCATTAAGCACCGTTTGAGTTTGAAACTGTTATTCTAAAAAACAATAATTATTTATTAACACTAATATTTATTGAATAAGTAGTTTCATCATAGTATGACCAGATTTAAAAATAGTTTGACCACAGTTTGACCAGATTTGACCATAGTTTGACCACAGTTTGACCAAAAGTCAAAAAAACTAACAATAATTATTTAGTAACACTAATATTTCTTGAATAAGTAGTTTGACCATAGTTTGACCAGATTTAACAAAAAGTTAAAAAAATGAAATTTGAGCGTATCTTCTTTTCCTTTCAGAATTTGAGGATTATAAAAATTTGACCGGATTTTCGTCTTTGATTTTTTTTTTGATATATTATGCTTTTTTCGACATCATATGCAAAAGATATGACCGCTTTTACTTTTCATAACACTTTTTGCAAAACATGTCCAAATTTAAGTTTTAATTTTCCTAACTAGTAGATGTAGTAACATAACTACATCTCAAGTATTTAATTTTTGAAGTTTTTGTTGGGAACGTTGCGGAAAATTAAAATTTTCCTACTGATTTCACCAAGATCCATCTATGAGTTCATCTAAGCTTAACGAGTCAAGGGAGTGAGTTTGCATCTACATACCACTTGTAGATCGAAAAGGAAGCGTTCAAGGGGATGGTGATGATGGAGTCGTACTCGCTGTGATTCGGATCACCGATGACCAAGTCTTTGAGCAGACAAGACCTCCGCGTTCTCAACACACGTGCAGATGCAGACGGGACGTCTCCTCCGTCTTGATCCGTGAAGGAGGAAGGAGAGGTTGAAGAAGACAGCTCCAACGCAGCACGACTGCGGCAGGCGTGGTGTTGTTGGTGCAGAAGATACTCGGCTGTGGCTTCGCAAAGCACGCATTTGAGGAGGAGAAGTGTTGGGATGGGGAGGGGCTGCGCCTTGGCTTGGGTTGCGGCTGCCCCCTCCCCCCTCCCTTTATATAGGCCCCCAGGGGGGGGCGGCCCTTGGGGATCCCATCTCCCAAGGGGGGCGGCGGCCAAGGGGGTGGAGTGCCCCCGAAGGCAAGTGGGCGCCCACACCCTAGGGTTTCAACCCTAGGCGCGGGGTGGGCCAGAGGCGCACCAGCCCACTATGGGCTGGTTCCTCCCACTTGAGCCCATGGGGCCCTCCGGATGGGTGGCCCCACCGGTGGACCCCGGGACCCTTCCGGTGGTCCTGATTACAATCTGGAGTGACCAAAACTTTCCGATGGCCAGAAACAATACTTCCTATATATGATTCTTTACCTCCGGACCATTCCAAACTCCTCGTGACGTCCAGGGATCTCATCCGGACTCCGAACAACATTCGGTTTACTGCATACTCATATTCATACAACCCTAGCGTCCACCGAACCTTAAGTGTGTAGACCCTACGGGTTCGGGAGACACGTAGACATGACCGAGACGGCTCTCGGGCAATAACCAACAGCGGGATCTGGATACCCATGTTGGCTCCCACATGCTCCTCGATGATCTCATCGGATGAACCACGATGTCGAGGATTCAAACAACCCCGTATACAATTCCCTTTGTCAATCGGTGATGTTACTTGCCCGAGATTCGATCGTCGGTATCCCAATACCTTGTTCAATCTCGTTACGGCAAGTCACTTTACTCATACCATAATGCATGATCCCGTGACCGGACACTTGGTCACTTTGAGCTCATTATGATGATGCACTACCGAGTGGGCCCGGTGATACCTCGCCCGTAACACGGAGTGACAAATCCCAGCCTCGATCCGTGTCAACCCAACAGACACTTTCGGAGATACCTGTAGTGCACCTTTATAGTCACCCGATTACGTTGTGACGTTTGGTACACCCAAAGCACTCCTACGGTATCCGGAGTTACACGATCTCATGGTCTAAGGAAGAGATACTTGACATTGGAAAAGCTCTAGCAAAACGAACTACACGATCTTGTGCTATGCTTAGGATTGGGTCTTGTCCATCACGTCATTCTCCTAATGACGTCATCCCGTTGTCAATGCCATCTGATGTCCATAGTCAGGAAACCATGACTATCTGGCTGACCAACGAGCTAGTCAACTAGAGGCTCACTAGGGACGTATTATGGTCTATGTATTCACACGTGTATTATGATTTCCGGATAATACAATTATAGCATGAATAAAAGACAATTATCATGAACAAGGAAATATAATAATAATGCTTTTATTATTGCCTCTAGGGCATATTTCCAACAGTCTCCCACTTGCACTAGAGTCAATAATCTAGTTACATTGTGATGAATCGAACACCCATAGAGTTCTGGTGTTGATCATGTTTTGCCCGGAAGAGAAAGTTTAGTCAACGGATCTGCGACATTCAGATCCGTATGCACTTTGCTAAATTTCTATGTCTCCATCTTGAACATTTTCACGGATGGAGTTGAAGCGGCAACTTGATGTGCCTGGTCTTCTTGTGAAACCTGGGCTCCTTGGCAAGTGCAATAGCTCCAGTGTTGTCCTGAGAAGAGTTTGATCGGCCCGACGCATTGGGTATGACTCCTAGGTCGGTGATGAACTGCTTCACCCAATTGCTTCATCGCTGCCTCCGAGGCTGCCATGTACTCCGCTTCACATGTAGATCCCGCCACGGCGCTTCGCTTGCACCGCACTACCATGCTCCACCATTCAACATATACACGTATCCGGTTTGTGACTTAGAGTCATCCGGATCTGTGTCGAAGCTAAGCGTCGGCGTAACCCCTTTGACGAGCTCTTCGTCACCTCCATAAACGAAACATGTCCTTTGTCCTTTTCGTGTACTTCAGGATATTCTTGACGCTGTCCGGTGTTCCTTGCCGGGATTACTTTGGTACCTTCCTACCAAACTTACGGCAAGGTTTACATCAGTCTGCAGTACACGGCATGGCATACATAATAGAACCTATGGCTGAGGCATAGGGATGACGCTCATCTCTTCTTTATCTTTTGCCGTGGTGGGGCATTGAGCTGAGCTCAATCTCACACCTTCTTGATACAGGCAAGAACCCTTTCTTGGACTGATCCATTTTGAACTTCTTCAAAATCTTATCAAGGTATGTGCTTTGTGAAAGACCTATGAGGCGTCTCGATCTATCTCTATAGATCTTGATGCCTAATATATAAGCAGCTTCTCCAAGGTCCTTCATTGAAAAACTTTTATTCAAGTAGGCCTTAATGTTGTCCAAGAGTTCTATATCATTTCCCATCAAAAGTATGTCATCTACATATAATATGAGAAATGCTACAGAGCTCTCACACACTTTCTTATGTAAACGCAGCTTCTCCATAAGTCTCAAGATAAACCCAAACGCTTTGAGAATCTCATCAAAGCGAATGTTCCAACTCCGAGATGCTTGCACCAGCCCATAAATGGATCGCTGGAGCTTGCATACCTTGTTAGCATTCTTAGGATCGACAAAACCTTCCGGCTGCATCATACACAGCTCTTCCTTAAGATAACCGTTAAGGAATGCTGTTTTGACGTCTATCTGCCATATCTCATAATCATAGTATGCGGCAATTGCTAACATGATTTGGACGGACTTAAGCTTCTCTACGGGAGAGAAAGTCTCATCGTAGTCAATCCCTTGAACTTGCCGATAACCCTTAGCGACAAGTCGAGCTTTATAGATGGTGACATTACCATCCGTCTGCCTTCTTCTTAAAGATCCATTTGTTTTCTATATTTCGCCGATCATCGGGCAAGTCTGTCAAAGTCCATACTTTGTTTTCATACATGGATCCTATCTCGGATTGCATGGCTTCAAGCCATTTGTTGGAATCTGGGCCCGCCATTGCTTCTTCATAGTTCAAGGTTCACCGTTGTCTAACAACATGATTTCCGGAGACAGGGTTGCCGTACCACTCTGGTGCGGAACGCGTGTCCTAGTGGACCTCTGAGTTCAGTAGCAACTTGATCCGAAGTACCTTGATCATCATCATTAATTTCCTCTTCGGTTGGTGTAGGCATCACAGAACATTTTCCGAGCTGCACTACTATCCCGTTCAAGAGGTAGTACTTCATCGAGTTCTACTTTCCTCCCACTTACTTCTTTTCGAGAGAAACTCTTTTTCCAGAAAGGATCCATTCTTGGCAACAAAGATCTTGCCCTCGGATCTTAAGTAGAAGGTATACCCAATGGTTTCCTTAGGGTATCCTATGAAGACGCATTTTCGACTTGGGTTCGAGCTTTTCAGGTTGAAGTTTCTTGACATAAGCATCGCATCCCCAAACTTTTAGAAAGCAGCTTAGGTTTCTTCCCAAACCATAATTCATACGGTGTCGTCTCAACGGATTTAGAAGGTGCCCTATTTAAAGTGAATGTAGCTGCCTCTAGAGTGTATCCCCAAAATGATAGCGGTAAATCTGTAAGAGACATCATAGATCGCACCATATCCAATAGAGTGCGATTACGACGTTCGGACACACCGTTACGCTGAGGTGTTCGGTAGCGTGAATTGTGAAACGATTCCACATTTCCTTAAGTGTGTACCAAATTCGTGACTTAAATATTCTCCTCCACGATCTGATCGTAAGAACTTTATTTTTTGGTCACGTTGATTCTCTACCTCATTCTGAAATTCATTGAAATTTTCAAAGGTCTCAGACTTGTGTTTCATCAAGTAGACATACCCATATCTACTTAAGTCGCCCCGTGAGAGTGAGAACATAACGATATCCTCCATGAGCCTCAACACTCATTAGACCGCTTTTACATCGGTATGTATGATTTCCAACAAGTTGGTTGCTCGCTCCATTGTTCCGGAGAACGGAGTCTTGGTCATTTTGCCCATGAGGCATGGTTCGCATGTGTCAAATGATTCATAATCGAGAGACTCTAAAAGTCCATCAGCATGGAGCTTCTTCATGCGCTTGACACCAATGTGACCAAGGCGGCAATGCCACAAGTATGTGGGGCTAGCGTTATCAACTTTACATCTTTTGGTATTCACGCTATGAATATGTGTAACATTACGTTCGAGATTCATTAAGAATAAACCATTGACCATCGGAGCATGACCATAAAACATATCTCTCATATAAATAGAAAAACCATTATTCTCTGATTAAATGAGTAGCCATCTCGTATCAAACGAGATCCAGATACAATGTTCATGCTCAAACTTGGCACCAAATAACAATTATTAAGGTTCAAAACTAATCCCGTAGGTAAATGTAGAGGTAGCGTGTCGACCAGCGATCACATCGACTCTGGAACCATTCCCGACGCCAAGATCGTCACCTCGTCGCCCTTCGCCAGCCTTTCACTTATTCGCGGCTCCTCATTGTGAGTTACAAATATGAGCAACGGCATGGTATCAAATACCAGGAGTTACTACGAGTACTGGTAAGGCACGCATCAATTACTTGTATATCAAATATACCTTTGGTGTTGCCGGGCCTTCTTATCCGCTTAAGTATTTGGGGCAGTTCCGCTCCAAAGACCCTTCCCTTGCAATAAAAAGCACTCGATCTCGTGCTTGGGTCCATTCTTTGACTTCTTCCCAAGAATCGGCTTACCGGCGCGGCAACATCTTTGCCGTCCTTCTTGAAGTTCTTCTTTCCCTTGCCCTTCTTGAACTTAGTGGTCTTATTGACCATCAACACTTGATGTTCTTTCTTGATTTCTACTTCACGACTTCAGCATTGAGAATACTTCAGGAATGGTCTTCACCATCCCCTGCATATTGTAGTTCATCACAAAGCTCTTGTAGCTTGGTGGGAGTGACTGAAGGATTCTGTCAATGACCGCCTCATCCGGGAGGTTAATGTCCAGCTGGGACAGGCGGTTGTGCAACCGTATATTTTGAGTATGTGCTCACCGACAGAACTATTTTCCTCCATCTTACAACTATAGAACTTGTCGGAGACTTCATATCTCTCGACCGGGCATGAGCTTGGAAAACTAGTTTCAGCTCCTCGAACATCTCATATGCTCCGTGTTGCTCAAAAGCGCTTTTGGAGCCCGGTTCTAAGCTGTAAAGCATGCCGCATCGAACGAGGAGTAATCATCAAGACGAGACTGCCAAGCATTCATAATGTCTTGGTTCTGCAGGGACGGAGCGTCACCTAGCGGTCCTTCTAGGACATATTGTTTCTGGCAGCTATGAGGATGATCCTCGTGGTTAGGACCCAGTCCGAATAGTTGCTGCCATCATCTTTCAGCTTGGTTTTCTCTAGGAACGCGTTGAAGTTCATGTTGACATGAGCGTTGGCCATTTGATCTACAAGACATATTTTCAAAGGTTTTAGACTAAGTTCATGATAATTAAGTTCATCTAATCAAATTATTTTAATGAACTCCCACTTAGATTAGACATCCCTCTAGTCATCTAAGTGTTACACGATCCGAGTCGACTAGGCCGTGTCCGATCATCACGTGAGACGGACTAGTCATCGTCGGTGAACATTCTCATGTTGATCGTATCTTCCATACGACTCGTGTTCGACCTTTCGGTCTCCGTGTTCGAGGCCATGTCTGTACATGCTAGGCTCGCCAAGTTAACCCTAAGTGTTTTGCATGTGTAAAACTGTCTTACACCCGTTGTATGTGAACGTAAGGATCTATCACACCCGATCATCACGTGGTGCTTCGAAACGACGAACTTTAGCAACGGTGCTAGTTAGGGAGAACACTTCTTGATATTGACGTAAGGGATCATCTTATTTACTACCGTCGTTCTAAGTAAACAAGATGCATAAACATAATAAACATCACATGCAATTATAGAGTAGTGACATGATATGGCCAATATCACATAGCTCCATTGATCTCCATCTTGAGGCTCCATGATCATCTTGTCACCGGCATGACACCATGATCTCCATCATCATGATCTCCATCATCGTGTCTTCATGAAGTTGTCACGCCAACGACTACTTCTACTTCTATGGCTAACGCGTTTAGCAATAAAGTAAAGTAATTTACATGGCGTTCTTCAATGACACGCAGGTCATACAAAAATAAAGACAACTCCTATGGCTCCTGCGGTTGTCATACTCATCGACATGCAAGTCGTGATTCCTATTACAAGAACATGATCTCATACATCACAACATGTCATTCATCATTCATCACAACTTGGCCATATCACATCACATGACAATTGCTGCAAAAACAAGTTAGACGTCCTCTAATTGTTGTTGCATCTTTTACGTGGCTGCAATTGGGTTCTAGCAAGAACGTTTTCTTACCTACGAATAACCACAACGTGATTTTGTCAACTTCTATTTACCCTTCATAAGGACCCTTTTCATCGAATCCGCTCCAACTAAAGTGGGAGAGGCGGACACCCTTGACCACCTTATGCAACTAGTGCATGTTAGTCGGTGGAACCGGTCTCACGTAAGCGTCGTGTAAGGTTGGTCCGCCGCTTCATCCCACAATACCGCTGAAGCAAGATAAGACTAGTAGCGGCAAGCAAGTTGACAAGATCTACGCCCACAACCAAATTGTGTTCTACTCGTGCAATAGAGAACTACGCATAGACCTAGCTCATGATGCCACTGTTGGGGAACGTTGCAGAAAATTAAAATTTTTCCTACGATTTCACCAAGATCCATCTATGAGTTCATCTAAGCAACGAGTCAAGGGAGTGAGTTTGCATCTACATACCACTTGTAGATCGAGTGCGGAAGCGTTCAAGGGGATGGTGATGATGGAGTCGTGACTTTCGCCGTGATTCGGATCACCGATGACCAAGTGCTGAACGGACAGCACCTCCGCGTTCAACACATCGTGCAGATGCACGGACGTCTCCTCCGTCTTGATCCAGCATGGAGGAAGGAGAGGTTGAAGAAGACAGCTCCAACGGGCAAGCACGACGGCGTGGTGTTGTTGGTGCAAGATCTCAAGCAGGCTTCGCCAAGCACGTGCGGAGGAGGAGAAGTGTTGGGGTGGGAGGGCTGCGCCTTGGCTTGGGTTATGCTCCCTCCCCTCCCTTTATATAGGCCCCTGTGGGGGCGCCGCCCTGGGGATCCCATCTCCCAAGGGGGCGGCTGACCAAGGGGGTGGAGTGCCCCCAAGGCAGAGTGGGGCCTCCCCACCCTAGGGTTTCAACCCTAGGCGCAGGGGTGGGCTAGGGGCGCACCAGCCCACTATGGGCTGGTTCCCTCCCACTTCAGCCCATGGGGCCCTCCGGGATGGGTGGCCCCACCGGTGGACCCTCGGGACCCTTCCGTGGTCCCAGACAATACCGGTGACCCCGAAACTTTCCCGATGGTCAAACAATACTTCCTATATATGATTCTTTACCTCCCACCATTCCGAAACTCCTCGTGACGTCCGGGATCTCATCCGGACTCCGAACAACATTCGGTTTACTGCATACTCATATTCATACAACCCTAGCGTCACCGAACCTTAAGTATGTAGACCCTACGGGTTCGGGAGACACGTAGACATGACCGAGACGGCTCTCGGGCAATAACCAACAGCGGGATCTGGATACCCATGTTGGCTCCCACATGCTCCTCGATGATCTCATCGGATGAACCACGATGTCGAGGATTCAAACAACCCGTATACAATTCCCTTTGTCAATCGGTATGTTACTTGCCGAGATTCGATCGTCGGTATCCCAATACCTCGTTCAATCTGCTACGGCAAGTCACTTTACTCATACCATAATGCATGATCCCGTGACCGGACACTTGGTCACTTTGAGCTCATTATGATGATGCACTACCGAAAGTGGGCCCAGTGATACCTCGCCGTAACACGGAGTGACAAATCCAGTCTCGATCCGTGTCAACTCAATGATTACACTTTCGAGATACCAGAGTGCACCTTTATAGTCACCCGATTCGTTGTGACGCTTGGTACACCAAAGCACTCCCACGGTATCCGGGAGTTACACGATCTCATGGTCTAAGGAAGAGATACTTGACATTGGAAAAGCTCTAGCAAAACGAACTACACGATCTTGTGCTATGCTTAGGATTGGGTCTTGTCCATCACGTCATTCTCCTAATGACGCCATCCCGCTGTCAATGCCATCGATGTCCATAGTCGAAACCATGACTATCTCGTTGACCAACGAGCTAGTCAACTAGAGGCTCACTAGGGACGTATTAGGTCTATGTATTCACACGTGTATTACGATTTCCGGATAATACAATTATAGCATGAATAAAAGACAATTATCATGAACAAGGAAATATAATAATAATGCTTTTATTATTGCCTCTAGGGCATATTTCCAACAGTCTCCCACTTGCACTAGAGTCAATAATCTAGTTACATTGTGATGAATCGAACACCCATAGAGTTACGGTGTTGATCATGTTTTGCCCATGAAGAGGTTTAGTCAACGGATCTGCGACATTCAGATCCGTATGCACTTTACAAATTTCTATGTCTCCATCTTGAACATTTTCACGGATGGAGTTGAAGCGGCAACTTGATGTGCCTGGTCTTCTTGTGAAACCTGGGCTCCTTGGCAAGTGCAATAGCTCCGGTGTTGTCACGTAAGAGTTTGATCGGCCCCGACGCATTGGGTATGACTCCTAGGTCGGTGATGAACTCCTTCACCCAAATTGCTTCATGCGCTGCCTCCGAGGCTGCCATGTACTCCGCTTCACATGTAGATCCCGCCACGACGCTTCTGCTTGCGGTGCACCAGCTATCGCTTCCACCATTCAACATATACACGTATCCGGTTTGTGACTTAGAGTCATCCAGATCTGTATCGAAGCTAGCGTCGACGTAACCCTTCTGACGAGCTCTTACGTCACCTCCATAAACGTAAACATGTCCTTTGTCCTTTTCGTGCTTCAGGATATTCTTGACCGCTGTCCGTGTTCCTTGCGGGATTACTTTGGTACCTTCCTACCAAACTTACGGCAAGGTTTACATCAGGTGCAGTACACAAGCATGGCATACATAATAGAACCTATGGCTGAGGCATAGGGATGACGCTCATCTCTTCTTTATCTTTTGCCGTGGTGGGGCATTGAGCTGAGCTCAATCTCACACCTTGCAAGATGAGCAAGAACCCTTTCTTGGACTGATCCATTTTGAACTTCTTCAAAATCTTATCAAGGTATGTGCTTTGTGAAAGACCTATGAGGCGCTCTCGATCTATCTCTATAGATCTTGATGCCTAATATATAAGCAGCTTCTCCAAGGTCCTTCATTGAAAAACTTTTTATTCAAGTAGGCCTTAATGTTGTCCAAGAGTTCTATATCATTTCCCATCAAAAGTATGTCATCTACATATAATATGAGAAATGCTACGTAGCTCTCACTCACTTTCTTTGTAAACGCAGGCTTCTCCATAAGTCCCAAGATAAACCCAAACGCTTTGATCATCTCATCAAAGCGAATGTTCCAACTCCGAGATGCTTGCACCAGCCCATAAATGGATCATTTGGAGCTTGCATACCTTGTTAGCATTCTTAGGATCGACAAAACCTTCGGCTGCATCATATACAGCTCTTCCTTAAGATAACCGTTAAGGAATCTTTGTTTTGGCGCCTATCTGCCATATCTCATAATCATAGTATGCGGCAATTGCTAACATGATTCGGACGGACTTAAGCTTCTCTACGGAGAGAAAGTCTCATCGTAGTCAATCCCTTGAACTTGCCGATAACCCTTAGCGACAAGTCGAGCTTTATAGATGGTGACATTACCATCCGCGTCCGTCTTCTTCTTAAAGATCCATTTGTTTTCTATCGTCGCCGATCATCGGGCAAGTCTGTCAAAGTCCATACTTTGTTTTCATACATGGATCCTATCTCGGATTGCATGGCTTCAAGCCATTTGTTGGAATCTGGGCCGCCATTGCTTCTTCATAGTTCAAGGTTCACCGTTGTCTAACAACATGATTTCCGGGACAGGGTTGCTGCACCACTGCAGTGCGGAACGTGTCCTAGTGGACCTGAGTTCGAGTAGCAACTTGATCCGGCACCTTGATCATCATCATTAATTTCCTCTTCGTTGGTGTAGGCATCACAGAACATTTTCCGAGCTGCACTACTATCCCGTTCAAGAGGTAGTACTTCATCGAAGTTCTACTTTCCTCCCACTTACTTCTTTCGAGACAAACACTATTTCCAGAAAGGATCCGATCTTGGCAACAAAGATCTAGCCCTCGGATCTTAAGAAGAAGGTATACCCAATGGTTTCCTTAAGGTATCCTATGAAGACGCTTTTGTCCGACTTGGGTTCGAGCTTTTCGTGTTTAAGTTTATTGACATAAGCTTCGCATCCCCAAACTTTTAGAAACGACAGCTTAGGTTTCTTCCCAAACCATAATTCATACGGTGTCGTCTCAACGGATTTAGACAGTGCCCTATTTAAAGTGAATGTAGCTGTCTCTAGAGCGTATCCCCAAAATGATAGCGGTAAATCTGTAAGAGACATCATAGATCGCACCATATCCAATAGAGTGCGATTCGACGCTCGGACACACCATTACGCTGAGGTGTTCCGGTAGCGTGAATTGTGAAACGATTCCACATTTCCTTAAGTGTGTACCAAATTCGTGACTTAAATATTCTCCTCCACGATCTGATCGTAAGAACTTTATTTTTTGGTCACGTTGATTCTCTACCTCATTCTGAAATTCATTGAAATTTTCAAAGGTCTCAGACTTGTGTTTCATCAAGTAGACATACCCATATCTACTTAAGTCGTCTGTGAGAGTGAGAACATAACGATATCCTCCGCGAGCCTCAACACTCATTAGACCGCACACATCGGTATGTATGATTTCCAACAAGTTGGTTGCTCGCTCCATTGTTCCGGAGAACGGTGTCTTGGTCATTTTGCCCATGAGGCATGGTTCGCATGTGTCAAATGATTCATAATCTCGAGACTCTAAAAGTCCATCAGCATGGAGCTTCTTCATGCGCTTGACACCAATGTGACCAAGGCGGCAATGCCACAAGTATGTGGGGCTATCGTTATCAACTTTACATCTTTTGGTATTCACGCTATGAATATGTGTAACATTACGTTCGAGATTCATTAAGAATAAACCATTGACCATCGGAGCATGACCATAAAACATATCTCTCATATAAATAGAACAACCATTATTCTCGGATTTAAATGAGTAGCCATCTCGTATCAAACGAGATCCAGATACAATGTTCATGCTCAAACTTGGCATCAAATAACAATTATTAAGGTTCAAAACTAATCCCGTAGGTAAATGTAGAGGTAGCGTGTCGACTGGCGATCACATCGACTTCGGAACCATTCCCGACGCCGCATCGTCACCTCGTCCTTCGCCAGCCTTCACTTATTCCGCAGCTCCTCACCGTGGAGTTACAAATATGAGCAACCAGCACCGGTATCAAATACCCAGGAGTTACTACGAAAATCTGGTAAGGTACACATCAATTACTTGTATATCAAATATACCTTTGGTGTTGCCGCCTTCTTATCCGCTAAGTATTTGGGGCAGTTCCGCTTCCAAAGGACCCTTCCCTTGCAATAAAAAGCACTCAGTCTCGTGCTTGGGTCCATTCTTTGACTTCTTCCCAAGAATCGGCTTTACTGGGCGGCAACATCTTTGCCGTCCTTCTTGAAGTTCTTCTTTCCTTGCCCTTCTTGAACTTAGTGGTCTTATTGACCATCAACACTTGATGTTCTTTCTTGATTTCTACCTCTGCTGACTTCAAGATTGAATATACTTCGTGAATGGTCTTCACCATCCCCTCGTGATATTGTAGTTCATCACAAAGCTCTTGTAGCTTGGTGGGAGTAATCAAGGATTACATCAATGACCGCCTCATCCGGGAGGTTAATGTCCAGGTGGGACAGGCGGTTGTGCAACCCAGACATTTTGAGTATGTGCTCACTGACAGAACTATTTTCCTCCATCTTACAACTATAGAACTTGTCGGAGACTTCATATCTCTCGACCCGGGCATGAGCTTGGAAAACTAGTTTCAGCTCCTCGAACATCTCATATGCTCCGTGTTGCTCAAAACGCTTTTGGAGCCCCGGTTCTAAGTCTGTAAAGCATGCCGCACCGAACGAGGGAGTAATCATCAGACCGAGACTGCCAAGCATTCATAATGTCTTGGTTCTCTCGGGACGGAGCGTCACCTAGCGGTCCTTCTAGGACATATTGTTTCCTGGCAGCTATGAGGATGATCCTCGTGTTCCGGACCAGTCCGTGATAGTTGCTGCCATCATCTTTCAGCTTGGTTTTCTCTAGGAACGCGTTGAAGTTCATGTTGACATGAGCGTTGGCCATTTGATCTACAAGACATATTTGCAAAGGTTTTAGACTAAGTTCATGATAATTAAGTTCATCTAATCAAATTATTTTAATGAACTCCCACTTAGATTAGACATCCCTCTAGTCATCTAAGTGTTACACGATCCGAGTCGACTAGGCCGTGTCCGATCATCACGTGAGACGGACTAGTCATCGTCGGTGAACATTCTCATGTTGATCGTATCTTCCATACGACTCGTGTTCGACCTTTCGGTCTCCGTGTTCCGGAGGCCATGTCTGTACATGCTAGGCTCGTCAAGTTAACCCTAAGTGTTTTGCATGTGTAAAACTGTCTTACACCCATTGTATGTGAACGTAAGGATCTATCACACCCGATCATCACGTGGTGCTTCGAAACGACGAACTTTAGCAACGGTGCACAGTTAGGGAGAACACTTCTTGATATTGTCGTAAGGATCATCTTATTTACTACCGTCGTTCTAAGTAAACAAGATGCATAAACATAATAAACATCACATGCAATTATATAGTAGTGACATGATATGGCCAATATCATATAGCTCCATTGATCTCCATCTTCGGCTCCATGATCATCTTGTCACCCGGCATGACACCATGATCTCCATCATCATGATCTCCATCATCGTGTCTTCATGAAGTTGTCACGCCAACGACTACTTCTACTTCTATGGCTAACGCTTAGCAATAAAGTAAAGTAATTTACATGGCGTTCTTCAATGACACGCAGGTCATACAAAAATAAAGACAACTCCTATGGCTCCTGCCGTTGTCATACTCATCGACATGCAAGTCGTGATTCCTATTACAAGAACATGATCTCATACATCACAACATGTCATTCATCATTCATCACAACTTCGCCATATCACATCACATGACAATTGCTGCAAAAACAAGTTAGACGCCCCTCTAATTGTTGTTGCATCTTTTACGTGGCTGCAATTGGGTTCTAGCAAGAACGTTTTCTTACCTACGAATAACCACAACGTGATTTTGTCAACTTCTATTTACCCTTCATAAGGACCCTTTTCATCGAATCCTCCAACTAAAGTGGGAGAGACAGACACCCGCCAGCCACCTTATGCAACTAGTGCATGTTAGTCGGTGGAACCGGTCTCACGTACGCGCACGTGTAAGGTTGGTCCGGGCCGCTTCATCCCACAATACCGCTGAAGCAAGATCAGACTAGTAGCGGCAAGCAAGTTGACAAGATCTACGCCCACAACAAAATTGTGTTCTACTCAGGCAATAGAGAACTACGTATAGACCTAGCTCATGATGCCATCATGGGGAACGCTGCGTAAAATTAAATTTTTCCTACGATTTCACCAAGATCCATCTATGAGTTCATCTAAGCAACGAGTCAAGGGAGTGAGTTTGCATCTACATACCACTTGTAGATCGAAAAGTGCGGAAGCGTTCAAGGGGATGGTGATGATGGAGTCAGACTACGCCATGATTCGGATCACCGATGACCAAGTGTCGAACGGACAGCACCTCCGCTGCTCAACACATCGATGCAGACGGACGACGCCTCCTCCGCCTTGATCCGGCAAGGAGGAAGGAGAGGTTGAAGAAGACAGCTCCAACGGCAGCACGACGGCGTGGTGTTGTTGGTGCGAAGTGATTCCCGGCCAGGCTTCGCCAAGCACGCACGGAGGAGGAGAAGTGTTGGGGTGGGAGGGCTGCGCCTTGGCTTGCTGCGCTGCCCTCCCCCTCCCTTTATATAGGCCCCTGGGAAGCCCGGCCCTTGGGGATCCCATCTCCCAAGGGGGGCGGCGGCCAAGGGGGTGGAGTGCCCCCCAAGGCAAGTGGGGCGCCCCCCCCCCCACCCTAGGGTTTCAACCCTAGGCGCAGGGGGTGGGCCAAGGGGGGCGCACCAGCCCACTATGGGCTGGTTCCCCTCCCCACTTCAGCCCATGGGGCCCTCCGGGATGGGTGGACCCCCGGTGGACCCCCGGACCCTTCCTGGTCCCAAAGATAATAATGGGTGACCCCGAAACTTTCCCGATGGTCAAACAATACTTCCTATATATAATTCTTTACCTCCCGACCATTCCGAACTCCTCGTGACGTCGGGATCTCATCCGGACTCAACAACATTCGGTTTATTGCATACTCATATTCATACAACCCTTAGCGCCACCGAACCTTAAGTGTGTAGACCCTACGGGTTCGGGAGACACGTAGACATGACCGAGACGGCTCTCGGGCAATAACCAACAGCGGATCTGGATACCCATGTTGGCTCCTACATGCTCCTCGATGATCTCATCGGATGAACCACGATGTCGAGGATTCAAACAACCCCAGTATACAATTCCCTTTGTCAATCGGTATGTTACTTGCCCGAGATTCGATCGTCGGTATCCCAATACCTCGCTCAATCTCGCTACCGCAAGTCACTTTACTCGCATCTGCACGTGCATGATCCCGTGACCGCACACTTGGTCACTTTGAGCTCATTATGATGATGCACTACCGAAAGTGGGCCCAAGTGATACCTCTCCGTAACACGGAGTGACAAATCCTGGGCCTCGATCCGTGTCAACCCAATGCACACTTTCGGAGATACCTGTAGTGCACCTTTATAGTCACCCGCCACGCCAGGACGCTTTGGTACACCCAAAGCACTCCTACGGTATCCGGAGTTACACGATCTCATGGTCTAAGGAAGAGATACTTGACATTGGAAAAGCTCTAGCAAAACGAACTACACGATCTTGTGCTATGCTTAGAATTGGGTCTTGTCCATCACGTCATTCTCCTAATGACGTCATCCCGTTGTCAATGCCATCCATGTCCATAGTCGTGAAACCATGACTATCTGTTGACCAACGAGCTAGTCAACTAGAGGCTCACTAGGGACGACATTAGGTTCATGTATTCACACGCAGTATTACGATTTCCGGATAATACAATTATAGCATGAATAAAAGACAATTTTCATGAACAAGGAAATATAATAATAATGCTTTTATTATTGCCTCTAGGGCATATTTCCAACAGTTTTATCATTTTCTTTAGTTTTTTACAGAACTGTAAAGGCGATCCACATGGGGGGTAGGGGGTAGAGTTTGAATCTTTGGTCTCGATTTGAGACACGAACCGGGACTAAAAGGCATCACATCCTTTAGTCCTGGTTCGTCTCTCAAACCGGGACTAAAGGTCTAACCTTTAGTCTCGGTTTGAGACACGAACCGGGATTAAAGGGCATCTCACCCTTTAGTCCTAGTTCGTGTCTCAAACCGGGACTAAAGGTCCCATTTGAACCGGGACTAATACCTTCCCAACATCTTAGCCGCTCGAACCGGGACTAATTCTCACATTAGCCCTGGTTCGTGATGCAATCGGGACTAATGTGTATATTGGGCTGTGACCAAAGCCCTGTTTTCTATTTGTGAACTAACTTTCGCCAATGGTTGTCGGTGAACTCGCCTTGCCTGCCGGTATCGGCCTGGTGGTAGGCGAACTCAGTAGGCATGATTTTGACAGACATGGGGAAGCTGCCCCAATGGCTACAATCTAAGTCGAATTTAGTCGTCTTTGTCGATACCGTTCGCATGTCCGCTATCATCGCATCCGACCTTTCCACCATGGTGAGAGCCTACATAATTCCTCCTGGCTCCATCATGTTGTGCTCGAGATTGTGTCACTGCGAGATGTATGGGGAGGAGCCGATCTAGGGATTTTCTCCAACGACATCAACCCAACTTTGTGTCATGCTTACATGTCTCTGCCGTCTTCATGGGGATCTCTTTCTCATTTATGATGTTGTTCACTTCAAGGAGATCACACTGCTATGTGGTAGTAGCACTGACGCTGGTCAACTAGGAGCGGGGAGAGCTCGCTACTGTTTTTGCCCTTGACGCTGCATGCCGGGAGCCGGTGAGGGCTGCCACAAGCTCCTCTTGAAGACATCATCTCTGAACCACCAACCCAACAGGCTGCAGTTCCTAGACGGCCGAGGTATTCCCTCCATCGAGCCATTTATTTATTGTTTCAATCTAAGGTGGTCATATGATTATGATTATATTTTTCTTGTCAAAGAAATTTGTCTGATGTAATTATGTGCTGGAAAATACGTCAGAAATAAAGCAAACATATGTACATGAAAGGAATAGGCGGATGAACATCCCGTCATGAGTGGAAAATCAAGCAACAATGGGAACACATTGTTGGAACAACAATTGGGTTGAACAGACCCAATCGATTGATATGCTACAAGATTACATCGTCATATAGTTATAAATATTATCATCCAAATGTTAACATATGCATATTGCCTTGTACTATGAGAGTATCTTGTCCCTTCGTGCCGGACGATATACTTTGGGGTTTGTCAAACGTCACGCATACCAGGGTGATTATAGCTGCTATTGTCTAATTAACTATGATTGTAAAATGAATGGGGGTTCAAGGTTTTGGGAGAAGCTGGGGAGGGGTCCGATAATGGGATAAGCTTGCAAAAGAACAGGTCCTCAGGTGCATCAGTAAATAGCTGGAAGGGACTTGATAGTTTGAGACTAGGATTTGCTACTCCGATGATGGAGCGATATTCTTTAGGGCTCTCAGTGTGAAGGTATCCATCATCATCTGGACAGACACAACGTGAATTTTTCATGGGGATGCCAGAACATGGGAACGAGAAACGAGAACAAAACATGTAACAAAGATGATAGGTAGAGTGATCAAAAGTTTATTCACGGGGATGCCAATAAATCTCACCTCGAGTTTTGTAAAGAATTGCAAAGCGAAGGGAACAACAAGTTTTGTAAAGAACATTCCATCAGAGCGAAAGGATCGCCCGCACATCGTCCAAGCGGGCGAGACGGGCGGCAATCCCGCCTCCGTTCTTCTAGGCCCTGCCCCACAGCCCCTACCCAGCCGCCGCCATGGCAAAGCCCAAGGAGGTGGTCTGCGCGTGATGGTGCTGCGCCGCCTCGGGACCGACGCCCGTCCCTTCTCCTTGCATAGTGGACCGCTTCCCTGCTAGTGGGATCTGTCCGCTAGTGGTAGCCTCTTCCGCTGTGCCTCCGGAGTCCAAATGACCGGATCTGGTTCATTTCATCCTTGATCTGGTCCGTCCGGGCGCCCTGTTGTCCTTCGGTGGATCTCATTCATTCTCCTGCCCTTGCTGCGGAGCACTCTCTGTCAGGGGGACAAGGTGGATGGAGATGACCGGAGAGACTCGTTGAGGCTAGTGCGGTGCTAGATGGGCTGGCTCATGGCTGACCCTCGGCTCTGGCAGGTTCCGACGACACCATGGTTGCGAGGGCATCATTGGGGCCGGCCATGTTGGCGGATCTGGGGTTTCCGGCCCAGATCTACTTCTCTCCACGGAGATCCTAGGGGTCTTCTAGCGCTAAAATAGAGTTCTGCTTGATGCTGACCTTCATTGATCTGGCCGTTGACGAGTTTCAGAATGCGTCGCCAGAGATCTCCAGTGGGTGCTTGATGTCCTAGATTTCTGGATCAGATGGGATTTGGTCGGTGTAGCGCCTTGTTTTAGCTCGAGTGGCTTCAGGAGGGCGTGACGCGAAGCATCGTTGTCTGTTGACATTATGGAACATGTCGGTATTTTGATTTTCATTTTGAAGACAATGGTGATGAATGTCATGGTGGTTGAGGTTTGAGGTCTAATAATGGCGGACCGAGTCTTGGTGGCAATGAGGAATTTGCTTGGTGATTCGTGACTCATAGCACAGGCACAGGCAAGAGGGGGCGGCAACACATGTGGAGTACAAATTCTTTGCTTTCAGGGTGAAAACCCAAGGTCTGGCCTTAATTGGTTGTTTCTGGCAGTGATCTCATTGAAGGTATTGTTTTGAGAGCGCAGATCTTCTCCTAGGTGAAAACCTAAGATCTAGTATTGGACGTTGATGGTGCTTGTGCACTGTTTCCTTCTTGAAGGCGTCATTTTTAGAGAGTTTGGACTTTGGGTGTTGTATAGATGGTGGTTCGTGCTGTAGCTACAAGGAACTGACCACTGGAGCGAAAAAATGAAAAATTAAACTCATGGTGGGACCACTTTCGAGACATGGAATGGTTTCGACACGTTTTCTCTCCCATTTTTTACAAGTTATGTAAATTTTTGTAAATCCGAACTGATTTCTAGACCTTTTATTGATTGTTCGTTCATCGCCTACATAAACATATGGACTGCAATTTCTAGTCATATTGACTGTTTAAAACTCGCACACTACTGCATGGTGCAAGTTGGATATATGATGAATCCACATAATTGAGAATGAGCATGTGTATAATTAGTAGCTATTAGTGTCACCATTTATACCATACCAATGGACCGAGAAAAGACCAATCCATTAAGGTCTGGAAAACAAACTCAACTTTTGGAATTATATTCGTAAATAATAGGGAAAGTCTTTTATATGTCCTCTCTACAGACACCTTCGCAAATTCTTGATTCAAACCTTGCGGTCCTTCTACACATCCTGATGAGTGCTATCCTCCTCCTTATTGTTGCATTAAAATAGATTACACTGTAGTGACAAAGCATTAAAATGGTGATACGAGTTTAGTATTCATAGAATATAAATGAGAGCTTTAAGGAAGAGAAAGGATACCTTCTCAACATGCAACATATCCATCAAAGAACGTGTAAAACGGATCCATCATCGACATATAATGGAAATTCATTCCCATATGTGCCAAGAAGCTCGAAGAAGACCTTTTGAATTCAAACTCAGCATCCTGGGAAGCTCTATCTTCAACTCGTAGCTTTCTTTTTTCATTAGCCATCCATTCATCGTCGTGGTTGCCATCAAGTCCAATTTCCATTCTCTCTAGCACTTTGGCATTCAAAATGAAGAATCTCGCAAAGTCAACTATTGGGCCTTTCCCATTGTAGATCTTCAATGCCACTTTTTTTAGTCGGTGCTCAAGACATTCAATTGGATCATCTTGTGAGACATACGTCCTCACATTTTTAGATAATGGATGAGAGAACCATCTCTGAGTTTAACTGGTGATAGGAATAGAAAATATATTAAGACAGTTGCTAATAATTTGGAAACATGACATCTTAACATTTTAAGAAAGATATAAATCTGAAAACTCACACAAATATAAAGCCTCTCCAAGCAGGGGAAGAATTTGAGGAAGCTTAAGTCAAGCACCGGGTCCAAATCATGACCGACACCTTTAAGTTCTAAAATCTTCACCGTGTGCATTGTGGTTGTCAACCTAACTGTGTTCATTAGCTAAAAAAGACAGAATATAGACCAAAATTATTTAGGGATTAATAATCTGTATATATTAATTAATCCACGTGGCATTAAAGAAAATGAACATTGCAGCTATACCTGAGAAAATATTTCCAATTTAGGAGCCTGGATTACCCGGAAGGTCACCACACTATTATCTGTGCCAACTGGCTGCAATTTTGCCCTCTCTAGGCAAGAGGCGTCCTCGATGACCAGTTCTTGGGGAGTCACATGGCTAGAGTGACGGAAGCAGATGCTCCTGAGAGTTGGGGACCTGATGCGGAGGCAGACAACGCCCATAATCTCGGTCATCACAAGGCTCTCCAACGCGGGGCAGCCGGCGAGCACGGCGTTCAGAGCCTCCTCCGTTAGGGTGACCATCCACAGCGTGAGCTGCTGGAGGAGCGGGAAGTCCACGCCCAGGTTGGGCGGCAGACGGCAGCGGCCGAAAGAGGCCACGCGGAGTGCGGGCGCGGAGCTGAACACGGACGGTGGCATGGTACTGTTGTGAGTGTTGTATTCGTAGCTGAGCCGGAGCTCCTCGAGGTGGGCGAGGCCCCGGGAGCCGAGCCAGCTGTCGACCCTGCCATCGCCGGCGTTATTGACGGTCGGGTGCCCCGTGCGGAGGCCGTAGCGGCGGGGGAGGGATTTGATCATAAATATGGAGATGCGGCGTACAGGACCTAAGTGGCCGGACAGGATGTCGGAGACGGTCTGCTCGGGCAACCGACAGCCGCCGCCCTCGAGGTTGAGCGGCGCCGCGCGCCAGATGGGGCGCCATCGGCGGGAGAGCGCCTGCGTGCGGCAGCCGTCCCTCGTGTGAAGAAGGGAGACGATGGTGCCAAGCACGTCGTCGGGGAGGTTGCTGATGAGATCAGCCTGGCCCGTCGCCATGTGGTAGAGATCGCCGGAATTTGTGAATGTGGCGGCGAGGGTTTTCGCCGTGAGATCCTATATCCTCTGACCTCTGGTTTTTTCTTTTTTTTTTTCAGGGGTGATATCTTTTTTTTTGAGGAAATTCAGGGGTGATATCTTGTGCAAGGGGTAGCGTCGTGGGCTTGGTTGGGTAGACGTCAGAGTTGCTTTCCAACTGCGAGACATTAGAATTTCTCAAAAATAAATAACCGCGAGACTTTAGATTGTCAAAAAGAAATGGTAATTGCCTTTGGCTCCTCTGCGATACTTTACGCTTCCGCACGTGAATCAAACCTTTTAAGACGAGTTAGGGCATGTACAATGGTTCCATCTTAGCAATGCTATGTAGAATAAATGATGAGGTGGATGAGAGAGAAATCATAAGAGAAGGCTCGTCTTCTCTTAATTAAGAGAAGACAAGAGATGATTTCTTAGCACAATATGTCTCACCACATTTTTAGGAATAACTAGTTATTGATGATAAAGCTAAGAAATGACCCATTGTAGACATATTTTTTTGTCATCTCTAAATTACATGCAAGATTTACTATGTGAGTTTTATTGATGAGTATAGCAAATTCACTTGGATATGCCTCCTCAAAAATAAATCTGAAGTATTCAAAGTCTTCCATGAATTTTAAATTCTTGTAGAAAGACTCTTTAATCACAAAACCATCACCATGCAAACAGATTGGGGTGGTGAGTATGAACTTCTAAATTCTTTTTTCCGTCAAATTGGAATCACACATCATGTCTTATGCCTACATGCCCAATCAACAGAATGGGCCTGCAGAAATAAAACATCGTCACATTGTAGATGTTGATCTCTCACTCTGGGCTCATGCATATCCACGCCTTTAAAATTTTGGGATGAGGCATTCCTTGCTGCAACTTATTTAATAAATCGCACCCCAGGGAAAGTGATAAATTTCGAGACTCCATTGGCACACTTGTTTCATGAACAACCAAACTATCACTCTCCGCGAGTGTTCAGGTTTGCATATTGGCCCTAATTTGTTTAGCGACTAGCACATTTTCTAGAATTGCGTAATTTTTTTCTCAATTCTAAATTGTATATCGATACTTTAGTCAATGCACAAGAAACATCATAAACATCGCTTAATTTGTGTTGAAGTTTTACACCTTCAGTAGAATATTGCAGTATGTATGTAGGATTTTATAAAAAAAATCCAGAGTTGACAATTAAGAAAACTGTTGTTATTCATATTCATTGGGGCAAGTGTTGTGATAGGTAGTTATCCGCAGTTTAGAATACCAATGAGGAGAGAAACTAGCAAGACTAATCAAAATCAGGAAAACCTAATAAGCCTAGAATATTGGATTTAAGCGCAACAAGACAGTACAATGAACTTTTGGAGAAACTCCTTGTACATGAGTTCATCCACTGCAAAGCACCTTATTCATGTACACAGTACACTGCACAAGTTCTCATATTCAAAGGTTGAGCATGGACACGACGTACTACATATGCTACTGAGTGAGCTTCTATTATATGGCTGCATGAAGTAGATCATATCATGGAGGCAGACGTACGCAGAGCAATAAAAACAGTGTGGTAACTTCAGAGTTTGAGCCACAAATAAAATATCCATTTAGGCTCTGAACATGAGCCTCAAAGGGTAATATATCCATCTAAGAAGGAGGCATCAAACGGATCAGCCATTGATAGATCATGGATACGATTGTTATAGTTCCATGTATTCCAAGAAAACCTTTTGAATGCAAATCGAGCATCGTGAGAAGCTCTGTCTTCAACTCGTAGTTGCTTGTATTGGTTGGTCAGCCATTCTTCTTTGTTGCTGCTGAAAATTGATTTCTCAACGATTCCAAATTCCATTCTATCTAGCACTTTGGCATTCAAAACAAAGAACCTTGCAAAGTCAATTTCTGGACCTTTGCCATAGTAGACCTTCATCGCCATTTTCTTTAGGTGGTGCTCAAGGCATTCAACTGGATCGTCCAATGACACATTATTTATGTTCTTTGCAGGGTACAACTCGCTTTCATGTAACCCATGGGGGAGCCGCCATGAATAATCCAACTGGAGACAAATAAAAATGATTGATATAATTAAAAACAGTTGCTAACAATTATGACAACCTGATATTTTGACATTTCAAGCAATCTGGAAAAAGCACTCACCACGATGTAAAGGCTCTGCAAGCAGGGGAAGCACTTCAGTAAGTCAAGAACTGCATCTAAATTGGGGCCGACATGATGAAGAGCCAAAACCTTCACCGTGTGCATTCTGGTTGTCAAGCTAACGGCAATCATTTCCTATGAAAAAAAGAGAACAAAGCAAACTCTTATCACAATAGTATATACCATGCATATAGTGTGCACGTTGTAATTCTAAGAGCAAGGCTGCAACTACCTGAAAAATTGTTGTCCCGAGGTGGAGCTGTGATACGGCTTTGCTCACGGGACCCAATATCTCCAGCTTAGGGGCCCTGATTACCTTGATGGTCGTCGGACCATAGACTGGATTGAGTGGCAGCAACCGCTCGAGACAAGGAGCGTCCTCAATAACCACCTCCTGGACTTTGACAATGCGAGAGTAAGGGTGATCTTCGGTGTCCTGACGAGCACAGAAGCCGATGCTCCTGAGAGCAGGGGAGTTGATGCGGAGTCTGGCAGAGCCCACAGGCCACAGTGTTGTCCAGCAGAAGGCTCTTCAACGCAGGGCAGCCGGCGAGCACGGCGCTCAGAGCCTCCTCCGTTAGGGTGACATTGCAAAGGGTGAGCTGCTGGTGCTGGAGGAGCGTAGGAATCGATCAATGAGCTTGCATTTTCTTCAAGTATCCAGGTTGTTTCAAGACTTCGATGTGCGCTGTTTTCGCTTCAGGAATTATTTTATTATGGTGTCGATGCTATGATATTGCTTAGTGCAAAAATACCTTGATATTTTCATCGTTGTTCTATAATTTTAGCTTAGGTTGTACTAAATATATATATTTAAAAAAACACTAGATATTTTCATAAATTTTGATGTTGCTTATCCAGAATATTACTATCGATTTAGTACACCCTATTTTACTTTGCACTAATACTGGTATATTTCTAAACATGCTCAAGTAAAACTAAGTTGGGCACTAATAATTAAGTGAAACTTATAATTGTTTCACTAGCCCTCAAATTAGGGGGTAGGGTCCATTTTATATATCGCATCAAAGCCTCAAATTTCTGAGACGGCCCTGTCGAGGAGCTCCAGCTCAGATATAGCTACCGAGCTACGGCAGCGACGTGTTGCCACTTTCAGCTTCAGCCCTCGCGTCTCAGCCTCCGCCGGTGGCCACGCTCGCTGCTGCTGCCTGTCGTCTAATCAGGGCCGTCCAGAAATTTGAGGCCTCAAAAGCGACATATATAAAATGGACCCTAAATTTCGGAGCCTGATAGAAACATTATAGTTTCACTTAATTATTTAACTTAGTTTTACTTCGAAAGCATGTTTAGAAATATACCCGAGTATTAGTGCAAAGTAAAATAGATTGTACTAAATCGATAGTAATATTCTACTTGATAAGCAGCATCAAAATTTATGAAAATATCTAGTGTTTTTAAATATATATATTTAGTACAACAGCTCGACGAGCCAAAGTATAGGATAAATTGATGAAAATATCAAGGTGTTTTTGTAACTAGTAATATCATAGAGACACCATAATGCTAAAAATAATTCTGAAACTGAAAACAAGACCACATCCCAGTTTAGGGCTTAGCCTGGAATACTAACAATAAAAGTAATGCATGTACTATAGGAGGGTAGCAGAAAGTTACCTACTACCAATCTACGCTCATGGACTTACGCCTGTGTGAACGAGGCCATGTCGGCGGTGAACTGTTGCACAACGCTGGCCAGAGGTCGTCCTGCTCGCGCAAGAGGGAGGAGATATTCCGCGAGGCTGTTCCTTGTGGCACTTGGCAGCAGCCTACCTCTGGATCCGGCAGGGCAGTGCCACCGCGGCCGCCGGCAAAGCTGGATACAATCATGGAAGAAGAGTACAGCTCCACCATCATCATGTACGACGCTAGATTTCAGGGCAAGATCTCTTTCTTCCTCGGGGCCGCCATCAACAATGGTTCGCCCCAGATCCATTGGACCGTGGTTAATTGGTTTTCGAGGCAGCGCGAGGCAATCGGGTGAATTGTTGGATTAGGGCAGTGCGACGCTTTGACTTTCCCTTGGACTCGACGTAAAAAGGGGCCCGCGCAGGCACCCAAATTCCTGGTTTCGGCTGCGGTATGCTTTCGCAGCTGAACCGCTTTTCATCGGGCACTCGCAGATCAGGTGTACGAATCCAGGGTTTCTTTTTTTTCACCGATCGGGGCCCATGTTTTTGGGGCCCTGCGGCGACGCCACTTCGCGACGCCTCGTCGACGGGCCTGCTCCTCGACGTAGGCGATGCCCCTTGAGCGGAACCAGTTGTCAAGTCTTGGGTCGCCGTTCTTGTCGATGATCTGGTGCCCCGTGCGGTGGTGGTAGCGGTATTGGCGGTGTGCGATGCTGGTAAAACAGAGGCGGCGGACGGGGCCATGGTGGCTGGAGAGGACGCCGGAGACGGTCTTCTCGGGTATGCCGTCGTCGAGGTTGAGCGGCGCGGAGCGCCAGATGTGGCGCCACCGGCGGGATAGCGCCTGGGTGCGGCAGCCGTCCTTGGCGGGGAGGAGGGACACGATGGCGCGGAGCCACGCGTCAGGGAGCTTGCTGATGAGATCTGTCGCCATGTATGCGGTGTGATCGCCGACGCCGGGAACGAACAGGTGAACGTAAACGGGCGTGGGCTTTCGACTTCGTGCCGTGGATTATTATCAATATATATTTAGGGAGCGCCGTGGGCTGGGCTGCCTGGGTGGGACATCTGAGTTGCTTTCGAACCGCGATTCCACTTCCAACCCAAGTGCACGTTGAATAAGACTGCTTAGGGCATGTACAATGGTGCTATCTTAGGAGTGCCACGTAGGATAGATGATGAGGTGAAGGAGAGAGAACTCATATCGAAAAAGGCTTTCGCCCCGCTTTATAAATAAAGCAAACCGCCACAGAGCATACAAACCCACACAAGTCCACACACACACCCAAGTCTCACGACAAAGTACATAGGTTCTGCTGAGGGCACAACTCAACAAGCCCAGAAGGAAAGAAAAAACAACATCATCATCATCACACAAGGCGCCTAATCAGGCTCCGGCGGGGGCGGCGGTGGCGGCGGCGACAGGCGGACGGCCATCGATAAGAAAAGGCTTGTCTTATCTTATTTAAGAGAAGACAAGAGGTAATATCTTAGCACAATATGTCTCATCATATTTTTAGGAATTGCTAGTTATTGAAGATAAGGCTAAGAGATGACCCATTGTAGACAAAAATTTTTGTCATCTCTAAATCACATGCAAGACTTAAGATAAGACTATCTTATCAACTATTGTACATGCCCTTAGTGCTTTTGATACTCCCGGGTGTACCCACCACATGCCTATTTTTTATAAATTTTTTTTGCGGAAAACCCACCACATCCCTTATGAACAGTAAATTCAGAAAAATAGAAAAAAAATAAAAAAATGTGACAGTTGCTAACAATTTGGAGTTGCCAATGATTTGGCAATGTGATATCCTAGCATTTTAAGAAATATAGCAATTTTCTTTTAAAATAAGAAGGTGGCACAGCGCCAACATTATATTTCAAAGCAGGCTGAAGCCTGGTGAACATTGTAGCAGGTACATGGAGCTTGTGGGATGCACCAAGGGGCAATGCCACAAGTAGCGTATGTTAGAGAGTAGAGAGAAGTGTGGAGGCAGAGGGATTTTACATCAGGAAAAAACTACCCATCGATTAAGTTGTCCCACAACCTTAGAGCATTCTTGTCCTGCTGTTTAGTTGCTCTGTTGCACCAAAGGCGGATCATATCCGCTGCATAGAATCTAATGGAAGAATCTGTCCATACATTCCAGAGTGATAGCAAATATGAAAACTCACATCAGTATGATCTGATCGGCTAAGCCTCTGCAGCCGTCGTTGAGGTGTTGTAGAGTGAACTGCTAGACAGAGCATCAACTACGGGGGGGTGCACATGCGTGCCGGTGTCGCCCATGCTGGGCTGGAGGGAGAAAATGGTATTGGGCAAGGATCCAATTGATTTATGTTGTGTCTTTTTCCTTGTCTTCTGTAACTTTATTTTTGATTGTTTTCGGGTTGTTTATGCTTTCACATTTATTTTACTTATCTTTCCTGTTCTATTTTTTGATTCTTTGGCGTTTCAGTATTTTAAGGTTTAAAGTACTTCAATTATCTTTGGTTCTATTAACTTTTCAGTATGGTAAATAACATGTTCATAATATACATGTGAAAAATGTTTCATGGGAATAAAAACGACCTGTTGTAATACATAAATCGCATTTTCTAATACTGTTCTCTGTTGAAATATTCTTTGTTTTCAAATAAATATTGTGAATCAAAAGAATGTTCACGTAATTTCAGTACAGAATATTAGTGTTTTTATATAAATATTCATGTCTATCGAAATAAAAGTTCACATAATTCAAAATGAATTATAATGTTTACAGAATAATTTTATGGTTATAGAAAATTCATATATGCAAAAACGTTGATTTATTTTTTAGAAGAGCAAAGTACAAAGTAATGGAAAGTAGGACTAAAGTAAAATAAAAATCACATTGAGAAACCAGAACTGAAGAAATGAGAAAAGTAACCACGAAATACAAAAAATAGCAAAAGAAAAAATATAATGTAAAAAAAATATAAAATAACAAACAAAACAAAACATCTGTTCTTGGACCTATGTTGATGGTGGAGTGCGAGGGGTGGGGGGTCTCGTATTTTGTGCATTTGTATTTGGGTTCTTGTGAATGTCTCTGACTTGAGGTTGTCTCACTACCAGCAACTGCACTTCTCCTGTGAGGCCCGACTCCCCTCACAGGAATACAATTTTCCTGGCGGGCAAAACTGCACCCCAAGGAAAACTACGTAATTTTCCTGTCGGCACAAAAATACCCCACAGGAGAATATATTCCTGTGAGTGTCCAGCCCACAAGAAAATTGTTTGAGGCCCAGCCCGCCATTGCTCCACCATAAACCGGGCTTTCGCGCGAAAAACTCTTACCTCGCTGGTCTTTTTTTCCTTTGAGCGAAACTTTCTCGCGCGGCTAGATGAAAAGCAGCGCGCCAACTCAATTTTCCTGTGTGGTATGGGCCTACAGGGAAAAAGGCCCATAGAGATGTACAGCAGCGAGAAGCCCCTAGAACAATTCCCCACTTCGCCTCTCGCCTCTCCATCTCATCTGCTCCATGGCCGCCGCCCCCCTCAAACTTCCTGGCTGCCATTCCTTCGATGGATAGGCCCATTCTTCAAACCAAGCAAAGATTAGACGCATGGTGGGGCCCCTTGCAAGACATGGAATGGTTTCCTTGTATTTTGTTCTCCTCCCACTTTTTTTACAGGTTTATCATATTTTCATAAATCTGAACCATATTTCTAAAAATATATATTCAATGTTTGATCCCCACCTTACTTAAATATATGGACTCCAATTCATAATCATATTGTATCAAACTCGCACATTATGGATAGTACTACACTCTGTAAGTACGATCTATGATGACCATCTTATCGTACCTACGGGCAAAGGAAAAACTAACACATTAAGATCTGGGAAACAACTACCTTGCAATTGTTTTCAAGTGCAAATTCACCTATGTCCTCTACACAGCACCTTCGTAACTTCTCGATTGGAAGCTTGTGGTACTTATACAAATCCTTATAAGTGGGCTAAACCTTCCATTTCATTGTTGCATGAAAATAGATCACATTGTTGAGACACAGCATTAACACGGTGGTGCTCTTCGTACTGCCATGATTGGAGATGAATAGATTGGATGTTTCTCAAAAAAAGATAACTTTAGTGTTTAAACTATAAGTAAGATACTAAAAGTTAGCTGAGGGTAACATATCCATTAAAGAAGGTGTAGAGTGGGTCACCATTAATATATCGTTGATACTTCTTCCAATTTTCTTCCAGAATCTCAGACCAAACTTTTTGAATTCAAACCGAGCATCAAGAGAATCTCTATCTTTAACTGGTAACTTCACTTTGTCATTAGCCAACCATTAACCGTTCTAGTCACCATTAAGACCAGTTTCCATTGTCTCTAGCACTTTGGCATTCAAAACAAAGAACCTCACAGAGTCAACTTCTAGAACTTTGCCATAGTAGATCTTCCATGCTATTTTTCTTAGATGGTGCTCAAGACATTCAATTGCTTCATATAGTGAGACATACTTCCTCACATTTTTATATTATTCGGTGGTTCCAGCTCATTCAGATAATGGACGAGAGAACCTTTGTGATACTAACTAGAGAAAGAAATAAAATACATTATAAAGATAGTTGCTAATACTTTGGCAACATGAAATTTTGAACACTTTAAGCAACATGGCAAATAGTAGTATGATAACTGACATCAATATAAAGCCTCTCTAAGGAGGGGAATAACTTGAGGAAGTCAAGAAATGCATCCAAGCAAGGACTGACACCTTCAAGTTCAGAAACCTTCGCCACGCGCATTGTGGTTGCCAATTAGACTTCGTCCATTACCTAAAAAGGTAGGATATAAACCAAACACATTGCAGGGTTAATAGTATGGATATATTAATGCATGCCGAATTAAGAAACTTAAGGTTGCAACTACCTTATAAAACATCTCCTGTTTAGGAGCATGGATTACCCGGATGGTCAGTCAACAAATATATGTGCAATATGGCAGCAAACTATCAAGGTGAGGGGCCTCCTCGATAACCAGCTCTTGGAGACCTAACATCACGGGAGTGCCAAGAGCAGATGTTCCTATGAGTCGCGGACCTGATGCGAAGGAAAATCGCGTGTCCAACACAAGGCTCTTGGCGCATGGCAGCCAGCGAGCACTACGCGTGGCCAGGTTGGGCGGCAGACAACAGCGGCCGAAAAAGGCCATATGGAGCGCGGGCACGAGTTAGAACACGAATGGTGGCAGGGTATCATTATCTATGTCGTAGTTGTATTTGTAAGAAAGTCAGAGCTCCTCGAGGTGGGCGAGGACCCCAGAGCCAAGCCAGCTGTACTGATGCTCAAAAAAAAAAATCCGGTGCCCCATGCCGCAGACATAGTGGTATGGGATGGGTTTGATCCTGAAGATGCAGATGCGGCTTACGGGGCCGAGGTGGCCGGAGAAGATTTCAGATACGGTCGACTCGGACAAACGCGCCTGCGGGTGTCGAGGTTGAGCAGTGTTGAGCGTTAGATGGGGAGCACATGCTCGTGCGTGTCAAAAATGGATTTACAAATGTCAAAAAATTGGAAAAAATACATATGTGTTAATTGCTACCTAAATGGTACATGCAATTTCCACAGGGAAAACTTAAGCATTTTGACCTGTGCAAAAAAAAAACAGTCAGACGCTAAATGTTACACTTAATTTTGTTTTTTTTTTCACCAACGAAGCACTGCTATCTCATATAGCATGAAATTTGTCAAGAGCACTTGCTACACTAATATGGACATCTACAAATAATCAGATTTTTTGAAATTTATTTACTATTTATTTTGATTTTACTTTTCATTAGGGGGCATATGGTCCTCATAGGCAAAAATCCGTGTCCCCATGATTCATCCTTTTGATAAAATTTAACCAATTTAAAGTAAATCCTCAATTTTTACCCCCATTAATTCATTTTGTGCAACACTTTTACCCCTAAGCAATTTTTTACTCGATTTTTTGCTGACTTGGCATGCCACATGGACGATTTTCTATTTGGTGCTGGTTCTAGCTCTGGTTTGTTTATCTGTGAGGTTTGTTCTTTCTTTGCAAATAAACAACCAAGACAGACTAAAAAAAGGAGCAAATAAACAACCAATACTGACTAAAAAAAGGACCAAGCCTAGCAGATTGTAGTCAAGTGCAAAAAAACAGCAGGTACTCTTTAGGGAAATACCCCGTACGTTCCCGGAAGTTTTGCAAGTCTAACTATATCCTAAGCTGGAGCTCAGACACGACATTCCGCATATGTTTCTAGTTTTTTTTTCGAAAAGGGGGTTTACCCCAGCCTCTGCATCAGAAAGATGCATACGGCTCATCTTATTAATAAAAATATCCAGCAATAGTCTCCAAGTCTCGTAATAGGAAGTAAACAAATGCTCACAAGAGCTAAACAAAAAGACAAAGCCACAACCGGCTGGCAAACAAAAATAGGAGCACTACATGCCTATCCTAGACCGCCATCCAAACCGGTTAAAAATATCCGGAGCTACCATCTCCCATCGGGTAGAGGCAGTAACCAAACGCTCCCTGGCCTCCGTCGGAGTGAGTAGCGACCACATACGGATCAACGCAGTGGCCCTGAAGATAACGTGCAAAAAGTGAATGTTCGTTGTTCTGTTAAAAACCAAATCATTTCTGCAGTTCCAGACTGCCCATAATAAAGCACAAACGCCTACTACCTAATGTGCCTCGCTGTATCTGAATCAATCCCATCGAGCCACGTCCCAAATAACGTGTTGATAGAAGTGGGAGATTAATATTAAAAGCAATATGAATCGACCGCCACAGAATCTTGGCCAGCGAACAATCAAGAAAGAGGTGTTTGATAGTTTCGTTATGGTCACAAAAACTAGATCTTGCAGAACCCACCCGCCACGCTTTTGCCGCATTATCCTTAGTCAAAATAACTTGTTTATGCACAAACCACATAAACACTTTGATTCTCAAAGGTACCTTCACTTTCCAAACGTGCTTCGAGGAAGGAATCACGCTAGAGTAAATAACATCCAGATACATGGATTTGACTGAGAACACGCCGTTCTTAGTTAGTTTCCAACACAACCGATCTGGCTGCTGAGACAACTGGACATCCATCAATCGTCTCACAAGATGAAGCCAGGCCTCCCAACGATTTCCCACTAGCGTTCTCCGAAAACGTATATTGAGGGGAGTGGATTGTAAAACGGATGCAACGTAGGCTTCTCTACGTTGAACAACGTTATACAAAGTAGGATATTGAAGTGCAAGGGGAGTCTCCCCAAGCCACGTATCCTCCCAGAACCTTGTAGCAGCTCCATTTCCGACTAAGAACCTTGTCCTGTTTAAAAAGAGTGGTTTGAATCTCATCAAGCCTTTCCAAAATGGTGAGTCAGTCGGCCTCACTGTCACCTGGGACAAGGTTTTAGAGTGAAGATACTTATTTCGCAATATCTGAGCCCAAGTGGCCTCCGTCTCGGACGAAAGTTTGAACATCCACTTGCTAAGGAGGCATCTGTTTTTGACTTCCAGATTTTCAATACCTAGACCCCCTTGGTCCTTCGGCCTACAGATGATATCCCATTTAGCAAGCCTATACTTTCGTTTAAGCTCATCACTCTGCCAAAAGAATCGTGATCGATAGAAATCTAGCCTCTTCCTGACTCCCACCGGGACCTCGAAAAAGGATAGAAGAAACATAGGCATACTTGTGAGGACTGAATTAATCAAAATTAATCGCCCTCCATATAACATGAGCTTCCCTTTCCAACAACTCAGTTTCTTCTCAAAACGATCCTCAATGTATTTCCACTCTTTGTTAGTCAGCTTACGATCACGAATGGGTATAGCTAAATACGTGAACGGTAGCGTTCCCAATTCACATTCGAACAATTGTTTATAAGCCTCCTGGTCATCATTTGCTCTTCCAAAATAGAACAATTCGCTCTTGTGGAAGTTAATTTTTAACCCGGTCAATTGTTCAAATAAGCATACCACGAGCTTCATGTTTCTCGCTTTCACCAAGTCGTGCTCCATGAAGATGATTGTATCATCAGCATACTGAAGGATGGAGATACCTCCATCAACTAAATGCGGAACAAGGCCACCTACCTGCCCCCGCATCCTTAGCCCGTCCTATTAAAATGGCCAGCATATCTACTACTATGTTGAATAGGATCGGTGACATTGGATCCCCTTGCCTTAACCCTTTGTGAGTCTGGAAGTAGTGACCTATGTCATCATTCACTTTAATCTCTACACTCCCTTTTTGTGTAAAGGATTCAATCTGGTTTCTCCAAGCCGGATCAAATCCTTTCATACGCAAAGCCTGTTGAAGGAAAGCCATTTAACTTTATCGTAGCTTTTTCAAAATCCACTTTAAAAACAACGCCATCTAGTTTTTTTGAGTGAATCTCATGGAGCGTTTCATGCAAGACGACAACCCCTTCAAGGATATTTCTATCTCGGCATGAAAGCGATGCAGGACAGTTGCACCACGTAATCACGCCAATCTGCGTAAGTCTGTTCGTCCCAACCTTGGTGAAGAGATTTTGAAACTAACATTAAGAAGACATATAGGCCTGAACTGCTCAATGCGAACAGCCTCTGTCTTCTTAGGAAGTAGAGTTATCGTTCCTAAATTCAGCTTAAACAATTGAAGCTGTCCAGCAAAAAGCTCATGGAACATCGGAATCAGGTCCCCTTTAATAAAGTGTCAACATTTTTTAAAAAACTCCGTCGGAAACCCATCCGGACCTGGAGCCTTATTATTTTTCATTGGTGCGATGGCCTCAAACACCTCTTTCTCCGTAAAAGAGGCAGTCAAAATCTCATTCTCGTCCGTCTCAAGTTGAGGAACATCCTCAACCCTTGACTCATCTAAGGATACAAAATTCTCTTTCGGAGGTCCAGACAACTGCTTATAATAGTTGGTGATGTAAACTTTCATATTTTCTTCGCCAACTATCGTCCCTTCATCTTGTTCTAATTGTAAAATCCTCTTCTTACGATGCTTTCCATGAGCAATCATATGAAAGAATTGAGTATTATCCCCTCCTTGGACGATTTTGCGAACCTTAGCTCGCAGCGCCCACTTCAATTCCTCCTCGCGGAGGAGATCTTGTAGCCGCATCTCAGCCTCCATCTTAGTTTCCAGCTCGCTGGTATCTAAAATAAAAGTTTCAGCTTTTACTTCTAGGATCTGAATAAGTAGAAGGAGTCGTTCCTTCTCAGCCTTATAAATCCCATGCGTATGCTTAGCCCATCCATGAAGGAACCTTCGTAGATGACGAATCTTGCATTGCCATCTTTCAATAGGTGACCTTCCTCCCGAGTCTTTAGCCCATTCTCTAGCTAACAACTCGAGGAACCCTTCTCTTTCAAACCATGCAAGTTCAAACGAGAAAATATTCTTGTTACCCGCATGGGTTTGAGCCCCCGAGTCAACTAGTAACGGCGTGTGATCCGAGATACCTCGTGTCAGCGCCTGCACTGTTACCAGGGGAAACTTCTGTTCCCATTCGACGCTAGCTAAGACACGGTCTAGCTTCTCAAAAGTCGGGATTGGTAACGAGTTAGCCCAAGTGAATTTCCTACCCGAGAGCTCTATCTCTCTGAGATCCAAGCTCTCAATGATGGTATTGAACATAAACGACCATCTTCCGTCAAAATTCTCATTATTCTTTTCCTTCCTTCTTCGAATAATGTTAAAATCACCCCCACTAAGATAGGGCGCTGCTCGTTACCACTCACACGGACCAGATCGGCCAAGAAGTCTGGTTTGAGTTCTGGTTGCGGGGCATCGTAAACCGCCACCAAATCCCAATCAAACCCATCTGCCTTAGTTCTGACCCGAAACTTTACCGCAAAATCTCCCATAACTACACTCCGAACTTCCAAAGAATCACACTTAACCCCAAGTAAAACCCCACCAGATCTTCCTCACGGAGGGAGACAATGTCACTAAATCTAACCCCGATAAAGTGCTAAGAAATTGGTAGGTGAAGTTGTCTCTTCCAGTCTCTGAAAAAGCAATAAAATCCAAATGATGTTCAAGAGAAGAATCCGCTAGAAACCTTCTTTTAGCCAAGTCTTTAAGACCTCTGCTATTCCAGAAAATGCCTCTCATATTTCATCATGAATTTTTTTAGCGGTACGGATCCTAGCACTTCTATGCATAGCCGACACTGGATAAACCTTACATTTCCAAGTTCGCTTAGGCTTAATGCGCTCTTCGGTTCGGTCACCACACTCGGGCTCAGCCGCGATCACGAACGACTCATCTACATGGTTAGAGGTCTCGGGATAACCCAACCCCGCCTCCTCCTCCGTCTCAGGTAACGCAGGGTCAAGATCGGCACACAAACCATCAAGAACCCTGACCCCAAGCGCATCAATGTCCGACTCATTCATGGGTTTAACTGCAGCTATGTTACGAATCATTTCCAACACCCTCTCTGCTTCTAAATCAAGCATGTCATTAACCGAGATAGAGATCTCCATATCATTACTACCAAGTGAAACTCCTAGTTGATTTGCATTATGAACAATCTCATCATTGGTAAAATGCAAAATTGAATTTGATTTATTAATAGACATACAGATAGAGATCTCGACGTCACGCAACTTGGCCGCCCTCATAGAACACCTCAGCTGCATGTCATCAACGTCCGGCTGCTCCTGCAGCCTACCACTGATCCGCCTCCCCTCGGAGACAGGATCCGGAATCCCACCAAAGGCGATGACCTCCTCGCGCGAAGCTCTGCTAGGGGAAGGGCCTCCTGCCCGAACCCCAACAGCGGTAACCCGTGCTGGGACCTCCGGCGCCGCACCAAACGACGATGACATCTCCCGCGACCTCTCCACGGGAGTCCCGCCGATAGCTGGGGCGGCTGACGGACCCGAGACCGGCGAAGCCAGCCTAGGGGAGAGATCCATGGAGTGGGGCGTCAGAACGGCCGCGCCACCCAACCCGCCCTCCGTGGCAGGAAGCGCGCTGGCAAGAACGGGTGCGGTAGCCTCCTGCACGCACACCCCTCCGCACTCGGCCGGCCTCATGGGAGGGAGCGAAACGACCGAGCTCGCCCTCGGCTTCGACGATGATGGCGACGCGGATGACCGGGCCACCTGCCCGCCACCTCCAGCCGAGACCACCGTCGCAGCCACCTCCTCCATAACAGGAGAAGGAGGAGGAGAAGAGGGAGCGGCCTCCTGCCCCTCGGCACCTCCCACCTCAACAGGCTTGGACACACACGGACTGACCACGGGGCCTACTAGATCAACTCGGTCACACCAAAGCCTAGGCGGTACCGAGAACGCCCCCAAGGAACCAAGCTGCAAAGTACTCGTCGGGACAGTGCCAGTTGGCCTGTCAGGAGCAGTGTCACCAGAATCAGACGAACCCGAAGGCCCCTTGGCCTTATCATCATTACTCTTAGCACTATCATCCTGGTTCCCCGAAGCCCCTCCTCCCTCGGATGTGTCCATAGGATTATCATCCTCAAACTCCCTGAGAAGGTTAGGATCCTCATACTCGACTTCCAGCTGGTACAGAACGCCTTCATGCGTCCAAGGCACCACATCCGGCAGGAACTCAATGTTAGCAACACTGACAAGTAAACGCGCCACCCCGTGAGAACGTGTGAACTGCATATCCACCTGCTCAGTCTTGCCAATCAAAGAACCCAGGCTCCACATAACCAAAAAGCTGTCCAGGGGAGCAGATGGCGCCCCAGAGAAACAAACCCAAATCTGAGTTAACGGCGTGCCCTACGGCTCCTTCTTTTTCCACTCATCAAACTGCAGCACAAAACTAGTACCGGTGACCCTGCTCATACCGAACTTGAGTATTCTCAGCTAATCCTCCTCAGACGGGAAATCTACTTTGTAAGTTGTATCTGCGAGCTTGAGCAATGACCACTGAAAATTACCCGGAGCCAGCTCCCGCAACTGCTGAATGATCTGAGCCTCGGTCAAAGGTCCATGAACCACCCACACCACACCGGGGAAGGAGGTCTCCACCGCAGGTGTGAAGGGTTCCACACTGGGAGACTCGAAGAACATCAACTCTGAGCAGCAAACCCCATATATCTGAATAGCAGGTTTAGGCCCCAACAAAAGAGGACACTCAGCAGCTGTATGTTTAGGTTTCCGGCACAAGTCACATAACTCCGCAGTGCATTCAACCAAAAAGTGTCCCGGTTCACCACAACGGAAACATGTTAACTTCTTCTTTTTAGCCGCCCACTTGGACACCTTTTCGACCTCGGACTTCTCCGTACCTTGCTCAGAAGCAGAATCTCCAGTCTGCATGGGCTCCAAAGAACATGATCGCAGCTGTGGCACGAACCGTCTCCACCACCACCTGCGGTAGAGCCGATCCACCGGCAGCCACCTCCGGCGAGATCGCATGCTGCTCAACAACAGTAGGCGGCTGCCTCGGCGGAGGATGACGCCGGTTCCCGCCACGGCCTCCGCGAAAACGACCCCGGAAAGAACGGTTATTAGGGCCAACCGCACCCTCCACAAAATTGTCGGGCGGTCCTTGGAAACCCCTATTGGCGTTGCCGTTGTCCACCCAAGCATAGCCACGGCCACCTTCGATAGACGAAGACCCCCGATGCAGACCAGAACCATAAGCATCATATCCATCATCGCCCCACTGATCGCGCGGAGGATTGCGAGCGTCCCCAGGCAGGCACCCGCATCACGACCGTTCATGCCTTGGCCCGACCCACCGTGACCACCCACCATCTGCCTCGGCCACGGCCGTTGAGGCGGCGGCGGCTCGGCCCTAGGCGGCGGCGGAGGCGCAACCCTAGGCAGGGGCGGCAGAGGAGGCGCAACCCTCGGGGGCATAGGAGGGGCGACCCTGCGCCGGGGCGGACAAGGCGCCACCCGAGGCGGCGGCGGAGCCACCCTAGGCGGAGGCGCCGCACGCGCGGGAGCCGGCGTGGCAGCGGCCACTGCCTGCGCCGCAGTGACGCCCAAAACCCCAGACGGGTTCCTCCATGCTGGCGCTACGCTCGGCGGAGGAGGCTTGGGCGGCATCGCGGCCACAGAAGACCCGAGAGGCGGGTGGAGTCCAACACCGGCGATCCCCGGGATGGGACGGCGCGAGGTAGCAGACGGGAAACCCGGGCTCCCGCGACGCCGAACCCTAGCAGGAGCGATGCGACAGAAGGGGGAGAGAGATCGTGCATGCGGTGGTTCTCAAACCGAAGCCTCCTCATGCACGTTGCCCTCGCCAGGTGAGACGCAGGCCTGGCCAGCCCCCTGGGCCTCAAGCCCAGTACTAGCCAAGCCCACAACACCATCATTCGCTTGCGGCCCATCTCTGCCTAAAAGCGAATTCAAACGTTCAAACCTGGCCGCTCGAACATCACGCACACCGGCCACCGCCGGCGATCGCTGCGGCACGACCCGGCATCCCTTCTTCTTTCTCCTAGTTACTCTCGTCCAGCACTCGGGACGAAAAAAATCGGACAAAATGATAGTCGGCGGCCCCACCTTAGGCAACGGTCCAATCCATGGTTTCACTTTCGACTTCTGCGAAGGAACCGGAGGACCGAGCGAAAACGAATTCTTGCAACTCTCAATTGGTTTAGGCAAAGAGACGGATGTTACCAAGCGAAGCTTAGGTGGCGGGCGATCAGACGTTTCCTGCAGATCATCATCGTCTTCGTCCTCATCGGCAAGGATCCAGAAACGACCCCCAAACCGCTGCGTAGGCTTTAGTCCGTCCATGTTCTTCGTAAGATCCACAACGACAGGTTGCTCTTCGCAATCCACAGGCCCCTGCACACACTCAAGAACCTCGATATGGTAGATATCAATCAATAAACGCTTACCGTTAGCAAGTTCCTCGTCAGTGTTGAGATGACGTCCGGCCAAAATTTCTCCATCTTCATCTCGGATCATCGTCCAACAAGACGGATGCGAGTAGATCAAACCATAGATCCATCGCCCCGCCTCCCTAGCATCTTCGAATCGCACGCGCCATTTCGAAGGATTCAAAAACCCCCGATCCCGATCCGCCTTCGAGGGATCTCGACGGGAAGCCGGGCTGGGGGGGGGGGGGCAGATCGTGCGCCGCCTCTGGTGTCACCGCGAGCGCCGGCCGCGTCTCATCCAGAGGAGAAGGCGGATCCGGCGAAGACGGCAATGGCGGGGGCGCCTCTCCAACGCGCGGCAGGGCTGCCAGGCGGAACGGCGGCGGTGAAGCCCCTCCTCCGCCGGCCCCCAAACCCTCCCCATCGGCCGGCGGGAGCGGCGGTGATGGTTCCGGCTGGATCGGTGGCCGCGGAGACGCACGTCCGTCAGCTTCAGAGCAACAGAAGCGACCCGACCCAAAATCGGTCAAGTCTCCGTGGTTCCATTCATCCCAAGATCATGCCGCACACACAAAGACATTGATGAAATAATCAAAGTTCAATCACACCTGAATTTATTACACGATTCTCATATCGAGTCTTTATTACAATAGAATAAATTCGGCAAGGCCAACTCATGAGAAATAAACTAAGTAAAGCTGGAAGCGTGAAGAATAGCGAGTCCATCCGACTCCAAAGGGCAATCGCCAAGCGCTGAGCGTAGCCTCACTCCTCGATCGAATACTCCTCTTGCAACATAAGACGTTGCAGCCGTAGGTCAAAGATTTTGAATATGCTTGGCAAGTCATGAAGAGAGAACAATAATAAAAATTTCTAACACTATATGCAATTTGGCTCAGGGCTCTAAGTTTCATTATTTTGCGAAAAGCCGCTTTTTCCTTACAATAAGGACTTGTTTGCAATTACTACGAAATTGTTGGTAGTTATTGAGATGGTTCCGCCAACCAATGTCTCATTCCCGATTATTAAATAAGCCCTCAATTAATTTTATTAATTTCAGTGTTGAGATTTCGAATACTTCCAAGTTCCAGAGGCTCAAATTGTCCGTAATCGGGACACAGCTAATCGATTAGATCTTTTCTCTACAGAGGTTTATGACTTTACCCGCAAGAATCGCTTCCTCCTTTTAAGTCTTCGCACTTCAGAGTGTTTGAAGACGGGACGAACGTAACAGGGGTCTTCCAAGAGTTCTTCGCCACTGCCGGTACCGATCCAATCCTACCGTTCTTCTACATCTCGTAGCACCGTCCGGCCAGAGTCACAACTAGGGTTGACCAAGCCAGAGCCCATAATGGCTTGCGGCTGCACAGGTAAGCTTCCGGTCAAAGGGGTATACATCCATCTCTTTGTGGCTGGATGAAGCTTTCCGCAAGATGTCATGGCACTTCTCCATGCATCCCGGCCAACCACTGGGTTCTCCAGGGTGCCCGTCAACCATCCTCCACCCAGTAGTGAATTTTGAAGTCCATCTTGATCTTGAAGTCATGGGGTTGTCATCATCTTGACTCTCACATCTCCTTATGAATTCACTCAACCAACCCCGCCTCTGAGCATAGCAAAAATAAACTACTTCATCCCGGGTCATGGTAACAAGGGGAATTGGTTCATCCTACCTCATGATACTACTCAAGAACATAACTTCAAAATTTCACCTACTGCAAGCATGGTGGGGAGGTATAATTCTAATGCAATAAAAATCATAGGTATTGTAAAGAAACATGATCAATGACTTGCCTTGCTGACGATCTTCGAAAGCTAGGGACTCGTGGTAGCAAGCTTCGCACTCCGGAAATTCTACCGAGGCAAACAACAATCATAATAAGCATATAGCATATGATCACTTAACATAATAGCATGCTAACACAACACACAAAACAAACGAATCAAAACCCAAAGAAAACTCGAAGAAATCCAACTCAAAGTTTTCACCACATCATACAACAACCATGAAGTAGTTTTGCATAACAAAATTTTTCTTAACAGAACCTAAGTATGGGTTTATGCTACCTAACAGAAAATAATTCATCATGCAACTAGGAGCAAAAAGAATCACCTTAAAAGCCATTATAAAACTCCTATTAGGCCTAAAGCAATACTAGTAAGAAAAATAAAATAAAAGTTTTATTTATTATAAATAAAAGTTCATGCTCTAAAGTTACAGAAACTAACCTAGAATAAACTATCTCTCATGAAAAATAAATTTATTTGCTAAGTAAAACAATAGGAAAACAGTAACTAGTTAAATAACTAGGAATAACATGATTCTGATTAAAACTATTTTTTATTAATCCTAAAATTGCCCAAATAAATTCCTACGGTTAGGCAATGTCAAAACAAAGTTGTGACAAAAAGAATCACTAAAAAATAATATTCCTAACTCATTTTATAGCAGAATTACTATTCTGTCTAAATCCAAAATAAAGCAATTTTAAATACTTTTAACATGACTAATTATATTTTCTACAGAAACTAAAATAAATTTGCAAACCAACAAAAAAAGAATCACTTAAAAATATTAAGTAGATTAAAAGATATGAATTTTACAAAACTGAAACTATTCTGTTAAAACAGAAAACTAAAAATAAAACTAAAACGAAAAACGGGCTAATGGGCCTATATAACGCTTCGGCGTTAAATAACTAAACTACGCACACGGTTTAACAGAAAACAACCGCATCGGGCCGGTCCAACTAAACTAAACAAAACCGAACTAAACCGAACAAAACCGTTCACTAAAACTAAACCTACATAAAACGTGGTTTCTGAGAGATCTATCCTAACCCTACGATCTAGATCGAATCGGCTGACGGGAGTCTCGGCGACTTACCGAGGGGCTGACGACGGCGGCCGACGGCGACTCAAGGCCGACGGTGTGGAGGCTACATGATGGTCGGGGACGACGGGCGGAGAGGTCCCATGAGTCTTGGCGTGGCGAGGGGTTCGTGGTCGACTCGGTGGAGCTCGAAGCGATCAAGGTGGCGGGTGGAGCAATGGCGCTGGGCGACTCGGGCTCCATGACGATGCGGCGAGAGAGAGGGTCAAGAGGGGCGAGGGGGGGAACGGGGTCGAGGGGGGGTATAGATAGGGGGGGGCCTCGACTTGGAGGAGGGGCAGGTCGGGCGAGGGGATCGGGGAGGATCCCGGAGATCTCGGGATTTCCGGCGAGCGGCGGCGCGGGTTGGCGTGGGCGAGGGGAAGAAGAGGGTGGCGGGGTCCACCCGTCGGCGAGAGAGAGAGAGAGGGGATCGGGTCGGTCGACCGGTGGCTAGGGGGTTCGGCTCGGGCGCCTGGTCGGTCAAAAGGCTGGGCTGCTCTAAAGTCACTGGCCTGGTGGTGCGCCTCGGCCTCAGCCGGGCCGGGCTGGCTGGCGCTGGGTCCTTTTCTATTTTCTATTTTTTGAAATAAAAAGAGAGAAAAATATATAAATTATAAATATTTTATATAGGACATATATATATATATATCAAAATGATCAGGGGAATATTCCCTATAGTTTGAACATTTTTCCAGAGGCAAAACTCAAACTTTATAAAAAATCATTTTTTTCTAAGATTCCAAATAAAACTCAAATTTGAATTCAAACTTTTTGGCAATGTTTTTCCTCTGATATTTTTGGAGTGTCAATGTTTACTCCTCTCATACTTTTTCTCAAGTATTTATCAGGCATAGTTTTTGAAATAATATCCACTGCCAAAATTTGAATTCAAATTCCAACAACTCCAAAAACTTCTGAAACTTCAAATGCCACTCAAATTCAAACAAAATGCATAGATGCTTAGCTATAGTTGTAAAACATTCCAAATAGGAAATTTGGGATGTTACAAACCTACCCACCTTAAGATGAATCTCGCCCTCGAGATTCGGGTTGGCTAGCAAATAGGTGCGGGTGGTCTCGAAGGAGGTCTTCTTCTCTCTCCCAGGTGGCTTCCTCCTCGGAGTGATGACTCCACAACACCTTGCAAAACTTGATGATCTTGCTGCGGGTGACTCTGTTCGCAGTCTCGAGAATTCGGACGGGTTTCTCCTTATAAGTCGAGATCACCTGTCGAGTCTGTATGGCCTCTAGGGGCACTTTGTGTCTCTCAACGGAATATCGGCCATGTCGGCATGACACTTCTTCAATTGAGAAACATGGAAGACATCATGAACTCCGCATAATCCTTCCGCAATTCCAACTTGTAAGCAACTTCTCCCACGACGCTCGAGGATTTTGTAGGGGCCAATGAATCGGGTGCTAACTTTCCTTTGACACGAACCTCTTGATTCCACGAAGTGGGACACACGAAGATATGCTCGTTCTCCCGCTTCGTAAGTTACTTCCTTTATGCGCATCGTCGGCATAACTCTTACGCCTCGATCGAGCTATCTTGAGCCTATCTCGAATCAGCTTGACTTTCTCTTCGGAATCTCGATAAGATCTGAACCGAAAAGTGTTCGATCTCCAACACCATCCCACAAAGCAATGGTGTTCGCACCTCCTTCCATATAGAGCTTGAAGGGGCCATCTTCGTGATCGGGTCTAATAACCGTTGTTGTATGAGAACTCTGCGTATGGTAAATTATCATCCCAGCTAGACCCATAGTCTAGCACACAAGCTCTCAACATGTCCTCCAGAATCTGGTTGACTCTCTCGGTCTATCCATCTGTCTGCGGATGAAAGGCTGTACTGAACTCCAGCCTCATACCCAAAGTTTCATGCAATCGATTCCAAAACTTTGAGGTAAATTGTGTTCCTCTATCGACACGATACTCCTCGGAACTCCATGCGCATATATGATCCTGGTCATGTATATCTTGGCTAACTTAGCACTGGTATAGGTAGTCTTCACGGGAATGAAGTGAGCTACCTTGGTCAATCGATCAACCACTACCCAGATGGAATCATAACCTGAACGGGTCCTGGGTAATCCTGTGATAAAATCCATTCCAAGTTTTTCCCATTTCCACTCGGGAATCGGCAAAGGTTGAAGTAACCCTCAGCTTCTCGATGTTCACGCCGTTACTCGTTGGCAAACATCGCATATCGCTACGAACTTCGGCAATATCCTTCTTCATACCTGCCCACCGTAAACTTTCCTTCAAATCCAGTACATCTTGGTGTTACCGGGAGAATCGAGTAATGTGAATCATGAGCCTCCTCAAGAATTAGCTTCACGAGTTCGGGATCATTGGGTACATAAATCGATCCTCGAACCATATAGCTCCGTATTCATCCTTACGAAATCCTTTAGCTTTTCCTTCATTCATCTTTTTCTTTATCTCATCAATTTCCTTGTCCGACTTCTGGGCTTCACGAATTCTTTCGGCCAAAGTGGACTGAACTTCCAGAGTTGCAACATATCCTCTCGGAACTATCTCCAGTCGGAGATCTCTGAGGTCATCGACTAACTCCTGGGGTAATCCTCCTGCTATAAGAGTATTCACATAACTCTTACGGCTCAAAGCATCTGCTACAACATTAGCTTTCCCTGGGTGGTAATGCAATCTCATGTCATAGTCCTTGATTAACTCTAGCCATCTCCTCTGCCTGAGGTTCAACTCTTTCTGCGTGAAAATATACTTCAAGCTCTTATGATCTGTGTAAACATCACAACGGTTTCCGATAAGGAAATGTCTCCAGGTCTTGAGTGCATGCACTACGGCTGCTAACTCCAAATCATGTGTGGCATAATTCATCTCGTGAGGTCGTAGCTGTCTGGAGGTATAAGCTACAACTTTTCCTTCCTGCATGAGTACTCCTCCGAGTCCCTGACGAGAAGCGTCACAATATACCTGGTAATCCTTGTGTATGTCCGGCAAAATCAGTACTGGGGCTGTAACCAAACGTTTCTTCAATTCCTCGAAACTGCTTCACAATCCTCGGTCCAAATGTACATGGCCTCCTTCTTCAACAGCTCACCATGGGCTTGGCAATCTTTGAGAAGTTCTCAATAAACCTCCGATAATATCCTGCGAGTCCGAGAAAATCATGGATCTCCTTGATCGAGGTGGGCGTATCGCCAATCGGTGACTGATTCAACCTTGGCGGGTCAACTGCTATTCCTTCTCCTGAAATAACATGTCCGAGGAATCCGACTTCCTTCACCAAAATTCACATTTGCTGAACTTGGCATACAACTGGCGATGTTCTCGAAGTTTCTCTAGAACTAGACGCAAATGTTCCTTATGCTCTTCCTCGCTCTTGGAGAAAATCAGTATATCATCGATGAACACCACGACAAACTTGTCCAGATATTCCATAAATACCTTGTTCATCAAATTCATGAAGTATGCAGGGCATTAGTCAATCCAAATGACATGACAAGATACTCATATAAACCATACACGGTAGTGAATGCTGTTTTGGGTATATCCTTTTCACGGATCTTCAATCGATGATACCCTGATCAAGATCGATCTTGGAGAATACCTTGGCTCCAACTAGCTGATCAAATAGATCATTAATCATCGCACAGTGGTACTTGTTCTTGATGGTCACATCGCTCAACGAATCGATAATCCACAACCATTCTCGTGGTTCCATCCTTCTTCTCCACCAAAAGAACTGGGCTCCCCAAGGTGATGAGCTTGGCGAATATATCCCTTCTCCAATAACTCATTTATTTGATTCTTGATCTCTTTCAAATCGCTCGGGGCATCCGATAGGGTCTCTTGGATATTGGGGCTGTGCTGCAATAACTCTATCAGAAATTCAATGTCTCGTCCGTGGCATTCTGGTAATTCCTCCGGAAACACATCGGGAAAATCTTGCACTCATCGGGCACTTCCTCCTAACAACTCCCGTGAGGGAATGCACTGATTCTTCATCGGGTACGCCCGATACATACTTGATCCTCTTCGCTCCGGGTGGTGAGCGAGAATCGACTTGCGGGCACGCCTATGTTTCCTTCAAACTTTGTCAACCAATCCATGCCTAGGATTACATCCAAGGTCTGGGTTTCCAATACTATGAGGTCTGCGGGAAATTTATGGTTTCCGATGTTGAGGGTTGCATGACAGCCTGAACCTGCCATCATTTCTCCTCCGCGAATCGACGCGAAGGGGCTTCTAAGGGTTTTAGTGGGCAACCCGTATTTTTCCACAACTACCCTTGATATGAATGAATGCGTTGCACCGTAATCAAAGAGTACCAATACCGGATGTGAATTTAATAAAACTTACTAACCACGATTGTTGCGGTTGATCATAGACGCCCTCCACGTCAATGTGGTTCACCTGAGCACGAGGAAAAGGATTGGGCTTCTTCGCTGAGCTTCCATTGCCGCTTCCATTCCTCTGCTTGGCCTCCGGGAAGTCGGTGGCATAGTGCCCTGTTTTTTGGCACTTGAAACAGGTGATGTGACTCAGATCTTTCTGAGCCGGGGCAGGACGATGCTTATTGCCATTGCCGTTTCCATTTCCATTTCCATTGCCTGACTTGTTGTCCTGGTTGCGATTGTTCCCATTTCCTCCATGGTTATGTCCTCCATGGTTGTGATGGGTATGCCCTCTGAGTATGGGGCATAACGGGCTTCACCGAGCTCGAGTTGTATTTCCTGGCCATACTTCCGCTTGCGGCTATCAATCTGCTGCTGCTTGCCTTCAAGTATGGTGGCCTTGTCTACCAGCTCCTGGTAGTTGGTGAAGGTAGCCACCATTAGCTGCATTCCCAGCTCATCATTGAGTCCTCGAGAAACTTTTCCTGCTTATGCATCCGTGGGCCACATCATCCGGGGCATAGCGAAGCTAACTTGTCAACTCATCCACGCATCGCCCACAAGACGGTTCCCTTGGCGTAAGTTGCGTAACTCACGCTTCTTCGCACTCATGGCTCCAAATGAAACATGAGCGTGCGGAAAGCTTCGCCGAACCGATCCCACGTAATGGTGGCGATGGGATAAGTGGCGGTGTAGTTCTCCCACCAAGAAGCTGCAGGTCCATCAAGTTGATGTCGGCAAAGCGCACCTTCTCTCGTGATCTGTGCATCCAACAGTGACTAAATCCTTCCGACCTTATGCGGAGCCAATCATCGGCCACAATCGGCTCGGTCGCTAGAGAACACTGGCGGATTCAGCCTTAGGAATCGAGTCAAGTTGTCAACAGGGGGTGGTGGTGGCGGTGGATTGTTGTTGTTGTTGTTGTTGTTGTTCTGGTTCTGAATGAGCATCTGCATGAGGGCATTCTGCTGCTGGATCAGCTGGGTGAGCTCCGGCGGGAAGTTGAGACCGGGGTCACGTCTCGGAGGCATCTGGTGTTTTGGAGTGGATGAGAAAATTAGAATAGAACAATGGTCTAATGAGAAAATATCACTACCCATATGAATGCACAAACATAATCACACCAATCATTTATTCAATCATCTCAAACATGGTTCAATCTCGATTACAATATCTCACAACTAATCGAAAATAACGGCCTAACTGATCGACGAAAATAAAATAACATGGCGGTCGACTAAATGTCTTCATCAATAATCCTTGCGTCCTCTGGTGCGGTGTCCTCCGGTGTGGCGTCCTCTGATGCGGCGCTCCTCTTGCGGCTTTCTTCAGTGGAGCTCCCTTCATAGTCCTGGTCATTGCTCACGAGAGGTCCGTCATCTACACTCGGAAAAAGGTCTTCTCCGATGTCCATCTTCTCCTCTAATGCGGCAACATTCATCTTCAGGTTATCGACTCTCTCCATGAAATCCGCGATTTCTTCCTCATGGTCAAGGAAATCTGCGCATGCTTTCTCCTCCAATTCCAGTTCACGGAACAATAGCCTCCTGTGTACCTTCGAGTTACGGTGAGTTTGGATCTCCCGTTTCTTGAGGAGACACTCCAAGTCTTGGACATATGAGAGAATGGAGTCGTCCTCTACTAAGACGGATGATATCTCCGTTCCTAGCTCATGCGAGAAATCATGGCGAGATCTCGATGGATCGAGCTCGGCCTCGTACTCTTCTCGGAGATGTCCAAGTGCACGATAAATCGCCATGTCTCTTTCGAGGATCCAACAAATCAGTAAACTCGAAGTCAATGGGCTCAGATGTCCTCCGAAGGTCCTCTCCCTGGAATGTGCACCTCAATCAGAGCGGGTATCCGTCGGAAGTGCATTGGTAGGCTTCCCGGTGATCGAGGGCAGAGCAATCTTCAGCTTCTTCACGATCTGGACCAGCTTCTTGCCGAAAGGCATCATCTCATCTGGCTGGCAAAACTCCGGTAGCAGAACTGGGGTGAACTGGCGTGCCATCTAGAATGTTGAAAATCGGAGTGAAGTCAGAAATGAAATTGGGATTATTACGGAATGATAAGTACATTAAATAAATAGTCTCTTCCTATGGCTTTCCGATCCTAGGGGTTACGTCCCTCTGATCGGCGTGTGCTCTGAATACCATCTTCTGTGGCGACCGACCCAAAATCGGTCAAGTCTCGTGTATGCATTCATCCCAAGATCATGCTTTGGCACACAAAGTACATTGATGAAATAATCAAAGTTCAATCACACCTGAGTTTATTACACGATTCTCATATCGAGTCTTTATTACAATAGAATAAATTCGACCGAAGGCCAACTCATGAGAAATAAACTAAGTAAAGCTGCGGGCGTAGAAGAATAAGCGAGTCCATCCGACTCCAAAGGGCAATCGCCAAGCGCGGAGCGTAGCCTCACTCCTGATCGGAATACTCCTCTGCAACATAAGACGTTGCAGCCGTGTAGGTCAGCATTTTGAATATGCTGGCAAGTCATGAAGAGAGAATAATAATAAAAATTACTAACACTATATGCAATTTGGCTGTGGGGCTCTAAGTTTCATTATTTTTGCGAAAAGCCAGTTTTTCCCTACAATAAGGACTTGTTTGCAATTACTACGAAATTGTTGGTAGTTATTGAGATGGTTCCGCCAACCAATGTCTCATTCCCGATTATTAAATAAGCCCCTCAATTAATTTTATTAATTTCAGTGTTGAGATTTCCGAATACTTCCAAGTTCCAGAGGCTCAAATTGTCCGTAACCGGGGACACGGCTAATCGATTAGATCTTTTCTCTGCGCAGAGGTTTTGCGCACTTTTACCCGCAAGAATCGTTCCCTCCTTTTAAGTCTTCGCACTTCAGAGTGTTTGAAGACGGGACGAACGTAAACAGGTCTTCAAGAGTTCTTCCGGCCACCGCGGTACCCATCCAATCCTACCGTTCTTCTACATCTCAGTAGCACCGTCCGGCCAGAGTCACAACTAGGGTTGACCAAGCCAGAGCCCACAATGGCTTGCGGCTGCACAGGTAAGCTTCCGGTCAATGGGGTATACATCCATCTCTTTGTGGCTGGGTGAAGCTTTCCGCAAGATGTCATGGCACTTCTCCATGCATCCCGGCCAACCACTGGGTTCTCCAGGGTGCCCGTCAACCGTCCTCCACCCAGTAGTGAATTTTGAAGTCCATCTTGATCTTGAAGTCATGGGGTTGTCATCATCTTGACTCTCACATCTCCTTATGAATTCACTCAACCAACCCCGCCTACGAGCATAGCAAAATAAACTACTTCGTCCGGGTCATGGTAACAAGGAATTGGTTCATCCTACCTCATGATACTACTCAAGAACATAACTTCAAAATTTCACCTACTGCATGCATGGTGGGGAGGTATAATTCTAATGCAATAAAAATCATAGGTATTGTAAAGAAACATGATCAATGACTTGCCTTCTTTGATCTTGAAACCTAGGGACTCGTGGTAGCAAGCTTCAGACTCGGAAATTCTACCGAGGCAAACAACAATCATAATAAGCATATAGCATATGATCACTTAACATAATAGCATGCTAACACAACACACAAAACAAACGAATCAAAACCCAAAGAAAACTCGAAGAAATGCAACTCAAAGTTTTCACCACATCATACAACAACCATGAAGTAGTTTTGCATAACAAAATTTTTCTTAACAGAACCTAAGTATGGGTTTATGCTACCTAACAGAAAATAATTCATCATGCAACTAGGAGCAAAAAGAATCACCTTAAAAGCCATTATAAAACTCCTATTAGGCCTAAAGCAATACTAGTAAGAAAAATAAAATAAAAAGTTTTATTTATTATAAATAAAAGTTCATGCTCTAAAGTTACAGAAACTAACCTAGAATAAACTATCTCTCATGAAAATAAAATTTATTTGCTAAGTAAAACAATAGGAAAACAGTAACTAGTTAAATAAATAGGAATAACATGATTCTGATTAAAACTATTTTTTTATTAATCCTAAAATTGCCCAAATAAATTCCTACGGTTAGGCAATGTCAAAACAAAGTTGTGACAAAAAGAATCACTAAAAAATAATATTCCTAACTCATTTTATAGCAGAATTACTATTCTGTCTAAATCCAAAAAAAGCAATTTTAAATACTTTTAACATGACTAATTATATTTTCTACAGAAACTAAAATAAATTTGCAAACCAACAAAAAAGAATCACTTAAAAATATTAAGTAGATTAAAAGATATGAATTTTACAAAACTGAAACTATTCTGTTAAAACAGAAAACTAAAATAAAACTAAAACGAAAAACGGGCTAATGGGCCTATATAACGCTTCGGCGTTAAATAACTAAACTACGCACACGGTTTAACAGAAAACAACCGCATCGGGCCGGTCCAACTAAACTAAACAAAACCGAACTAAACCGAACAAAACCGGTTCACTAAAACTAAACCTAAATAAAAGCGTATTCTTGAGAGGATCTATCCTAACCTCACGATCTAGATCGAACGGCGACGGGAGCTCCGGCGACTTACCGAGGGGCTGACGACGACGGCGGCCGACGCGGCATCAAGGCCGACGGTGTGGAGGCTACGGTGGTCGGGGACGACGGCGGAGAGGTCCCATGAAAGTCTTGGCGTGGCGAGGGGTTCGTGGTCGACTTCGGTGGAGCTCGAAGCGATCGGAGGTGGCAGGGTGGAGCAATGGCGGCAAGGGCGCACTCGGGTCTCAGCGAGCGATGCGGCGAGAGAGGGTCAAGCGAGGGGCGAGGCAGGGAACGGGTCGAGGGGGGTATATATAGGGAGCCTCGACTTGGAGGGAGGGCAGGTCGAGGGGATCGGGGAGGATCCCGGAGATCTCGGGATTTCCTGGCGGCGCCGGTTGGCGTGGGCGAGGGGAAGAAGAGGGTGGCGAGGTCCACCCGTCGTGAAGAGAGAGAGAGGATCGGGTCGGTCGACCGGTGGCTAGGGGTTCGGCTCAAGCGCTCGGTCGGTCGGTCTTGGTGGGCTGGTGGCTGCGCTGGTGGGCCTCATTTGGCTGGGCCGGGCTAGTTTGGCGCCTGGGTCCTTTTCTATTTTCTATTTTTTTTGAAATAAAAAGAGAGAGAAAAATATATAAATTATAAATATTTTATATATGACATATATATATCAAAATGATCAGGGGAATATTCCCTATAGTTTGAACATTGTTCCAGAGGCAAAACTCAAACTTTGTAAAAATCATTTTTTTCTAAGATTCCAAATAAAACTCAAATTTGAATTCAAACTTTTTGGCAATGTTTTTCCTCTGATATTTTTGGAGTGTCAATGTTTACTCCTCTCATATTTTTCTCAAGTATTTATCAGGCATAGTTTTTAAAATAATTTCCACTGCCAAAATTTGAATTCAAATTCCAACAACTCCAAAAACTTCTGAAACTTCAAATGCCACTCAAATTCAAACAAAATGCATAGATGCTTAGCTATAATTGTAAAACATTCCAAATAGGAAATTTGGGATGTTACAGCCGCTCGCGAACCCTAAAAAAATGGGGAGATTTTCACTTCCCGGCCTCTGCACCAACTAAGGATGCATACGGCCATTTTAGTATGAGTACCAACATAAACATGGTCCTCATAATTTTTAAATGAGTATCAAGATATTTCTTGATGAGTGGTTCCATCACACATCAAGCTTGATCCTCAATAAACGAGGAAAAACCCCTGTGTATCACCTGCCAATTCTGGAAATTGAACTCGGGTCGTTGGGTTGCACAACCACATACCCAACCACTGAGCCAAGTCTCTCTCTGCATATGGTTCTTGTTGGGATAGACATTTTCCATTCTACACCTGCATGAAGATCACCTCGTAGAGGTCTTTGAACATGGCACAAGGATACCTTATGAAAAGGTATCATATCCATCCAAGAAGGAGGCCTCGAACAGGGTCAACCAATGACAGATCATGGACATCATTGTTATCTAACCAAGTAGTACTCGCAAACTTCTTGAATACAAATCGAGCATCACGAGAAGCTCTGTCTTCGAACTGTAGCAGCTTGTTTTGACCCACCCTCCACTTGTCCTTGTCGCAACCATTGAACGACATGCTTCTCAACGAGTCCGAATTCCATTCTCTCTAGCAATTTGGCATTCATAATAATGAACCTAGCAAAATCAGCCTGTAGAGGATTGCCCTGGTAGATCTTCAATGCCACTTTTTTTAGATGATGCTCAAGACATTCAATTGGATCTCCGAGTGAAGCATAGTTGCTCCCAGTTTTTATTTTCTCTAGTGGGTCCAGCTGGAGATATGAATAAAAACAGTATAAAACAATTACTAATCGCTTGAGAACAAGATATGTTGACACTTTAATAAAGCTAGCAAATATGAGCACTCACGACGAGATATAGCCTCTCCAAGTAAGGGAAACGTACACTTGAGGAAGTCAAGAACAACATCCAAATCAGGGCCAACACCTTCAAGATCTAAAACCTTCACCGTGTGCATTGTGGTTGTTAAGCTAATGGCGATCATTTCCTACCAAAGCAAACAAACAAACACATATTAGCCTGCTGCATATATGAATGTGTGCGTGACTCGAAATTTTCAAGCTAGCTGCACGTACCTGAAAAATCGTTGTTCCAAGGTGGAGTTGTGATATTTCTTTGCTCAATGGACCCACTACCTCCAGTTTAGGAGCCTGAATTACCCGGATGGTTGCGGGCCATAGTTGAGTGGAAGCAATCTCTGGAGGCACGGGGTGTCATCAATTACGAGCTCTTGGACTTTTACAAAGCGAGAATAAGCATCCACTCGTCTATTTCTCAGAGCGTAGAAGCCGATGCTCCGGAGAGTAGGGGAACTGATGCGGAGGCTGGGAGATCCCACGATCTCCCAGAGCAGAAGGCTCTCCAACGCATGGCAGCCAGCGAGCACGGTGCCGAGAGTCTCCTCCGTCAGGATGACCCTGTACATGGTGAGCTGCTGGAGGAGCGGGAAGTCCACCGCCAGGTTGGGCGGGAGACGGCAGCGGCAGAACCCGACCACTCGAAGCACGGGCGCGCGGCGGAATACGTTCGGTGGAAGCACATCGCTAACGTTGCTGTTACTATTGTAGACGAGCAGGAGCTGGAGGCGAACTTTTGGTCTATGGGGACATCTGTCCCCGGAATCGTCGTCGTTAGAAAGTGCATCACGATCAGTAGTTAAAGTAGCATTTATCGCTATACGTTGGTCATTTGTAGGTGGGGTGCCACATATACATGGGAAGAATAGTGCTGTACTGTGCGAAGAACTGGACAGTACAGGATCGCGTACAGTTGCAAGACCCGTTTTGCCGGGCTTGAGCTATAAATGTTGGCTTGCCTGCACACGCATCGCCTTCTGCACGCCGATGAGTTGGTCGGAGTACTTAGATATCACCAATTAATTAACAGAGAGGACTGACTCCTTTCCGATCGAGTTTATGGTTAGCGCATTCGTTGATTAAGATAAAATGATCGGTACGAGAAAATGGCGGTAGATAAACTAACCGTACAAATAACTTTCAAATAAAAATTATCACACTATGGAGGAGAGTGGGAAAACCTGTAATTACTCATTTATGGAACGTATATGTGATTATGTTTGGTTAGCATGTCTGTAAATTTAAATATGTAAGAGGGAAAAACAATTTATTGGAAGGTTATATAGATTATCGGGATGCATAATACCTTAAAAAAGTTTTCAAAAACAGCAACGTCCCTTGTGAAAAAATGGCAATAAGAAGAAGAAAACTTTATGCCTGGTTGAATGTTGTTTTATAACTAATACTACTGTCTAAGATAATTTCCCTGCCTTTAGTTTTCTAGAAGAAGAATTAGTGGAATGGAGTGCAGTTACTTCTGGTGGTTGGTTGGCCATCCTTTAATTGGAGCGTCGGTGGAAATGTTTTAGGTAGAGCTACAGCAAGAAGCTAGTCAGCAAGAACCTACAGCAAGAAGAACGTCTAAGATAATTGCCCTGCCTTTAGTTTTCTAGCAGTAGAATAAGTGGAGCGCAGTTACTTCTGGTGGTTGGTTGGCCATCCTTTAATTGAAGCGTCGGTGGAAATGTTGGAGGTAGAGCTACAGCAAGAAGCTAGTCCATACAAGTCGGTCTCATAAACTCAGCACAGTCGTCAACCCCAGGTCAAGCAAAACAGCCGACGGTCTCACAGTCAGGGCGCGGAAGAGAGCTCAGGGTGGTGGGCTGGTGGCTGCAATGGCGGATCTGTCTGCATCAAAGATATGGAAAATGCATCTATCTCATTTAGCTGCTATAAAGTAGTTGAAACGTAGTTTTCTTCACTAACTGCATCAAAATAACTACTATCAGGGTGTACTAGATGTGGTACAGTCGGCTCAAGTAGGAAAGGAACCAGATAAATCATATATGGTTAGTGCGGATGGATTGAGTGGTAAAAGCCCAATTGATCTTGTTAAGGATTCAGGGCAAATAGATGGGCATTCGAGCAGTAAAACAGTAGCACTTGGTACTGTAGTTGCCGGTAAGGAACAGTACAGATTTGGACCATCTGATTTGCAAAAGCTGTATTATGTACTTTCAGAAGAGCAGCAGTCTTTGATCCGGAAGATAGGACTTGGAGGAGAGGAATGGATTAACAAGATGGTTCATACTGACCTTAATCATTCAGCTTGGTTGATGTTGAATGTCATGCCTGATGAGAGAGCACTAAGGATTGGACCCGCTGATTGTGACATAGGCCATCTTACAGAAACTGCAGCTGCTAACATAACAGGCAACATGATGGGAGGTTCGTCCATAATTCCAGTGTGTGAAGGCATAGTAATGGATGGCGAAATAAAGGCTGCGCGGAGCATACTGAAGCTCCCAGTTTTATCTAAAGAAATATCAGTTTACGAACTTGTCGCGCTACCACTACCGGAATCGACCCTTATGCCGACGGCCAGGGCCGTCGGCATAGCTCTCATTCCCGTCGGAATAGGTCTATGCCGACGGCCCCCGTCGGCAACATATGCGTCGGCACAGCCAGGGAGGTCGTCGGCATAGAAAAGCCGTCGACATATATGCTATGCCGACGGGGGCCGTACATCTATGCCGACGGCCCCGCCCGTCGGCAACAATCACGCCTAATGGTGGCCACCGTCAAGTTTGGCCAACGACAGGATGCCACGTGGCACACCTATATGCCGGCCTGGCCGTCGACAATCGAGAACCTCACGCCAACGGCCGGGCCGTCGGCATAGGGGTGCCACGTGGCATCCCGTCATTGGGCATGGACAAGGGCTATGTTGACTGGCCGTCGACCTGGTCTGAGCTTCCGATTCGACGTGGCACCTATGCCGACGGCATAGCTGTCGGCATAGCCGTTGGCTTAGTTTAAAAGCTATCTTAGGCGACATAGGTGCCACGCGTCGACAATCGGAGCTCACGCTTGACCCTATGCCGGCATAGTTTGCTTTTGATTATTTTTCCTTTTTTCTGTTTGTTTTCAAATCAGTTGAATTCAAATAACAGCACATATATAACAACACATATCAGCAGCACATATCAACGAACAATAATTGCATAAGCATCATCACACACAAGTCTCTAAATGATCATCATCACAACCAACATAAGCATAAGCACAAGCATATAGAAAAGCACCACACACAAGTCTCTAAATGGTCATCACCACACACAAGTCATCTCAAGTATCATCACCACACACAAGGCTTAAGCGCCACGACGCCGAGGCACCATGAGGTCGCCACCGCCAAGACCGCCGAAGCCTGTCGTCACTTTGCTAAGCGGCAACGCTTCGCCAAGACCGCCTCCACCTCCGCCTCCGCCTACGTGGATCGGAGTAGTCGAGACTCTGTCTCCGAGTGTCTGCGAAGACCACCGCCATGTGAGATCCACACATTCCTGGATGTTGAAAAGACATATTAACGGGATATATGATCGTGATGAAAGGCATGACATGCTTTGGGTGAATAGATTGGGGATGAACTAACGTGAGGGCCGCTGCGTTACGTGCCACAAACTCCTCAAAGGTCGGCACCTTGGTTTCTTTGGAGGACATTGTCTTTGGCGGCAATCAAGACTCTGTAGGCCGCCATATCCTGAAAAGCCTGATTCATCTGGCGATCCCTCTCCACTTGGTGTTCATAAAGCCTCTCATGCCACGCCATGGTCTCCTGGCGTGTGTACACTAAGTAGGCCTACGGTATGACATGATGGAACTCATAAAACTACTAAATGCGGAAAATGAAATGAGCAATGAAGATAAGAGGGAAAATACTTACAGATTGTTGCTCCTGAAAGAGGGATCGTGCATCGGTCACCGGTCAATGGCTCGTCTTGTTGCTCGAGCTCGGGTCGATCCGGACGAAGCTGTGTGTAGGAGATACTAGGAGTGATCACAAGATCGAGAACCGCCTCCCGACCGTGCTCCTTGGGCCCCATGCTCACCACCGCCACATCGTCCGTGAGCCGCCAGCAATGGGGTCAGTGTGTCGAGATGTAACTTCAGATACGCTTCAGAGTAGGCCTTCTTCCTCTCCGCGGTCTTCTTGCCGTAGTACTTGGGCTCGTCAGGCTTGGAGTCCTTCCGCGTATGGGCGATCTCCCACGCCTGCAGGTCTGAGAGCGGCCGCTTAAGTTTATCCTCCAACACCAACAAACAGAGGGTAGTCATACATAAGAAAGAGATGGTAAAAATAAGAAGAAGAATGTTTAATGGGGTTAGTCATACATTAACTGCCTTGTGGAGATAGTGGTTTCAGTTCCCCTGAGCATGTACTCCCTCCTTCCCTCGGTTAGCCTTGTTTTTGACTCTCATAGCCGCCCAGGCTCCAGCCTCATCACACCAAAGATCCACCAATGCCGCCCAGGACTCCTCTTTTCCATAACACCAATTTGGTAACACCTACATAATGAAAGCATAATGGCATAATGAAAGCATAATGGCATAATGAAAGCATAATGGCATAATGAAAGCATAATGGCATAGTTACCTTCAAGAACTCGTCCTTATCCAAGGTAATGCCCATCCTCCGCGCGTCGTCCTTGGTCATCTTCACACCAAGATAGTCGTGATGGTATGTCGAGATGGCCACATAACGCACTCGTCATCTTTGCATCTGGCGGGCCTTCTTCTTGCATTGGCGCGACGATCTGGTCCGCTCGACCACATGCTCCGGAAGAACTTGATAGAATTTCTACAATCATGCATGAAACAAGAATGGAAGAAGACATGAGTTAAATCATTCATGAAACTAGAATGGACTTGTGCTTCTGAAGAGAACTCACCCAGAAAGTGGTGATCACGGCCTTGGCATGGGTCCCATGGTCCGCGTGGAGGGCCGCTTCCCAGTGCTCCCAGCTCGTGGCCAAGACCCGATGGTCCGGGTGCCTGACTGGATCCGGACAGTACAACCCCGGCCAGTGTAACTTCAGCAAGACGGTGATGAGGCCGTTGGGAATATGGACCCCTTTAGAATATATCCAGTTGCTGCAAAAGAATGAACTATTAGCATGTGACAAGCAAAATAAATAACAACCGGAATGAGCATGTGACAAGCAAAATAATGAAATTATTATAAAGTGGCACTTACTCTTTCCCCGTGGGCTCAATGAGCCACTTCTGCTCCTTAGTAGCAGGAACCTGCTTTGGTAGCTTTGCGTTACCACGCATCCACCCCTTTTTGTCAACCCCCTCCCCGCCACCACCATCATCCCCGCCACCACCCTCCTCCTCGACAGCCTCCCCCTCCCCAACCTCCTCCTCATCTTCCTCCTCCTCGTACTCCTCCTCCACCTCCTCCTCGGCCCCATCCCGAACCTCCTCCTCCTCCTTGCTCCTCGTCCTCCTCCTCCTCCTCGCCCGGAGGGTACCTCACTAGAGGAGGGTACCTCACTAGAGGAGGGCCTCAAGGAAACACCCCTAAGTCGGTGAGGGTGCGCTCTTTCACAGGCTGCGACCCCTGTAGTGGCTCTCTCCCCACCACCTGCGCCCTCTAGAGGCTCTCCCCCGCCCTCCTCCTCTAGGGGCACCTCTCCCTCGACCTCCCATGAGGAGTCATCGTCAAATGGCCGGGGGAGGATTACGTGCTTTCGACCACTCCGACTAGGCGGGCAGCGACCTTGCGTAGGAAACCCACGCTGTCGGCCTTCCCCTTGCCCATGTTCCACGAACCTGCATTGAAAAGAGAATAAGCAATGAGTAAATTAATAAAATGAAGGAACCGGCATGATAATAAACACATTAATAAAAATGCATAAAAATGCATATTCCTAAACTATAAAAAAAGACTTGAAACGTACATCTGCTAGAAACCATATGAATCATCACTGTTGTAACCTCTTTCTCGGTCCGTCTCATCATCACTATCAATCATATCATCTTTGTTGTCTGACGGAGGTGGAGGCCCTTCCTCGTCGTCAGCGTCTTCGTTTAACTTTTCTAGCATAAGTATGTCATTTTCATTGACAATGGTCTCACCATCATTCCGTGGATCGTCGTCGTTTGGATCCACATCATCATCACCCAATGGTCTAGCGTCATCGCTTCTAACCACATCATCATCATCAGGTTGCTCTTGATAGAACACTCCCTCGTATGTCATGGGGTTAATGTTGTAATGTCGTCTTCATTCGGGTACGGTAGCTTCCCATGTGGCGACACCTTGAACACAACTTCCCAACCCTTTAGGTACTCTTTCTGGCATGGGTAAGGTACATAATATACTTGTGTAGGTTGGGTAGCCGCAATGAAGAGATCGGCTCCGGCATAGACGGTTGATGGTTTAACTTCGACCAAACCAATGGAAGGCGTATGTTTTACACCCTCCATGGATCGAACCATCGACATTTGAACACAGGCAGACTTAGTGTCTCGCACCCCTGGTGGAATTGAATCTCGTATATATTTTGTACCCTTCCGTAGTAGTCAACTGAATTTTGACCGGGGGTGTACACTCCGGTATTTATAGTTTTGGGATCAGGCCGGCTGTTCTCGGTGCTCCTCTGTATGGAAGCGATACCCATTCACATCATACTTTTTACATGTCATGATGGCGAGGTCAAAACCCATGGAAACCCATCTCAATTCATCATCCATAGATATGTTCGGATCTTTTCCTACAAGTATAATTGAAATTGTTTGCGTGCATTAGTTAACTAATAAATGTTGAACTAGTTATTTAATAGGAGTGTGGAAAATTACTTTCTCCATGAACCAAGCAACAAAATTTTTACGTCCAGGGTTTCCATGACGGAGAAGAGTAAGTGCCTCCGCCTCAGTAGGAGGATTCATTCCCGTCCATTCCTCTTGAACAAAATCACTAGAAAAAAGAAATGCGGTGTTAGACCGGGACTAAGTGAACATAGAACATGATGATGTGGAAGACATAAAGGAATGGTGTAGTGGTATTACCTCATCCACACTTCCTCAACTTCCTTGATGTTGTGCAACATATAGAACATGAGGTCCTCCCACTCTTGTCGTGGCATGTTATAAGGTTTCGAGGCCCCAGCCCTCCCACCTTGCGCGTTGAATAGATGGAGCCTGGGTTGATACTTTGGCTCTTCTATATTGTATTGAGGCACCTTGTTATGCAGATGGGGAACGTGGTCTGGAAAGTATGATGTCCTGAGGTCTGACACCTCCTCTAGGATAACTGCCTCAACTATGGAAGCTTCAATCTTAGCTTTGTTTCCACATTTCTGTGGAGATGCTTGTTACATCTCTCGGGGCCGTCTTGCCAGATTACTGCACGCAGGCCCGCCCAACAATACCTCGTTCGCGAGGTGTAGAATGAGATGTTTCATCGGTGTAAAGAAGCCTGGCGAAAAGATCTTCTCTAGCTTGACTATCAACTCCGGTGCCTTCTTATGCAAATTTTCAATCACGTCTTTACTTACTTCTTTAGCACAGAGCGTGCGGAAGAAATGGCTTAGCTCGGCAAGCACTCGCCAGACATGCTCGGGGACATAGCCTTGAACCATCACCGGCATTATCCGCTCAATCCATACATGGTAGTCATGACTCTTCAGGCCGGTCACTTTGCCCGTTGAAAGATTGACCCCCTTACTTATATTCGATGAATAACCATCGGTGAACTTCAAAATGTGTTTCAGCCAGATAAGTACTTCCTTTTTTACGGCGGTTTAAGGACAAAGTCGACATCGGCTTGAACCAGTTTTTTCGACCGCTTTGTGGGAGGCTTCATGTTCGTACATGGTCTATCACAAATTCTCCGCTGATCGGCTCTAGCTTTAACGTTATCCTTCGTCTTATCAGGAATGTTGAGGATCGTGTGGAAAGGGACTCTGCCACATTCTTTTGATTGTGCATCACATCGATATTGTAAGGAAGATTGAGGTCCTTGAAATAGGGAAGGCTGCGAGAAGGGGTTATGTGAGTCCAGTTAATGCGTCTCATCAGATCTCTCGAAGCCTTTGGCTTTGGCTTTGCCTTTGACTTTGACTTTAGGCTGGAGAGCTTTTAGCTGAGTAAGAACATCTGCCCCCGAAAATGTTGGAATCTCGGTTACTTCATGAACAACCCGGCCTTTCGTAAAGTTCTTCTTGTCTTCCCTGTCTGGATGGTCTGGAGGGAGGAACTGTCGATGCAGGTCAAAGGATACATACTTGCCACCTTACTCAGCCAAATCATTCGCAGAGCCTGCATGCACACTGGGCATGGCATCTTCCCACTTGTACACCATCCATGAGAATAGAGCATAGCCGGAAAGTCATGCATGCAATAGTGCAACCAAACTTTCATCAAGAAATTTCTCTGCAGATCCCGGTCGTATGTCAATGTCTGAAAGTACCAAGAATGGTGCAAAGCATCCACCGGCTGACTTCATAAACACACCCAATTGCTTCCCGGATAATCAAGGCCCTGGAATGATGAGCGACAAGAACATGGTCTTCTGCGTTGCATTAGGGCACCGGAGGAAGATTGAGCGGAATTACAAACACGGGCCAGCTGTATGGATTGGACGACATACCATATGGATTCAACCCATCACCTGATATGGCTATTCTGACATTCCCAGCCTCGGCTGCTTCCTCGGGGTATTCTTCATCGAACGACTTCCATGCTTTCCCTCCCGATGGATGTACGATTTTTTCTGGATTGTACCTTATACCTTCCTTGTGCCACTTCATCATTTTGGCGGAACTCCTTCGTGATGAAAAGGCGCTGCGATCTTTTTATAAAATCAAGATACCGAAGAACCTTAACGGGATGGTTAGCTGCTTTTTCTCACCATCCTCACCGACCACCTCAATGTACCGAGACGAACCGCATCGCCTCAAGATTTGTCATCCGCATACTGCGTGCCTAAACAAAAGGCAATTCTTCGAAAACATCTATTTTCTCATAATCCATAGAGAGTGCCTTCATGATTTTCTTTGTATCGTACATGCTTTTAGGCAGTTCATGACCCTCGGTGAAATGTTAGCCCATACTCCCAAGAATGCTTGAAGCATTTCACAGCTCTGACCGTACTCATCCTTGATCGCAATCGATGGCGAGATGGCATCCAGTGAGATATTTTGCACCCGCATAAAGAGGTTTCTTCGACGAGGCCAGACCTCCAAGAAGGCCTTTGCGGTTGCCTCCGGCTCCTCCGGTTCATTCTCTGAAGGTGTCGCATTTGCCGCTTCGCAACAATGACATCATCTAGCATGTCCCGACCCGTCGTCCTCATATCCATCGATGCGTTGTCGCATCACCTCCTCTCTACCACAATCCTGCTCGGCTATGTTTATCGGCGGCATGTCAAAGTTTGGCATATATCCGTGCGTCTTGAAGGTGCTCACTCATGTCCGTCTGATTTCTCACGGTGACGTCTGGCACATCTCGCACAGGGGCATGGTGGGATAATTCTCATTGGACGATGAAATATCTCCTTCAAATACACATCGGTTTTCGCGATCCACTCTGATGTTACTCGATTTCGACGGATAAAACCACTGTACATCCACTAATTATCAGCCATCCTCTGCTATTTTGCAAGCCACACAACATAATTAAGGATTCACTTAAATTAATCACATCAAATTTTCAGTTTCTACCGCGTTGAATCCACCTACATCTCTAATAGGTAAAGATGGGTCCTAATCCACCCGAGGATGTGTAGATTGAGTCGTTCTCCATTCTACCCGCTTACGAGACAAAATTTCGGCTGACACCTCCCGCTGTTCTCCGGATACACGTCTCGGCAAATAGCCGAGAGAATGTGCTCCGGAGAACAATGGGGAGGCGCCCGCCAAAATCCTGTCTCGGGAACGTGGGTAGAACATGGAGAACATACCCAATCTACACATCCTCGGCTGTCCGTGAAAACGCTTGACAATCCGAAACAGCTGCGGTGATAAATATGCAATTGAATGCATATTTATCGATGCAACCTTTCAGACAGAGGACGCCTAGGTTACGCCAGTTGACTTGAGAATGAAATCTAGTGACATCAAAAAATGGAGGGGATGGAATTGTAGCTCACCCTCAGCTGTAGGGGAAGGAGTCGAACAACAGAGGGATGCTCAGGGAACAATGCGTCGGACGACGGTCACTTTGATGAAATACAACACCACAAAGCCTGCAAATTCCATCGGGACAAAAAATTTAGAACATCACAACTCATAGAGCATATTAAAAAAATTTAAACATGCATTCATTTATTTTTGCATCATGTAGGAAAAATAACTAAAAACATTAACAATATATTCATCATCGTCATCACATATTCATCATCATCATTATCACCTATTCGTCATAATCATTGATTCATCTCATCGAACCAAATTTTTTTGCAAGATATGCAACATATAGCATCTCATCTAACCAAAATTTTTTACTACCTATCTCACTATCTATCTAACTATCTAACTATCTACCTACTAACTATCTCACTATCTATCTAACTATCTAACTATCTACCTATCTAACTATCTATATAACTATCTATCTAACTAGGTATCTAACTATCTAAATATCTATCTAAATACCTATCTAACTAGCTACGAAATTACTAAAAACACTAAAATACATAAATTTTTCACCTTCGAGAGGGCCGAGTTGGGGCGGGGAGGTGAGTCGAGGCGGGAGGCCGTGAGGTCGTATGGGCGTCCCGTGTCGGGCGGGCGGCGGCCGAGGGGTCATCAAGGCGGGTCGGGCGGGAAGGTTTGAGGCGGGGCGGAGAAGGCGCTACGCCATGAGTCGAGTGGGCGGCGTCACAAAGTAATCGCGCGACCAAGAAGAACGCTCGTCGGGGGCAATTGATATACCATCCGGTATGTTTTTTGTTAGATAAGGCACATTTATATTGTGAAAAAACAGGAAAAGTAAATAATAAAAAATAAAATAAAAAATATTAAAAATAGAGATATGCGGCGGCAAGGCGTCGGCATACTACGCATTACCCGCCACGGATCGATGGCGTGCCTAAGGGCGCGGATCCATGACGTGGCAACATCCATGGGCTGCATTTCGATGCCACGGCCTGGCCGTCGGCATAGATTTGCCACCCGACGGACAGGCGAGCGACGCGGATTGATGACGTGGCGGACGACGCGGATCGATGACGTGGCGTCTATGCCGACGGCCGCCGTTAGCCCGTCGGCGTAGACTGACGCCGTCAGAAGGCCATCTCCGTCCGGGTAGCCGGGCCCACGTGCTATGCCGACGGCCTTCTCTATGCCGACGGCCACCGTAGGCATATTTCTAGCGACGCCGACGTTTGAGCTTTGCCGACGGGGGCCATCGGCATCGATTGATATACGCCGACGGCTTTTCTATGCCGACGGCCTGGGCTGGGCCTTCGGAATAGGCCAATCTATGCCAACGGAGGCCGTCGGCATAGGTTCGGCCGTCGGCATCGTCAGTTATTCTGGTAGTGTACTGATGGGAGATAACAAGGAGTTGGGATTAAATTGCGAGGACGCCGTGAGAACTCAGAGAGCATTTGCAATGCTTTATCTTTCAATTGCACTTGCTCCTGGGCAGAAAAAAGCATGTGTGAACTGAAGCTCTTATATGATGTTGATAATGCATGCTGACTTGACGGATGTCAATTGGGGGAAATATGCCATAGATGAGATAGTAAGTGGCGCGAGGAAACTGAACAGGAATAATCCACTGCTCAAAATAACATTACATGGATGCCCTGCAATACTTGAGGTAATATATGAAAAATAATTGCTGATTCTTTTATAATATATTGTTACAGTCGTGCTGACATCATCTTGAAAACAAATTCTGTATTTTGACTCGGTGGACACTGGTTTCATTCAACTCGATTTATGAAAGTATTTTGCAGCCGTACATCATAGATAATAATAGCTAGAAGGTCTTAAAGGCAGACGATCATTCATTATGGTGGCCATCAAATATTGCTTTCAGTGCTGATGGGATGGTGGCGAGGTTGCCATCTAGCTGCAGTAACTCGACTGCCATGAGTTTCTTCTGATGAGCAAGTGTTTCCTGAGTATTCCAAACGAGTAAGAGTGAAAGTGAGTATTGTGTTGCAGAAAGTAAAGTACAAACAAAATTATATAGGCTTACATTGGAAAGCTTAGAAGCAAGTCCGATGCCACTGAAGTGACGAGCGATGTGAAGCATACAGACACTGCTCTCGTTGCGGGCAAACAATGTGGCAGAGAGAAACTGGAAATTTTTCTTCCAATTAGTTGAGTCAACATGCCATGATTTGAAATACTTTTTGAAACATGTGAAGAGGGCGTCGTGAAGCTTGTCAACAATAATAACATGGCTAGCTTTTTGGGCAGTGTAAGAACAAGCATCAGCCATAGGATCACACATGTGGATGACCTTCCTCTTGATGTCCCAACAATAGACAGTCCAGCCAGAAGGGAGGTAAGCTGGGATGATGAACTAAAAAGGTTGAAGTATCTTAATGATGTTGTTCTTATGAGAAAAAAGGACAGCATGTTCCGGGGGGTCAGCCTCGTCGTTAAACATGATGATGCCGCCTATTAGGCTGTCAGCCCAGCATTTGGACGGGTCGAGCTGTGCTGACAATTTGGACTGCTTCGGAGTTACCTCATCATCAGCATCATAAACTGTAATGGATAAGACGAGCGGATGGTGAAATAAAGTACGAGATATTTCTATGTTAATGAAAAGGACTGGATTATGCACGATAATGGTTGACATATAGTTTAGCTTGCTTTTCTTCACTATTGGACTAAACTCATTCATAGTGTGGGAAGAACTTCCTCCACGTATATTACCCTTTGGTGCTGCAGAGGTGGCGCCTGGAATGATGGGAATTTTGTTAGAAATTTAAAAAGGATTTGTGCATTGTGTTAATTAGCATACTAACCTTCAGACTTGGATTGCTGGTTGGATTGGCGGCCCAAATTTGATAAAAGAGGGACTTCAGCTGGCTGGAGCTGTTGTGCAATGCATGTTGAACCACGTAGCGAGCAACATATGCAACTTTCGGAAAGAATTGACAAGATGCTGTGGAGAAAGCGAGTATTTTCTTCATGAACAGAAAGCTTCAAAAGCATTGCAAGCTTTGAAGTACACTACATTGTGCTGATTCAGGAGTATGCCGAGCTCAGAATGTGGATGTATATATGCATGGATTAGGTACCGGCTGGAACAAAAAGGAATGAAGCTGTATTCAGGGACTTAATAAAAAAAAAGGTTGAAATGTTTACCAAATCTGGGTAGCTGTCTTTGAGGATGGTGGTGAATGCAGCAGGTGTAGGGATGTGTGACACATATGAAGAAGTTCCAGCTGACTGTTGTTGAGGACTCTGATTAATGGTACGTCTTTTAGTAGGATTGATTGGTTTCTTTGATGATGATGTGTTGGCTTCAGGCTTTCTGTCCCAAACGGCACGCATGTAGCAAGTCTGGGAGTGGTGACGGATCTGTAAAAATAATGTACAAAATTGCATGAGTATTTCATATGATTCCGATGCATGGATTGGTAAACTGCAGCAACACATACCTGGGGTACAGAGAAATCTGTCGGGCCAGGGCCAATTCTAGTGCATTGTATGATCATTTTCCTGATCCTTGATTCATCAAAGCAGGAAATGCGTGGATATGAATTGTGAGGGAGGTTTAGCATGCCAAGGTCTAGGTTGTCTAGATAAAAAATCTGCATTTTCATTCAATTATAGATTATTAATCATTTGAGGAACGAAACATTTCAGTAAAAAAACTGGATTCGTATTAGTGAATACCTAGAAAAAAGATGGCATCCCATCAAGTGAGTAACTGGCCTATTATTCTGAATGTCTTGCTGGACCTTCCAGCAAGCTGCCAGTAAATCAGCAAATACATACTCGGAAAAGTTGAAGTCCACGATTTTATCCGTGTTTGCAATAGCTGCCCAGTAATCTATTACTGACACGTCGTGCTTAGTAGACGGTGCGAGGATGTGGCCCATGGAATAAATCAGAAAAGCCGTCTTGAAACAGTCAATCTCTAAATTGCTCGCAATTGACTCAGATAAATCTTTCATTAGAACTGCTTCAACATTCTTGAGCACTTGATTCCCTTTGTCAGAAAAACCAAGAACAGATCTAAAGAACTGAACTGAACTTTCGGCTTGTTGATATTCAGGGCTATGGATGCCTATTGTGCCACATGGTATGCCAAAAACTTTGTGGATATCCTCTGGCCACAATTTAATAGATCTATCATGAGATAACTTGATGCATCTGTTCGGACCATGGACCATGCTCATGATCCATGTGCTGAATTTTAAATTAAGCCTAGTTATAGCTGGGAGACGCAACATGCCACCAAAACCAATTTCTACAACCAGCCTGCGTTTGAATTCGTTTAATGTAGTGATAAGAGCGCAAACTTTCTGAAGAGAGGTCCTGGATGTTGGGGTCGGGCAGGTGGGGTCACTGGCGGCAAGGTCGACGGCGGGGTGGTGCAGACCGTCATCTTGGTCCATGACGCGTGCTGATAGATTCATATATATGCAATATATGAGGACCGAGCGATGGAATCATATGAGATGTTGAAGAAGGAAGGGAGGGGGCATGGATGGATTTGGAAAGCTCACATGACGGTGACGACCGCGTGTTGCAGGAGCGGAGAGCGTGCTTCAGATCCCTCCTCTGTGGATGACCACTGCTGAAGGAGGGAAGATTGGGGATGGGGCGCGAAGAAGGGGTCGACAAGGTCGGAATTCTGGATCTAGGGTTCGTAGTGGAACAGAGTGTCGGGGGAAGAGAAGGTGGTTTGGGGAGGGAAGAGTGGTGTGGTGTCGCAGGGTAGGACAGTGAAGCGGGGAGATAACAGCAGATGGGTCGGTCGCGGATGAACAGTGATATTTGTTGCTTAGTGAAATATTCGTTTGATGGCCACTCCATGTAATTAATTAGAATAACTTATGAACACTGATCACGGTGGGGGCCGGAAGAATAATAACGTACTCTGTTTGATGGCCAATACATGTAATTAGCAGTACTAACTAATCTGTGTGATAATGCAGCAGACTGCAAAGATGGACAACTACTTTTTGCACAGCATGCAATGTCAGGTACAGTTGGGGAGGAGGTAGATGGATAAATGAGTGTGGGACATGCAACAATGTCAGGTACAGTTGGGGAGGAGGTAGATGTATAAATGAGTGTGGGACATGCAGCGGAACAAGCCAGGAGGAATAAAATACCAGAAAAGGAGCGGGAGAGAACGTTTCAATACGAAAACGCTGGCACAGAAAAATACTAATAGGCAGGGTCGGATGTGGGGTGAGATTCCGGGGACAGATGTCCCTAGGAACCAATGAGTATTTCCCAGCAGGAGCTCCTGTAGGTAGGTGAGGCCCCGGGAGCAGAACCAGCCGTCTACCCTGGCATCGCTCGCGTCGTCGTGGCGGTAGCGGTAGGAGAGGGGCTTGATGGTGATGGAGAATTGGAGATGCGGCGAACTGGGCCGAGGTGGCGGGAGAGGATGTTGGAGATCGTGTTTTCGGGTATGTCGACGTCGAGGTTAAGTGGCGCGGAGCTCCAGACGGGGCCACCGGCGGGAGAGCGCCTGTGTGCGGCAACCTTCGTTAGTTGGGAGGAGGGACACGATGGAGCCGAGGACCTCGTTAGGGAGGTTGCTGATGAAATCGGCGCGATCCGCCATGTGCGTGGTCTGATCTCGCCAACGAAACTGCTCTACAGACGACAATACAGTAGACGATGCGAGGACGATTAAGAATCCAGCGGCCATTGCTTCCCTGTACACATGCATGCGTGCAGGTGAATGTGGCGGACGGACACGCACTAGTGCAGAACCGCAATAGACCGGCTCAGGTGCTTTAGTGCCGGTTCACAACCGGCACTAAAATGTGGTCACTAAAGCCCCCTTTAGTACCGGTTCAAAGACGAAGTGCTAAAGGCCAACCACGCGGCACAAGGCAGCTCCGGGCAGGGATCCCTTTAGTACCGGTTGGTTACACCAACCGGTACTATAAGGTTGGGGTTTTAGTTTTATGATTTCTTTTCATTTAATTTTGTGTTTCCATTTTAATTCTTTTTCGCTTGCTGGTATTTTTACGATACTACACATTATACACGTTATGCATATATATATATATATATATATATATATATATATATATATAATTTCTAGTAGAACCAATCATGCATATATATATCATCAATGTCTCACAAACCACCATATTAATTAATTCACACATTCACACAAACACACATGTATAGCTATATATAATTTCTCCTACATATGCATGTTGCCTTCGGAGCCAGTGGAATTAGCCTAATTGGTGCCTTCGGAGCACGATGACAATTGGAAGTGGTTTTCATGGGGGCGGTAGTGGGTAATAGTATTCTCCCTTCGGATTTATGACCTGGTCGAGCAAAAATCCCGCTATTTCCTCTTGAAGTGCTTCTCACGCTCCGCTTCTATGAGCTTGTCCCGCACCTCTGTGAACTGTTAAGAAAGAGATCAATATGCATGTGTATTAGTTGTGTGACTAGATATCGATAATGGTATAAAAATTGTGAATAGTGTTACGACAAGCGTACCAATTCCTGTCTTTTGAGATATGCTCCTTTCGACGCCATCATGCGAATGTTCTCGCAAACACAGAATGCACAGATCAGTCCCCTGCCTGCTTCGTGGCCTTTACGAGAATGGAATTTGATCAGATAATAATTAATCAAGCATGATAATTAAAGAGATGGCAGCTAGCTAGCTAGCTAGTACTACTTAATTACTTACCTTGGGTCAAAACCATTTAAGCTTTTTTTCCATTCGCCTTCCGTGACGCTGATGAACCTTGCCCAAGCCCTGCCCGCCGACAAAGAAAATGAATAAAGGGGTTATTAAATAGTTCATATAATGAAATGACGAACTAAATAGGCCGAGATATATAATTAATAACGATTGAAATTACCTGTTGACTATCCCAAACAAGATGTTATAGTCAGTATTTGCTTTGAGTAGTGAGTCCAGTATTTCAACTGTTCCGGCGTCAACTTTAATGATACACAACATCCAATGATATCTGCATGCACACACGTTTGCATGTCTTAATTAAGCAGGCATATGTAAGCAAAAACATGTAGCTAGCTAGTAGGCAAAAATAGAGAATTTGTAGTACAAGACAGTGTGACTCACTGGAAGTTGTAAGGAAGTAGTATATCTTCATTGTATTTGAGGCGCTTCAAGAACTCTAGCATGTTGTCCTCTCTGGCCTTTTCGATGATGTGCATTTATTTTCCATGTGTATTAATTAACGGTGTTTGGGTCAATGAACCCAATGCCAAAGCGTCGACCTTTTCTCATTTCATATATCTTCATCCTGCATAATACCACAGAAAAGAATGTAGTGAGGATAATTACAGGTAATGATTGATCAAAAGGATCACTACAGCTAGCTTGAGACTTAAATTACAGAAAGAAATCACTTACGCATAATAGCAACGGCGATAGATTTGTCGAGTGCGTCTTGATTGTATAACTGAAACAGTTCGAGAATACTCAACGGACAGAGCTTTCTCATGGAAGTAAAGCTCCTCCTTGACATTCACCATGAGGGACAATCGATTGGAAATCTTGGTAATGTTCATGTACCATTGATGCAATTCATACATTCTCGTTGGGAGGTTCTTGACCTTCTCTGGCTTGACCAAAGGTTGGCCCCGGACATATTTCCGTTTTATTTCATCCTCTATAAGCACAGGCATGGGATCGATCTCGAGGAGTTGTCCAACAGTGATGTTGAGAACTTCAGCCTGCATTATATGGTCCTTGGTTATTACCACATTGCCCACGTCGGGAATGTAAACTGTTTGCCCACAATAATATTATTGGGCGCCCAGATCTTTATCACGTGTTGTTGGCACAACAAGCGAGAGGATCGATTAGCGCCTTTGTTCTCCCAGCCGGGAATGGTTTTCCGCATTTTTCGGTCAAATTGTTTGTTGTTTGCTCGATCCCGAGCTCGCCTCCTTACGTGAGACGTGCTCGATTTAACTTCCCGATGTGGCGCTCATAGTCTGTGTCAACAGGCTCGGGAGCTGGTGGTTGAGCCATACGAGTGAAGTGGTCAATCGCTTCCTTAGGCACTTTCTCCCTTGGCGGCGGTTGCGGTTTCAAAGGCAAAATGGGCTTCCACCCGGCCTTCGATATGGCTGCGTTTTCCTCCTCGGACCTGTCATAAGGCCTCTGCGGAAGAGGCGTGAGGCTTGGACCATATTTATATCGCTTGCCTCCACCTGCATTTCCTCTACTACCTCGACTCAGCATCACACGCACCAAAGCTGCTGGGTGTCTCTTCTGCGATTGATGAGGCGGTGGAGACAATGACGGGCTGAGTTGGACGAGGAGGAGTGGCTCAAGTCGTGCGGACTTGGAGGAGGAGTGGCCCGAGGTTGTGCCGACTTGGAGGAGGAGTGGACGTCCCACGCCTGTGGCAGACTTGGAGGAGGAGTGGCCTCGACACTTTGCCGGGACTTGGACGAGGTGGCCTGAGGTTGTGCCGGACTTGGAGGAGGAGTGGACGCCTGACGCTGTGGGCGGACTTGGAGGAGGAGGAGTGGCTCGACACTTTGCCGGACTTGGAGGAGGAGTGGCTCGACACTTTGCCGGGACTTGGTGGACTTGCAAGAGCGGAATCTCACGACTCGGTGGCGGACTTCGAGGAGTCGGCTGATGCGGTGTCGGTGGCCTTCGAAAGATGATGCAATCCTTTTTCCATAGGATGACACGATGTTTGGCCTCTCCGAGAAAGTGCTCGTCGTCACCTCCAGGAATCTACCGCGTTGAATCCACCTACATCTCTAATAGGTAAAGATGGGCCCTAATCCCACCCGAGGATGTGTAGATTGAGTACGTTCTCCATTCTACCCCGTTGGAGACAAAACTTCGCAGCACCTCCCGCTGTTCTCCAGATACATCGCCTCGGCAAATAGCCGAGAGAATGTGCTCCGAGAACAATGGGAGGCGCCGCCAAAATCCTTGTCTCGGAACGGGTAGAACAGGGAGAACATACCCAATCTACACATCCTCGGGCTGTCCGTGGAAAACGCTGGACAATCCGAAACAGCTGCGGTGATAAATATGCAATTGAATGCATATTTATCGATGCAACCCTTTCGGACATGAACTCCTCAAACTATGGTCATCACCGGTAAGTATCCCGATTATTGTCACTTTGGGGTTAACAGATCATAACACATAATAGGGGACTATAGACTTGCAAGATAGGATCAAGAACTCACATATATTCATGAAAACGTAATAGGGTCAGAACGGAAATCATGGCACTCGAGCCCTAGTGACAAGCATTAAGCATAACAAAGTCATAACAACATCAATCTTAGAACATAGTGGATACTAGGGATCAAACCCTAACAAAACTAACTTGATTACATGGTAAATCTCATCCAACCCATCACCGTACAACAAGCCTACGATGGAGTTACTACGCACGGCGGTGAGCATCATGAAATTGGTGATGGTGGATGGTTGATGATGACGACGGTGACGGATTCCCCTCTCCGGAGCCTCGAACGGACTCCAGATCAGCCCTCTCGAGAGGTTTTAGGGCTTGGCGGCGGCTCTGTATCGTAAAACGCGATGAATCCTTCTTCTTTATTTTTTTCTCCGCGAAAGCAAATATATGGAGTTGGAGTTGAGGTCAGTGGACGTCCAGGGGGCCCACGAGGCAGGGGCGCGCCCTAGGGGAGGGGGTGCGCCCCCACCCTCGTGGACAGGGTGTGGGCCCTCTATCTTCTTTTGCCATTATTTTTTATTAATTCTGAAAAGTTGCTCCGTGGATTTGTAGGTCATTCTGAGAACTTTTATTTCTACATAAAAATAACACCATGGCAGTTCTGCTGAAAATAGCGTCAATCCGGGTTAGTTCCATTCAAATCATGCAAGTTAGAGTCCAAAACAAGGGCAAAAGTGTTTGGAAAAGTAGATACGACGGACACGTATCACATAGATCAGATAAGGATTTGTCACTCTGATTATCGGAGAGGTATCTCTGGGCCCTCTTGGTAATGCACATCATATGAAGCCTTTCAAGCAATGTGACTAATGAGTTAGTTACGGGATGATGCACTATAGAACGAGTCAAGAGACTTGCCGGTAACGAGATTGAACTAGGTATAGAGATACCGACGATCGAATCTCGGGCAAGTAACATACCAATGACAACGGGAATAACTATGTTGACATTGTGGTTCGACCGATAAAGATCTTTGTAGAATATGTGTGAACGGATATGTGCATCCAGGTTCTGCTATTGGTTATTGACCGGAGAGGTGTCTCGGTCATGTGTACATAGTTCTCGAACCCATAGGGTCCGCACGCTTAACGTTCGATGACTATAGGTATTATATGAGTTATGTGTTTTGGAGACCGAAGGTTGTTCGGAGTCCCGAATGAGATCACGGACATGATGGAGTCTCGAAATGGTCGAGAGGTAAAGATTGATATATTTAAAGGTTATATTTGGACACCGGAATGGTTTTGGAAAGGTTCAGATATTTTTTGGAGTACCGGGAGGTTACCAGAACCCCCCGGGGAATTTTTGGGCCTACATGGGCCTTAGTGGAGAGGAGGAGGCAGGCCACCGTAGGTGGCGCATCATACGTCTCCAATGTATCTACTTTTCCAAACACTTTTTCCCTTGTTTTGGACTCTAACTTGCATGATTTGAATGAAACTAACCCGGACTAACGCTGTTTTCAGCAAAACTGCCATGGTGTTGTTTATTGTGCAGAAAACAAAAGTTCTCGGAATGAACTGAAAATCCACGGAGATAACTTTTGGAAAATATTAAAAATACTGGCAAAAGATGAAGGCCGGGGGGGCCACACCCTGTCCATGAGGGTGGGGGCGCGCCCCCCTGTCTCATGCCCCCCTGATGCTCCACCACCTCAACTCCAACTCCACATATTCCGTTTCACCGAGAAAAAAATCAGAGAGGAAGTTTCATCGTGTTTTACGATACGGAGCCGCCGCTAAGCCCTAATCTCTCTCACCAATTTCATGATGCTCCGGCGAGGGGGATTCATCGTTGTCGTCATCATCAACCATCCTCCATCACCAATTTCATGATGCTCACCGCCGTGCGTGAGTAATTCCATCGTAGGCTTGCTGGACGGTGATGGGTTGGATGAGATATACCATGTAATTGAGTTAGTTTTGTTAGGGTTTGATCCCTAGAGTCGGTGTCAAAACCGGCGGATCTCGGGTAGTGGGTCCCGAACTGTCCGTCTAGGCGGATGGTAACAGGAGACAAGGGACACGATGTTTTACCTGTGTTCGGGCCCTCTTGATGGAGGTAAAACCCTACGTCCTGCTCGATTGATATTGATATTGTGGATGTTTACAAGAGTGGATCTACCACGAGATCAAGGAGGCTAAACCCTAGAAGCTAGCCTATGGTATGATTGTAAGGGTTGTTGTGATCGTAGTCCCACGGACTAGAGCCATCCGGTTTATATAGACACCGGAGAGGGCTAGGGTTACATAGAGTCGGTTACAATGGTAGGAGATCTACATATCCGTATCGCCAAGCTTGCCTTTCCACGCCAAGGAAAGTCCCATCCGGACACGGGCGTAAGTCTTCAATCTTGTATCTTCATAGTCTTGGAGTCCGTCGATGATGATAGTCCCACCAATGATAGTTCGGCCGATGATGGTAGTCCGCTATCCTACACCCCTAATCCAGGACTCCTCAAGAGCCCCTAACCAGGCTTCAATGACGATAAGTCCGGCGTATGTTGCTTGGCATTGCAAGGCGGGTTCCTCCTCCAAGTGATAGAAGATTGTGAACACCAGGATAGTGTCCGCTCGCAAAATAAATTCCACATTCCAATCAGAGAGAATAATAATATATACACAAGTTCAATCTGCGGACGCTTTTTTGTGGCATGACGTCACACCACTACCAAGCCATTACTCAATTATTTTTACTTTACCACCTCAAGATGCATTTAGCTAAGCGGTTTCCTTGCACGTGTTGTCGGCAGTAGATTGTGTTTCCTTAATCCGGATTCTCATTAATACGGACGTGGGTAACCCAACCGCCGCCTATTCGCCAAGCCCTCTATCGGCGAGTCCCAAACGGTCACGGAGATGGCTCTTGGTATTCTCCCTCTTTATAACGGGACCAAGGCTCATTCCTTTTCTTCAATCCTCCATCGAATCCTCTCCCTGCTCCAAGTTCCAGCACCTAGAGCTCCAGATTCGAGCGCTTCGGACTTTCAACGATGTCCGGTTCCGACCTCCAGGGCCGGTGGATGCCCTCCTCCGTCACGGAGGAGGACGTGCTAAAGTTGCGGGAGGCCAAGTACCTGTCTTACGAGATTTCGCACAGGTTGCCTGCCGAAGGGCAGGCCATCCCCACCCCTGAGCCCGGCGAGTATGTCATTTTCGTATCCCACCTCCGTCGGGGTTTAGGCTTCCCGATGGATCCTTTTGTGAGAGGGCTCATGTTTTACTATGGGTTGGAATTCCACGATTTGGCTCAGGAGTCCATCCTCCATATTTCCGCATTTATAGTCGTCATGCGAAGCCTTCCTCCGCGTCACCCCTCACTTCGCCTGTGGTCAAGACCTTTAATGTGGCGCCAAGATGATCGGGGCGCTAAGCGGAGTGTGGCGAGGCGGCCATAAGTAAGAGGGCCGATGCCCTGCGGGTCCGCTGGCTCCTTCCAAGAGGAGCTCGGCCTATGGCAGCAAGAGTAGTTCTATATTACTGCCCGAGGGGCCGCAGACAAAAGCCTCCGCCCTTATTCCGCCTGGGACCTCCACGACGGTTGATGTCGTGGGTCAACCAAGGGCTCAACTGGTGCCGTCAAGGACGTGCCCCTCTTTGCGAGGTCGGATTCGAGATCTCCAAACGAGGGAGATCGATATGGTGGTGGTGATGCAGGTTATGCTGATTAGGCGTCTCCTGCCTTGCAACGCCGCCCTCTCCGCTATGGGAGTTCAATCCGAGGGTCCATGGATTCTTCAACACTTCATGGGCTTGACACCCCACGGAGATGTACAAATTATTCTTCGGATCGCAACAGGTCGTCCGAATTGACCGAGGATGCCGGACTAAGCTGCAATCGCCGGATACTCAAGTAAGTAGTTCCGAGTCCCGGACATACCGCTTTGTTTGCCTTTCGATGATTCGCCTTATGACCAATTTCCTTCTACACAGGAGTGGATAGCGGAAGCAAAATTGATACGGTGTCCAGCCCCCTCCCGAGACCGCTACCGGATCCCGTCTTTGGTCCGGATGCTTGAGGTTGCGCGTTCGGAGGAAGACGAAGGGGAAAACAAGGAAGCTACTGCCTCACCTAAGGAGGCTCTTGAAAGAGGGGGGATCGAGAATCCCTCCCCCCAAGGGGAGAAGAGGACTCCCTCCTAGGACCCGGGCAAAGCCCTAAACGGGGAAGAAATCTTCGCCAGAGGTCCTGCGTCTGGGAGGCCCCGCCGCACAATCTCCCTTAATGAGTCAGCCTCCAACGAGCCGTAAGTAGAAAGAAAAGAGTTTTATGATAAGGGACATCCCTATTTGTGCTTCTAAGGATAACTAAAGTTTTACCTTGTAGTTCGGATCTCCGCCCTTCGCAGATGAGCTTCGTCTTCGGGGACCTTCGTCCGAGATGATAGAGAGCGAGACGCCTCCGTCCGGCGCGCGTCGGATAGGGCGGACGAGCCTGAAGTGTCGCCACGGGAGGGAGCCCCGGGTTTGGCAAAGCCGGATAGTTCGGCGCCAACTGGTGTACGGTCAAGGATCTGCTGAGAAGGCGTCTATCTCGTAAGATCAGCACGCATTGATGAGCATGGTGATTGAAAGGATTTCGTCCGCCGAAGGCGGGTTGCACGATGCCGTCAGGAGTTTACTGGCGGGGTTTGAGGTACGTAAAAATGACACACTTTTTAACAGTTTTGCATATAGAATGTGCCCTGTATAGATAGTAGCCCCTGAGACTCGGTAGGTTGTCGAAATCGACAGCTGCGCGGAGGATCAAAATCGCAGTTTAAATTCGCCGTCGTGCCGATGCAGGTGGCGGGTCGTCCGAGGGCCAGCGGACCGATGGAGTTGCTGAACTAAAGCGGCAACTCGATGTCATGCGGATGCGACATCACGCTGGTCAACAGCGACTTGATGAGTCGCAAGGTAAGTGTTATCGCGCAGTCACTTGGTAAGGGAGCCGAAGCCATCTCCTTACAACATGTGCGTGAAATGCAGATAGTGCCGCTGCCGTGGAGAGCCTTCGGGCCGAACTTGCTCAAGCCAAGGAGCAGGCCAGAAGGAGTAATGCGGCGGCCTCGAGGGCGGCCGAGGAGTTAGCGGCCGAAGGGTCGCATGCGCCGGTTAGGGAAGAGATGGCCGAAATGGCCATAAAGTTAAAAGATGCTACCGACCGTAATGAGGCTCTTGTGAAGGAGCGCCTAGCGGGGCAAGAAGACCTGCGGAAGGCCACCTCCGAAGCGAAGAATGCCCGCTCTGCAATGCGGGCTATGAAGGAAGAGCTGCGCTAGGTCGGAGATATTGTAGCTGGCAAGCCTTTTCTGCTGCGCCGAAGGTTCACGGATCCAAAATATGCTCAGCTGGGCCAACTGTGGTGTCCGGAGGACCCTTATATGGACTTAGCCGCTGAAAAGTGTGGATGCCATTGTGCATTTTCAAGTCGGAAGGATCACAAGACGGAAGAGCTGTTTTGGTCTCAATTCCATAGTCCAAGCGCTCACTTCCGCTGACCGACCGCTTGGCTGAGTGGGCTGAGCTAAATAGGTTGTCCGGGCTTGCTATGACAGATATAGTGACTCATATCCGTCCGAGATAGGCCCCACCAAGAGTTATTTTGGCTTATTGCGGCAATTTCTTGAAGGCGGTGCCGCATATCAAGGCGATGAAGCGGTTGGCTGCATAGAGGTGCTGCGCGGATGGCGCCGCCTTGTGAAGACACATTGGACAGAGATGGATGCCACCGCTGTTGCGACCCGGGTTCGGATGATAACCGGTTACCCGTCGAGCACTATTTTGGCGAAGTACTGCGTGGTGCTCGTGTAATAGAGTCACAATGCTCGAAAAATGTTACGTTCGAATGAACATTTATATGATGTAAAACGATATTTATGATGTAAGCGCCTTTTATACTTGTGCGTTCAAGTAATAGAATATCTCCTATGCGGCCGTTCATGTATACGTGTGTATAACCTGAAAGATGGCAGTCGTCGGCTTCAGCCCCACGCACAAGGTGCGGGGGTGTTCGCAAAAATAGCGCGTTTTCACACTTAATCCGACGTCTTGGTCCTGTAAAGGAGGTGGTAGCGTAGCAAACGAGGCAACCGGAATATAATGCTTTATCACTTTCACTTAGCCATGGAGCTCGAGGGTGGGGCTACGACATAGCCCCTGGGGGCACCGCGCTCTCCGAATTTGGGGTGCGGATGTGCCTGGCCGGGAAACGGCCCTTCGTCCAAAGCGAGGAATCCTAAACATTCCCATAGTCGATCGAGTGGTTGACCAGTCTCTCGTATCATGACAGTCATTTTTCGCTTTCATCGAGGTGCTTGCCCACCGAACCGGGGCACAATCGCAGTAGTTCTCCTGGAGCCGCGTTAGCCGATGATACGGAACGTAAGGCAGCAAAACACAGGAGCCGGGCAAACCCAACATTTGACCAAAGACATGATTCGGAGCTGATGCATATAAGGCCTAACTCGAGACGCCGAACACTCCCGAAGGTGTTCGGTCTTTATAATAGCGGGCAAAACAAAGCCCTAAGCCCCTTGTGTCCAGGTACGGGCAGGTTCTTCTGGCGCGGCCGATGCCAAAACGCCAGTCTCCACTCTGGTTATAATGATAAACCAGGGGATTATAGCAACAAGAGACAGTAAGAAAGGTTTACGTAGGGTCTTAGTCCGAAAAGAGTCCTTAACGGGTCCCTCATCGCACGTCTGCGCCTGTGTCTCCGTTGTGCCGTATCCTGGACGGGTGTGCACGCTGTTCATCTGTAAAAAAAGAGAAGAACTTGGTTGGAAAGGAAATCGTGCGAGAAAGTGCATAAAAAATTGAAATATAGATTAAGAAAGCTGAGCCTATGCTAGCTCATTATGGCTTGTATGTGCAAAGCCTTGTAGAGGGATGTGCGGCTAGGTAGCCCCTAGCTTATTTATTCCGGACTCGTCCAGCCGTGTCCGGGTCTCAAGCGACCTTTAATGAAATGATGCCACGTGGACCGGGCATTTTAAGCGTAAGAGACGCGTAATGTGGTATTGCATTGAAGCGGACGAAAGCTTCCTCGTCCCAAAGGATGTTTGATAGCTACTTGTAAATGGGGCGACATGAAAGGTTAGCTTTTTCTCGTCGGAAGTTGTCAGTGACCCGACACAACTTCTAGTAATAATGAAACTGTGCACCTGGCGTGGGGCCTGGCGCCACTCCTTTGAAGGAAGTGCGGCTATGCCGAATTGTAGTAGGGTCTATCCCAACTTGCGGATTGTGTCCGGAAATAGCAGGTTCAAGTCACTGCCGCCGTCCATCAAAAGCTGCGTTAATTGCAGCCCGTCTATTATGGGATCCAATATCGTAGGCAGTCTATCCTGTGTTCCGGATACTTCTGGACTAATCCAGATGGTCGAAAGTGATTGGTTTTGACGTCCAATCTCGGTCCACTGGGGTGGATCATGCGACACTTGTCTTAGCAAGTGCCGTGTTGGCTTTCCGTACTATCACGTGAAGCGAGTTTACTGTTTTGACTTCTTGTGGGGAAGTCTTTTGACTTCCGGTGCTCTGCTGGTGGGGTTCTTCATCGTCCTCACTTGGCACATCGAGCCCCTTGTGTCCGGCGTTGAGTCTGCCGGACTGTTTGAAAACCCAACAATTTCGGTTGGTGTGGTTTGCAGGCCTTCCGGGGCTACTATGGATTTGACATATCCGATCTAAAATTTTGTTTAAATTTGATAGCTCGTCTCTGTTCTCCTTAAGAGGCTGTGTTGTATTGTTTGGCCGCGAGCTTTTGAATCCGGCGTTGACCGCCGTGCCCTTTGGGCTTTTTCTTTATTCCGCGCTGGTCTTTCTGCGCCGTGATCGTCTGCTTCCATCTCTCGATCTCGGATGTACTCGGTCATTGCCGGTGCTGCATCTTGCTAGCCAGTTGTCTTCTCCTAACAAAAGCGCGCCATGAGGCTTGTTAGCGCTGCCATTGTTCTTTGCTTCTCTTGGCCGAGGTGTCTAGCGAGCCATTCGTCTCGGACGTTGTGTTTAAAAGCTGCTAGGGCTTCAAGGTCCTGACAATCGACTATTTGGTTCTTTTTGGTAAGGAACCCGTGACTCTCCGGCTGTTGGGTTATATGACTCCGATCATCTCAGATCCGGAGGGCGGACATAAGTCCCTTGAAAATTTGCTCTAAACGCGCCCTCAAGCTCTTCCCAACTTCCAACAAGATTTTCTCGGGAGGCTTTTGAGCCAATGCCGAGCTGGCCCTTTGAGCTTGAGGGTAGGTATTTTATGGCGTGGAGATCATCTCCTCTAGCCATGTGTATGTGTAGTATGTAATCTTCTATCCGCATCCGGGTGCATTGTGCCGTCGTATGCGCTTCTATGTTTATGGGTTTGAACCCTCTGAAATTCATGATCCGCAAGACCTCATCGGTAAAACATAAGCGGGTGTGCTGCGCCTGTATTTGGGTTTGCCGCTGTCTTGGACACCTCTCGTGGTGTGTTACTTCACAGGGTCCTCTTTTTGGCCCGTAGATGGACCTAGTTGGGTCGTCCGTTTTCCTAGGATTATAATTCGGCTTGTGTGCAGCCCCGCTTGTCGCTTTGGGCCTCTCATCTGGCCGTCTATCCGGCCAGGCGGCCTCTTTATTTTTTGACTGTGAAGGCTCTATGGCTTCCTCGTCAAATTCTGGCAGCAACTTGCGCTTCGGGTAGCTCTTAGTTTGATGGCCATTGCCATATTTGTCTGTAGTCTTGAATACTTTGCTCCACTTCATTCTGAGCGTGTCTTCTGCTGTTTTGAGCTCCGCTTCGCTTCTTCTTCAAACTTCTTGCAAGTGGCGACGAGTTTTTTGTGTATGTTCTTATGCTCCGGTGTTGAGCCCGGACTATTGATTGCTCCGTAAAGGGGTTGATTATCCGGCTCGTCTTGTTCGTCGTCCGCTGGTTTGCCCTACTCTATCGCTGGGTCGTTAGGAAGGCTGCTTTGATCGAGGCGGGACTTAGGGCGGCGTCTTCGTCGCCGCTTTTGGTTCTTTATCGGCGCAGATTATCCTCTGCCGCGTCCGTTGTTCCTCGTTATCGCTTCTTCGGTGTCCACCATGTATATGTCGATGACGAGGTGGTCTTCCAAAGGTCTCAGTAGGCACCGGTTCTTGGTAGTCTCCGGCATCGTCGTCCATACCGTCAATGTCTTCGGAGTCGTAGTCAAGTACGTCGGTTAAATCGTCGACGGTGGCTACGAAGTGGGTGGTGGGTGGGGTCTGAATTTCTTCGTCGTCCGCATCCCAACCATCCTGGCCGTAGTTCGGCCAGGGCTCTCCGGATAGCGAGAGATGCTTCAGTGAATTTATGATATCGCCGAAGGGCGAGTGCTGAAAGATGTCCGCAGCGGTAAATTCCATGATCGGCGCCTACCGGATTTGACCGGGCAGGGGCGCAGGAGGTTCGTGAGTCCGCAGGAGTCCGCACGCCGGAGTCATGAGCTTTATGCGGGACAAGGTAAGTGTTCGCTCCATGGCCGTAGAAGTTGCAGCTCCCGAGGCGGTGTCCAGCCATCCGCCCTCGATCCGAGCGATCGGCTCCGGACTATGGGTCGGAGCTGATTCGTGTCGGACCTCAAGGTGCTGTCCGCGCGGCAGTTAGGTCATGCCGATCGTGATAGCGCTGCACGCCGGCTGTGGCTTAGATCCATCGAAGATCAAGTCCCCGCGATATCGGCCGTGAAGTTTAGGCTGCCAAACCTGACTCGACGGCCAGGGCGTAGCTTCGATCTGCTTCCAGATGGCTGCGAAGTTGGCCCGCAGCGGTCCGCCGAATCTGAAGATCTGTCCGAGGAGAAAAGTCTCACCCAGGACTGAGTCGTTGTTGATTGAAGAGGCCATCAAGCCTATCGGTGACGGCTACGTAGGAACTCTCAATGAAAGCACCAATGTCGGTGTCAAAACCGGCGGATCTCGCGTAGGGGTCCCGAACTATGCGTCCAGCGGATGGTAACAGGAGACAAGGGACACGATGTTTTACCCAGGTTCGGGCCCTCTTGATGGAGGTAAAACCCTACGCCCTGCTCGATTGATATTGATATTGTGGATGTTTACAAGAGTGGATCTACCACGAGATCAAGGAGGCTAAACCCTAGAAGCTAGCCTATGGTATGATTGTAAGGGTTGTTGTGATCGTAGTCCCACGGACTAGAGCCATCCGGTTTATATAGACACCGGAGAGGGCTAGGGTTACATAGAGTCGGTTACAATGGTAGGAGATCTACATATCCGTATCGCCAAGCTTTCCTTCCACGCCAAGGAAAGTCCCATCCGGACACGGGGCGAAGTCTTCAATCTTGTATCTTCATAGTCTTGGAGTCCGGTCAATGATGATAGTCCGGCCAATGATAGTTCGGCTGATGATGGTAGTCCGGCTATCCGGACACCCCCTAATCCAGGACTCCCTCACCTAGTATCCACTATGTTCTGAGATTGATGTTGTTATGACTTTGCTATGTTTAATTCTTGTCACTAGAGCCCGAGTGCCATGATTTCAGATTTGAACCTATTATGTTTTCATGAATATATGTGAGTTCTTGAAACTATCTTGCAAGTCTATAGTCACCTATTATGTGTTATGATCCGACAACACAGAAGTGACAATAATCGGGATACTTCTCGGTGATGACCATAGTTTGAGGAGTTCATGTATTCACTAAGTGCTAATGCTTTGGTCTGGTTCTCTATTAAAAGGAGGCCTTAATATCCCTTAGTTCCCACTAGGACCCCGCTGCAAACGGGAGGGTAGGACAAAATATGGCATGCAAGTTCTTTTCCATAAGCACGTATGACTATATTCGGAATACATGCCTACATTACATTAATGAACTGGAGCTTGCTCTGTGTCACCCTAGGTTATATCTATTACATGAGGAATCGCATCTGACATAATTATCCATCATTGATCCAATGCCTAGGAGCTTTTCACATATTGTGCTTCGCTTATTTACTTTTCCGTTGCTACTGTTACAACTACTACAAAACTGCTATCTTTACTTTTGCTACTGTTACCATTACTATCATACTACTTTGCTACTAAATACTTTGCTGCAGATACTAAGTTATCCAGGTGTGATTGAATTGACAACTCAACTGCTAATATTTAAGAATATTCTTTGGCTCCCCTTGTGTCGAATCAATAAATTTGGGTTGAATACTCTACCCTCGAAAGTTGTTGCGATCCCCTACACTTGTGGGTTATCAAGACTAATTTCTGGCGCCGTTGCCGGGGAGCACAGCTCTATTATTTGAGTCACTTGGGATTTATATATGCTGACCACTGTGAAGAACTCGAAAGACGCAAGAACTAAGATTTTTCCCTCAACTACGAGGGGAGGTAAGGAACTGCCATCTAGCTCTGTACTAGATTCTCCTTCTGTTATGAGTAAAATTGCGACACCTAAACCTGCTACTGCTATGAATTCTGATATGTCGCATGTTATTGATGATGCCACTTCTGCAATGCACGATACTTATGATGAAACTACTTCTATGCTTGATACTACTGTGCCATTAGGTAAATATCTTGATGAACAACTTGCTAGGGTTAGAGAGAATGAAATAACTTAAAATGAAATCATAGATGAAAGTGATGATGAAGGTTCTCCCCCTAATTATGAATTGCCTGTTGTTCCTGAGGGTTATGTTATGGATGAAGAAGATGCTAGAGCTATTTTTGCTTGCAAAGATAGATATGACCTTAAGAAGTTATTAGCTAAATGGAAGCAGCAATCTCTTAATGCTAGAATGAAACCTGACCCTGCTTTTGCTACTTCACCTATCTGTGCTAGTGATTAGGATTATTAATTCTCTGTTGATTCTGAGATTATTACTTTGGTTGAATCTGATCCTTTTTATGGCCTTGAATCTGAAACTGTTGTGGCACATCTTACCAAATTAAATGATATAGCCACCCTGTTTACTAATGATGAGAAGTCTCGCTATTATTATATCCTTAAGATATTTCCGTTCTCATTAAAGGGTGATGCTAAAACTTGGTCTAATTCTCTTGATCCTGGTTGTGTCGTAGTCCCCGTGATATGATTTATTACTTCAACGCTAAATATTTCCCTGCTCATAAGAAACAAGTTGCCTTATGGAAATATATAATTTTGTGCAAATAGAAGAAGAAAGTCTCCCACAAGCTTGGGGGAGGCTTCTACGATTACTTAATGCTTTGCCTCATCATCCTCTTAAGAAAAATGAAATACTTGATATCTTCTATAATGGACTAACCGATGCTTCCAAGGACTACTTGGGTAGTTGTGCTGGGTTGTGTTTTCGTGGAAAGAACAAATGCACCAAGCTGAATTGTTATTGAATAATATGTTGACTAATGAAAATAATTGGACTCTTCCTGAGCCAATTCCCGAGGCAATTCCTGAACCAATTGAGCCAACTCCTGAGCCTATTCCTAAACCTACTCCAAAGAAGAGAGGCGTTCTATTTCTCAGTCCTGAAGATATGCAAGAGGCAAAGAAATCAATGAAAGAAAACGGTATTAAAGCCGAAGATGTTAAGAACTTACCTCCTATTGAAGAAATAAATGGTGTTAATATACCTCCTGTCGAAGAAACACATTGTCTTGATAACCTGACACAGGTAGTAAAGGTAAATTCTCTCTATAGATATGATAAGGTTGAAATTCCCTCTACTAAATTTCATAGCCAGTGCTTAGATGAATTTGATGACTTTATGGCTAGACAAGAAAGTTTCAATGCTTATGTTGGTAGGGAATTAAAGAATAATGCTTTCGAGATAGGATGCTTGAGTGATTATATGGCTAGAGTTAAAGGTGAACTTAAACTCATTAGCAAATATGCTTCTATGGTTACAACTCAAGATGAGCAAGTACTTAAAGCTCAAAGTGATTTGCTCGATGAACTAAATAATAAACATGACTTTGCTGTTAGAGTGGCTACTAGAACTGGTAGAATGACTCAGGAACCTTTGTATCCTGAAGGCCACCCTAAGAGAATCGAGCAAGATTCTCAGAGAAATAATGTAGATGCACCTAGTCCTTCTAAAAAGAAGAAAAAGAAAAATGATAAGACTTTGCATGCTTCTAGTGAACCTGTTGAAGACACACTTGAGAATCCCAATGATATCTCTATTTCTGATGCTGAAACACAATCAGGTGATGAACATGAACCTAGTGATAATGTTAATAATAATGTTCATGTTGATGCTCAACCTAGCAAAAATAATGAAATAGAGATTGAACCTACTGTTGATGTTGATAACCCACAATCAAAGAATCAACGCTATGATAAGAGAGATTTTGTTTCTAGGAAGCATGGTAGAGAAAGAGAACCATGGGTTCAGAAACCCATGCCCTTTCCTCCTAAACCATCCAAGACAAAGGATGATGAGGATTTTGAGCGTTTTGCTGAAATGATTAGACCTATCTTCTTACGTATGCGCTTAACTGATATGCTTAAATCAAATCCTTATGCTAAGTATATGAAGGATATCATTACAAATAAAAGAAAGATACCGGAAGCTGAAATTTCCACCATGCTTGCTAATTATAAATTTAAGGGTGGAATACCAAAGAAACTTGGAGATCCAGGAGTACCAACTATACCATACTCCATTAAAAGAAACTATGTTAAAACTGCTTTATATGATCTTGGAGCCGGTGTTAGTGTTATGCCTCTCTCTTTATATCGTAGACTTGAATTGAATAAGTTGACACCTACTGAAATATCTTTGCAAATGGCTGATAAATCAACTGCTATACCTGTCGGTATTTGTGAGGATGTGCGTGTTGTGGTCACAAATGTCACTATCTTAAAAGACTTTGTTATTCTTGATATTCCCGAGGACGATAGTATGTCGATTATCCTTGGTAGACCATTTTTGAATACTGCAGGGGCTGTTATTGATTGCAACAAAGGCAACGTCACTTTTCATATTAATGGTAATGAGCATACGGTACACTTTCCGAGGAAACAACCTCAAGTTCATAGCATCAATTCTATTGGAAAAAGTCCAACTATTATTATTGGAGGTTTTGAATTTCCTCTTCCTATTGTAAAGAAAAAGTATGATACTCTTATTGTTGGGGATGTTCACATCCCCGTTGAGGTAACCTAGTGTTATTCGAAATTTCTCCGGTTCCATTTTATTCGAAATGAGTTTGTTAACAAGACTTGATCAACCTTGTTAGTGGATTCATTTTGATGATCATGAGATGGATGAAACTACAAGGCACAACTTTCTGTACCCTCCTTTTACTTTCTGTTATTTAGAATAATAAAGAAAAAATAGTATTATCGGTCTGTTTTCTGAATTATCCATGCAATAAAAAATGTCTCGAAAATAAAAGTGCTCCAAATGCCCTGCAAATTTAGTATGATTTTTTATGGAATATTTGAGGATTTTAGGCACTGAGAACACTGCAGGGAGGCAAGCACCTGTCCACGAGGGTGGAGGGCGCGCCCACACCCCCTGGGCGCGCCCCCTATCTCGTGGGCCCACGGTGGCCCCCCTCCACTAATTCCTGCACCCATACACTTCGTCTTCATCCCAAAAAATCCCCATCCAGCTCAAGCACGAGTTCTAGCTCGTTTTGCTGCGATTTTCGATCTCCTTGCTCAAAGCTCCATTCATAAAACTGCTTTGGGAGATTGTTGCTTGGTATGTGACTCCTCCATTGGTCCAATTAGTTTTTGTTCTAGTGCTTTATTCATTGCAAAAAATTTCTGCATAGGTGACCCTGTTCTTGAGTTTGCATGTCAAATTTATGAGGTCCGAAGTGATTCTAATGCATGATATTGGCTCTAGGCACTTGTAGGAGTAGTTGCTACCAATCTTGTTTAGTTGTATTCACTTTTGTTTTGAAGTTACTAAAAATTTCAGAAATTTTCAGAAAAAGATGAAGAGGTGGTTCTTGAGGGGCTCCTCTAGCCAAAGCTCCAAGGATAAACAAGCTAAGGAAAAAGAAAAGGCCAAGTATAATCTTCCTCGCGTAGGGGAAATACGACCGTGTGAATGGCCGTGTGATAATTTCTTGAGAACAGCCGGGATTTATGAAGACTTTTATTCTTTGGTTGAAAGTGCGGGCCTCACCGACTTCCTCCACGACCGGATCGAACAGTATCTCTTACTTACCAATACTTTCGTGCAAAACTTTTACTATTATCCCAAGAAATCACCTCCTTCAGTATCTTTTCATTTATATGATGAGGCTAAGGAAATTTCATTACGTAATTTTTGCGCAGTTTGTAGAATACCCTTTGAGGGCAGCCTAGCTGAACCACATCATAAAGATGTGGATGGTTTTATTGATACTATTACCATAGGGGAACCGAGAAAGGGTTCCAATGCGAGGATCACTAGCATACATTTTCCTGTTTTACGCTACTTTGCCATATTTCTAGTCGATGCTTAATTGGTCGTGGGAATAGTGGAAACTTAAGTATTCCTGATATTATTATTCTGCTCCATGCGTTATTTGGTGATAACACTTTTAGTATGGATGTCGTTATTGCTAAACGGTTAAGTTTAGACCGTACAAAGGGCCCCATCTTTGGAGGTATCTATGCTGCACGTCTTGCTAAACATTTTGAGATACCTGTTAGGCATGATGAGAAAGAGGAAACACTGCTGCCCCTTACCTTTTTAGATTACAGGAGCATGGTAGCGCATGAGTTTATTGTTTACAATGATGATAAGATGCTTCTATATAACCTGAGATTTAACAATAAACACAATGAGATTATTACCCTGCCTGCACCTTCTTTGTTTGATTTAACTGCAAGTCATTATCTTGTCATGCCAAAGGATGTGTACGCGCATCAAGGCCAGACATCAGCTCCAGAGCCTTAGCCGGAACCTCCACTGGACCCTTATCGTCCATCATCTTATCAGTTGGATCCGGAGGAGATCGCTAGCCAGTGGTATCCTGATGGCACTCCTTAGTACACCGGGGAGAGTAGCCGCTATCCTTGGCATTAGACCAACTTAGGCCAAAAGCCTAAGCTTGGGGGAGTACGTATTTCTCACCAACTTTACATTCATGTTCACACACTATTCTAGTTGTCGGTGCTCATAATCTTTCATTTTATTATCCATGCTAGTTTAAATTTCCTTTTGCTAGTTTTCTTCTTGTGTGTTTGATAAACCTTATGAAAAACAAAAAAAATCAGTTAGTTTAATTTCTATGCTTGTAGTAGTAATTCAAATGAAAACCCAAAAATATTTCTCGTTCTTCTTTTACTTGTCGGGAGCTCTCCCGTGTAAATAGTTTTATTTCTTTTCTTTCCTTTGGGGGTCAAGAGTAGAAGACCATATTGAAAATGCTTAGTGGCTCTCATATGCATGGTTGTTGATTTAACTTACAGCCTATATTACTTTGTCTTCTCTCTTGAATTGAGTGCTTGCAGATTCCATCTTAGTCCAATGCACGTGCATTATTATTATTATACACACCGTTTGGTTGTGCAAGTAAAAGGCAATAATGACGATATATGATGGACTGATTGAGATAAGAGAAGCTGGTATGAACTCGACCTCTTTTGTTTTTGTAAATATGATGAGTTCATCGTTCCTAATTCAGCCTATTATGAATAAACATGTCTGCAATGACATTTAGAGATTATAGTTGCTTATGCCATGCTCAGTTAGCTAGGATCTTATAATAGTTTACCTTGCGTGCCAACATGCTATTAAAATGATTGTGATGTGGTATGATGAGATGGTATCCTCTTTTGAATAAATTGAGTGACTCCACTTGGCACATGTTCACGCATGTAGTTGAAACAAAATCAACATAGCCTTCACGATATTTATGTTCATGGTGGATTATATCCTACTCATGTTTGCACCTAGTATAGATTAATTTTAATGCATGTTCATGACTGTTGTCGCTCTCTCAGTTGGTCGCTTCTCAGTCTTTTGCTAGCCTTCACCTGTACTAAGCGGGAATACTGCTTGTGCATCCAAACTCCATAAACCCCAAAGTTATTCCACATGAGTCCACCATACCTTCCTTTATGCTGTATCTACCTGCCGTTCCAAGTAAATTTGTATGTGCCAAACTCCAAACCTTCAAATAAAATTCTGTTTTGTATGCTCGAGCAGCTCATGTTTCAACTAGGGCTGTCTCAGATCTTCCATGCTAGGTGGGTTATTCTCAAGAGGAGTGGACTCCGCTCCTCATTCACGAGAAAATGGCTGGTAACCGGGATGCCCAGTCCCATGATCAAAAAGATCAAAGCAAATCAAAATAATTAAAACAAAACTCCCCCAGGGCTGTTGCTAGTTGGAGGCACTCGTTGTTTCGAGCAAGCCATGGATTGATGCTTGTTGGTGGTGGGGGAGTATAAACTTTTACCATTCTGTTTGGGAACCGCCTATAATGCATGTAGTATGGAAGATATCTCCATCTCATAGTTGTTGCATTGACAAAGGAAAGTATGCCGCTCAAAATGCTATTCATCTCTATTTTAAAATCGAGCTCGCACCTCTACAAATCCATGCTTCCCTCATGAATGGACTATCTATTTACTTTTATGTTGAGTCATCACCTTCTTATTAAAAAGCACTACCATTTGAGAGCACACTGTCATTTGTATGCATTATCGTTAGTTTATATTGGGTATGACTTGACTGGATCTCTTTTACCATGAATTACAATGTTTAGTCAGTCCTTGATCTTTAAAGGTGCTCTACATTTATGTTTTGCAGTCTCAGAAAGGGCTAGGGAGATACCATTTTGTCATATCATATCATGATTGTTTTGAGAAAGTGTTGTAATCCGAGATTTATTATTATTGCTCGCTGGTTGATTATGCCATTGATATGAGTAAATATGAGACCTAAGTGTTATTGTGAATATGGTTAGTTCATAATCTTTGCTGAAAACTTGAATAATGGCTTAAACTATTTACAACAACAAGAGCAAAAAGAGTTTGTAAAAGTTTTTCTTTATCACTTTCAGTTTATCAACTGAATTGCTTGAGGACAAGCAAAGGTTTAAGCTTGGGGGAGTTGATACGTCTCCAACGTATCTACTTTTCCAAACACTTTTGCCCTTGTTTTGGACTCTAACTTGCATGATTTGAATGAAACTAACCCGGACTGACGCTGTTTTCAGCGGAACTGCCATGGTGTTGTTTATTGTGCAGAAAACAGAAGTTCTCGGAATGACCTGAAAATCCACGGAGATAACTTTTGGAAAATATAAAAAATACTGGCAAAAGATGAAGGCCAGGGGCCCACACCCTGTCCACGAGGTGGGGGCGCGCCTCCCCCGGGCGCACTTCTGCCCTCATGGGCCCCCGATGCTCAACCGACCTCAACTCCAACTCCATATATTCCGCTTCACGAGAGAAAAAAAGCAGAGGAAGTTTCATCGCGTTTTACGATCTGAAGCCTCCGCCAAGCCCTAATCTCTCTCGGAGGGCTGGTCTCGAGTCCGCTCGTGGCTTCAAGAGGGGATTCGTCGCCGTCGTCATCATCAACCATCCTCCATCACCAATTTCATGATGCTCACCGCCGTGCATGAGTAATTCCATCGTAGGCTTGCTGGACGGTGATGGGTTGGCTGAGATTTACCATGTAATTGAGTTAGTTTTGTTAGGGTTTGATCCCTAGTATCCACTATGTTCTGATATTGATGTTTCTATGACTTTGCTATGCTTAATTTTTGTCAATAGGGCCCGAGTGCCATGATTTCAGATCTGAACCTATTCTGTTTTCATGAATATATGTGAGGTCTTGATCCTATCTTGCAAGTCTATAGTCACCTATTATGTGTTATGATCCGACAATGCCGAAGTGACAATAATCGAGATACTTCTCGGTGATGACCGTAGTTTGAGGAGTTCATGTATTCACTAAGTGCTAATGCTTTGGTCCGGTTCTCTATTAAATGGAGGCCTTAATATCCCTTAGTTTCCACTAGGACCCCGCTGCAAACGGTGTTGGGGAACGTTGTAGAAAATTAAAATTTTCCTACGGTTTCACCAAGATCTATCTATGAGTTCATCTAAGCAACAAGTCAAGAGAGAGAGTTTGCATCTACATACCACTTGTAGATCGAGTACGTAAGCTGCTCGAGGGAGTGGTGATGATGATGACGCTCCCAACGTGATTCCGATCACCGATGAGCAAAGTGCTGAAAGGACAGCACCTCCGTGTTCAACACACGACGGGACGATGGCGCTTCCTCCGCTCTTGATCCAGCAAGGGAGAAGGAGAGGTTGAGGAAGACAACTCCAATGGCAGCACGACGGCGTGGTGCAATTGGTGCAGAGGTTCTTCGACAGGGCTTCGCCAAGCACACGCGGAGAAAGAGAGGAGTTGGGGAGGGGAGGGGCTGCGCCTTCAATGGTGTATGTAGCCCTCCCCCCTACCCCTCTATTTATAGGAGGAGAGGGCAAAGGGGGGCCGGCCATCTAGGGGGAACCCTAGATGGGCGGCGGCACAAGGGAGGAGGGAGGGTGGCTTGCCCCCAAGCTAGGCGCCCCCTTTTTTTCCTTAGGGTTTCCCTCCCTTGCCCTAGCCGCATGGGCCTAAGGGGAGGTGCGCCCAGCCCACCAGGGGCTGGCTCCTCTCCCACTTAGCCCATGTGGTCCCCGGGAGGTGGCCCTCCGTGGACCTCCGAACTCTCCCGGTGGCCCCGATACATTATCGGTATACCCTCAAACTTTCCGGAGTCCGCTTAACCACTTTCCATATATAAATCTTTACCTCCGACCATTCCGAACTCCTCGTGACGTCCGGGATCTCATCCGGACTCAACAACATTCGTAATCACATACTTGTCTTCCTAATAACCCTAGCGTCACCGAACCTTAAGTGTAGACCCTACGGGTTCGGGAGACATGCGACATGACCGAGACTACCTCAAGTCAATAACCAACAGCGGGATCTGGATACCCATGTTGGCTCCTACATGCTCCTCGATGTTGTCATCGGATGAACCACGATGTCAAGGGTTCAAGCAACCCCGTATTCTATTCCCTTTGTCCAACGGTATGTTACTTGCCCGAGACTCGATCGTCGGTATCCCAATACCTCGCTTAGTCTCAAGCATCGCAAGTCACTTTACTGCATCAAGAATGCATGATCCCGTGACCGCACACTTGATCACTTTGAGCTCATTATGATGATGCATTACCGAAAGTGGGCCCAGTGAAACCTCTCCGCAATACGGAGTGACAAATCCCGATCTCGATCCGTGTCAACCCAATGGTCACTTTCGAGATACCGTAGTGCACCTTTATAGTCACCCAGCCACGTTGTGACGCTTGATACACCCAAAGCACTCCCTACGGTATCCGGAATTGCACGATCTCATGGTCTAAGGAAGAGATACTTGACATTGGAAAAGCTCTAGCAAAACGAACTACACGATCTTGTGCTATGCTTAGGATTGGGTCTTGTCCATCACGTCATTCTCCTAATGACGTGATCCCGCTTGTCAATGACATCCGATGTCCATAGTCAGGAAACCATGACTATCTCTGTCAATTAAACGAGCTAGTCAACTAGAGGCTTACTAGGGACGACAGTAGTCTATGTATTCACACGTGTATTACGATTTCCGGATAATACAGCTTATAGCATGAATAAAAGACAATCATCATGAACAAGGAAATATAATAATAATGCTTTTATTATTGCCTCTAGGGCATATTTCCAACAGCCTCCCACTCTGCACTAGAGTCAATAATCTAGTTACATTGTGATGAATCGAACACCCATAGAGTTCTGGTGTTGATCATGTTTTGCCAGCTGGAGAGGTTTAGTCAACGGGTTCATGACATTCAAATCCGTATGCACTTTACAAATTTCTATGTCTCCATCTTGAACATTTTCACGGATGGAGTTGAAGCGGCAACTTGATGTGCCTTGTCTTCTTGTGAAACCTGGGCTCCTTGGCAAGGGCAATAGCTCCGGTGTTGTCACTGTAAGAGTTTGATCGGCCCCGACGCATTGGGTATGACTCCTAGGTCGGTGATGAACTCCTTCACCCAAATTGCTTCATGCGCTGCCTCCGAGGCTGCCATGTACTCCGCTTCACATGTAGATCCCGCCACGACGCCTCGCTTGCAGCTGCACCAGCCATCGCTTCCACCATTCAACATATACACGATCCGTTTGTGACTTTGAGTCATCCAGATCAGATCGGGCTTAGCGCCGACGTAACCCTTTACGACGAGCTCTTCGTCACCTCCATAAACGAGAAACATGTCCTTTGTCCTTTTCGTACTTTAGGATATTCTTGACCGCTGTCCGGTGTTCCTTGTCGATTACTTTGGTACCTTCCTACCAAACTTACGGCAAGGTTTACATCAGGTCTGGTACACAGCATGGCATACATAATAGATCCTATGGCTGAAGCATAGGGGATGACACTCATCTCTTCTTTATCTTTTGCCGTGGTCGGGCATTGAGCTGAGCTCAATCTCACACCTTGCAATACAGGCAAGAACCCTTTCTTGGACTGATCCATTTTGAACTTCTTCAAAATCTTATCAAGGTATGTGCTTTGTGAAAGACCTATGAGGCGCCTCGATCTATCTCTATAGATCTTGATGCCTAATATATAAGCAGCTTCTCCAAGATCCTTCATTGAAAAACTTTTATTCAAGTAGGCCTTAATGCTGTCCAAGAGTTCTATATCATTTCCCATCAAAAGTATGTCATCTACATATAATATGAGAAATGCTACAGAGCTCCCACTCACTTTTTGTAAACGCAGGCTTCTCCATAAGTCTCAAGATAAACCCAAACGCTTTGATCATCTCATCAAAGCGAATGTTCCAACTCCGAGATGCTTGCACCAGCCCATAAATTGAACGCCGGAGCTTGCATACTTTGTCGACATTCTTAGGATCGACAAAACCTTCCGGCTGCATCATATACAGCTCTTCCTTAAGATATCCGTTAAGGAACGCTGTTTTGACGTCCATCCGCCATATCTCATAATCATAGTATGCGGCAATTGCTAACATGATTCGGACGGACTTAAGCTTCGCCACGGGTGAGAAAGTCTCATCGTAGTCAATTCCTTGAACTTGCCGATAACCCTTAGCGACAAGTCGAGCTTTATAGATGGTGACATTACCATCTGCGTCCGTCTTCCTCTTAAAGATCCATTTATTTTCTATCGTCGCCGATCATCGGCAAGTCTGTCAAAGTCCATACTTTGTTTTCATACATGGATCCTATCTCGGATTTCATGGCTTGAGCCATTTATTGGAACTGGTCCGCCATCGCTTCTTCATAGTTCAAGGTTCACCGTTGTTCAACAACATGATTTCCGTGACAGGGTTGCCGTACCACTGCGTGCGGAACGTGTCCTAGTGGACCTCTGAAGTTCAAGAGCAACTTGATCCGAAGTACCTTGATCATCATTATTGATTTCCTCTTCAGTTGGTGTGGGCATTACAGAACATTTTCCCGAGCTGCACCACTATCCCGTTCAAGAGGTAGTACTTCATCGAAGTTCTACTTTCCTCCCACTTACTCCTTTCGAGAGAAACTCTTTTTCCGTAAAGGTTCCGTTCCTCGGCAACAAAGATCTTGCCTTCGGATCTAAGGTAGAAGGTATACCCAAGGGTTTCCTTAGGGTATCCTATGAAGACGCATTTTTCCGACTTGGGTTCGAGCTTTTCAGTTGAAGTTTCTTGACATAAGCATCGCATCCCCAAACTTTTAGAAACGACAGCTTAGGTTTCTTCCCAAACCATAATTCATACGGTGTCGCCTCAACGGATTTAGACGGTGCCCTATTTAAAGTGAATGTAGCTGTCTCTAGAGCGTATCCCCAAAAGATAGCGGTAAATCGGTAAGAGACATCATAGATCGCACCATATCCAATAGAGTGCGATTGACGCTCGACACACCGTTACGCTGAGGTGTTCCAGCGGCGTGAGTTGTGAAACGATTCCACATTTTCTTCAGTGTGTGCCAAATTCGTGACTTAAATATTCTCCTCCACGATCTGATCGTAAGAATTTTATCTTTCGGTCACGTTGATTCTCTACCTTATTCTGAAATTCTTTGAACTTTTCAAAGGTCTCAGACTTGTGTTTCATCAAGTAGACATACCCATATCTACTCAAGTCATCTGTGAGAGTGAGAACATAACGATATCCTCCATGAAGCTTCAACACTCATTGGACCACACACATCGGTATGTATGATTTCCAATAAGTTGGTTGCTCGCCCATTGTTCCGAGAACGGAGTCTTGGTCATCTTGCCCATGAGGCATGGTTCGCATGTGTCAAATGATTCATAATCTAGAGACTCCAAGTCCATCGGCATGGAGCTTCTTCATGCGCTTGACACCAATGTGACCAAAGGCGGCGGTGCCACAAGTATGTGGGACTATCGTTATCAACTTTACATCTTTTGGTATTCACACTATGAACATGTGTAACATTACGCTCGAGATTCACTAAGAATAAACCATTGACTATCGGAGCATGACCATAAAACATTTCTCTCATATAAATAGAACAACCATTATTCTCGGATTTAAATGAGTAGCCATCTCGTATTAAACGAGATCCAGATACAATGTTCATGCTCAAACTTGGCACCAAATAGCAATTATTAAGGTTTATAACTAATCCCGTAGGTAAATGTAGAGGTAGTGTGCCGACGGCGATCACATCGACTCTGGAACCATTCCCGACGCCAAGATCGTCACCTCGCCCTTCGCCAGCCTCCTCTTATTCCGCAGCCCTGCTGTGAGTTACAAATATGAGCAACGGCACCGGTATCAAATACCCAGAGTTACTACGAGTAATCGGTAAGGTACACATCAATTACATGTATATCAAATATACCTTTAGTGTTGCCGGCCTTCTTATCCGCTAAGTATTTGGGGCAGTTCCGCTTCCAGTGACCCTTCCCCTTGCAATAAAAGCACTCAGTCTCAGGCTTGGGTCCATTCTTTGACTTCTTCTTCTTCCCGGCAACTTGCTTACCGGGCGCGGCAACCTCTTTGCCATCCTTCTTGAAGTTCTTCTGGCCCTTGCCCTTCTTGAACTTAGTGGTCTTATTGACCATCAACACTTGATGTTCTTTCTTGATTTCAACCTCTGCTGACTTCAGCATTGAGAATACTTCGGAATGGTCTTCTCCATCCCCTGCATATTGTAGTTCATCACAAAGCTCTTGTAGCTTGGTGGGAGCGATCAAGGATTCTGTCAATGACCGCCTCGTCCAGGAGGTTTATGTCCAAATTGGGACAAAGCGGTGATGCAACCTGACATTTTGAGTATGTGCTCACCGACAGAACTGTTTTCCTCCATCTTACAACTATAGAACTTGTCGGAGACTTCATATCTCTCGACCCGCATGAGCTTGAAAGACCAGTTTCAGCTCCTCGAACATCTCATATGCTCCGTGTTGCTCAAAAGCGCTTTTGGAGCCCCGGTTCTAGGTCAGAAGCATGCCGCACTGAACGAGGGAGTAATCATCAAGACGCGAGACTGCCAAGCGTTCATAACGCCTTGGTTCTCTGGGATGGGTGCTTCACCTAGCGGTCCATCTAGGACATATTGTTTCTTGGCAGCTATGAGGATGATCCTCGTGTTCCGACCCAGTCCAGAGAAGTTGCTGCCATCATCTTTCAGCTTGGTTTTCTCTAGGAGCAGCGTTGAAGTTCATGGTGACATGAGCGTTGGCCATATGATCTACAAGACATATTATGTAAAGATTTTAGACTATTGTTCATGATAATAAAAGTTCATCTAATCAAATTATTAATGAACTCCCACTTAGATTAGACATCCCTCTAGTCATCTAAGTGTTACACGATCCGAGTCGACTAGGCCGTGTCCGATCAACACGTGAGACGGACTAGTCATCGTCGGTGAACATTCTCATGTTGATCGTATCTTCCATACGACTCGTGTTCGACCTTTCGGTCTCCGTGTTCCGAGGCCATGTCTGTACATGCTAGGCTCGTCAAGTTAACCCTAAGTGTTTCTGCGTGTGTAAATCTGTCTTACACCCGTTGTATGTGAACGTAAGAATCCATCACACCCGATCAACACGTGGTGCTTAGAAGCGACGAACTGTAGCAACGGTGCACAATTAGGGGAGAACACTTCTTGAAATTGTTTTAAGGGATCATCTTATTTACTACCGTCGTTCTAAGTAAACAAGATGCATAAATATAATAAACATCACATGCAATTATAAAGTAGTGACATGATATGGCCAATATCATATAGCTCCTTGATCTTCATCTTCGGGCTCCATGATCATCCTGTCACCGCATGACACCATGATCTCCATCATCATGATCTCCATCATCGTGTCTTCATGAAGTTGTCACGCCAACGACTACTTCTACTTCTATGGCTAACGCTTAGCAATAAAGTAAAGTGAGTTACATGGCGTTCTTCAATGACACGCAGGTCATACAAAATAAAGACAACTCCTATGGCTCCGCCGGTTGTCATACTCATCGACATGCAAGTCGTGATTCCTATTACAAGAACATGATCTCATACATCACAATATATCATCATTCATCACAACTTGGCCATATCACGTCACATGACAATTGCTGCAAAAACAAGTTAGACGTCCTCTAATTGTTGTTGCATCTTTTACGTGGCTGCAATTGGGTTCTAGCAAGAACGTTTTCTTACCTACGAATAACTACAACGTGATCTTGTCAACTTCTATTTACCCTTCATAAGGACCCTGTTCATCGAATCCGCTCCAACTAAAGTAGGAGAGACAGACACCCACCAGCCACCTTATGCAACTAGTGCATGTTAGTCGGTGGAACCGGTCTCACGTAAGAGTACGTAAGGTTGGTCCGGCCGCTTCATCCCACAATACCGCGGAAGCAAGATACGACTAGTAACGGCAAGTAAGTTGACAAGATCCACGCCCACAACAAAATTGTGTTCTACTCGTGCAAAGAGAACTACGCATAGACCTAGCTCATGATGCCACTGTTGAGGGGAACGCTAGAAAATTAAAATTTTCCTACGGTTTCACCAAGATCTATCTATGAGTTCATCTAAGCAACAAGTCAAGAGAGAGAGTTTGCATCTACATACCACTTGTAGATCGAGTACGGAAGCGTTCGAGGGAGTGGTGATGATGATGACGTTCCCAACGTGATTCCGATCACCGATGAGCAAAGTGCTGAAAGGACAGCACCTCCGTGTTCAACACACGCACGACGGGACGATGGCGTCTCCTCCGCCTTGATCCAGCAAGGGAGAAGGAGAGGTTGAGGAAGACAACTCCAATGGCAGCACGACGGCGGTGGTGCAATTGGTGCAGGTTCTTCGGCTGTGGCTTCGCCAAGCACACGCGGAGAAAGAGAGGAGTTGGGAGGGAGGGCTGCGCCTTCAATGGTGTATGTAGCCCTCCCCCCACCCCTCTATTTATAGGAGGAGAGGGCAAAGGGGGGCCGGCCATCTAGGGGAACCCTAGATGGGGGCGGCGGCCAAAGGGGAGGAGGGGAGGGTGGCTTGCCCCCCAAGCTAGGGGCGCCCCCCCCTTTTTTTTCCTTAGGGTTTCCCCTCCCCTTGCCCTAGCCGCATGGGCCTAAGGGGGGGGTGCGCCCCGCCCACCAGGGGCTGGCCTCTCCCACTTAGCCCATGTGGTCCCCCGGGAGGTGGCCCCTCGGTGGACCTCCGAACTCTCCGTGGCCCCGATACATTATCGGTATACCCCGAAACTTTCCGAGTCCGTTTAACCACTTTCCATATATAAATCTTTACCTCCGGACCATTCCGGAACTCCTCGTGACGTCCGGGATCTCATCCGGGACTCGAACAACATTCGTAATCACATACTTGTCTTCCTAATAACCCTAAGCGTCACCGAACCTTAAGTGTGTAGACCCTACGGGTTCGGGAGACATGCGTATATGACCGAGACTACCTCAAGTCAATAACCAACAGCGGGATCTGGATACCCATGTTGGCTCCCACATGCTCCTCGATGTTGTCATCGGATGAACCCACGATGTCAAGGGTTCAAGCAACCCCGTATTCTATTCCCTTTGTCCAACGGTATGTTACTTGCCCGAGACTTCGATCGTCGGTATCCCAATACCTCGCTTAGTCTCGTTACCGCAAGTCACTTTACTCGCATCAAGAATGCATGATCCCGTGACCAGACACTTGATCACTTTGAGCTCATTATGATGATGCATTACCGAGTGGGCCCAGTGAAACCTCTCCGCAATACGGAGGACAAATCCCGCCTCGATCCGTGTCAACCCAATGGTCACTTTCGAGATACCAGTAGTGCACCTTTATAGTCACCCGATTACGTTGTGACGCTTGATACACCCAAAGCACTCCTACGGTATCCGGGAATTGCACGATCTCATGGTCTAAGGAAGAGATACTTGACATTGGAAAAGCTCTAGCAAAACGAACTACGATCTTGTGCTATGCTTAGGATTGGGTCTTGTCCATCACGTCATTCTCCTAATGACGTGATCCCGCTTGTCAATGACATCCGATGTCCATAGTCGTGAAACCATGACTATCTGTTGACCAACGAGCTAGTCAACTAGAGGCTTACTAGGGACGTATTGTAGTCTATGTATTCACACGTGTATTACGATTTCCGGATAATACAGTTATAGCATGAATAAAAGACAATCATCATGAACAAGGAAATATAATAATAATGCTTTTATTATTGCCTCTAGGGCATATTTCCAACAAACGGGAGGGTAGGACAAATGATGTCATGCAAGTTCTTTTCCATAAGCATGTATGACTATATTCAGAATACATGCCTACATTACATTGATGAACTGGAGCTAGTTACATGTCACCCTATGTTATAACTATTACATGAGGAATCGATCCGACATAATTATTCATCACTCATCCAATGCCTATGAGCTTTTCACATATTGTGCTTCGCTTATTTACTTTTCCGTTGCTACTGTTACAACTACTACAAAACTGCTATCTTTACTTTTGCTACTGTTACCATTACTTCCATACTATTTTGCTACTAAATACTTTGCTGCAGATACTAAGTTATCCAGGTGTGGTTGAATTGACAACTCAACTGCTAATACTTAAGAATATTCTTTGGCTCCCCTTGTGTTGAATCAATAAATTTGGGTTGAATACTCTACCCTCGAAAGCTGTTGCGATCCCCTACACTTGTGGGTTATCAGCGTACCCCCCCAAGCCAATCCAAACTGGACAAGGGGTGGGGGGGAGCGGCCCCCCTTTCCTTCTCCCTCTCCACCTCTTTCCCCCTTTCCCCTCTCCGGAAGAAGGAAAAAGAGGGGGGGCGAATCCTACTAGGAGTGGAGTCCTAGTAGGACTCCCCCCTCCTTGGCGTGCCCCTTGTGGCCGGCTTCCTCCCCCTCCTATATATACGAGGCAGGGGGCACCCCAAAGATCATCAATTGTTTAGCCGTGTGTGGTGCCCCCTCCCTCGTTTACTCCTCCGGTCATATTATCATAGTGCTTAGGCGAAGCCCTGCGCGGATCACATCACCAACACCGTCATCACGTCGTCGTGCGCACGGAACTCATCGACTCCATCGACACTCTGCTGGATCAAGAGTTCGAGGAACGTCATCGAGCTGAACGTGTGCAGAACTCGGAGGTGCCGTACGTTCGGTACTTGATCGGTTGATTCAAGAAGATGTTCGACTACATCAACCGTGTTAAGTTAACGCTTCCGCTTTCGGTCTATGAGGGTATGTGGACACACTCTCCCCCTCTCGTTGCTATGCATCTCCTAGATAGATCTTGCGTGAGCGTAGGAATTTTTTTGAAATTGCATGCTACGTTTCCCAACAGTGGTATCAGAGTCAGGTCTATGCGTAGATGATATGCACGAGTAGAACACAAAGAGTTGTGGGCGGTGATCGTCATACTGCTTACCACCAATGTCTTATTTTGATTCGGCAGTATTGTTGGATGAAGCGGCCCGGACCAACTTTACATGACCACGTTCATGAGACCAGTTCCACCGGCAGACATGCAACTAGTTTTGCATAAAGGAGGCTGTCAGGTGTTTGTTTCTCCAACTTTAGTTGAATCGAATTTGATCGCGGCCGGTCCTTGTGAAGGTTAAAACAACATATTTGATAAATCACCGTTGTGGTTTTTGTGCCGTAGGTATGTACGGTTCATGCTAGCAGCCCGTAGCAGCCACGTAAAACTTGCAAATATTTTGCAGGGCATGTTGTGATGTGATATGGTCAAGAACTGATGTGATATAAGATTGTTGTATGAGATGATCATGTTTTGTAAAAGTTATCGGCAACTAGCAGGAGCCATATGGTTGCCGCTTTATTATATGAAATACAAGCGCCGTGTAATTCCTTTACTTTATCACTAAGCGGTAGCGATAGTCGTAGAAGCAATGGTTAGCGAGATGACCATGAAGCTACAATGGAGATCAAGGTGTCAAGCCGGTTGACAATGGAGATCATGACGTTGCTTCGGTAATGGAGATCATGAGAATAAGATGATGATGGCCATATCATATCACATATTTTGCTTGCATGTGATGTTTATCTTTTATGCATCTTATTTTTCTTAGTATGGTGGTAGCATTATAAGATGATCCCTCACTAAAATTTCAAGGTATAAGTGTTCTCCCCGAGTATGCACCATTGCGAAAGTTCTTCATGCTGAGACACCACGTAATGATCGGGTGTGATAAGCTCTACATTCAAATACAACGGGTGCAAGCCAGATTTGCACACGCGTAATACTCGGGTTAAACTTGACGAGCATAGCATATACAGATATGGCCTCGGAACACTGGAGACCGAAAGGTCGAACATGAATCATATAGTAGATATGATCAACATAGTGATGTTCACCATTGATAACTACTCCATCTCACGTGATGATCGGACATGGTTTAGTTTATTTGGTTCATTATCATTTAGATGACTAGAGTGATGTCTATCTAAGTGGGAGTTCTTAAGTAATTTGATTAATTGAACTTAATTTATCATGAACTTAGTCCTGATAGGTTTTTGCATATGTATGTTGTAGATCAATGGCCCGTGTTACCGTTCCTTTGAATTTTAATGCGTTCCTAGAGAAAGCTAAGTTGAAAGATGATGGCAGCAACTACACAGACTGGGTCCGTAACTTGAGGATTATCATCATTGCTGCTCAGAAGAATTATGTCCTTGATGCACCACTAGGTGTACCACCTGCCCCAGCAAGTGTAGACATTGTGAATGCCTGGCAGTCGCGTGTTCATGACTACTCGTTAGTTCAGTGTGCCATGCTTTATAGCTTAGAATCGGGACTTCAAAGACATTTTGAATGTCACGGACCATATGAGATGTTCCAAGAGTTGAAGTTAATATTTCAAGCAAATGCCCGAGTTGAGAGATATTAAGTCTCCAACAAGTTCTATAGCTACAAGATGGAGGAGAATAGTTCTGTTAGTGAGCACATACTCAGAATGTCTAGGTACCATAATCACTTGAGTCAGTTGGGAGTTAATCTTCCAGATGATTGTGTCATTGATAGAGTTCTTCAATCACTGCCACCAAGCTACAAAGGCTTCATGATGAACTACAATATGCAAGGGATGGAAAAGACTATTCTCGAGCTCTTCGCGGTGCTCAAGGCTGCAGAGGTAGAAATCAAGAAGGCGCATCAAGTGTTTATGGTTAAAAAACCACTAGTTTCAAGAAGAAGGGCAAGGGTCAAAAGAAGGGGAACTTCAAAAAGACTGACAATCAAGTTGTCACTCCCGGGAAGAAACCAAAACTTGGACTCACGCCTGAAACTAAGTGCTTCTACTGCAAAGGGACTGGTCACCGGAAGCAGAAATGCCCCAAGTATTTGGCGGATAAAAAGGATGGCAAGGTGAACAAAAGTATATTTGATATACATGTTATTGATATGTACCTTACTAATCCTCGCAGTAGCACCTGGGTATTTGATACTGGTTCTGTTGCTAATACTTGCAACTCGAAACAGGGGCTCTGAATCAAGCAAAGATTGGCTAAGGACGAGGTGACGATGCTTGGCGTCGAAATGGTTCCAAGGTTGATGTGATCGCTGGCCGACACGCTACCTCCGTGCATCTACCTTCGTGATTAGTTTTAGACTTGAATAATTGTTATTTGGTGCCAGCGTTGAGCATGAACATTACATCTAGATCTTGTTTAGTGTCAAAAGGTTATTCATTTAAATAAGAGAATAATGGTTGTTCTATTTATATGAATAATATCTTTTATGGTCATGCACCCTTGAAGAGTGGTCTATTTCTGTTGAATCCTTATCGTGATGATACACATATTCATAATATTGATGCCAAAAGATGCAAAGTTGAAAATGATAGTGCAACTTATTTGTGGCACTGCCGTTTGGGTCATATCGGTGTAAAGCGCATGAAGAAACTCCATAATGATGGACTTTTGCAATCACTTGATAATGAATCATTTGATACTTGCGAACCATGCCTTATGGGCAAGATGACTAAAACTCCGTTCTGCGGAACAATGGAACAAGCTAGTGACTTATACCAATATTTACCTCTTGACCATTTCGAGACTGCTCTTCATGTTAGTGATCTCATCCGGGACTCCGAACAACCTTCGTTCACCAAAACACATAACTCATATAATAGCTATCGTCATCGAATGTTAAGCGTGCGGACCCTACGGGTTCGAGAACTATGTAGACATGATCAAGACACCTCTCCGGTCAATAACCAATAGCGGAAGCTGGATGGTCATATTGGTTCCCACCTATTCTACGAAGATCTTTATCGGTCGTACCGCAGTGTCAACATAGCTATTCCCTTTGTCATCGGTATGTTGCTTTCCCGAGATTCGATCGTCAGTATCCTCATACCTAGTTCAATCTCGTTACCGGCAAGTCTCTTTACTCGTTCTGTAGTGCATCATCCTGTAACTAACTCATTAGTCACATTGCTTGCAAGGCTTCATATGATGTGCATTACCGAGATGACCCAGAGATACCTCCACTAGTAGAAAAAGGGTCAAACGTGAAGCACATTAGTGTCGGTTTGAATTTGAGCCGGCACTAATGTGTACATTAGTGTCGGTTCCAACGGCTAGCCGGGCCGCTCTCATTAGTAATACCGGTTCAGGATGGCGAACCTTTAGTACCGGTTCGTGCCACGAACCGGTACTAAAGAGGAGGTGGCTTTTAGTACCGGTTGGTGGCATGAACCGGTACTAAAGACCCCCCCCCCTTTAGTACCAGTTGGGGCCACCAACCCGTACGAAAGGGGTGCGCTGCCACCCGCAATGCACAATATTTAGTCCCACCTCGCTAGTTGAGAGGAGTTCGCACCGGTTTATAAGCCCCGCCGTGGCTACCGTGTCGAGCTCCTCTCTAAGCAGGCCTTTGTCGGCCTATTGCACGTCTTCTGCCCTGTGGGCCTTTGTAGTATCGTAAAATACCAGCAAACGAAAAAGAATTAAATGGAAAACACAAAATTAAATGAAAAGAAACCATCAAACCAAAAACCCCCAAACCTTGGGCTCCGGCCCCGGAGCTGGCTCGTGCCGTGGTGGCCCTTTAGCACGGGTACAGGGAACCGGTACTAAAGGGGGGGGGGGGCTTTAGTGCCCACACTTTAGTGCCGGTTATGGAACCGGCACTAAAGGGCCTTACGAACCGGTGCTATTGCCCGGTTCTGCACTAGTGCTCTCCGGTACTCGGAGTGACAAATCCTAATCTTGATCTATGCCAACCCAATAAACACCTTCGGAGATACCTGTAGAGCATCTTTATAATCACCCAGTATGTTGTGACATTTGATAGCACACAAGGTATTCCTTCGGTGTCCGGGTGTGTGTGTATATATATATATATATATATATATATATATATATATATATATATATATATATATGAAGAAAGCAGTAGCAATAAAACTGAACGATCATTATGCTAAGCTAACGGATGGGTCTTGTCCATCACATCATTGTCCTAATGATGTGATCTCGTTCATCAAATGACAACACATGTCCATGGCTAGGAAACTTAACCATCTTTAATCAATGAGCTAGTCAAGTAGAGGCTTACTAGGGACACGGTGTTTTGTCTATGTATTCACATATTATGAAGTTTACGGTTAATACAATTATAGCATGAATAATAAACATTTATCATGATATAAAGTAACAGCTTTATTATTGCCTCTAGGGCATATTTCCTTCACGTTGTACTGTCATGATTGCTGATGAAAAAATTAAGGAAGTTTACGGAGGTGGGCCTGCTTCTATGATTGCTTAGATAAATGAGACATTCTCCGTAGAGATAATGCATATTAGTTTTTTTGAAAGTAAATCTTTTCTCGATGTTCGACCAAGACTCTTTTACAGAAAATAAATAGAAGAACATATGCCAAATTTAAATCGTTAGATCAATCATAAATGCATTTTTATACTTTACTCATTTGGAATTGCATATGTTTCTTCTCTATTTTTTTTGCGGGTAAAATATTTGTATTACTCAAATCTCAATGTCCTTACAATCAGCCTCGGCTAGCTCTAAAGAAACTGATGGGCCTGACCCAACCCAGGTCATTGGTCTGCCCTCTTGTCTAGCAAACTTTGCTAAGCTATCGCTTATATGAGTAATACAGAAATCACGGAGAGACATCAGGTGTCTAATTTCTTTAACTAAAGAAGAGTAGATCGATCTATCAATATCCATCGCTTGAATCATCTTAACTGCAACAATGGAGTCCATCTCAATAATGATCGGCAAGTCGCTTCTCTGAATTGCAAAAGACAGGCCTTCCATGCAAGCACACAACTCAGCCTCAAGAATTTCTCGGCATGAAAAAAGCTCCCTGCAAGCTGAGTAGATGACATTACCTCTATCATCTCGCAGCACCATCCCTGCACCAGCCGTACCATTTCTATAAAGGACCCATCAGTATTCAGTTCCACCCAACCCGCCATAGGGGGGCACCATTTGACAGGAGTGCTCTCAAATATTCGAACATGTGAATTTTTAAGTGGCCAGTCATATGTAACTAAGGACTTCCCTTTGCTCGGATCAGAAGATAGATCAATTTTAAGTCCAACCAAGGAATCGAGGTAACTCACCAAATACCTCTCGGACGCTTCCATTGGGGGCGCTGGTTTATGGTGTATCACTTCGTTACGGATGTGCCAAATTCTCCACAAGGTCATAAGAAGCATGCACCTCTCGATTTCTGGCAATGGGTCAAGGACATGAAGCAGCCATTCCTTACCTATATTTCTAATAGCAGCCAAGCCAGGTAAGGACCAAACCTCTGACATTGTTGACCATAATTCTCTAGCAAAAGTGCAGCGATAGAGGGGATGGAACTTATCTTCCGGCTCAACAGCACAAATTGGACAAAGGTCATTAACCTCCAGACTCCTATTGTGCTTCTTCTGCCATGTCAACAAAGCATTAGTAGCGACTTTCCAAGCAAAGTTTCGAACTGTAGGAGGAACATCGTAAGACCAAATAAGGTTCCAGCAAGAACGGCGACCATCCGGACTAGAACTAGATCCCGCTGCATTCATTCTGTCCATCTAAACTTGGTTAAACATTGAAAGTGTAAATTTTGGAAAAACTAATAGGCATTGTATTTTAGAATGGAGTGTACTAACAAAGACTCCTCTCTTTGGCCACAAAACTCAAGAACTTGCATGTCGGTCCATCTAAAGGACTCTTCCCATTACCCACAAAAGAAACTTTTCTCAATAATCATAGACTCTTCTCTTACATGCCGATCGCATGCATGGCATCAGAAAAGCACCGCTGGAAATGCTCCATGCCGCCCGCCGAAAACGTTAGCCCCACCTCGACACCACCATCGCCGTTGCGTGCATCTGCCACCGGCATCGCGCCAGGCATCGCTCCAGACACCGCCACCACCTTTGTCGTCCTCCCGAACCCGAAGTCGACGTCATACACGCGGAACCTCGGCGACCCCACCACGAACATCATGCCGGCCTTTGCGGCCTCCATCACTCTCTTGCCGCATCCGTCCCACCTCTCCTGGTACCCTTCACCCACCACTTCCTCGAGTGCATTCGCGATTGCCGTGAATGCCGCGAAGAGGCCTCCGGTGCCGGCCTCCGTGAGCTCGTCGTGGTGCGCGGCGGCAATGGCCGGGATGCTGCAGTTGCCAAAGTATGTGGCAGGGAGGGGCGGCTTCAACCGTGCCCTGTGATCCACAGAGGAGGAAGTGGGTTGTTTTTGCTTGGCTTTGTTCCTGATCTTTTTTGGCTTGGTAGTAGCAAGACCAGATGAAGCTGTAGGCGGCGAGCGTCGACGAGCATCTGCGCGGCGGCGCACCTTGCCTTGTCGCCTGTCCAGCAAGTGCTTCCTTGATGGCAGTGAGGATCTCTTGAGTCAGCGTGAAGGTGGCGACGAGCTGGTCGTCGGGGACAGAAGACACGCTGCTGGTCACGAACTCGATCTCGTTGCCGCCGCTGGGCATTCCTTGGTAGTACATGTCGTAGAGGCCCCTGGGGTCAGTGATGAGCGTGTGGTCCAGCACGGGTGGCGGCGGCATTTCGATAGCACCCTTGCAGAGAGCGGCCCAGGTGTGCAGAAGGTGGGTGGAGCTGGCGTCGTCACCGGCGGTGTGGTGCATAGTTACGCCGAGCGCGAGGCCCCGCCCACCGAGCAGCAATGTGGCCTGCAAGGAGAGCACGGCGCGGCCCTTTGGAAGCGAAGGCACAAGAGGCGCGAGCATGGCGACCTGCACGGGCCCTTCCCTGGCGAGGTCGTCGACGTCCGCGTCGTACTCGGCGATGGTGAGGGAGACGCCGTCGCCTGGCTGGTAGAAGAGCTCGTAGCGGTTGGTGTCGGGGGCGTGCCGGACGTGGCCGGCGAGCGGGTAGAAGAGGATGAGCGCCTTCGAGAGGGATGCCCTGAGGTCGGAGATGAGCTGCTGGACGTTGCCTTGGTGGTGATCCGGGAGACGATATAGGAAGAGTCGCTGGACGGGCGGCCCGCGGAGCCATTTGACGTCGAAGAAGGTGAGCGGGAGGGAGCGCGGCAAGAGGTCGACGTCGGACGGCGTGACGATCCCGGCGTCCAAGACGCGGAGCTTGCCATCGGCACCCATGTTGATGGATCGTTGGGAGTTTGGCTTGTGTCGATGGATGGATGGGGATGTGCACTATATGTATTGATAGTACGTGGTATACTGTAGGTGCAAGGGCGGGTGGGGAGGTAGGAGCGTGGCAGATCGAGTAGGTCATGGAGCGAACCACGTGATGGGTAGGTAGGCAGGTAGGTACGTAGCAGCGTGTCATCCAGCTGCTTGCTCCCATTAGGAACTAGGGAACATCACATGGAAATTTGCACAGGACACATTTACTATATCACACGGAAGTTTCATGATGACACGACTGGTGATACTTACATGAACACGGATAAACTACAGACCATATCACAATGGCAGGAATGCCAACATAGATAGGGCCTTATTGTATTACAGAATTATGTCTCGAACACTATAGCAGTCGCTAAAACACACTGCTGCCACTTTTCCAGTCCGAGGTAGCCAACCAGCACTTCTCCTCGCAACATATCTAGTCCTGTGTAAAATAAAAAATATTGATAAGTAAAAGAATCTTGTTAAAGACATATCTAGTCTCTAACAACATTAACATAGGTATTGGCAAGGTTAAATATTTCAAAGAAATTTCTGAAATTTCACATATTTCGGTGGGGTCGAAATATCTTTAACCCCGAAAATTTGAAGCCAGATTCAAACTAATTTCAAATTAGGTTAAATTCATTAAAATTAAATGAAATTTGAAATCGCAAAATCTAAAGGTAATTTAATTTCCATAGCCAATTAGAAAGTAGCCATGTGGTGGGTAGGTAGGTATGTAGGTAGCAGCGTGTCATCTAGCTTGCTCTACTTAATTAGGCAATTTGTTTATGAAAATTGCTTTTGGAGGCCGGGCTCCATCGAGACCTCTATTGCAATTTTTAAAATTCGTCAAAATTCATGTTCCTATGTTTAAAAAAATTCTGAAACAAACACATATATACATGGAGGCATAATGTCCATGTGTGTAATTTTTCTGCACAAAATATGTTGAATTGAGGGTTGTGCGAAAAAACAAAGCTTGGGCTTTTCAACACATGATACTATTCATCCTCAAAGTCCATGAATTTGTTACTTCTTTGTACAGATCGCATTTCAATGTATTTGATCCTGAATTTTTACACACATATATATTTCATCCTTGTATAACTGCATATTCGTTTTCAAATTCCTCGCAAAAATATTGTTTTCAATTTTTTTTGAAATCTGAAAGTTTGACTTTTGTAGGGCCCACATGTCAATTTCATATCATTTCTCTTAATTTCCCAGTAAAAATAAAACCTCTTTTTTTAACTTAATTCTATGCCACCTCGTCAAAATTGCCTAGTTTGCATGCATGATACTAGTTATAATACTACCATTAGAGGCAGCCTTAGAGGTTGAGGAGATTCAACAGTACAGTCATGAGACACTGTTGGGAAAAGATGAAAAACAGTACATACAGTTCGGTCAGCTCGCACGTATAGCTCATGCCTACATAGCTTACTTATATATACACAGGTACTGCATGATTAATAAGCATCGATCGAACATACTTTGCAAAGGGTACGTTGACACTTGAACACGATGGGCAGCAACGTGAAAATTTTCCGGGGGGTGCTAAAAACTAGTGACATGAGAAAATCGTTTGCACATCCTTCAAAAAGAAGAAGATGTGTGACCTTTAAGGCTTCAACACTGCTATTTTGTATCCGGATTTTCAATCTTCTTGAATCCTGATGGTACATCATTTTCAATCCACTGCATGGTACACACACCAGGATTATCTATTGTTTGTTGAGTTCGAGTTTGCAATTTTGCCATGGATGCATACAGCTAGCTTGAGGTCTGCTACATATGTGGGAGTACGCCAAAGTCAACTATCATGAGATTGAACATACTTTTGCAAGGCCCGACCTCCTAAGGAAGCTTAAGGTCGCCATGGATCAGGAGAATAGCACCATTACCTACCTCGAGACCAAAGAGGGTTTTCCTTTCAAGATTACAATCAATAATAAAAAGGTTGAAAGTATTTTTATTATTCTAATTGGAGGGAATTTCCAAAGCTTACAAATTTGAGGAAGCAATGGCTATCCACTTTAATTTTAGCAAATATTTTGATACTGATCCTGACATCTTGGTAGATTAGGAGAACATTCCAATCCTTCCTAAATGTAACTTTCTTTAACATACTTGGTAATTAACCTTTATAATATTTAAAATAAGTTGCTATGTGTAACTAATTAATCTTCCTAACATACTTTTGGACAGCTTGCTTCGTAGTGCCAAGAGAAACTCGGAAGATAGTAGACAACACTTATTGGAGTGTTGGCACCATGCTTTGTATTGAGTGGTTATCGAGCACTTACAATGCCAGACAAAATGATGCACCATACTTGCCACTAGTGCACGCCTTGAAAAAGACCATCATTCATAACAAATACCTGATAAGAGTTGTATTCAGTTTCATCATTTCTATATAATCTTCGTAAATTGAATAGAGTGCTTGCTATGTTACTATTGTGTTCTTGCAACAGAAGCTCCCAAGATGTGTTGTGCCTGAGGTGATGGATAGCAATGGTGAGATGACACTTATGTACCATGACAAGAAAATTTTCAGATACCTACTAAACTACAACCCTACTTGATGGACATCTCCTAGTTAATATGTTTTTGATAAAGGGTGGATTTTATTAACTCGGAATGAAGCATCAAGAGGATACAAACATAAAGAGCACATACCCGGCCTCTGCATATCTAGGATGCACACAGCCCACTCCAACACACGCACACAAAAACGCTGGCAAATAGCAAAGCCATACAAGACCAAAGCTATGCCCAACCGAGTATAAAAGAAAAAAGACCCTAAAATGATTAACAGCGATCGACAAACTATTATAAACCATATCCGCCCAAACCATCTTTTGACACCACAAGGACAACGATGTTCTTCAACGGCAACGCCTCCATGAAGGAAATGACGCTCAAGCGCCTCCGTTACCGGATCCAACCACCAAAGATCAGATTCTAGGTTTTCCCCTGAAGAAGATGTCCGAGCAAATGCGAGCAATGCCTTCAACAAGGGAGCGGGCAAAAGCATTGCCATTGCCAGGTATAACAACATGAGTCGGACCTAGGTTTTACACCCCAGAGCTCAAGATTGGATGCTCGAGAAGCACCATCAAGTCGAAGTCGATTATGTGTTATCGACACCACTTTTCGACAATCCCAACAACACGCTGGACCAATAGTCGCTGTTGCACAACCATACCCTCTGCGTCAAGTTGTAGTTCACAGACCTCACCGTTGAAAGGTAGACCGATCAAAGAGAGAGCCACCAAACCCCACGTAGGAGCGTTCCGACCGCGTCCCGCAACGATGCCGGTCCACACCGTTGCCTCTACAGTGACCTTCAGAATGCCCTTCACAACAAAGACGGACGGATCCGGTCCGATTGGGATGCCAACAGCCAGCTGGACACGACTGTCGTCAGAACCGGGTGACGAGCGCGTTGAAACAGTAGTTCACCGGGCCCACGCATCCACCGCCATCTCTGAAGGGTACATCGGGGCCACCAGACGCGGCGCCCGAGCAAGCCTACAAAGCTAGAACTGGATGCCACGCCACAGCTCGACGAGAAGACGATCATCGGGCAGCTGCCTTATTCCACGCCAAACTAGGCTTCAGATCTAGATCGTGGAGTCAATCCATGGCCGTCTCGCTGCCAACCGCGGTCACAACCAACACTAGCCATGGGAGCTGCCATCTTCCCACCACCGCCATAGCACATCGAGAGCCTCCGTCGAGCGGGAACCCGTCCTCCACGCACACCGATGGAAGGACCCCAGCCACCATCCTCACCGCCAGGCGCCACCAGCCCCCGCCGCCACGTCAAGGCTTAGCCTCTTGGCGTCCTCCGCAGCGGCTGGGAGGAGAAGAATGGAGGGAGGGAGTTTGACGAAGCATGGTAGCAGCCGCCTGCCTGTCGCCCAAGGAGGCGGCTGGGGCCTGTGAGAGTTTGTTAGAGAGTTCGCGAGAGTTACGACACATGTCCTAGTTAATAGTGGAGGTGAATACTGAAGGTAGAACTTGGAAATCGAAGATAGGTGGATCTTTGTGCTCCACCATGGACGTGCAATGATTTTCCTATTCTTGACATCCATTCCTAAAGGATAGGACTTGCTAGTAGTTGTCAATGACCTTTCGAGTTATAGTACCTTTTGACAATTTTTTAGGCTAAGCGTAGTATATATTGTCTAGAATGATGAGCATGTTCAATGGTTAAATTATGTGATGTTTAGTCATGATAATAAGTAGTGGATAACATAGCAAAATGCATGCATGTAAAGATGGGTATCAATGTACGTATTGCTATTTATTATCGGTATCAATGTAATATTGCAATGTATTGCAATTTCTTATGGATATCAATGCATTGTGTGCAAAACACTGTCATGGCAGGAAAATGCTAATGCGGCGGTATTAATTTTTAATTTACCTGGGTGACGCTTTCAATGGGGGCATTTAAGACAGCCGACCACATGTACAAACATTACCAGTGGCGGGCGGCGTGCCCTTCACTGTTGACATGTTAGCAGCGGTGAGAGGTCAGTGGCAGGCGCCCCCTCACCATCGTGCCCGCGCCTGCCCATTTATGTCAATTTTAGTGTTTATTTGACCCACTCTTTTATACTTTCATTGTTAGTTTTCCATAGCCAAATAGAAAGTAACCACATCATATCACAATTTATCAACCATAAACTGGGCCTGAAAGAATACAACAAAGACTAAAACAATTGCATGCATTTTATTGCCAAATTTTGAACGAGTGATGGATTATATTTATGTTTGCTATATATGATGAAAACTATTACATGACATTAAGAATTTCGAGTACACTTCAATTTTTTCTACAAATTTCTTGTTCCCAAGTATAACTATGAATAATGCATGGGTTTACTGCTAGTTATTCCAAATAAAGGAAGAAACCAGAATCTATTTTGTAATATGCATATACATACTCCCTCCATTTCTAAATATAAGCCTTTTAAGAAATTTCAATGTGGACTACATACGGATGTATATGGACATGTTTTAAAATGTAGATTCACACATTTTTCTTCGTATGTAGTCTGTATTGAAATCTCTAAAAAACCTTACCTAGAAACGAAGAAAGTATTTGAATCACAAAATAAGAACAATTATGAAATTACAAATGCATTGCGGGGACTATGCATTGCTAGGTCCCTCCAACGAAAACGAGTGGGTACATGGCCGTTGAAACGAGCGCACCAAGAGAGCACACAACAAACGGATGAGACGTTGGATCGATTCGATTCGAGAACCCAACTAACCCTCACGTGCTTCACTCTGCCACGCTGCATGCTACCTACCTCCCTTATGCACCGACAGTATAACATGTACAGTATGCACGTCTATCCATTCCATCCACGTGCAGGAGAGGGAGATGGGTGCTGATAGCAATCTCCGGGTCCTAGACGCCGGCATGGTCAGGCCGTCCAACCTCCACCTCCCGCCATGCTCACTCCCGCTCACATTCTTTGACGTCAAATGGCTCCGCCCGCCGCCCGTCCAGCGCCTCTACCTCTACCGCCTCCACCACCACCAAGACGCCACCCAACTCATCTCCGACCTCAAGGCCTCGCTCTCCAAGGCCCTCACCCTCTTCTACCCGCTTGCCGGCCATGTCCGCCTCACCCCGCCGGGCGCTCCCAACAGCAACCGCTACGAGCTCTTCTACCAGCCCGGCGACGGTGTCTCCTTCACCGTCGCCGAGTGTGACGCCGACATCGACGACCTTTCCCAGGACAATCCCGTCCAGGTGGCCAAGCTCGCGCCTCTGGTGCCACCGCTGCCCAAAGGCCGTGCCGTGCTGGCCGTGCAGGCCACGGTGCTATCCGGGGGACAGGGCCTTGCTCTAGGTGTCACCGTGCATCACACCGCCTGCGACGGTGCCAGCTCCACGCACTTCATGGACACCTGGGCCGCGGTCTGCGCTGGCGCGGAAATGCCGCCGCCGCCGGTCATTGACCGCACGCTCATCGCCGACCCTAGAGGTCTATACGACATCTACTGCAAAGGGCTGCCGAGCGAAGACGAGGTCGAGTTCGTGACCAGCAGCGTGTCCTCTATCCCGGACGACCAGCTCCTCGCCACATTCACGCTGCCTCAGGATCTCCTGCGCCGCATCAAGGATATGTTTGCCGATGAGGCTGCCAAGCAGGGCGCGCCTTCTGCCAGGTGCTCATCGCTGCTTGCTGCCTTCAGTTTAATGTGGTCATGCTACTGTCGAGCCAAACAGGAACAAAACCAAACAAAAACAACCCACTTCCTCTTTTCTGTGGATCACCGGGCGCGGTTGAAGCCGCCCGTCCCTGATAGGTACCTAGGCAACTGCCTTGGTCCGGCAATTGCTACCGCGCGCCATGACGAGATTGCGGCCACCAGCAAGGAAGGCCTCTTCGCGGCATTCATGGCACTCTCCGACGCCCTCCAGGATGAGGTGGGTGAGGGGTCACAGGATAGGTGGGACGGGTGTGTTGAGCGGGTGAAGGAGGCGGTGAAATCTGGTGTGCTATCCGTCGCGGATTCACCGAGGTTCCGTGTGTACAACCTCGATTTCGGGTTCGGGAAGCCAACGAAGGTGGACGTGGTGTCCGTGGCAAAAACCTCCGCGATATCGGTGGAGGAGGCACGCAGCCACGGTGGCGGCATCGAGGTGGGGATCTCATTGCCGACAAGCAGCATGGAGAATTTTCAACTGTGTTTTGCCGATGCCATGCAAGAGCTAGCTGGTCTATAGTTTATGAGAAAAGCCCTTGCTTGGATGGATCAACATGCATGTGTTTCTTTGTTGTAATATGATAGAGTGTACCTTTTGAAGCTTTCATATCTATTTTATATCAATTTATATTGCATGATTTAATAACTTGTTTCAACTAGCATACTAGTTATCACATAGGTCGCTCGTAGGGGCGACACCGGGGCGCCCCAACCCTAGCCGCCACAGGTCGCAGCCACCACAACCAGGCCGCCACCGCCAGCAGCAGTCGCCGGCGGCGGCGAAGGCGGCGCCTCAAAGTAGGTGACGCGTTCCCCTCGAACTCCAAGGCTGTTCAATGCGTGATTCGCCCCTCCTCGACCCCATCTCCACTCAAGCTCGCCCTTCGCTCGTGTGGGCTGTCAGGTCTTCCCACCAGCGTCCGGCTAGATCTACGCGGCCCCGCCGCCCGCACGGCCCCTAGTGCCCCCCCTCCCTTCGCCGCATCAATCCATGGTGGCCGCTGTTGGGCTTGCTCCCCATGCTCAATTCGTGTCATGTACAAGGACGAGGTCAAAGGTGTGTGGTTGGCTAGCGGCGGCATGTGCGGGCATGGGCTACTACGCTAGGCCCTGCTGGAGGGAGAGGGGAGAAGCGGTGTGATGGAGACCGTGTCGGAGCTGCGTATGGGGTGGTTGGATCTTGATCATGCGCACTGCTAGATCTGGACGTCCCATCGGAGCTGGTGCCGGACGAGCCATTCTCGCTATGTCAGTAGTGATAGGAGGCGGCTGGGTTGTCTGCTCCTATGGAGTTCCGGCGTGAGATGTCGGCGCCACCATGGCCTTGCAGCAGATCTAGCGGCTCCATAATCCACGCCACTCCAGTCTGCGACGGCGGACCTTCTGCGGATTGCGGTGTCCATCGAAAGGTCTTTGTGAGGGTTCTCACCCTAGATCCCGTGGTTGTCTTCGGCGTGGAGTTGCAAATTACGGGCGACGACTTGAGGCAAACGATGGTTGTGCTGTGATAACAGTCGCACATTGCATGTAGCTATTGGGGTCGTGGGAAAGAGGTGGCGACAACACATAAGTGCCGTTGATGGCAGTGCTATTCAAGTACCGGGTCTCGAGCTCCGGGGTGAAAGCCTAGGTATGTCCTCTATTTCAGTTATACCTACCAATGGCAAGGTTTTTATGTCGTTACCATGTTGAAGGCATTGCTTGGATATGCTCGGACTGGTTCTTCAGGGTGAAGACCTAGATTCTGGCCTTTGATTGTTGGATCCGGTAACGGCGGCGATTGAGCGCCACTACCTTCTTGAAGGTGTTGCTATTGAAGAGTGTCGTCGCTTATGTGGTGTCATGAGATGGTCGGTGCGGATATGGTCTTTCTTGTAGTTTGCTGATCACGGGTTTGATCGCTTTGGGTTTTTTTTCTTCTTTTCCTTGCCCATGGCTTTGGTCTTGCATGATATTGCTATTCACTGGTGAGTTTTTGTGTGCTTGTGTTGTTGTTGGCTGTGTGCATCTTAGCTATGAAGAGGCCGGGTGTGTGCTTATTATGCTTATATCTCTTGATGTTTCATCTTAAGTCAATAAAATTCACCCTTCATCGAAAAACTAGTTATCACACATGACATAAAGCAGAATTTCGTATTTCATGTGGCTGATAATTTCACTAGAAATACAGTTATATGTTTCAAAAAAATGGAGGATAAAGGTAGATACGCTTAGATGTGCAATTTCGTGAGAATATGTGCTCACTATGATATGGGGATATATTCAAAATTAAATTATTGTAGACACTTAGCTAGAGTTTTTTTTTTCGTGAATACGCAAATTGCGTATCTTTTTATTGATAGAAGGAAAGAGAATGAGTACAAGCGAGGATACAACACATGCACGAACGCAAGATGGCGTGAACACAGTGCCTAAAGCAAAGAGACAGGAGATGCTCGCCCCAAACAAGCAAACACACAACTAAACTCCGAAACATGAGAGGCACACCGGACCAACGTGACGATCGTACATCCACAAGTCCTTCACCGAGGGCACAACAAGCACATAAGACGACGCCTTCAAGAAGTATATGACGCCGTGGCGCCATCGCCGTCCGATTCGAAGAATCAGATCTAGGGTTTCCCCTGGTGCTCGAAGAGGGGTGCAAAGAGGCCATGACAACGCCTCCAAGGAGGGGACGACACTCGCAAGTTTCGCCGCTGCCAGCACCGACAAGCGGAGCAGGGATTTTGGCAGAGTTTCCTCTATTTCTAAGGACATCCACGCCATGCAATTCATGTAATTATATGACACAAGGAACATAGCACCAGTGTAAAGCACAAGGCTACAATACCATATCCGAGAACAACCTCGATAACTCTAGGGGAATAACGACAATCTTAAATGAAAATTAGTTAAGCCATACAGACCAAAAGCATAACTCTCAAACTCCAAGACATTCCACCACGTGTAGTAAGGTATAAGCTAACAAAGCTCTCAAAACACGGTGCTAGAAGTTAATATATGAGATATTCGTGTAGTGAAGATGGTGATACTACTACCCCAGGACTCCCATGCATGCCGTCTTCAGGGTTTACCTAAAAACATGTAAGCAACAAGGGTGTGTACAATGACTTAGCAAGTTCATGAAGGAATAATAAACAACACTCATATCAATATACCAAGTCTCTGTCGACACCATACACTCATCAGCATTCAACACATATAAAGGTGTCCTACATGCTTAAATGCTCATCTCATTTCATTGCGTATACCGGTATCGCTTGAGTGGACGCCCATCGACATCCACTCACTGCAACATATGGGGGTTGCCTTCAAAGTAGGTCACAACCCAACAATGAAGGTCTCACTGTGCCTACCCGAGGTAGGGAACTCTTTCTTTCATTATCAGCATGAGTGCAAATATGCAAATGCAAACAAGTACTTGAATCAACATGTCTTTGTCATCATCATCTCCATAGTAATAAGCATCATTGACATGGGGCAAATATCATAAATGAAAATGGAGGGTAGGAAATATGCAAAATCATTATCCCTCCATGAACTTGCCTCAACCGCGGGGCACAAAGTGTGAGTCAATTGATCTCGAACCAGAAGTACCCACACCTGTAATGAAGCATAAATCACAATCACTATAAAACATGGTCTCATCACATAAGCATATATAATTTAGCATCACACCTACGCACAAGACCCCAGCTCATATATACTCTATCACATTATAAGTTCTCACATCATCAACAATGACAAAATCTGAGAGTATAAGTCTAGTTACATTCACCCTTGTCCAAACATAAAATTCTGTCCAACATCGTACAGCCCACATTGATAATTTCATAGGATTTAATATACCAAACGAAATCTAATAAATGGTATGTGTTTAATCATCTACAGAACAGCATCTACAAATGTCATGTTGTAACATTATTTTAGTTCCACCTTTAACAGGTCCTAATCTCCCAAATGAAAATACTGTACCCAGGAAACTGTATTTCGGGACAGCAGACTAACTGGACAGCTGCTCTCAAACCGTACATCCAAACGAGACAAATAAGTACTCTACGGAAACCTTAGAACATGCTTTACAAATCATATGTAGAATCCAACTCAAAATTGTGAGCATAACTAACTCGTTTTTCAGTTAGAAGCTTGCTGCCCAAAACTGTCAGGTAGTGCAGTTTTGTAAACTGAACCTAGTTCAGTGAAGTACAGCAAGGGAAACCAGTGTACAGCAGGGGCTTGGTGAGGGGATCAGAATTTTTTTTGAGGTTTTTTTGAGGGGTAAAAACCTGCTTTATTCATCAAACTCCACATGAAGTGGGATACACACTTGGTCATGGGAAACACCATACCAGACATGGCGACCCGGACCTCTAGAGAGTGCAAATTTTGCTAAGCGATGTGCTTCATAATTAACAGCACGGCTTTCAAAAAAAAATTATAAGAAAAAGTAGAGGCTTTGATGTTGATCTCGTTGATGACAGTGCCATAAGCCCCGTGTGCCCTTCTGTTGATGTCTAGCACGACCTGTTGACAATCCGATGCCACGATGAAGTGATGAATGCTGGAATTTTGTCTATTTTGGGCCTAGCCCAATAGCAGTTTCAGAAATTCCTATAAATCCTAGAGGCCCACGCAGCCCATTCGTGCAAGGCAAGAGGTGGAACTAAAGTTTAGTCCCACCTTGCTAGTCTAGAGGGAGTTGGACCTCTTTATAAGGGAGGCTCCTTCCCCACTTGTATGAGCATGTGAACAAGAGGGACATCCACGCGCGCTCCTCCTCGGCACGACGCGCCGCGCCGCGCCGCGGGTTGCGGGAATGAGCCGAGCCGATGTAAATTTTTGCCACGCACTACGGGTATACGAAATGTTTTGTTCTTCCTCATCCCGGCTTGCGGCGTGCACCGCAGGTCGGGACAGTAGGCCTCCGAAACCACACCTTTTGAGTCCTGTACGGGAGAAGGGTGATAAGGTTTTTGGGGAGCTCTCTGCGCGACTACTGACTTCTTCATCACGGATGCCCCGGACTCATCACGGACGCCCCGGACTCCGACGACGACTTCTTCCCCGACGTCCACGACCTCCTCGACGACATGGCTGGCGAGGACACCAACCCCAAGTCCAGCGCTTCTGCTGCTGCTGCCTCGTACGTGTTCGTCTCCTTTCTATTAGAGGTTCTGCTACAGTTCCTTGTTCTAGTGTTTGCCCTGGATATGTTAGACTCTATTTCATATATGCAACTTGCTATACTGTCTGCTCATGATATGTTTAGTTACGGTTCATATATGAAGATGTTGTTTACCTTCCCTTTGTCAAATCGCATGGCCTGTTATATCACTGCTACACTAGTCATGCTTTATCTAGTATTTCTGTTAATAAAATCACTCGGTAAATTGCTCATATTTCCAACAATCCAAAAACCTTATTATAGGCAATTTACCCCGAGTGGTTTTGCTGCTTCCATGAGACCTCCTATGTTTGAGGGTATCCACTATAAGAGGTGGCGCGTGAGAGCAGTCTTATGGTTTCAGACTATGAGCTGCTATGACGCCACTCTTGGCAAACCTGAAGGAGAGCAAGATGCCCAACAGGCACAAGCTTTTCAGAAAATGGATACCTTGTTTAAGGCTGCTCTCTTGAGTGTTCTTGGTGAGAACATAGTTGATGCTTATGCGTCAATTGACAATGGAAAGGATATGTGGGACGATCGAGGCCAAGTTTGGGGTCTCGGATGCCGCACTGAGCTGTACATCATGGAGCAATTCTATGATTACAGGATGACTGAAGAGCGCCTCCGTGGTTGAGCAGGCTCATGAGATACAGTCATTTGCTAGAGAACTTGAGCACTTCAATTGCATGCTACCGGACAAGTTTGTTGCCGGGGGTATCATCACTAAGCTTCCTCCTTCATGGAGGAACTTTGCTACCTGGTGAAAGGGTGGATCCTTATCCCGTTATATGGACGGGCGAAGCTATGCGTCCCCCACCAGCCTGGTAAAACTCGCTTATTTCCCAAGCGCCGTAATCAATGGCGCGGATGGGTTACCCACGTCCGTATTGATGAGAATCCAGGAATAAGGGGGCATGATCTATTCTTTGATAAGACGTGCCAAGGAAACCGCCTCGCTAAGCACGCTGAGGTGGAAACAAGAAAAGCGATTAATATAAAGGCCAGTCAGTGGTGTAATGTCATGCCGCGGAATACGTGAGCAGACCTGTGCAAAAATTATTCTCTCTATGGTGTTATGTGGAACTTGTTTTGCAGAGACGGACACTATCCTTGTGTTCAAAACCTTCTATGATGTATTCGGAGGAGGAACCCGCCTCGCAATGCCGAAGACAATCAACGCGCCGGACTCGTCGTCATTGAAGCCTGGTTCGGGGCTCTTGAGGAGTCCCGGACTAGGGGTGTCCGGATAGCGGACTATCCTCACGGCGGACTAGGGGTGTCCGGATAGCGGACTATCGCCACGGCCGGACTCCAAGACTATGAAGATACAAGATTGAAGACTTCGTCCCGTGTCCGGATGGGACTTTCCTTGGCGTGGAAGGCAAGCTTGGCCATACGGATATGTAGGTCTCCTACCATTGTAACCGACTACTGTGTAACCCTAACCTATCCGGTGTCTATATAAATCCGAGGGTTTTAGTCCAGAGGACTAACAACAATCATACCATAGGCTAGTTTCTAGGGTTTAGCCTCCTTGATCTCATGGTAGATCTACTCTTGTACTACCCATATCATCAATATTAATCAAGCGAGTAGGGTATTACCTCCATCGAGAGGGCCCGAACCTGGGTAAAAACATCGTGTCCCTTGTCTCCTGTTACCATCCGCCTAGACGCACAGTTCGGGACCCCCTACCCGAGATCCCCCGGTTTTGACACCGACACGCATAGTTTCTACCGCATCTATAAACAGAGAAGGATCCCTCCGTTTTACCCACGCCCTGTTCTCCCTCTGCTCATCCATTCTCACACGCTCGAGCTCTAGCACCCAAGCCCTCATTTTCTCCACAAAGTCAAGCATGTCCGGAGCAGGAGGCAAGTGGATGGCCTCCTCCGTCACGGAGGAGGACATAACAAAGCTACGAGAGGCCGGATACCTGGCCGCAAACATTGCGCACAGTCTTCTAGCCGAGGGGCAGACCATCCTTACTCCAGAACCTCAGGAGAGGGTTGTATTTCTTCCTCATTTCCTTCGCGGACTGGGTTTCCCTCTCCACCCATTCGTCTGCGGGCTCATGTTCTACTACGGGATCGATTTTCACGATCTGGCCCCCAACTTCATCCTCAACATCTCGGAGTTCATTGTCGTGTGCGAGGCTTTCCTCCGCATCCCGCCCCACTTCGGCCTATGGCTGAAGACATACAACGTGAAACCAAAGGTTGTGGACGGCCAGCAAGCGGAGTGCGGGGGCGCCATGTTGGGCAAGATGCCTAACGTTGCCTGGCCCGAGGGCTCCTTTGTGGAGACAGTAAAGGGGTGGCAATCGAGGTGGTTCTACATCACCGAGCCCCGCAACGCCAACTGGGCGGCGGCCCCCGAATTTTGATCCGGCACCCCGGTGTGGCACACCTCCTGGAAAGAGAATGGATTATCCTTGGGGGCCTTAGAGGAGGTGTCTGGACTTCAGAACCGTGTCTGGAATATGGTAAGCAAGAAGATCAAGCTTGTCCACGTAGTACAAGTCATGCTCCTCCGCCGGATCCTTACGTGCCAACGACGTGTTTGCAACATGTGGGAGTTCGACCCGGCCGAACACCTGACACTACGAGAGCTCTTCGACACGATGCACGAAGACGTCTGGAAATTGTTGTTCAAGACCAACGAGGTTCCACCTCCCCTAACCGAAGATCACGGGCTCAGCGTCAGGCCCATCGCCAATCTGGTAAGTTCATGTGTTTCGCAAGGTGCGCTTTTCGTTAGCACATTTGAAGGAGGATCCTAAGCTTTTTAAACTGTTTCCGCAGGATTGGGTAGCAGTAGCAGAACAGATCGACTGCCCAGCTCCATTACCGGAAGATTCGGAATCGGAGCTCCTAACGAAGATGATATTTTCGGCGCCTTATGGGGTGTCCGAGAAGAAGGCCAAGAAGGCGGCCACGGGGACCAGGAAAGGTCTCCGACGCTGGGCCGTAATAGACTCTTCGTCCAAGGATGCCGAGGCAGATTCCTCCCACGAAGGCAGGGAGGAAGAAGAAACCCCCCTCCCCGCACTGGGGAGGAGAATAAGAGAAAAGCCGCCCCGCAGGGGGAGGCTAGGACGCCTAAGAAGGGAAAGACATCCCTTCCGGACTACTCCACCACGGCCGCCTACAGCGACGAGGAGTGGTTGCCCAGGGCCAAGCCCCTGGCGAAATCGTAAGTATCCGTACTCCATAGTACGTTTAATGCGTCTTAGCTTCATTGTTTGTTATAACGCCAAACACGCATATGCAGTCCGGCCAAGTCCCACCTCAAGGTATCCTCTTCGGATGGGTCCTTGAGTGAACCTTGAGCCGGCTCTTCAATTTCCAGCGCACGTCATGGCAGACCGGCCACCCCTGCGGTCATGGCGAAGCCTCTCGGCCTCCGCTCAAGCCGCACCGACGCCACTCAAAAAGTACCAAGGCACGGAAAACGCCCGGACTTGCGAGATATATTGGAGGATAAGGCAAAACATACAAGATCGATCTACGGATCGCGTGGGTGCCAACGACTCGGGATGATTACCGCCACGCCGGATACAGCAAACCCGGCCGGGCGAACCACGATGAACAAAGCTCATATGAGCTACGTCGTGATATAGCCCAATACTGAGGCGCCGCACCCACTATGCTTCACAGATGAAGTAATGGATCATCAAATCCCTGAGGGCTTCAAACCTGTAAACATCGAATCCTACGATGGTAACACAGATCCTGCGGTCTGGATCGAGGACTATCTCCTCCATATCCACATGGCCCACGGTGATGATCTACATGCCATCAAATACCTCCCACTCAAGCTTAAAGGACCAGCTTCGGCATTGGCTCAACAGCTTGCGGCAGAATCAATTGGTTGTTGGTAGGACACGGAAGGCGCATTCCTCTATAACTTCCGGGCACATATGTGCGACTACCGACGCCGATGACCTCAACCACATAATTCAGCAGCCGAACAATCGGCCGGACAATTCTGGACACGGTTCCTAACCAAGAAAAATCAAATCGTTGATCGTCCGGATCACGGAGGCCCTTGCAGCCTTCAAAGATAACATCCGCGACGAGTGGCTAGCCTGGCACCTAGGACAGGAAAAGCCGAAATCCATGGCAGCCCCCACCACACTCGTGACCCGCTTTTGCGCGGGAGAGGACAGCTGGCTAGCTCGTAGTAACAACTTGACTAAAAACCCTGGTAGTTCGGATACCAAGGACAGCAATGGCAGGTCGCGTTGCAACAAGAACAAGCGCCACATTAACCGCGACAATGATGAAGATACGGCAGTCAATGCCGGATTCAGAGGCTCTAAGCCCGGTCAGCGGAAGAAGCCATTCAAAAGAAATACCCAGGGCCCGTCCAACTTGGACCGAATACTCGATCGCTTGTGGTAGATACATGGCACCCCCGAAAAACCAGCCAACCACACCAACAGGGATTGTTGGGTGTTCAAGCAAGCAGGCAAGTTAAGTGCCGAGCTCAATGACAAGGGGCTGCATAGTGATGGCGAGGAAGAGCCCCGGCCGCCGAACAATAGAGGACAGAAGGGATTCCCCACACAAGTGCGGACGGTGAACATGATATACACAACCCATATACCCAAAATGGAATGGAAGCGTGCACTAAGGGACGTATATGCGATGGAGCCAGTCGCCCCGAAGTTCAACCCATGGTCTTCCTGCCCGATCACCTATGATCGAAGGGACCACCCCACTAGCATCCGTCATGGCGGATTAGCCGCGTGGTTCTTGACCCAATTATTGGCGGATTTCACCTCACCGAGTCCTGATGGGCCGGCGCTAGCAACCTGAACCTGCTTTATCGTGGATATAGTCGCCAAAATGGGCATAGACCCTCAAGGATTAAAACCACAAAGAAGACCTTTAAAGGCGTAATACCAGGTGTAGAGGCCAATTGTACAGGCTCAGTTACACTCGAAGTGGTCGTCGGATCCCCGGATAACTTCCAAAGTGAAGAGTTAATCTTCGACATAGTCCCATTCCGCAGCGGCTATCATGCCTTTGCTTTGACGAACCGCATTTGCAAAGTTCAATGCGGTGCCGCACTTTTCGCATACCTCAAGCTCAAGATGCTCAGGCCCTCGAGAGTAATCACGGTCAATGGAAACACGAGCAGCTCTCTCTGAGCGGAGGAGCACACGGCTGACCCCTCGCGGCGGAGGTGCAAAGCAGCCTCTCACAGCAATTCTCGAGTCCGGCCACTAAACGTCCGGACAACATCAAGCGGCGCCGAGTAACCTACAACAAGACCGCTGGCCACGATTCAAGCATCGCGTAGCAATCCGGCCCCAGCCCGGCCCTCGCGAAATTGTGAAGCCAAGTACTACGCGTACATAACTTTCGCTCTCGGAGATACCATGGGCATAAGGGAGGGGCACAACCACGGCTGCACGCCCGAATGCAGCTTAACACTTTTCAGGGGGCTCCCAATTGTGTCATTCTTTTTCTTTCTTCTTTTTTACTTTCGGGACTCCGTTTTCCGAAGTCCTGTCCGGCACTAGAATTGCCGAACTCCACGATGCAACAGCCAGGAAGCTGACTACGTCGAGTGTCCAGGTGGTCTCTACTACGAGCATTATACCTGTTTTACATACCATCCCGCAGCTTACCCCTAGAGGGGGACATGTTAAATAGTCCCATCCCTTGCTTATCGCACAATTTGTATCGTTCTGCTTTTATTTGCATTTTCTATTTACTAACCAATATATAGCTCTTGCCTATTATTGCATTCTTTCCCATTATATATGTTCACTTATGACATTGCACAACCGTACAATTTGGTGCGGCCAATACACCGAGGGCTTAAGTACCCCAAAATTATGGTGTGACAAGTCCGAACACTTTCACAAGTGCGGCACCCCGAACTTATAGCATTATATGCATCGGCTCCGAATCATGTCTTGGGTCAATAGTTGGGTTTGCTCGGCTCCTATGTTTTGGTACCTTACGTTCCGTTATATTGGCTAAGGTAGCACTAGGAGAACCACTGCGATTGTGCCCGGTAGAGCTGGGTTGAGCACCTCGATGGAGAAAGCTAAAACTGACCGTCATGATAGGGCGAGAGCCGATCGCTGTTCGAGAGGTTTTTCGGGTCCCTAGAGACTTATGCCGCTTAGAGCGAGGAACCGGCATTGTCCGGCCAAAGGCGTGGATAGCGCCCCGAACTCGGTCTTCCGAATACTAGGGGCTTCGCCGAAATTTAAAATTATAGAATTCTATGGCTAAGTGAGAGTGTTCAAGCATTATAAGTCCGGTTGCCTTGTTCGTTGCGTTGAGCGCCTCCTCCATGGACCCAAGAATGGGAATAAGAGCGCTCAAGTTTATCCCAAACACCCCAGCACTTTCGTGGCATGGGGGCTGAAATAACGACTTGCCATCTCTCTCAAATTTGATAAACGGCCGCCTGAAGGTAATATTTTAAATTAACAAGCATTGCTTAGCGCATATGAACAAGTTTTCAGCGTACGGGATAACAAATGCGAGTCTATTCAAAATTACATCTTTGGAGCACTCATCCGCTATATGGCGGGCACCCTTCGTGACGCCCTCATAGTACATTTCGGGCGTCTGATGCTCCTTGCCCATCGGTGGCCCATCCGTCACAAGCTTCTCCGCATTCAGCTTGCCCGGTGCACTTTAGCACGGGCAAGGGCCGACAGGCACCTTCAATGCAGACGGCGCTTGATGACTTCAATCCATGGACAAAGCGTCCACCGGTACCGCCGTGACTAGCCCAAAGTAGCTCCTGGGCATGGCTTCCAATGGCCACGGCCGAACTATAAGGCCCTTCATGGCCTGTTCGGCGACCTTAGTGGAGCTCGACCAGCTGCTTGAGCTGGTCGCTTAGAGGAATCAGACGTTCGGCCTCAGATCACGAGACCAGAACACCTTCTCCGTCGAGCTCCCCTCCTTGGCGCGGTAGAATGCGGCAGCATCGGACACCACGGGCAGATCTGCGAATGCTCCTGGAGAGCTCGAATCCGGGTAAGTAATAGGTAATTCACTTTCACATGCTTGCTTTGCATAAAAATGCCTTACCCGCCCGCTATTTTCTTTAATGATTCAATTTCTTGGAGGGCTTTTTGGGCTTCGGCCTTAGCGGCTTTGGCACTCTCAAGAGCCGAGGCAAGCTCCGGACTCTCGGGTCTTGAGTCACGCTCCAAACCCTCGTGTTTTTCCACGAGAGCTGGAGCTCTTGCCGTACCTCCGCCAGCTGCGCCTCCCCCTTCTCTCGCTCGGTGCGCTCCGCAGCCGCCTTGTTTTCGGCCGCGGACACCGCCTCCTTCAGGGTCGCCACCTCGCTCGTGGCCCCTGCAGTACCCATGTTACTCCTGTTATTTTTTGCAACCGAAACCTTTCTATAAGGTATTTTTTTGATAAGGTATTACTTACCTTCCTTGTCCTCGAGCTGCTTCTTGGCAAGGCCGAGCTCGTTCTTGGACCGCTCGAGGCTCTGCTTCAATGCATTGACCTCCTTGATCCCGGTCTTGGCAGAAGGTCGAAAGCGCAGCCTGCATTCCCATATTGACATACTTATGTTAGGCTCCTGCATATATCTTTAGAGATCCTTAGCTTTTCTTTCCGAACACCGAACTAAGCATCAGGGGCTACTGCCTATGCGGTAATATTTTTACATATTCTAAACTTACCTCAAAGCCTGTTAGAAGGCTGGTACAGGCTTCAGTCAGCCCGCTCTTGGCGGACTGAACTTTCTGGATCACCACACTCATAACAGTGCGGGGCTCCTCCTCGATGGAGGCGCTGTTAAGCGCCTCGATGCTTATCCGGTGCCTCCGGTTGGGCCGGAGGACATCGGGCGTCTTACCCTTCCTACGAAGGGACCGCTTGCCGGACTTCGGAACCGCTGAAGGTTCCGGTATGAAGTCCGGACGAGGGTCGGGCTTAGAGCCCCTGGGGGTCTCGCCCCCCACGCGCATGGAGTCCGGGAGGTTGCCTTGCGGCGCCTCCTACGCCACCTCCTCTTGACCAGCCCCCCCTTGGGGCCCCACCTCGGCATCGTCCGCAGCATAAGGTGAGGAGGCGGTCAGAAGTGAAGTACTCTCCATTTCCGACGAACTCAGGGACCCGCTCGACGAAGCGGCGAAATCGTCCTTGGGCGGGCTGCATGATTGTTCGGCATTAGAGAACACTATGCAATGAAAAAAACCATGGGTATCCGGACACTTACGATCTCGCCAGGGGCTTCGCCCTTGTTGGCCACTCCTCCTCGTCGTCGGTGTTGGTGGAGAAGTCCAGATGAAGGGTCCTTCCCTTCTTGGACCCTCCGGCCTCCCCAGTTGGGGCGGCCTTCCTTTTCTTCTCTCTCCCCGCTGGGGGGGAGGCTTCTTTTTCCTCCTCCTCTTCCTCAGAGGAGGATTCCGCTTCTCGAGTTGTCGAGGCGGTGAGTCCGACAACACTGGCGCCGGAGCTCTTCGAGTTCCGTGGCCTCCTTCTTGGCCTTCTTCTCCGGCACCACGTGAAATGCGGGCGAGCCAGCAGCTCCCTGTCAATAGGGCGTCTGCTGGTCTTCACGGCAAAGGGGCCGGACAGTTAACCTGTCCGGACGTCTTCAACCAGTCTGTAAAAGGTTAGGGAGTTTTAGATCCGCATAGAGTCAAACTATGAAAAAGAGTCCCATAAAGGGTAAAATAACTCACCTCGCTGGCTTGGCGCTTTCTGAAGCTGAATCCGCGATCTTGATGGCGGATGTGGGAGAACCTCGGCGCCTTGAACAGCACCTTCCGGGCATCTTCGTGCGTAGTGTCGAAGAGCCTTTTAGAGTTGAGTGCTGTGCCGGATCAAACTCCCACAATTTGAAGGCCCGTAGTTGGCATGGGAGAATCCGGCGGATGAGCATCACCTGGATTATGTTGACAAGCCTGAGATTCTTCTCCACCAGGTTTTGGACACAGGTTTTGAGTCCGGACAGCTCGTCCGAATTCCCCCACATCAGGCCCGTCTCTTTCCATGATGAGAGCCGTGTGGGGAAGCCAGATCGGAATTCGGGGGCCGCCGCCCATTGAGAGTCGCGCGGCTCGGTGATGTAGAACCACCCCTGGGACACACCCTTTATGGTCTCCACAAAGGAGCCCTCGAGCCATAGGACTTTGGCCATCTTGCCAACCATGGCGCCTCCGCACTCCGCTTGGCGGCCGCCCACTACCTTCGGCTTGACATTGAAGATCTTAAGCCATAAGCTGAAGTGGGGCTGGATGCAGAGGAAGGCCTCGCACATGACGATAAACGCCGAGATGTTGAGGATGAAATTCAGGGCCAGATCGTGGAAGTCCAGGCTGTAGTAGAACATGAGCCCCGGACAAATGGGTGAAGTGGAAAACCTAGTCCGCGGAGGAAGTGGGGGAGAAACACCACCCTCTCATGGGGCCTGGGGGTTGGAATGAGCTGCCCCTCGTTGATTAGCCGGTGCGCGATGTTGCTGGACAAGTATCCGGCCTCCCGCAGCTTTGTGATGTGCCCCTCCGTGACGGAGGAGGCCAACCACCTGCCTCCCGCTCCGGACATAGTTGGAGAAGGTTGAGGTGGGGTGTCGGACTTAGTATTTGGAGCTCGAGTCTTGTGAAATGGATGACCAAAGGAGGAAGAAGGCGTAGGTGAAAAGGTGAATCCTTATCCCCTTATATGGACGGCGAAGCTATGCGTCCCCCGCCAACCTAGTAAAACTCGCTTATCTCCCAAGCGTCGTAATCAAGAGCGCGGATGGGTTACCCACGTCCGTATTGATGGGAATCCCGGAATAAGGGGGCACGATCTATGCTTTGATAAGACGTGCCGGAAACCGCCTCGCTAAGCGCTGAGGTGGAACAAAAAAAAGCGATTCATATAAAGGCCTGGCCGTGGTGTGATGTCACGTCATGGAATCGTCGGCAGATCTTTGCAAAAGTTATTCTCTCTCTACGGTAGTATGTGGAACTTGTTTTGCGAGCGGACACTATCCTTGTGTTCAAAACCTTCTATGAAGTATTTGGAGGAGGAACCCGCCTTGCAATGCCGAAAAAAAATATATGCGCCTTGGACTCGTCATTGAAGCCTGGTGCAGGGGCTACCTTGAGGAGTCTGGACTCGGGGTGTCCGGATAGCGAACTGTCATCTTTGGCGGACTCCTAGACTATGAAGATACAAGATTGAAGACTTCGTCTACGTGTCCGGATGGGACTTTCCTTGGCGTGGAAGGCAAGCTTGGCGATACGGATATGTAGATCTCCTACCATTGTAACCGACTGTGTAACCCTAACCCTATCCGTGTCTATATAAACCGGAGGGTTTTAGTCCGTAGAGGCGAACAACAATCATACCATAGGCTAGCTTCTAGGGTTTAGCCTCTCTGATCTCGTGGTAGATCTACTCTTGTACTACCCATATCATCAATATTAATCAAGCAGGAGTAAGGTATTACCTCCATGGAGAGGGCCCGAACCTGGGTAAAAACATCGTGTCCCTTGTCTCATGTTACCATCCGCCTAGACGCACAGTTCGGGACCCCCTACCCGAGACCCGCCGGTTTTGACACCGACACCATCCGTGTGTCATATGAAGGAAAAAATTATTGATGCTAACAGAAGCATCATGAATTTTAATAGGGGCCACGACCGAAGTGGAGGCCCTGAAGAAAGCGTTGTCTGAAGCCGAAGACAAGGCGGCCAAGGAGCGCACCGGGCGTCAGAAATAGGATGCTCGGGTGAGCGAGGTACAACAAGAGCTCCAGGACTTCGGCAAAAAATTTGAGTCCTTGGAGAATAACTTCAAGACGCAAGAGTCCGAGCTTGCGAAGGCCCTCCAGAGCGTGCGAGGCACCAAGCCCGAAGCCCAAAAGGCCCTCCAGGAAATTCAGGCGGCCAAGAAGATAGCGCCGGGTAAGGCATTCATTATGCAAAGCAAGCATGTGGAGGAGACATTTCTTTTACTTACCCGAATTCGGAGCTCTCCAGGGGCATTCGCAGATCTGCCACACGGCATATCGGATGCCACGGAGTTCTACCGCGTCAAGAGGGGAGCTCGACGAGAAGTTGTTCTGGTCCCGTGATGTCAGGGCCGAACATCTGATGCTTATGGTGACCAACTAAAGCAATTGGTCGAACTCCACAAGGCGGCTGAACTCGCCATGAAGGACTTCATAGTCCGGCTGTGGCCTGGCGAGCCCCTGCCCGACAGCTACTTCGGACTTATAAAGAGGATGGTAAATGCCTATCCATGGCTTGAAGTTATTAAGCGATCCGTCTGTATTGAGGGTTCCCGCCGAGCCTTTGCCCGCAGGAAAGTGCACTGGGCCAAAATGGATGCAGAGAAGCTGGTGATGGAGGGATCGCCGGAGGGCAAGGCGCATCGCCACCCCGAGAAGTATTATGACAGCGTTATGAAAGGCGCCCGCCTTGTGGCTGATGAATGTGCCAAGGATGTAATTTTTTAGTGAATGTACTCATGTCGTCCTGTAATATGAAAACGAGTTCCTGTGCGCCATATAACGCTTTTTGATTTAAAATATTACCTCTGTGCAGCCGTTTTTAAAATTCTGAAAGTTGGACAGTCGTCGGCTTCCGCCCCCATGTAACTAGTACTGGGGTGTTCGTGGTAAATCCAAACACTCTTTATCCAAAATTTTGGTCCTTTAAGGAGGTGTTTAGCGCAGCGAACAAGGCAATCGGGCTATGCGGCTTTATCACTCTCACTTAGCCATAGAATTTTACAATTTTAAATTTCGGCGAATCCCCTAGTATTCGGAAGGCCGAACTTGGGGCGCTATACACGCCTAAATCGCCGTCATCAAAAGCCGCTTGGTAGGGACTCACCCCAGGAAAAGGCCGATTCCTTGCCTGAAGCGGAAAAAATCTTTAAGGATTTAAGCCCTCTCGAACAGCGACCAGCTCTCGCCGCATCATGAAAGTCAGTTTTCGGCTTTCTCTACTGAGGTGCTCGTCCGGAAGAACCGGGACACAATCGCAGTAGTTCTCCCTGCGCTACCTTAGCCGATATAACGGAACGTAAGGTACCAAAACAAGGGAGCCGGGCAAACCCAACTATTGACCCAAGACATGATTCGAAGCTGATGCATATAATGCTATAAATTCGGGGTGCCGCACTGTCGAAAGTGTTCGGACTTTTGTTGCCGTGTTATGTGGCACAATGAAGCCCCTGGCGAACTGAATGTACGGGTGCAATTTGTATTAAATAAGCAGTCAAGGGAAAATATAAAGAAAATAATAATGAGCTGATGCTGTATATTTTTTCCATTGTTATTTAAATGATACGTCAAAGCGTGTGTATACAAGTAATGCAATAAGCAAGAATAGGACTATTTGACATGTCCTAACCAAGGGCAGGCTGCATGTGGATATGTAAAACTGGTATAACGATCGTTATCAAAGACCACCTGGGTATTACCTTGTACGTCAAAGCCTCTTGCCTCCTTGGTTGTTCCTCCCCGTGATGAGTCCGATGATCAGGCCATCCGAAAGAGCTTCCCGAAAGTAGGGTCCTAAAAAGAAAGAAGATGATGCATGTATACGGGTCCCATGGCGGTAGAGCCGCACCGTGGACCGCATCGTAGTCGTGCCTCCGCCTTTGCCCATGGTATTTTGAGTGCGTAATTATGTACGCGCGGCACAAATGCCGCCTTATTGGGACTTGGATGGAGGCCGAATTGCTAGTCGCGCTCCGGGCATGCCGGACGATCCTGTTGCAGCGTACTCCAGACACGCTTAACTGTGTCCGGCGACTTTATCGTCGAGATGGTGGTTTGCCTAAGAAGGCTGCTTTGTACTTCTGCTGCGAGGGCCGCAGTGTGCTCTTCCGTGCGGAGAGAGCGGTGTGTGTTTCCATTGACTGTTATAACCCCACGAGGTCCTGGCATCTTGAGCTTGAGGTATGCATAGTGTGGTACCGCATTGAATCGAGCGAATGTGGTCCGTCCTAGTAGTGCATGATAGCCACTACAGAAGGGGACGATATCGAAGATTAAATCCTCGCTTCGGAAATTGTCCGGAGATCCGAAGACCACTTCCAGTGTTACTGAGCCCGTACAACAGGCCTCTACACATGGGATTACACCCTTAAAGGTGGTTTTGGTGGGTTTGATCCTTGAGGGATCAATGCCCATTTTTCGCACTGTGTCCTAATAAAGCAGGTTCAGGCTACTTCCACCGTCCATAAGGACTCGCGTGAGGTGGAATCCATCAATGATAGGGTCGAGGACCAATGCGGCTGAACCGCCATGACGGATACTGGTAGGATGGTCCCTGCGATCGAAAGTGATCGGGCACGAGGACCATGGGTTGAACTTTGGGGCGACTGGCTCCATCACATGGACGTCCCTCAGTGCATGCTTCCCTTCCCGCTTGGGAATGTGGGTGGCGTATATCATGTTTACCGTTTTTACTTGGGGAGGAAATTTCTTCTGCCCCCCTGAGTTCGGCGGCCGGGGATCCTTGTCATCATCGCTATGCAGCCCATTTTCTTTGTTTTCGGCATTCAACTTGCCGGCCTGTTTAAACACCCAGCATTCTCTGTTGGTGTGGTTGGCAGGTTTATCGGGGGTGCCGTGAATTTGACACGAGCGGTCGAGTATGCGGTCCAGACTGGACGGGCCCGGATTGTACATTTTAAATGGCTTTTTCCTCTGGCCAGACTTAGATCCCCTGAATCCGGCATGGACTGCCGTGTCTCTGGCGTTGTCGCCAGTGTTGCGTCCCTTATGTATGTTGCGTTGTAGCTTGTTGTTGCTGTCTCTGGCCTCCGAAGTGCCTAGATTTCTTGGTGTGATGTTACTGCGAGCCAGCCAGCTGTCCTCGCCTGCACAAAAGCGGGTCATGAGTGTCGTGAGGGCTGCCATGGACTTCGGCTTCTCTTGGCTAAGGTGTCGGCCGAGCCACTCGTCGCGGATATTATGCTTAAAGGCCTCTAGGGCTTCGGCATCCGGACAGTCGATGATTTGGTTCTTTTTAGTTATTGACCGAGTCCAGAATTTCTTGGCTGACTCTCCGGGCTGTTGGGTTATGTGACTTAAGTCATCAGCGTCCGGTGGTCGCACGTAAGTATCCTGGAAGTTGTCAAGGAACGCGTCCTCCAGGTTCTCCCAACTGCCAATGGAGTTTGCCGGCAGGCTGTTCAGCCAATGTCGAGCCGGTCCTTTGAGCTTAAGGGGGAGATACTTGATGACATGTAGGTCATCGCCGCGGGCCATGTGAATGTGGAGGAGGGAATCTTCAATCCATACCGTGGGGTCTGTTGTGCCATTGTATGATTCGATGTTTACGTGTTTAAACCCTTCTGGGAATTCATGATCCATTACTTCATCAGTGAAGCATAGAGGGTGTGCGGCGCCGCTGTGCTGGGCTATATCACGACGAAGTTCGAATGGGTCTGGTCTGTTGTATTCGGCCCGGCCGGATTTATTTTTAGTGTATCTGGCATGACGATAGTCTTCACGCGTTGTGGCGTGCCACCGTGATCCGTAGATCGATCTAGGCTGTCCTGCCTTGTTTTTCAGTACATCTCGCAGGTCCTTCGTGTAGCCCCGGGCCGTAGTGTATTGGCGGCAGGGTGCGGGCTGGTGTTCGGACTGATACACCGCTTTGTCTCGGCCACGAGATGGCCGGTCAATCCCATCCTGCGCTGGTAGTGTAGGCTCTAGTGCCTCCTCCTCAAGTTGAGGTAGCAACTTGTGCTTTGGGTAACCTTTGGTTGGGCGCTTGAGTCCGTATCCCTCGGCTGCAAGGACCTCAATCCATTTGTCTATTAGCAGATCTTGATCAGCTTGGAGCTGATGTTGCTTCTTCTTCAGGCTTCTTGCAGTGGCTATAAGCCAGCGCTTGAAGCGCTCCTGCTCGACGGGATCCTCAGGCACGACAAATTCATCATCACCGAGGCTCACCTCGTCTTCGGAGAGAGGCATATAATTGTCATCCTCCAAATCTCTGTCTGTTGCCTGTTCATCTGGGCTAGCTTGCCCATCCTCATGCTCGGCCTGCTCGAAGTTAGGCTGGCCGGGATTGTATTCGTCTTCGGCATCATCCGGATTGCTATCATCTCCTGTTCCGGTATTGCTATGGCGGGGCTTGGAGCGGCGCCGATGACACTCATGATTTGATTGCTTCCCTAAGGGGTTATCCTCTGTTGCCTCATGGCCAGTGTTTTCTTTGGCGGTGTCCACCATATATATATCGTATGATGAGGTGGATGTCCAGCGCCCTGTGGGAGGTGGTTCCTGTTCTTCTCCTGCATCGTCGTCCATACCGTCAGTGTCTTTGGAGTCGAAGTCGAGCTCGTCGGTTAAGTCATCGACAGTGGCTATTAAGTGGGTGGTGGCTGGGTAATGAATTTCTTCGTCATCTGCTTCCCACTCGAACCGGACATAGTTCGGCCAAGAGTCTCCTGATAAAGAGGGAGACCTTAATGAATTTAGCACGTCACCGAAGGGTGAGTGCTGAAAGATATCCGCGGCGGTGAACTCCATGATCGGTGCCCAATCAGATTCGATGGGCACGGATGCATGCGGTCCGGAACCTACGACCGGAGACAAGTCCGGGGGTCCGGTGACACAGATTTCCTTAGAGGTGGAGTCTATGTTCGGCTCCAACGCCGATGAGTGTGCGGCCTCCGTGGCGGGGTCCATCCACCCGTCCTCGGATGGCACGATCTGCTCCAGATTGAAGTCCGGAGCTGCAGCAGGTACGATATCCCGAATATTGTCCGATGGCAGATCTAATTCATGCTCGTCGTGATCGTTCAGTGCTCCTGACGCGGGCCCAAACCCGTCAAAGATCAAGTCTCCGTGGATGTCGGCTGTGTATTTCAAGTTTCCGAACCTGGCCTGATGGCCAGGGGCGTAGCTGTCGATCTGCTCTAGATGGCCAAGCGAGTTGGCCCGCAGTGCGAAGCCGCCGAATACGAAGATCTGTCCGGGGAGAAAAGTCTCACCCTGGACCGTTTCATTGTTGATGATTGAAGGAGCCATCAAGCCTTATCGCGACAACACAGAGGAACTCTCAATGAAAGCACCAATGTCGGTGTCAAAACCGGCGGATCTCGGGTAGGGGGTCCCGAACTGTGCGTCTAAGGCTAATAGTAACAGGAGGCTGGGGACACGATGCTTACCCAGGTTCGGGCCCTCTCGATGGAGGTAATACCCTACTTCCTGCTCAATTGATCTTGATGATATGAGTATTACAAGAGTTGATCTACCACGAGATCGTAGAGGCTAAACCCTAGAAGCTAGCCTATTATTATGATTGTTCTTGTCCTACGGACTAAACCCTCCGGTTTATATAGACACCAGAGGGGGCTAGGGTTACACAGAGTCGGTTACAGAGAAGGAGATCTAATATCCGAATCGCCAAGCTTGCCTTCCACGCAAAGGAGAGTCCCATCCGGACACGGGACGAAGTCTTCAATCTTGTATCTTCATAGTCCAACAGTCCGGCCAAAGTATATAGTCCGTTTGTCCGAGTACCCCCTAATCCAGGACTCCCTCACATGTGCCCATCCGATTGCACGCGCGCACGGGGTCACTTGGAGGCGGTGGGGTATAAAAGAGTCCTTCTGCTCTCTCTCTCTCTCTCTCTCTCTCTCTCTCTCTCTCTCTCTCTCTCTCTCTCTCTCTCTCTCCCTAGACTTAATGTCTGGAGCTGACCCACCATTGCCAAACTCCATTCTCAATACTCTCTATTTCTCCACCCCAAACGTTTTCGCTTCTTTGGTGATAGAAAGAGCAAGATGTGATCTACAACTTGACCAAACTGATTCATGTTCTGCACTTGATTTCTTCATCATCACTTGTTACTCTTGGATCTTGGGCTCCTTGGGGTAGAGATTCCTCCGAAAGCTTTCTTGCTTGTGATCTGCTCTGTAGAAGTTTGTAAAGGTGTGGTGGTCGTCTCAAGACTAACCCCGAGTGAATCATGGATCATACGTTGGGGTGACTCAAAGGGAGAGTACAGTGAGCCACTTCATAATGTTCTAGAGCATCGGCTTCGGCACCGCTCCAAAAGATATTAGCAATCGTAAGAGTGTGAACTTTGGGATAAACTCCATGTCCTTGACTCACTTGTGGTTAATTCTTACCCGCATTTTTACTCTCCTTGAATGCTTGTTGGCTTGCTAATTAGTTTGTTGCCTTGCATAATATGCGTTGACCTTGCTTGCCATATACATTATGTGCACCTAGTTACACATATAGCGCACCTACTTTATTAGCAATTACCTAAGATTAGAAAATAAGCTTGAAGTTTATAGTATCCTATTCAACATCCTCCCCCCTAGTCGACCGTATCGATCCTTTCAGGGTTGTTACCAACGTTCTAAATAGAAAACTCTAGATAACGCAATATATGTATGATCGAGGGTTTTCTCCTTGAATTGTTGTCATTGCTCATTTATTTGTTCTTTTGTGACCATGTATGTCTTCCATGTTTCTAAATTCAACAATCTGGCAATGAATACTTTACACATTGTCTTGAAATAGCACACTTTGGCTAAACTCTCACCGAATGTGTCCAACTTTTCCATGGATTTGTTCTCACTGATAGTTATTTTCATGTTTACAAAGTTTTGTTTTTTGCAACTTGGAAATGGTTAGTGTAATGTTCATTGGTAAGCCCGGGGCTTCCATTTTTTAGACAGTCTAATGAAGGTGAAACAATTAATTTTTTTCACGTTGAATTTTTTTCTATCAAGGACGGCTCTCAAGTTTGGTTGTGGGAGGTTACTTGATTAGGCAATGCAGCATTAAGGGAGAAATATCATGGAACTTTTAGGATTGGGAGGTGTATATATCCCTCAATTGTTAAGATTTCAAGAGTCTCGTCACCAGAAGTCTCATTATGGATGGATATAGTAGGAATACGGTTCGAAGCATGGAACACTTTATTGTGTCGACTATAGTATGTGAATCTTACCAAAGGACAAGATGAGTTCCATTTGAAAAATTTACACCAAGATGGGAAAATACTCGATTAAGTCGTGGTATCTTGCTTTAGTCCATTGTCATGCTCCTATATAAATAAGAGATTGTGGAAGTTAAAAAAACCTTTCAAAAGTTAAGATTCCCCTTTAGTATATTCATTTTGGTTGCAAAAAACCAAAGGTCATATATTAAGTAGCACAAGCCCTTACTAAAACACCCTTACATAAAATGAAAATAAGACTCTAGGCCTCCATCTAGGCCGAGTAATTATTGAAAGTATAGAGCTTGTAGAAGCAGCAGCCAAGAAGTCGACAAGTCGTAAGTCGTCATGTAGACCAAAAGAAGTTGATTGTGACCTGCTAGCAAATCACATCCCTAGGGAAGAAAACGCCAAAGAGGGCCTATAGATCACCCCAAGTTTGGCAACATATAGTCGGGACACAAATCTCAGACATTCACAGGTGAGGCCAAGGTTTAAGAACCTTTATGGGTCGGACCTGGAGTCGGAGAACATACGCCTCCCGACAATACAAACAAGCACCATTGGAACGAGAGTGAGGTGGGGAGACCTTATTCCGCGCCAACGATCGTAGAGGTATGTATTTGACTAAGGACAACCTTGAATAAGGTGTATCTATGTCATGGTTGTTGCGAGGCAGAAGCTAACATCTCCTCAGCGTCCACGGTAAATGGGTTGGCCTGACACGAATGGATCACGCGTTTGCCACACACCAAGCGTACGAAAGTCTTCTAAGAAAACCAACTGTATGCACGTATGTTACGTAAACTATTTTTCTCTTCTACTTTTTCCTTCAAAATACAGCTTTTTATATTTTCTAAATGTTCTAACAAATAGATTCGGAGCATTTTAGAAAACTATTCCTATAATTTCTAAAATAATTTTTTAATGTGTATCATGTGTTTGAAAAAGGTTCATTGTGTGGTTAAAAAAATGTTTATCATGTATTTAAAGAAAGTGTTCATGGATTTATAAAAAGTGTTCATTGTGGATTTACAAATGGTTCATCATATATTAAAAAATATCCATCATGTATCAAAAAAATTGCCATGTATTCGTTCAAATGTTCACCGTGTATTTTGGAAAATATTCATCATGTGTTTACAAAATGATCATCACATACTTAAAAAAATATTCATCGTCTATTTAAGAATGTACAACATGTTTAAAAATGTTCACCGATGCACTCAAAAGATGTTTGACATGTATTTGAAAAATGCTCAACATGTTTAAAAGATGTTCTCAATGTATCCAGAAAATGTTCGGCATGCATTTCATAAATATTCAACGTGTATTCAGATAATGTTCAACGTTTATTCGATGTATATCTAATTAATTTTTAATATGTTGAACGTGTATTTATAAAATGAAGAAAAAACGAGAAGAAAAAATAGAAATAGAAGTAAGAAAAAAATGTCCCCAACATAAGGACGGATAGAGCCTGGATAGAGGTTGCGCGATCAACAAAACACGCCCCTGCATAAGGACGGACGAGATTATGTCAATGTCCCCATCCAAAACACGCCCTTTTGTTCTTCAAGTGGCCATGACGGACGATGGGGCACCACAGGACAAGAATCCAAAGCAATCTAATTTCCTCCTCTTTTTTCTTTTTCAAAAACCTCGCAGAAAGAACAGATGCGATCAAATTCTCCGATAATTTCAGAAAGAAACTACTTACTCCGTGCCATAATGTAAGACGTTTTTTTCTTACACTAATTATGGTACGGAGGGAGTACTGTGAACTGTTTTTGGTTTTCCTGAAATGACAAATGAACCGACCAATATCTATCCAGCCCCCTTAATTAACAGAAAGATCCCAAATTTCATAGCATTGAACAAATATTCAGCTAGTTTGTCGACACCAGAACCGCCTTTTCTGGACTATTCGGGTTGCATATCTGCACATGAAAGGTTCATTTTTTTCCCCTTTTCTGAAAAACTGTCAAAATGCATGCTTGTACACAATCAATCCACCAATCATAACTCGCTTGCCTATACTATCTATCTATCAATCATAAGTCGCTGGCACCTAACTACGATTTCACATACACATACTGACGGTCTCATGAAACTAAACATCTGACTTGCACCTCGACTTCGCCTTTCTCTGCTGCTGCTGCAGGTAAACACGCCTCGTGCGGGCAGGGCCTGGCGTAGAACTTGGCGATGTTATCCCCGGGCATGATCACGGGCAACCCGCACTCCTTGCCGGCTTTCTCGCTCTGCAAACAACAAGGCACAGGGCCACTAATCATCAGCTCAAGTTTGCAATAGATAGATGAAAGTATTTCGGAACAGTGGCAAAACTGAAAATAAGTTGCACAGCAGAGAGATCGGTTCAGTTCAAAAAAATCAGAGAGATCGGTTGTTGCTACTACCTTGTGTTCGGAAGCTGCCTTGCTCGGCGCAGATCCAATGGAGATGACGGTGTGCGGGCCGTCCTGGAGCATGCCAGGATGCCGAGACCAGAGGAGGGAGCGAAGCCTGTATTCCGGGGTGGTAGCAGCAGGAAAAGATGACGAGGAGCAGGAGGACCGTGCCGAAGGGGAACCCGAGCGTCGGCCTTGAGGAATGCGACATCCGGATCGTCATGGATGCAGGAGCAGGCGTGAGACCTTGTGGCATGTTCATACGCATGGATCAGGTGGCCGGCCTTGTGGTACTTGAGTCACTCCTGCTCCTGCCTGCTACTCGGTTAAGAGCCGGGGCTTGCAAGCTAGAACTTGGTTTGCCCAGATCTATCAGGTCCATGTATGTTTTGTTTTCTTCTCTATTTATTTTTCTTGACCATGCCAAGAGTATATAATCTGCTTTCATGAATCTGGAATATGTGTTACAAAGTCCGAGAGTAGCATTTGTTTCATGCCGGGGCTTACATGTCATGGTTCTTTCGTTTGTGTGAATCGGGGGCTGTGCTAGCTATTGGTCACAAAGTTCACAGTTCAGGGGTACCACCAGACGGTGATTTGTGACGCATGCATAATAGGTGAAGGCACTGTTTCAGGACAAATACAGCTAACCACAGCTCTTTTTGCGAAATCTATAGTCATCCAGCTTACTCCAACACTGCAACAAAATTACGCAGTACAACACTCCCAGCTACGTACTATAGTCATCAAAATTCGTTCCCAGCTCTTTCAGAACCTAACTGACGAATAATAACACAAAAACAGACATACCATTGAGTTCCCCAGCTCTTTCACGGCACAGTAAATCAACAAAACCCTTTTTTGGAACAAGGGGAAACACAAATCAAGTGTTCAACAAAAAATGACCCCTGAATGCAAATGGAGCTTAGATCCCACCTAATGCATAAGGCTACTACTGAGGACAGAGTATAAGCGAATTAACAACAACAGCCAAAATATTCAGATTACAAGTTCCGACAGGGGGAACCTTGACCTTATTAGCAGTGATAGAGTTCAGCTCTGAAACATCAATGTACGGAACAGAGGAAATCAAACAGTGTATATAGCAAGAGACTCGAGACCACCATTTTCACGAGTTATCTTTGTTTCAGCTTCAGTTTTTCATCTTGTCGCCTAAACATGAAAGGAACCTTCCAAGAATCACATATCCTGGACAATATATATATCCTGGATCATGTGAGTTTGAGAAATCCATAAGCTGCTTGGTGGACAAAATTAAAATCCAGAAGCCTTTGGTACCTCTTGCTCTTGCAGGTTTGTGAGCATTTTAATCCTCATCGTCTTCACCATCTTCACTGGCAATCATCTCTTCATTGCCCTCTTCATCTGGTACCCCGTCAAAAGTAACTGCAGGACGGTTGGGATTGGCATCTGCTTCTTTCCTGATCGCAGCAGCAGCAGCCTTGCATTCTGAAGGTGTTGCCTCTTCGTCATCAAGCTCTATGTAAGCTCGTTTGAGACATGGGAGATGATGAATGCCAGAATAGAATTTATTAGCTTTTGCAGCCGACACGCTGAATGGCATCTTCCTGATTTCCTCAAGCCTAGGTGCAGACCCTTTGACGAACGAAACATATACTTGTTCAGTTTTTCCGAACATAAGAACCTTCAGATTTGGGAAAGAAGTGGCTTGGACTGTAAGAACAAACTTCTTTGATACAAATAGTCCCAGGCGGAGTAAGGATGGGAGTTGCCCAAGAGTAAGCAGCCCATCTTCCGTCAGTTCAGTTAAGCAGATGCATAGGTCGGCCAGGTTGATGAGTGTTGGTGTAATCCACTTTGGAAACCTCTTGAATGAAACGCAGGAGGGCGCCGAAAAGCTTTGAAGAGAAGATGGCGGAGGGGACCAAGAATCTAGGAAGTCTAGGGAACCACGGCGTACTTCTACTTCTATATCCAAATAATGGAGTTTGCAGGTGCCAAGCTTGCACAGTGAGGAGAGGAACGCCTTTTTTTCACATCTCTTGTCCTCGCAAGATACTTCATCTCTAAGATCCACATAGAGTTCCTCCAAACTTGTCAGGTTCCCGAGATCCTCCAACACATCTGTTTCTTGCGAGGTAAAAAAAAATGTTGGCATCAGCTCTAAGTTCCTCATGCCCCCAATCCCATTTGGTAGCTTCTTCAGAAATCCAATTAGGTGTCGTAGTGTAGTCAGCCGAGTAATTCCAGCAGGCAACTCTCTTACATCTTTATTCTCAAGATCCAGCGTCTCTAGATTACCTAGCATCATGATCCCTGATGGTAGCTTTGATATACGTGTGCCCCTAAAGCTGAGGTACTTTAGCTGGAATAATTTGTCCATGCCTTTCATATCATAGCCCTCTAAACCCACACAACCTTCAAAATCCAGAACACGTAAAGCTTCAAACCGATCAAGACTGGGCAAGTGTGTGATGCAACATGATGGCATTACTATCAAAGTTCGAACATGGCTTAGATCTGCATTTACTAGTGCAGATGCAAGTTCCTTGTCAATGTACTGGATTGATAGCCGCCGAGTAAAATCCTGATGATTTGGCAAACTCGTTTGACCTCCACCTACCACAGTGGTAAAATTATCTTCAGCTGATTTTGAAATAATAATTTCTAGCATCATATCATGGACTCGGCAGGAACAGACCTTTCCATCATACAGAATATCCACCGGTTGGACCATGCTTTTATTGATAAGCTCATAGAAGTAACTCTCAGCAGTCTCTTGCTTGCTCTGTCCACGCTCTTCAGAGATAAAGCCTTCTGCTAGCCATCGCCTCACTAGCCTATCTCTGTCAATCACATGGTCTTCAGGAAACAAACTTAAATACAACAAGCAAGTCTTGAGATGAGGTGCAAGATCATTGTAGCTAAGAGATAATATGCTACTCATGCCCTCTAAACTCTTAGTTTTCTCCAGTGCAGAACCAATTGACCTCTTAACCTTCTCCCACTCTTCCTTCATGGCTGGTCGGTTTGCTAGTAAACCAGATATACTAATAATTGCCAATGGTAAGCCTCCACATTTCTTTAGAATTTTATTAGAAACTTCTTTCAACATGTCAGGGCAATGTTTCTCAGAGCCAAATAATCTTTTGAAAAACAATCTCCTGGAGTGGAGATCACTTAGGGCTTCCAATTCATACACACGGTCATCACCATCTTGACAACAAGACTTTGCTACGTCAATGATGCGTGTAGTAGCTATAATTCTGCTAGAACAATTATTCTCTGGAAAAGCACACTTGATAGTGTGCCATGCTTGTGTAGACCATACATCATCGATGATGATGAGATACCTAGAATATTAGTAGATGATGTGAAGTTGTCAGCCAATTATGATAAGGGATTCAGCTAGAAAACTCAAACATGCCATGACACAGCTTCATGCATTTAACTGGAGTAGTTAATAATTGTTTATGACCCTTATTTCTTATGTTTGCATGTGCAATATGTAGCATGCCAACTACATTGAAATTTTAACTTTGACTAAAACTCAATTCTAGTTACAAGATCAAAAACACGAAAAAAAAATATTTTACATTTTTGGATTATGACACTTTTAGAGTGCTTTTTTTAGTCTATATAGAGTGATTATTAGAAAGTATGAATATACCATGAAATTAACTCCAACATTGCATATGATTTAGTTACTCAACTACTGAATTAAGTGTATATAATACGGTTACTGCATAAGTTTACATATGGATTTTTTATTGTGCATATGTACCATGACCACTTCTTTGAGGTTTTAACTAATCGAATTCATATCTATTTACTTGATTATCACATGGAATTTGCTTTAAAATTGTGAACGTATTTCAGAAATCTTCAATTTAGTATATATGAAAACCAGAAGGAATATAGTAATTGCATCGTTACATTGAGATGTAAGGTAGCTGGAGTATGATTGGATTGAACCCATATAGCTGGGATTGAGTGTAGTAACTAGTTCTTACAAAACATTTATATGAGAATGAAAGATATAGACTCATACAACATACAAGTAATTTAGCAGTTAATTTCTTGAAAGCTGGACTTGGGAATATATATATTTTTTAACCATGCAAGAGAATTGCATGCAGTTAAGTCCACTACCGTTAAATATTTTCATGCTTACATATATATCATGTTCCAACCTTGTTTTAGCTGGTACATGATGTTTTTTAGTGTGAGGCGTAAGGATGCTTGGAATTGCACAAACCGGCCTTAATCAGGTTCTTTTTCTTTGGATTACATATATTTCATGTTCCAAGCATCTAGTAGCTGGTACATGATTTATTAAGTGTGCCTGCAATTGTGCAAGCCGGCCTTAATCAGGTTATTTTCCTTTGAGTCAAAATAATAACAAATAAGTGGCTGAAATATTGAAAACCATGGATGGCACAACCTTTAACGGGAGTAATAAGGGTCGACGTTACCTTTTATGTTCTAGCAGTTCTCTTAGCTTGGCAATGGACTTCTTTTCATCCCAATCACTAGTATCTTTTGTGGATCCATCTTCGCACGACACTTGAGAGATTACATCCTTGATAATTTTCTTTATATCTGGTTTTTGCGAGACTGACAAAAAAGCCTTACAATGAAAATCCCCTTGAATTTTGCGACATACCTCATTCGCTAGTGTTGTCTTTCCCAATCCACCAAACCCAACAATAGACAAAACCTTGCATGCTTTGGACAAGTTATTTGCTTCCAACATCCACTTGGCAAGATCGTCTCTTGGACCGTCCATCCCCACAAGGTGTGCCTCATCAGCAAAAATTGCATGCAACCGAGGATCCACGGCTGGAGGGCCAGCGGTGCTCGAAGGAGCATCATTCAACTTGTAACTATCCTTGAGATCTTTCACTTGCTTGATGCGATCTTTTAGATCCTCAATTTGGTCAGCGATTCTGCGACGAGACCCAAGTGTCTTCAGACGGCGAGCGGTCTTGCGGAAGAACTCCTTGAAACCACCATGATGGCTTCCGCTGCCAAGCTGGTGGATGAACTTGTCAAAGACATCCTCGGTATCGTAGGCCAACTCCCTGACCAGCGATATCCATGTCTTCACTTGGTCATTTGGGTCTTCTAGCTTCGTGTACTCCTTCAGCGCAGCATGCATGCTGGCGAGCTCTGACCTGAGGGAACGGATCTCACGGCGGACCCCTTTCAGCCGAGCACACTCATCGGCGAGCAAGGTGGTGAGCTTCCCCAGCAGGGGACCAAACGCGCCATGGGAGGCACTCACGACCTCCATTGATCTCTCTACTCTTTGTAGCTGAACTACATCAATCTCTCGTGGGTGTTGTTGGTGTCTTTTGGACTTTGAAGTGGTGGAGAGAATAGCTCGGACAAGGGCAGCTAGTTAGCAGCTTGAGATTTGTTTGGCTCAGCTAAGGATGGAAGGCATGAATGATCACGCGCTAGCATGCGCATCCGCATCGAAATAGGTGAGCTAGTGTTTGTTGCAGGCGAATTAAGAACAGCTCGTGTCAGACGGAAACAAGGAGAGAGCCTCAGTATACTTAACTCGCGTCGATAACACCAAAGGAGAAAAAGATGCCTTCAACAATGCATCTTGAACGGCCACTTGTACATCAGCATCACGAGAACTCCTCAAAATATCGCACTCCAGCGCACCTATCGGTGCAAATCAAAGTAGCATTTTTTTTGCCTTATAAAAGAAACCCCAAGCATTTTGTTTTATTTTTACCTTTAAGACAGTAGTATGAATTTTTGAACAACTATGAAGCGTCGCTCACTGCATCTCCCGTCTGTGTGCGTTTGTGCTCCAAAGTAGCACATGAAGGGGACCCCGGGTAGTTGCAAGCTTTGGTTAACTCACCTAACGATGGCTCAATTATGATATCTTACTTACGGGGAGTAGTGAATTAGCATGTGCATAAAGCGACTGGGGACCGAGTGTCAGCGAATTTGTCAAAAATAATGTGTGCTTTCAGACCACGGGTTCTGCCGGCCACTTGTACGTTCTCAGCCTAGAAATGTGGCCAGTTAACTATGGTCCAGTTCCACATCCATCAGAACTTTTTCAGGTTAATTAAAACTCAAGCATCTTGCCGGCCATCTTAAGGATGGAATATGTTATGTTGTGATCCAAATTCAAGTATAAAGAGAAAGGCTAATTTCTGACAAGCGGGGCCTATCACCGGTAGGCTTGGGTCGTGCTGATATGTTGACAAATCCAATTCCTGTTGCTAAGTTCGAGCTTTGTTCAGACTTAGTTGGTATAACACATTAGCCCTAGTGTCTGTTTGGTGTCAGAAGTGTTTTCTTTGTTGTTCAGGGAGGAGGTTCTCGCTCATGCTACACGATGGAATTTGTCTTAAGGTGGAGTTTGTTATGTTGTGATACAAATTCAAGTATAAAGAGGAAGGCTAACTTTTGACGAGCGAGCGGAGCAAGGCCCGTCGACAGTAGGCTTGGGCCGATTCTAAAATAGTGAAGATTTGTTGGCTGGCGCCCGTGGTTTTCTCCCCTTTGTGTTGGAGGGATTTTCCACGTTAAATCTTGTGTCTCCTTGTTTTCGTTCTTCGTCGTGTTGATCTGCCCCTCCTATCTCTAATGTGGCCAAACATGAGTATTATGTCCATCAATCAATCTCGGACATAGTGCAAAAAGAGCGGATTAGTCAAGCACAATATATACTGCTGCTTTACTATTTCAGAAAAGGATTGGGTTCCAATTGACAAGGTCAGTGTGTGGCTCGGTTGTTAAGTACAGAAAAATTTGATGTAGAGATGCGAATATGCTAATAAATCTCAGCAAAGCAGCAAAAAAAAAGTGTAATACTAGTATTAAGAATGTATCAACTGAATCAGTTATAGAAGACATATAGCAGCTCTGAATAAAAATTAAGAGGATGCATGTTGGTGGTCAAAAGAATGGCATGCTCGAGAGATGAGTGATTACAGTCATCTTGCGGGTGGAGACCAAAGTAAAATTTCACCAGAGGATGACCATCTCAATTCCCGATTAGAATGTAAAAATATTAAGTCGCATACGATTACTTCATCAATCCTACGCGACTAACAACAACTAGATTAAGCTTCATAGTATTATTGAACATGTCCAATATACAACATAAATCAAAAAAATTGCAGCATTAACCGATAAGTTGACAAAGGCAGCACAATTAGTAACCCAACTATAGAAATTATTATAAAAAAAAGAATGAACATGTCCAACCTCAAAAAAACAAAGAATGCAACATAACCAATACGCTTATATAAACATTAATTAGTTAGAACCCCCTTAATATCCCCTACTGTGTGCATCATATTTATTCTTCTCCAGTGTGCATTGTACTTAAGCGACGGTTTGTCCTAACTTGAGCATGCACCTCTTGTGGGTTTGCCCCGTGTCAATATAACAGGATAATAATGAAAAAAAATACAGATTACGTCCCATAAAACCAAAAATCTAATTTTCGCATCTACTTTGCTATTAAGTGTTCTCTGTAACATGTCTCATGTTACACATGTAAGAAAATCAGTAACATATACAATTTTCTATTACACTTAGCAAAATTAGACGCAAAATACCAAATAGTATTAAGGTACAATTTTATCTTATGTAATTTAATGTCAACCTTGAAAAATTCAGTTGGCTTCAATTGCAAGGATATATGTTGTTAGTGACGCTAAATTATTCTTGATCGTAGAAGAATAAACGATGACAAGATTTGATGTATTCCTAGATTAATATGTGCCATTTGGATTAAATGTGGACATGTGTATGTGTTCATTTCCATTTTCATTATGTATGTAGTTATTTAATTTAATTCTTATACATCATGAACAAATTTGAAGATGACAAGATTGTGTGTCTTCATAGATTAATATGTGTTACCTGGGTGAAATACAAGTATATTTATTTGTTAATTAATGTATATTTTAGTTTTTTCTAAAATCTTTGGACAAAGCTCTAGAGCTGGCAATAGGTTCTATGGTTTATGAATGTGTATTTTCTTAAGTAAGTAGAAGAGTTTTAAATTGCATTTGTCCCTAAAATAGTACTTTTATGTGATGACTATGTGGTTAGTGGAACTAATCATGGTTTTTAAGGTTTATCTCAGGTAACTTGTTCCTCAGAGATGGTTGAACCCCCTCCCCCCCACCCATCTTCAAAAAGGTTAGAGCTGTGCTTTTTCCGGCGACTCAAAGTTTTGGTTTTTGTTTATTTGAGTTGTAGGGCAACCGCACTATCAAGATGGGTCGAGGTGCTTGAAAGACGGCGTGGAAGCACTTCAAGCATATACACCAGCCTACCTACTCGGCTACTCCAACCACTTTGAGATACTTAACATCCTATCCTTCCATGGTCACCATAGGTCGTGCCCACAGGATCCAGGGACAACTCTCTGGACACACTGTACGCATGGGGTATGTGCAATTTCTCTGGACACCGTCTGCCACGGGGTCGTGGGCCCCCGTGCGCATGGCAAATGGGGGGATTCTCTCGGGTGAACCCACGTGCACATGGCCATCTGGTTGCAACGGTCACTTGGAGGTGGTGGGTTATAAAAGAACCCTTCTCCTCCTCTCTCTCTATTCCTAAACCTGGTGGTGGTGGCGGCGGCGGTCATGCACGGGAGTTGGATTTCTTCGAACAGATCTGGGTGAAAACTTGCTTTCGGCTATGGCCAAGGCCGGCGGTGGTGGCGCTATCTGCATCGTTCCCTTCTTGAAGGCATCGCCGTGGCAAAGTTCAAGGCCACTCTCTGCTACCTCCGGGGGAAACCCTAGATCGGATGATGGCGGCACTCTAGTGCCGTTCCCCCCTTTGGGGCGTCATTCTTGGAGGTACACACGTGATCGAGGGACCAGAGGACGGAATCTTTGGTGGAGCGGTGCTTCATGTCACTCATTGATGGCGGCGGATCTCGGCGGCATGGCGCTGTGGTGACTCGGCGTCCAATGCGCGGTGATGGACTCGCGCAGGAGGGTGGCACGGTCTGTCGTGGTGGAGTCGACGGCAGCTAGACCGGGCAAGGTAGATGCAGCAGTAGAGTTCTGAAGATGGATTGGTGGCAGGTGGCTGCGGCGGCCTCATACCCGGCAGGCGTCCTGGTTGAGGAGTGCGCCGGACCGGTGGGTACCCCATACCCGGCAGGCGTCCTGGATGGGACCTCAGGTCTTAGATGGTAGGTTTGGCTGTGAGGTCTGTTTGGTATTAGGCCCAGACTATCAGCATCCCTTCATCAATTGGATAGGAGTAGCGACAAATGTTGCCTAGATGGTGGATTTAGTCTTACTGTTGTATTACTTTGTAAGGTCTTGTGTGAACAATTAATAAAATAGCCGCATGCATCATCCAGATGCAGAGGCCGGGGGTTTTCCTCCATTTCTAAAAAAAAAACATAAGTCTCCCAGCCGATCTTATTGACCTCCAAACTGAAAATTGGATGGAGCTACGTACACACTGCTGCAACTTGGAGGATGGCCACAACATCTTTCCAGCCCAGCAGCATCTCCAGCAATTTCTGCCAGTCTTGCAACAAGCTGGACCTAGCGTTTAGTTATCCGAGTGTATATGGATTCATAGCTCATAGCTGATGAAATGATAGTGACAACGTTGTTTTCTAGAGTTACTGGTTGAAAACTATACCTTCTCCAATAATGCACTTGTGTGCATAATTATTATAAATAAAGTCTAGACCAACCGATGTTGACGCATTGCAGTTAAAGTACAAATTGTGTACTGAGCCATGAAAGACTTCTACATTCAGGATTCCATAAAATTTGATGTGTGGGCTGGCTTAAAGAATTTGATTACAAACTTTACTGACCATTCAATGTAGACATAGTGTCCGTAATATTTGATTGTATTGTTGCTGATATGTCAGCTTCTTTTTCTTTTGTCAGTATGTTAATGTTTGGCTATGTGCATCTTAGTTATGCAGAGGCCCGGTATTGCTCATCATGCTATGTATCCGTCTGATGCTACATTTTAAGTTAATAAAAAACCCTTTATCGAAAATTATGCATAATACAAAATACCTTTTTTTTAAACGACATATAAAGCTATAATTATGGGCTGGACCTTGGGCCCTGCTGGCCACCCCCTAGTTTCGGCACTGCTAGATGGAGAAACACCACCAGTGACCTTCGAAGCAAATTGCCGCACCTACAACTATGGGTACTACCTTACGAATGGGATCTATACAAAGTGGAGTACTTTTGTGACGCCAATCCAAACCTCCCAAGGTAAGAAAGAACTATATTTTCACAATGCCTAAGCGACCGCTCGAGAAGATGTTGAGAGAGCATTTAGGATTTTACAATCCCAATTGGCTATTGTGCGAGGACCGTCTAGGTTCTCTGATGAGAAAAACTTTTGGGACATCATGACTGATCATGCATAACATGATCATTGAGAATGGGCATGGGCATCATTTGGATTGCACCTTCTATGAACTTATGGACATACGTGTTATGCCAATTAAAAAAGAAGAGCGAATCAGACGTTTCAGGAACTTGTACCATGAAATTAGAAACACCCATACGCACAACGAACTTGAGAAATATTTTATGAAGGAGTACTTGAAATGGCACGGTGTAAGAACCTCCTAATTTCATTCTTTATTTGTTGTATTTGTGTTGCATTTGATGTTGTGGATTTGATGAATTATGTAATAATTTGATATTATGGACAAAAGAAATTTTACATTTTAATTGGGATGTTTTTCATTTCAAATTGTGCCGGTGTTCTATGGCTGAAGAATGGTTGAACTGCGCTGTACAGCGGAGGTAGCACTACCACCACACGGCCGTCAACCTTTTTACATCATCAGTTGTAGTAGTAGTTTTGCATCTTCCAATATACATTATCTGTTGGAATTGTTTTTTTATGATGTAAAAAGGTGTTTTTGGTGATGTAAATTATACATCATCTATTGAAGGGGCCCTACTGCGTCTTCCTAACATGATAGACATTACGCGGTAATTGTAACCATCACTTGCAGAAAAACTAACCAACTACTCCGTACGTCGCTTCCAACGCCGACAGAGTTGAATTTAGGAGCCGTGCTAGCTGCAAGTTGCAGGAGAGCTTTCATTGCCTCACCTAATAAACGATGGTTCAGTAATGTTATCTTACCGGCGGGGTTGTTAGTTAGTGCGTCCATATACTTCATCCGTTCCCAAATATAAGTCTTTCTAGAGATTTCAACAGGTGACTACATACGGAGCAAAATGAGTGAATCTATACTCTAAAATATGTCTACATGCATCCGTATGTTATAGTCCATTTGAAATGTCTACAAAGACTTATATTTAGGAACGGAGGGAATAGAAAACTAGGAACTGTACGTGACGGTGTATATATTATAGTACGGCCGGATTTAAGAACCACTTGACAGACCTTAATTACTACACCATTTATTTCTAAATATAAAATGTTTTGGCAATTCAACTTAAACTGTCAAAACGGTTCATATTAAGAAACAGACAGCGGCCCCGGCAATGCGCTCATTTCCGCTCCAACGCAGCACCACTCAACGCGGAGGTCCATCACAGCATCAACGGCCCTGGAGATCGTAGCAGTCATCCACGAACCGACATCATTGCAGCTGTGTCGCATCATTGCTCAGAGGACCGGCCTGAGCTTGTCATAGCAACAGTCATCCACGAAGTGTGATCGTATCGAGCAGTTGGCTGTCGGGTTGTGCACGGCCTCTTGGCATCGCATCCCCTGGCGGATGGTCCAGAATCACCTTAGTTGTTCCAAATAGAAGCCTTCGATTACGATGGCTGAGGTCATGCGGTAGGATGGTCGGCCTTTGCCCGCTGTTGGGTTTGCCCGTGCTGGGCAAAAAAGAACATGGGCAACGATTTGGTAAATACAAAGGACGGATATAAAGGAAAAACAATGTAGCGCTTGTGCTCACAAGGAAGAATGCCTCAGCGCAAAGACCCTGGGGCTCTCCTTGTACTTGTGTGTGTTTTTCCAAGGAGTTTCTTCCATGAGTGCGTGTTTGATAGAAACCACAAAAGGAAGAGTAATCAGAGGTGAAAGAAGAGGCGCTGCGAGAAGAGGCGGCGCCAACACACAGCACCAACGGTGCTGGGGATGCTCCATTGTAGCTTTGTCGCATCATCGCTCTGAGGACCGGCCTGAGCTCGTCATACCAACAGTCATCCACGAAGTGTGATCGTATCAAGCAGTTGGCTGTTGGGTTGTGCCACGGCCTCTTGGCATCGCATCCCCTGGCTAGATGCCGTGTTTTTGGATGACTGCCTGGTATTCTACTCTATGGTCTTTTCGGATGGTCCAGAATCACCTCAGTTGTTCCATATAGAAGCCTTCGATTCCGATGGCTGGGGTCATGCAAAAATCAACCAGACGGTGTTTTTTGCCGCATAATAGGTCAACACACGGTTCATGTCCGACGTCGCCCAGGGGAAGCAGTTCTTTGTGTCGGAGTTGTGCGGCTGAGACTTGTGAGGCAGCCTAGCTTTGATATCGTTGTATTGTGGAAGATAACTGCCAATTTGCGTTCATATCATATCAGCGCATGACCAATGTTAGTACCAGTCCGAGAGTACTACAAGTTGATTCCAAGGAGAACGCGAGAGTAGCATTCTCACTAGAACCAGATTATATTTTACTGTAGTTCCAAATACAGCATAGGGAAGGAAACAACACCAGTGATCATCATGTCTTCCAAGGGGAAAGGACATGTATAACTAGGAACCAACGGTATGAAAAGTTGTGAGCATACACGGACGCAACGACATTGCTTGTGTCACGTAAACTGGATAAAGTGTCTGAAAAATCAACAGAATAGTACCGACAGAATTTTGTGTGTGTGTGTGTTGTGTGGACACGCGCGCACACATCCAGAAAGAGACAGCGCCATGCCCATGCCCTGAAACATCCAAGTTACCAAGAGCAGAGCAGAGCAGAGGAAACAGAGTAGCCTGAACCTGAAACACCTAAAAGCGGCCACAAGTGGATGGGCACAACACCTTGCTCGGCCTATGTGTGTGACAAGAGCACTTGCTAAGAGCAGAGCACAGGAGCACATATGAGAACAACAACCTAGGTATATCAGACTGCAAGTTCCAACAGGGGGAAACCTTGACCTCATTTGCAGTGATAGAGTTTAGGTCTGAATCGTCAAAGCAAGGAACGGAAGAAATCTAACACAGTGTATATAGCAAGTAGCAACTTCCAGTTGAGAGAGACTCGAGACCACCATTTTTAGGAAGTAGTTATATCTGTTGTCGCCTCAACCTTCCAAGCAAGCAACCTCCAGCCGCACAATATATCCTGGGCATGCATCAAAACGAAAACATCAGAACATGTGAATTTTAGAAATCCAGAAGCAGCTTGCGATATAGATGTATTTTGGTGTGGAAAATTAAAATGTGACCATGTTTTCTAAAAGAGAAAGGATGGGTGATTAAAATAAGTATTGGTACCTCTTGTAGTTTCTGAGCACTTTAATCCTCATCAGCATTACCATCTTCCTTGCTCTTCTCCTCTTCACTGGCACCCGCCTCTTTATTGTCCTCTTCCTCTGGTTCTTCATCAAAAGTAGGTGCAGGATGGTTCGGATTGGCATTTGCTTCTTTCCTGATCGCAGCAGCTGCAGCCTTGCTTTCTGAAGGTGTCGCATCTTCGTTATCAAGCCATATGTGAGCTCGTTTGAGACAATGGAGATGCTCAATGCTTGAATAGAAGCCGGCAGCTTTTGCCGCCGACACACTGAATGGCATGCTAAGTTCCTCAAGCTTGGGCGCAGACCCTTTCACGAACGATACATATGCTCGTTCTGTTTCTGTGAAGTTAAGCACCTTCAAATTTGGGAAAGAAGTGGCTTGGGCTGTACCAACAAACTTCTCTGATAGCCATAGTTGGAGGCAGAGTAAGGATGGGAGCTGCCCAAGTGTAAGCAGCCCATCTTCCGTAAGTTCAGTTAAGCTGATGCAGAGGTCGGCAAGGTTGGTGAGTGCAGGTGTAATCCACTTTGGAAGCTTTGAGAATACACCTACTTCACCGAAAGCCATTGAAGAGAATATGGCAGAGGGGACCAAGAATCTAAGAAGTCTAGGGAACCGCACTACGCTTCTATATCCAAAGAACGGAGTTTGCAGGTGCCAAGCTTGGACAGTGAGGAGAGGAGTGCCTCTTTTCCACATCTCTTCTCCTTGCAAGATACTTCATCAACAAGAATCAAATAGAGTTCCTCCAAACTTGTCAGGTTCCTAAGATCCTCCAACACATCTATTTCTTGCGAGGTAATAATGAATTTGGGCATCAGCTGTAAGTTCCACATTCCCCCAATCCCGTTTGGTAGCTTCTTCTGAAATCCAATTAGGTGTCGTAGTGTAGCCAGACCAATAATTCCAGCAGGCACCTCATACACAGATGTATTCTGAAAATCCAGCGTCTCTAGATTACCTAGCATCAAGATCCCTGCTGGCAGCATTGATATACGTGTGTCCCTAAAGCCGAGGTACTTTAGCTGGAATAATTTGTCCATGCGTTTCATATCATAGTCCTTTAAATTCCTACAACCTTCAAAATCCAAAACACGTAAAGCTTCAAACCGATCAAGATTGGGCAAATGAGTCACGCAACATGATGGCATTACTATCAAAGTACGAACATGGCTTAGATCTAGATTTTCCAGTGCAGATGCAAGTTTCTTCTCAATGTACTGGATTGATAGCCGCCGAATAGATCCTTGATGATTGGGCAAACTAGTTTGACCTCCACCTACCATAGTGGTAAAATTGTCTTCAGCTGATTTTGAAATAATAATTTCTAGCATCATGTCATGGACTCGGCAGGCCCGGACCTTTTCGTAATTAAGCATGACTTATGCTTCATTTGCTTCAACTTATAATTTTAAATTTTCACTATTCTACTAGCGTATCCCCTGCCATGCAAGAATTTTTGTCTTGGATAAGATAGGTTTCCGTCCTAACAAAACTATGGAGGTAAAGAGAGTTTACTTGAATACCGAGCATGGTTATACCTTCGACGTCAAATTATAAAATGCAGACACCTACACCTATTTTGAATGCAAAAGTTGGCAACCACTATGCAAGGCTTATGCATTTGAGCCTGATATGTTAATCACCTTTGATATTCGTCCTGAAGATGATATTGAAGGAAATAGAGACATTTGGGTCGATGTGCAGACGCCTCCAGTTCTACCATTATATGAGTTTCTCAACCATATTTATGTATCCGATATTGTTTTTTCAAAAATAGTTGACATCTAATTTCTATTGACAGCTTATTTCCATTCAAGAAAACATGTCTAGCTTGGTACACAGGACCGTCCACTGTCCCGGGGCTGAACTAAACTGCGAGGATATAAGTCATTATATTTCATGGCTTGAGGATCTTGATGTTGTCAAGAGAAATTATTTTCCTGAATTTGAAAATCTTAGTACTCAAAACGTGCAACCAATAGTGATCATATTGAACTACAGTCACATCTATTTAGGAAAGATGGTAAGATTTTTACTATTTTTCTCTAGTGCATCTTTTGCATACATTATTTTTCAAGCTAAACTTCATTGCTAATATAATGTTACTATACGATGTTCTTCAACAGGGACTCCCGGTGACAGTTGTGCCTTAGTGGATTGGTACTAAAGGTCGCATGTCAATGGTTAGCTTACGACCAAGACATCCTACATTGCACATGAGTGCATTCAGGGTTTCTACAACCGAGGAATGCTTAATAGTGAAAGAATGTAGCAAAATTGTGAAGGATCGCAGAGAAGTACTAGGGGGCAACAATCAGAAGCGCAACCCACGATTAGGAGACAGGTTCATCTGCGTGCTCCAATATGAAGAATCAGGAGAGCTATACATGTTCTATGCTATTTTACCTGAGAGAGAGAGCAGCATGAGTGATTAGCATGCTCTTAGTACTTGTCCTCTCATGTTCGTGTTCTTCGTCCTGAACTTAATCTCAAAGAGTGATTTGCTTTTGTGGTCTTATGAACGCTTATAATCATGACCATGTTGAACTCGATGATATCTTTCCTTTTGGTACAAGTGAATGTTTCTTCTTTAACCTAGTATTGGTGGTGATTAGATAGCGGTAATGACTATGATGATTAAATAGTGGTAATGACGACTATGATGATTTTTAGCTAGCTAGTATATATACTGTTGTTGGTGATGATATGATGCAATAGTTTTTATATTAATATGATGATGATGAGTTATTATATCATTTATGAAAGAAACCGCAGATTAGTTTCAACTGGATGGATCCTAGCTAGCTAAGTGATCAAGTATATGCCATATCCATATTAATTACTTGCTCACCTAATATAAGTGATCAAGTAATTAATATGGATATGGCATATACTTTGATCACTTAGCTAGGATCCAATGCATCCAGTTGAAACTAATCTGTGGTACTTTCACCTAATGATTTAACAACTCATTATAATGTAAAAACAATCTCTAAATTAAATTGAAAACACAAAATTAAAGGAAAAATAAAAAATAAAACCAAAACCCCCCAAACTTTTAGTACCGGTTGGTGTTACCAACCGGTACTAAAGGTCTCCCCGCACCCGGCCCTGGCTCGTGACACGTGGTGGCACTTTAGCGGCGGTTCGTGTACGAACCCATACTAAGGGGGGCTTTAGTCCTCACTCTTTAGTGCGGTTACGTAACCGCACTAAAGGCCCTTATGAACCGGTGCTAACTCCCGGTTCTACACTAGTGTCAGCGTCCTTTTGACTTAGTTCATTCTGATGTTTGGGGTCCTGCTCCCTTTCATTCGAAAGGTGGTCATCGCTACTATGTTTTGTTTATTGATGATTTCGCTCTCTACACTTGGCTCTACTTCATGAAATCTCGTAGCGAGGTTCTCCCTATATACAAATATTTGCTGCCATGGTTTTCACCTAGTTTTCCACACCTATTCGTACTTTTCGTGCTGACTCCGCTGGAGAGTATATCTCGCAGTTGTTGCGTGGTTTTCTTGCGGAACAGGGTACTCTTTGCCCTGTTCTCATGTCTTGGTGCTCATGCTCAGAATTACGTTGCAGAATGTAAGCATCGTCATCTGCTTGAGACGGCTCGTGCGTTGATGATTGCCACTCTCCTTCCACCCCACTTTTGGGCTGAGGCTGTTTCTAAATCCACCTATCTCATCAACATCCAGCCATCGACTGCTCTGCAGTGTGGTATTCCTATGGAGTGTCTCATTGGTCGTTCTCCTGACTACTCAGGTCTTCATATGTTTCGATGTGTGTGCTATGTCCTTCTTTTCCTGCGAGAACGCACCAAACTTACTCCTCAGTCAGTTGAGTGTGTTTTCCTTGGCTACAATGATGAGCACAAGGGCTATCGATGTTGGGATCCTGTTGGTCGTCGCTTGCGCATCTCGCGTGATGAAACTTTTGACAAGTCTCGTTCTTACTACCCACATCCTTCTTCCTCGAGCTTCTCTGTGGACGATATTTCTTTTCTTCTCCTTTCCGATACACCTTGCTATGTGCCTCATGTTTCACCTCTTCCTCCGGCACCTCTAATTCATTCTCATTCACCACCGACATCCTCTTCCCCATCCTCCTCCTCCACCTCTCTACCATCATCTCCAGTCTGTCACCCTCTCTCACCGTTTCCTCTCCACTATACTCGCCGCCCTCATACTGAGGATGCTTTCCCTGATGTGCCCTCCACCTTTGGTGCACCTCCCTTCACGCCTCCCCCGGTTATAACCTTCGTGGTTGGCCTCGCCCCCTGTCTGATCGCTATTCACCTGATTGGTACGGTCTCTCTGTTATTGCTGAGCCCACTTCCTATCGGATTTCCATGACTCAGCCTAAATGGCAGCTTGCGATGGCCGAAGAGCCTGCTGCCCTTGAGCACTCTGGCACATGGGATCAAGTTTCCCTTCCTTCTGGTGTTCGTCCCATCACCTGCAAGTGGTCTACAAGATTAAGACTCGCTCCGATGGTTCTCTTGAGCACTACAAAGCTTGGCTTGTGGCCTGTGGTTTTCAGCAGGAGCAGGGACGCGATTATGATGAGACATTCACTCATGTGGCCCACATGACCACCACTGTCCGCACTCTCCTTCTTGTGGCTTCTGTTCGTCATTGGTCTATCTCTCAACTTGATGTCCGTAACGCCTTTCTCAATGGCGAGTAGAGTGAGGAGGTTTATATGTAGCCACCACAGGGGTAATATGCTCCTGATGGTATGGTCTATAGACTTCGCCACTCCCTCTATGGTCTTAAACAGGCCCCTCGTGCCTGGTTCAAGCGTTTCGCCTCTGTGGTGATTGTCGTTGGTTTCTTGCCCAGTGATCATGATTCCGCGTTGTTTGTTCACACGTCTCCTCGTGGTCGGACTCTTCTCCTTCTCTATGTTGATGACATGATCATCACTGGTGACGACTCTGACTACATTGCCTTTGTTAAGGCACGCCTTCACGACCAGTTCCTCATGTCTGATCTTGATGCACTTCGATATTTTCTTGGATGTCCTTTCCATTACACTCGTCGTCGACGTGTTGTGGATGAGTCTACTGATGTGCCCACTACTTCTGGTGTGCCATCTTCCTCCTCTCAACTGACTTATGGTCTTCGTTCTCGGCCTTGTCCGCCCCCTGACCGATATTCTCCTTCTCGCTATGGTATTTCGACCATTGTTGAACCGACTTCTTATCGAGATGCTGTTATTCATCCTGAATGGCAGTTTGCCATGGCAGAGGAGATTGCTGCCCTTGAGCGTAATGGCACATGGGATCTAGTTTCTCTTCCTCCCCATGTTCGTCCCATCACTTGCAAGTGGGTCTATAACATTAAGACTTGCTCCGATGGTTCTCTTAAGTGTTATAAAGCTCGTCTCGTAGCTCGTGGCTTTCCGCAGGAGCATGGTCATGATTATGATGAGACTTTTGCTCCTGTGGCCCATATGACCACTGTCCGCACACTTCTCGTCGTGGCCTCTATTCACCACTCGTCCGTGTCTCAGCTTGATGTTCAAAATGCCTTTCTTAATGGTGAGTTTCGTGCAGAAGTTTATATGCAGCCACCACCTGGGTATTCAGTCCCTGATGGCATGGTTTGACGCCTTCGTCGCTCTCTCTATGGCCTTAAACAAGCCCCCCGTGCTTGGTTTGAGCGTTTTGCCTCTGTGGTCGCTGCAGCTGGTTTCTCGCCAAGTGCTCATGATCCAGCGATGTTTGTCCATCTTTCTTCTCGTGGTCGTACTCTTCTTCTTCTATATGTTGATGACATGATCATCACTAGTGATGATTCTGAGTACATTGCTTTTGTCAAGGCTCGTCTCGGTGAGCAGTTTCTTATGTCTGATCTTGGTCCTCTGCGTTACTTTCTTGGGATTGAGGTTTCCTCCACCTCTGATGGCTTTTTTATTTCCCAAGAAAAGTATATCCAGGATCTTCTTACCCGTGCGGCTCTTTGTGATGAGCGCACTGTTGAGACACCTATGGAGCTCAATGTTAACCTTCACGCTTCTGATGGTGAGCTCTTGTCTGATCCGATGCGTTATCGTCATCTTGTTGGGAGCCTTGTCTATCTTGCTGTAACTCGTCCAGATATCTCCTATCCTGTCCATATTCCGAGTCAATTTGTTTCCGCTCCCACTTCAGTTCACTATAGTCACCTTCTTCGTGTTCTACGATATCTTCGTGGCATGATCTCTCATCGTCTGTTTTTTCCCCGTTCCAGTTCACTACAGCTCCAGGCCTATTCAGATGCTACGTGGGCTAGTGATCCTTCGGATCGCTGTTCACTTTCTACTTACTATGTTTTTCTCGGTGGTTCTCTCATTGCCTGGAAGACAAAGAAACAGACTGAAGTGTCCCGTTTGAGTGCAGAGGCCGAGTTGAGAGTTATGGCTCTTCTGATGGCAGAGGTGACTTGGCTACGATGGTTACTGGAGGATTTTGGTGCTTCTGTTACTACACCTACCACCCTCTTGTCTGACAGTACAAAGCGCTTATCAAGATTAAGTAGGGACCCGTGAAGCATGAGCTTACCAAGCATATTGGTGTTGATGCTTTTTATATGCGTGCTGCTGTGCAGGATCATGTTGTTGCTCTTCAGTATGTGCCTTTCGAGTTACAATTAGCGGCCTTCTTCACGAAGGCCCAGACTAGAGTGCAACGTAGATTTCTCCTCTCCAAGCTCAGTGCTGTAGATTCACCATGAGTTTAGGGGGGGTTGTTAGAGTTATATTGGTGATGACATTTCGCCTTTTGTATTCTAGCCTTTTGGCATCCTCTTGTACATATATATGATGGCTTTGGCCTCTAGTAATACATGTTGCTTTCATGACACAGCCAATATTAATTAGCTTCATGCCTCCTTCGGTATGAGATTCCAAGCAAGCAAGCAAGCCCCATAACATATCCTCTTGTAAAAACCATCGTTTTGTAATAGAGAAAGAGTGAATGGGAAGAAGTAGAATATGTATTAGTACGTCTTGCAGTTGTGAGCATTTTAACTCTCATTTGCGTCACCATCTTCATTGCCCTCTTCCTCCGGTTCCCCTGAAATATCAACTGCATCATTCCTGATCGCAGAAGCTGCAGCCTTGTTTTTTTTCTTGGTGAGGTTGCAGCCTTGCTTTCTGAAGGTGTTGCGTCTTGGCTATCAAGCCATATCTCAGATTTGTGTTACAGCAGATAGCACGCGGGGAAGCCATTAACACAGAGCACATACACGACCACTGCACAGTAATTAAACAATATCTTTTCTGGTACCAAAAAAAAACAATACTCCCTAATTTGTTTGGAACAAAGGGAACCAACCCCCAAATTTCCGTACATCATATGAAAACACAAATCAAGTATTCAGACAAATTATTCCCGAATTTAATAGATCATAGGTCCTACCGAATGCGTAAAGCTATTGGGGACATAGTATAAGCGGGTTAACAACAGCGTATGTTTTCAGACTCCAAGTTCCGACAGGGGGTACCTCAATTATTACAGTAGCAAAAACAGAGCTTAAATCTGAATCATCAAAGTAAGGGACAGAGGCAATCAAAAAGAGTGCATGTAGCAAGTAGTAGCGACTTCAGTTGAGACTCCTTCGCTGTGACACTCCAACCAACCAATCCAGCCGCACAACATATCTGTAGATCGGCAAAAGGAAAACATCAGAACATGTGAATTTCAGAAATCCGAATCCAGAAGCATCTTGGGATATAGATAGATGTATTTCGGTGGAGAAAATTAAAATATGACGATGTTTTCTAAAAGTGAAAGGATGGGTGATTAAAATAAGTATTGGTACCTCTTGCAGGTTGTGAGCACTTTAATACTCATCAGCGTTCCCATCTTCATTGTCCTCCACACTACCACCGGTCTCTTCATTGTCCTCTTCCTCTTGTTTCCCCCCGAATAGTAACTACAGGATGGTTGGCATTGGCACGTGCTTCGTTCCTGATCGCAGCAGCTGCAGCCATGATTTCTGAAGGTGTCGCGTCTTTCTGATCAAGCTCTATGTAAGCTCGTTTGAGAGATGGGAGATGCTCAATGCCTAAATAGAAACCATCAGCTTTTGCTGCCGACACACTGAATGGCATTCTAAGTTCCTCAAGCTTGGGCGCAGACCCATTCACAAACGTAACATATAAATTTTGTCTGAAGTTAAGCACCTTCAAATTTGGGAAAGAAGTGGCTTGGACTGTACCAACAAACTTCTCCGATGGCCATAGATCCAGGCGGAGTAAGGATGGCACTTGCCCAAGAGTAACCAGCCCATGTCCTGTCAGTTCAGTTAAGCAGATCCAGAGATCGGCAAGGTTGGTGAGTTCTGGTGTAATCCATTTTGGAACGTTCGTGAATGAATTGCGGTTATTCGTCCAAAACCTTTGAAGAGAAGATGGCAGAGGGAACCAAGAATCTAAGAAGTCAAGGGAACCACTGCTGTACGCATCTATTTCCAACGACCGGAGTTTGCAGGTGCCAAGTTTCCATAGTGTGGAGAGGAACGCCACTTTTTCACATCTCTTGTCCTCGCAAGATACATTCCTACCAAGATCCACATCAAGTTCCTCCAAACTTGTCAGATTCCCGAGATCCTTCAACACATTTGTTTCTTGCAAGGTAATAACAAATTTTGGCATTAGCTGTAAGTTCCTCATGCCTCCAATCCCGTTTGGTAGCTTGTCCAGAAATCCAATTAGGTGTCGTAGTGTAGTCAGCCGAGTAATTCCAGTAGGCAACTCTCTCACAGATGTATTCTCAAGATCCAGCGTCTCTAGGTTACCCAGCATGACGATCCCTGATGGCAGCTTTGATATACGTGTGTCGCTAAAGCTGAGGTACTTTAGCTGGAATAATTTGTCCATGCCTTTCATATCATAGTCCTTTAAATCCTCACAACCATCAAAATCCAGAACTCGTAAAGCCTCAAACCGATCGAGACTGGGCAAGTGTGTGATGCAACATGATGGCATTACTACCAAAGTTCGAACATGACTTAGATCCACATTTGCCAGTTCAGATGCAAGTTTATTGTCAATGTGCTGGATTGATAGCCGCCGAATAGAACCTTGATGATTGGGCAAACTAGTTTGACCTCCACCTACCACAATGGTAAAATTATCTTCAGCTGATTTTGAAATAATAATTTCGAGCAGCATGTCATGGACTCGGCAGGCACGGACCTTTCCATCATACTCAATGTCCACCGGTTGGACCATACTTTTGTTGATCAGCTCATAGAAGTAATTCTCCGCAAGCTCTTGCTTGCTTTGTCCACGCTCTTCAGAGATGAAGCCTTCAGCTATCCATCGCCTCAGTAGCCTTTCTCTGCCAATCACATGGTCTTCGGGAAACAAACTTAGGTACAACAAGCAAGCCTTGAGATGAGGTGCAAGATCATTATAGCTAAGAGATAGTATGCTACTCATGCCCTCTAGACTCATAGTTTTTTCCATTGCAGAACCAATTGACCTCTTAACCTTCTCCCACTCTTCCTTGATGGCTGGTTTGTTTGCTAGTAAACCAGATATACTAATAATTGCCAATGGTAGGCCTCCACATTTCTTTAGGACTTTATTAGAAACATCTTTCAACATGTCAGGGCAATGTCCCTCAGAGCCAAATAATCTTTTGAAAAACAATATTCTGGAGTGGAGGTCATCTAGGGCTTCCAACTTATACACACGGTCATCACAATCTGGACAACATGACTTTGCTACTTCAATGATGCGTGTAGTAGCTATAATTCTGCTAGAACAATTATTCTCTGGAAAAGCACACTTGATAGCGTCCCATGCTTTTGTGGACCATACATCATCTATGATGATGAGATACCTATAAAATTAGCAAATCATGTCAACCAATTATTATAAGAAATTATGCTTCAACACTCAAGCACGCCATGAAACTCCTATATTGCTTCATGTTTATTCAGAAAATGAAACATTTATTACGCACAACCTTTGCATCACCGACACGTAATACTTAACTGGAGTAGTTAATAACTGTATGACGTTCATTGCTTATGTCTTCCCTATACAGTTGACAACTAACTTCATTAAAAAGATAACAAGGACTATAACTTACTTCTTGTTACCGGATCACAAACAACCATAAAAATATTTTACGTTTTCTTGCTTTATGGAATTGAAAAACTACTAGAATGCTTCAGTGTATCTGAAACGAAGATGATAAGCAAATATATACAATATCGCATGCTTTCGTAGTTTGTTCTTTCAATGGGGAAGAGAACATTTTCAGAAGTTTGAGTACTTCATTAACTTCAAAACAACTGAGCTAATGAAGGATTTCGACACAAATATATTCATGATGGGAAATATTTTATGTTGTAAACATCTTAATTATAATAGGGTAGATGATACTTTTCTAGCATGGGTGGAAAGGATGCCTAGAGTTGTTCAAGCCAACCACAATCTAGTTGTTTTCTTTGCGTTGAATTAATAATAGTACAGTGAATAATATGTGACTGAAACACGAGAGGAACTATGCATGAAACATCTGTTAAGAGAAATAATAAAGATCGACGTTACCTTTTATTTTGGAGTAGTTCTCTTAGCTTTGAAATGGACTTCATTTCATCCCTATCTTTTGTGGACCCATCTTGGCATGACACTTGAGAGATCAAATCCTTCATAATTTTCTTTATATCTGGTTTTTGGGAGACCCATACAAAAGCCTTACAATCAAACTGTCCTTGAATCTTGCGATAGACCACATTTGTCGGTGTTGTTTTTCCCAACCCACCAAAGCCAACAATGGACAATACCTTTCGAGGCTTCAATGAGTTGTTTCCTTCTTCCACCATCCACCTGGCAAGATCATCCCTTGGACCATCCACACCCACGAGGTGTGCCTCCTCAGCAAAGACCGCATGCATATGCAGCCTGGGATCCACGGCCGTATGGCCAGTGGTGCTAGAAGGAGCATCATTCAACTTGTAACTATCCTTGAGCTTTTTCACTTGCTCAATGCGATCCTTCAGCTCATCAATTTGGCCTGCGATTTCATGCCGAGCTCCAAGTTTCTTCAGAGGGAGAGTGATCTTTTTCAAGAACTCCTTGAAACTGCCGCGACGGCCGCCCTTACCAAGGTGATGGATGAACTTGTCGAAGATGTCCTCGGTATCATATGCCAGCTCCCGCACCAACGATATCCATGCCTTCACTTGTCCACTTGGATCTTCCAGCTTCGTGTACTCATCCAACGCAGCATGCATGCTGGTGAGCTCAGATTCCAGGGAGCGAATCTCTCGACGGACCCCTTTGAGGCGGCCATACTTACCGGCGAGCAGACCGCCGAGCTTCACCAGCAGGGGACCCAACGCGCCTAGTGCAACGGTCATCACAGGCGCCATTGATTCCCAGTAGCTGCCCCTTGTCCCTGGTCTGTATCTCTTTTTGGTGTTTGTGTGCTTGCAGTGGAGAGGAGAACTCAGAAGTATTCTTTGATTCACCTAACGAGGGAAGGCACATGAATTATCACGCACTAGTGCTTGGTGCAAGGCAATTAAGAACAACTCGTGTCAGAAGTCAGAAGAGGACAGAGTCCGGGAGAGAGCCCCCACTATACTGAATTTACATTATAAAACCGGAGCAGAAAAATGTATCTTAGCAGCCACTTGTACGTTTAATTAGTCTTGCATCTTACGTGCTACTGGGTCAGAACCAATGGAACCAACGCGGTGGGAACGAGCCAACCACCACGTTCTGCTTGGTTGCCTTCTACCCATTCGTTGACTCTGCACGGCGTCTCCATCTCGATTGTGTGTGTGTGATTGTGCTTGCAGTCGAAACAAGGGCAGTTGGGTGGTATTTTGGTGGGTGCTGATATAGCTAACAAATGAAAACAAAAAACAATGGTGAGTATTGTGCGATAGGCGAAAACGTCTTACCTCGTATGAGGGGACGTGTTGCATGTTATATAGCAGGGGCGCAATAACCCTGATAGCGCATACCTTCGGTTGGAGAGAATCCAAGTTACATCTTGAGGAGGAAGCAAAGGAGGAGATAGACCTAGCTAGTTACAACAGGTAAGAAGATACGGCTAACTACCTCCTAGAAAACTACCACACTCAATATCTCTCCTCTCACGTTACAATGTATATGCGCATGTATATCTATCATGTTTGACACCCTCCCTTAATCATAACTTGGACAAATTGAGATTATGTTTGAAGTTTTCAAAGCTTCGTACAGGCAAGGCCTTTGTGAAACCATCTGCAAATTGATCTCTGGAGTGCACAAAGCGTATGTCAAGTTGTTTCTGAGCAACCCTTTCTCTGATAAAATGAAAATCAATCACTATATGTTTTGTCCTGGCATGAAACACTGGATTTGCATAAAGATAGGTGGGTGTCACACCATAAACATGGAGCTTGTGTACTCTTGACACCGAGCTCCTTTAACATGGACTAAACCCATATTATTTTTGTCGTAGCATTTGCTAATGCTTTATACTCTACTTCTGTACTTGCTCTGGAGACAGTAGCTTGTTTACATGCACACCATGAAATTAGGTTAGGTTCAAAAAATACTGCAAACCCACCAGTTGATCGTCTATCATCCAGGCAGCCTGCTCAGTCGGAATCAGAAAAGGCACTGACAAGACTTGAGGATGATTTTCTAAAGTTCAACCCAATGCTCAAAGTGGTTTTGATGTATCTGACTATACGTTTAGCAGCTGTCAGATGAACAATAGTGGGTGCATAAAGGAACTGACATACTTTGTTAACAGCAAAAGAGATATCAGGCCTAGTAAGAGTAAGATATTGCAAAGCTCCTACTAAACTTCTGTATTTTGTACTATCCTCTTGATTCAAGAGTGTTCCTTCTGTAAGAGATAATTTTTCTGAGCTGGATAAAGTTGTGGGTGAGGGTTTACAACCTTGCAGACCAGCCTTTTTTACCAGGTCAGTTGCATACTTTTCCTAAGGAAGATGAAGTCCTTCTTTGTGTCTCTTCACCTCAATTCCAAGGAAATAATGCAAGTCTCCAAGATCTTTCAAGGAAAAATCTGCACCTAAATCTTTCAACAGTCCTGTAATGGCTTCATTAGATAAGCTTGTTACAATAATATCATCAACATAGATGAGAACAAATATGCAAGTGTTGGACTTGTTGTAAATAAACAGTGAAGTGTCTGATTTTGATGGAACAAACCCAAGTGTCTGCATTTTGTGACAGAGACAAGAATAACATGTCCTTGGAGCTTGCTTCAACCCATATAGTGCCTTGTCAAGTTTGCACACATAGGAGGGAACACTTTTGCTTTCAAACCCAGGTGGCTGTTTCATGAACACTTCCTCTTCTAGAACACCATGAAGAAACGCGTTATGAACATCTAACTGCCTAAGATTCTAGCATCTAGAGACAGCTATAGATAAAAAAAGACGGATGGTAGCTGCTTTCACAACTGGACTAAAAGTGTCCTCGTAGTCTATACCATACCATTGTTTGAAACCCTTTGCAACAAGCCTAGCCTTATAACGGTCAATGGTTCCATCGGATTTTCTTTTAATTCTGAATACCCACTTGCAATCAATTAAATTTTTACCGTGTTGTGGAGGAACCAAGTGCCACGTTTTATTTTTCTTTAGAGCCATGTACTCTTCGTTCATAGCTTTTCTCCATTTTTCATTATCAAGTGCTTCTTCCATCCTATTTGGTTCACCTCGTTCTCCTGTGGAACAAATCATACCATACTTAGTCATGTGTTTGTAATTAACAGGTTTTGTCACACCTTTTTGTAACTGAGTATGTCTTGGAGACGAAGGAGGCAGATCTGTAGCCGCAGAGGATCCAACGTGTTGCACAAGAGATCCGCCAGCAGCAGATCCCGAGGCCAAATCAGCATTGGATGTAGCGCATGCTGGGCCAGTCTGATCTTCTGTGGCCAGCATCCGCGGCTCAGCCCTTGTGAGAGCCGCAGAGGATCCCAGCCAGTGAACCGTCTCATCATGCTCCGATGATTGCAGATCAGGATGGGGGTTCGCGCCGGTTGGCTGGGTGATGCGCGTGGGGGAATCTTCGCCGGATCCCGCGCCCGCGCTAGGCCCCACATCGGTGGAGCGTGTTGGAGCCCGTCGCTTGTAACACACGGGTTGGCCACGGAAGCGTGCATCGCTCGGGCTAGCGGTTGGACGCCACATGTTGTCCGCGGGGTCGGAGACGGCGCGAGCGCCTGAAGTTGCGCCCACGCCTGCTGCACCGGATCCCGAGGGGGATCTGATCCCTGCGCCTGCGCCTGCAGCTGCTGATCCCGGAGAGGATCTGATTTCCTGGCGCGGAACAGATCCCAAGGAGAATTTGTCTCCTGGTTCGGAACACATGAAATAAGGCCCGATTTTTGCACCATTGAGGCCGTTTTCAACTGCATTTTCTTCGCTGTTTTCTCCTGTTTCATCAGCACACGCTTCATGTTCGGCATTAGTAAGGTTAGTCAACAATGGATCATTAATATTTTTCCCCCTTGATCAAAACCATTAAGGTGAGGTGGCAAAAGGAGAATTTCTTTTTGGAGTAGTGCGCCGGCATTTGGATGAAGATCAGCAAAGGGAAATTTAGTTTCATCAAAAACGACATCTCTAGAGATATAGACACGTCCAGTGGAGACTTGAAGACATTTTACACCTTTGTGTTGGGCACTATAGCCAAGGAACACACATTGTGTGGAGCGAAACAAGAGTTTGCCGTTATTATAGGGACGTAGATTGGGCCAACAGGTACATCCAAAAACACGAAGAGATTTATAATCTATTTGGTGTGGAAGAGCCTTTCAACGGGAGTTTCATTATTTATGACACGACTAGGGAGCATATTGATTATGTGAACATCCGTGAGGAAGGCTTCATCCCAGAATTTGAGAGGCATAGAAGCTCCTGCTAGAAGAGCAAGCCAAACCTCAACGATGTGGCGATGCTTGCGTTCGACTGAGCTGTTTTGTTGGTGAGCGTGAGGGCATGACACATGAAGTTTGGAAGAAGGAATTGAGTTTTCCGTATTCCCCTCCCTAATCATATTGTACAACAATGATTTTGCTGTCAAACTTGTGTTCAACAAGAGCTTGAAAGTTTTTTAAAACTTGAAAAACCTCGGATCGTTTCTTGAGAAAATAGATCCAAGAGAATTTACTGTAGTTATCAATAAAGCTAACATAGTATATATGTCTACCAACAGAACTGGGGGATGAACCCCAAACATTGGAAAAGATTAATTGCAATGGTTTTGTGGAGACACTAGTAGATATAGGATAAGGTAACTGATGACTTTTAGCTCTTTGATTGGAATCACAAATTGTTTCATCATGACGCTCACCAACAAACGGGAGCTTATTCTTCCTAAGCAGTCTCTCAACTAAAGAAAAATAAGCATGTCCTAATCGATCGTGCCATCGTGTTGACGAAACTTTGACAACACCATAGACTTTTTTATTGAACCTCCTATGCTCCGGAGTCAAAGGGTAAAGCCCTCGAACAAATGTACCTCGATAGAGGATTTTCTTCGTTGCCTGATCCTTGATCAAAAAGAAGTAGGGATGAAATTCGAGAAAGACATGGTTATCAATGGCAATTCTATGAACGGAAAGGAGATTTTTATTGGCACTAGGAACAGGCAAGATTCTCTTAAGATGAATTCTACGTTTAGGAGTACTAAATATTGAATGACCAATGTGACGTATTTTCATACATTCTCCACTGGCTGTGTGCATCTGATCTTTTCCACGGTATTTTTCCTTCATTGTGACTTTTTCAAGTTCACTTGCGATATGGTTTGTGGCGCCGTTGTCGACATACCAATTGGTGTCAACCCCGTAGGAGCCATCTGCAGCCGTGGCGATCTTGTCCTCATCTTGGGAGTCATCTTCATCTTCCTCGTAGCGGTACCAGCAGTCTTTGGCTGTGTGGCCCACCTTGCCACCAGATCCGACGGTAGCGGAGTGTCCCAGGAGATCTGCCAGAACCACCACCATGACGCCCTTCCAGGCACTAATATAAAACCTCCAATCAAATTCTTGTAATATGGTTTAGGCAAATCAGACATGCTACTGTTTAAAATTGAGATAAGAACTGTTAGATGTGTATAGTTCATTGTGTACATCCCCATTGTATAAGGGGTCTTTCTGCACTTTACCAATATCTGTATATGTACTGGCCATTGACCCTCAGTAAAGTTTAGTTGCTCATTTATCCAACATGGTATCAGATGCTAGGTTAGCCTCGCTCTCCCGCACGATGTAACTCCGTGCGCGCCGCTCCTAGCTCACCGCAATTCCGGCTGTCTCCCGTCTCCCTCTTTGCCAAGCCCGGCTCCTTTCCGTCCAGCTGGATCGGCTGGATCCTGCGCCCGCTCCTACTACACCCTGGCTGCCGGCGCTCGTGGCGGCCTTGTCCTGCTTTGCCCGGTCGGGAACCCTTGCTTCCTGCTTCGCCCGGTTGGCCGCCCTGCTGCTGCGCCTGGCCACCGGCGCCCGCTCCTGCCTGGAGGTCGCCTCAGCCCGGCCGCCCTTGCCTGGTGCTGCTTCCCACCTGGACGGGTCCCCGATCTGGATCCGCAGCCTAGGCTGCGATCTCCTCCTGGTCGTGGCCTTCGGCTGCCGCTAGGCCACCTCGTCAGCTCGATTTGCTCGAGCCCTGCTTCGTTCCCCGCTCGATCCCCCTCGTGAGCGGGTCTGCCTGATCCAGATCGGGCGCACTGTAGCAGTTAAACAAAAAAAAGAGACCTCAGTATGTCATCTTCGGGCTATGTGGTTGTTCCTCGCTGTTCGGTGATCTTCGATGGCACCAACTATGCTAAGTTTGTGGGCTTCATGCGCATCCATATGCGTGGACTTCTTCTGTGGGGTGTTCTCTCTGGCGAGGTCCCCTGTCCGCCATGTCCTGTTGCGCCAAAGTGGGCACCAATTCCACCTCAGGCCGCCAGTCCTGTCTGCCGATGCTTCTCAGTCGACCGGGATGTGGCCAAGGTCCTAGATGATGCTGCGGTTGATGCCTATGATCAGCAGGTATCCGCTTATTCAGATGCTCTTTCTGTGTACCGTGATGACCTGTCTGCTTATACTCAGTGGTGCAATGATGATGCTCGAGCTGCTGCTGTTCTCACTGCGAGTGTCCTCCCTCAGTTTGCTTCGGAGTTCATGGGACTTGGCACAGTTGCAGCGATGTGGTCTTACCTCTGTCAGCGCTATCAGCCCTCTGGTGATGCCCTCTACCTTTCTGTGGTGCGTCAGGAGCATGCTCTTCAGCAGGGTGACTCGTCTGTGGATGAGTTCTATTCACAGTGCTCTGCCATCTGGCGTCGACTTGACTCTTCTGGACAGTTGTTTGTGGAACCGTGCTTGCTGTCGAGACTACTCGGTCTGATCTGGAGTTTCAGCGGGTCCATGAGTTCTTATCTCGTCTCCGGTCTGAGTTTGAGCCTCGCCGTGCTCACTTGCTTTCTCGTGGTCGTGTTCCTATCTCAGAGATACTTGCTGAGCTTCGTGCTAAGGAGACCCGCCTTCACTCTGCTGGGTTGCTTCTGGTTCCGTCAGTATTAGCTGCCCGGGCTCCTGTGGCATCTGCTCGCCTCACAGCTCCGCCGCTCCTGCCTACTCCTCCAGGGGGGTGAGCCGTCCTCCTTATGCTGAGAAGGGCACGTCGCGCCGCGACACCGTCTGTGGTTACTGCTCGGCCAGGTCACCTAGAGTCCGACTGCTCGCCAGAAGAAGCGAGATCGAGGCGCTCCTCCTCCAGCCGGACTCCGTGTCTTCCTCGACTCAAGTCACCACCGACCAGGACATTGTTCGCCTCAAGCGCCTTCTTGCTTCCTCAGGCTCCTCGTCGACTGCTGCTGCTGTGGCTGCATCCCCTTCCTCACCACCACCGGCATCTACACAGTCAGGTACATCTTCGTGGGTTCTGGATTCTGGAGCCTCCTTTCATATGTCTTCTGATTCTTCCGTGTTGTCCTCTCTCTGACCTCTTGATTCTCCTCTCAATGTTCCAACTGCCGGTGGCACATCTCTTCCTGTTGCTAGTCGTGGCATTCTTTCTGCTCCATCTTTTTCAGTTCCGAGTGTTTCTCATGTTCCTCGCCTTACCATGAATCTTTTTTCCACAGCCCAACTTACTGATTCTGGTTGTCGGGTCATTCTTGACACCGACTCTTGCTCCATTCAGGATCGTCGCACCAAGGCTTTGGTTGGTGCTGGCCCTCGGCGCAGTGAGTCAGAGGGCCTTTGGGAGGTTGACTAGCTTTGTGTTCCTTCCGCTGCCACCACTTCTGCCAGCTCTCATGCTCTTGCTGCCTCTTCGTCTGCGTTGTTCCAGCAGTGGCATCATCGCCTTGGTCACATCTGTGGCTCTTGCTTGTCTTCTTTAGTTCGTCAGGGCCTCTTAGGGTCTGTATCTGGAGATGTCTCCTTACATTGTAATGGTTGCAGACTTGGAAAACAGACTCAGTTACCTTATCCTACCAGTGAGTCTATATCTCAGCGTCCTTTTGACTTAGTTCATTCTGATGTCTGGGGTCCTGCTCCCTTTGATTCGAAAGGTGGTCATCGCTATTATGTTTTGTTTATTGATGATTTCTCTTGCTACACTTGGCTCTACTTCATGAAATCTCGTAGCGAGGTTCTCCCTATATACAAACGTTTTGCTGCCATGGTTCACACCCAGTTTGCCACGCCCATTCGCACTTTTCGTGCTGACTCCGCTGGAGAGTATATCTCTCAGCTGTTGCGTGGTTTTCTCGCGGAACAGGGTACTCTTGCCCAGTTCTCGTGTCACAGTGCTCATGCTCGTAATGGCGTTGCGAGCAGATGCATTGTCATTTGCTTGAGAGGACTCGTGCGTTGATGATTGCTGCTTCCCTTCCACCCCATTTTTGGGCTGAGGTTGTTTCCGCATCCACCTTTCTCATCAACATTCAGCCCTCCTCTGCTCTGCAGGGTAGTATTCCTATGGAGTGTCTCACTGGTTGCTCTCCTGACTACTCTGCTTTTCGTATGTTTGGATGCGTGTGCTATGTGCTTCTTGCCCCCCGAGAACGCACCAAACCGACCGTCACCGGTTGAGTGTGTTTTCCTTGGCTACAAAGTGATGAGCACAAGGGATATCGATGTTGGGATCCTATGGGTCGTCATGCCATGCATCTACTTTGATGTGACTTTTGACGAGTCTCGCTCTTACTACCCACGCTTTTCTTCCTCGAGTTTCTCGGTGGACGGCCTTTCTTTTCTTCACCTTCCCGATACACCCTGTTATGTGCCTCATATGTCACCTCTTCCTTTGGCACCTCTCCCATCCTCTCCCTCACCACCGACCCCATCCTCTCCATCCTCCTCCTCCACCTCTCCACCATCATCTCCAGTCCGTCGCCCTCTCTCACCGTTTCCTCTCCACTATACTCGTCGCCCTCATACTGAGGATGTCTCCCCTGACGAGCCTTCCACCTCTGGTGCTCCTCCCTTCACGTCTCCCCCGGTTCATAATCTTCGTGCTCGGCCTCGCCCCCCGCCTGATCGCTACTCCCCTGATCGGTACGGTCTCTCTGCCATTGTTGAGCCCACTTCCTATCGGACTGCAATGACTCAGCCTGAGTGGTAGCTTGCGATGGCCGAAGAGCTTGCTGCCCTTGAGCGCTCTTGCACTTGGGATCTGGTTCCCCTCCCTTCCGTGTTCGGCCCCATCACCTGCAAGTGGGTCTACAAGGTTAAGACTCGCTCCGATGGTTCTCTTGAGCGCTACAAAGCTCGTCTTGTAGCCCTTGGCTTCCAACAGGAGCAGGGACGCGACTATGATGAGACATTCGCTCCTGTGGCCCACATGACCACTGTTCGCACTCTTCTTGCAGTGGCTTCTGTTCGTCCGTGGTCTATCTCTCAACTTGATGTCCAGAACGCCTTTCTCAATGGTGAGTTGCGTGAGGAGGTTTATATGCAGCCACCACCGGGGTACTATGCTCCTGATGGTATGGTCTATAGGCTTCGCCGCTCCCTCTATGGTCTTAAACAGGCCCCTCGTTCCTGGTTTGAGCGCTTCGCCTCTGTGGTTATCGCCGCTGGTTTCTTGCCCGAGGACCATGACCCCAGCCTGTTTGTACACATGTCTTCTCGTGGTCGGACTCTTCTCCTTCTCTATGTTGATGACATTGTAGCGACCCAACCCGAATGGATCAAGTCTCTGTGCTTTCGTGTCATCCCTGGATCGGTATGCTGACACACACAGTACTCGAAGGATTTATAACAGAGGTGAATCACATGTATAAAGTAACGTAAATACTATTACCTCGATCCAAAATATATAGCGGAAGCAACAAGGTTGTGGATTCCCATCAACACCAACGGCAAAGTTGAGTATAGGAAATCGTAACCCTAATGTATCACTTACTTACTAAATTCAAATGTCTTAAAATGCGCAACATGAAAAGTTGCAGTCTGAAAACGGTCAAGACATGGAATATGCTGGCAATGTAACACATAGAGAGTAATGAAAGAATAAGCTATACTACATGCATATATGGCTGGTGGAAAGCTCTATGGTTACAGCTTTTGCAAAAAGCCAATTTTTCCCTTTAAAGGAATAAATTTATTTAACTATCATGGTGGTTGTTAAACATTGAGAATGGTTGACAGCATTCTCAATCCCAATTAAAAGTACTCATTAAACCCAAACAAATTATATTAAGTAACGTGATGAGATCAACAGGATATCCAGGTACTAGATACTCAAAATGTCCATAACCGGGGACACGGCTAATCATGATTAGTTTGTACACTCTGCAGAGGTTTGCGCACTTTTCCCCACAAGACTCGATCGCCTCCGTTTGGTTTCTCGCACTACATGGTGTTTGAGAAAGCGGATGACCGAGACATAGTCTTTCGAAGCGCTTAGCACCTTACATGTTGGTAGACCGCACCAACCTACATCCCCTACATCTGCTAGTCTGCCCGTAAGAGTTCGCACAACTTAGTCAACTACGCCAGAGCCCATAATGGCTTGTATGGCACACGGAAGTTTCTAGTTTGAATAATCTCATGATCCCTTTGGGCCTGGGTGGCGGTCCAAGAAATACAGGCAAATCCTGTCACCTGTGTGCCTTGACAGGCAAGTCCTGGAATAGCCAGGTGCCTCAATCCACCCGTATGTGTGTTTAAGTTGCCACCTTAGATAAACCATTAATTATCAATCTCACATCTGTCATGGATATTCACTCAAACCCAATCCACGCCTCACGAGCATAGCATGGCGTAATAAGCAAACGTAGAAGTAACTCCCAAGGGTTTGATAATAAAACAGGTAATAGGTACTACCTCAAACTACTTCCCATCTCACAATTTAATTAGATCCTAATCATGCAAGTGTTTGAGGAATAGATCTAATGCATAAAAACTGGGTATGAGAAGAGTATGATCAAAGTGTTACTTGCCTGCAAAGTTGATGAAGATGATTCGCACTCAAAACTCTTGATAGATCTACTCGTCACACTCCGGTCAATCTATCGTAATCAAGCAATAGTAACCACACATAAGCAATCACTCAAAAGATCGGAAGGATCAAGAAAACAATTCAGAAAACGTCAAAACCAAATCTAATAACTCTTGCAGCATAAAACAATTTCTAACAGTACCAAAACTATGTGTATTTGGCCTTATCAGAAAGTTTAGGTCAAGAGCTTTGATTTGCAAAAAGAATCAACTAAATCGGAGTTACGAAACTCAAGTTATGATCAAACGAAGTTCAAATACAAATCTGTTTGAATTCAAATTTTAAAACTTTCAAAAACATGTTTGAGTTGTATTACTGGATAGAGGAGATCATAACGAAGAAGTGGGTGTTGGTTTCGTTGGATTCCGACTTACGAGTAAAAAGTTATGAACGTTTGAAGATTAGGGACTACGGATAGGTCCATGACGGAAATTAAAAATAAAAAGAAAAATCTATCGAGCGAACGCAAGCTAAACAAAACCGGAAAGAAAAACCGGCGAGAAAACCGATCTAGGGTTTCGGAAAGGAAACCGAAACGAAAAACCGATCTAGAAAACGGAACGGAAACCGATCTAGAAAACCGATCTAGAAAACATGACGCTGCTGGGCTAGTACCTCAAGAGGCGAGGGGCTCATGGTGGCGGCGAGGCTGGCGGCGCGGCGACAAGTGGCGGCGGGCGGCGCCTGGTGGGGCGGCGTGAGGGCGGGCGGCGGCTGCTATGGCGGCGGGCACTGCTGCTGCTTCTTTATGGAGGAGAGGAGAGGAGAGTTGATTTGATGTGTTGGAGGGTGCTTGGGTATTTATATTGGGGAGGGAGGGGTTTTGCTTGGGGTAGGGGACAAGTAATAGATTAGGATTAGGAATCCTAGGATTAAAAACGGAATAACAAAACGGGGTCAAATTCTACTAGGAATCGTAAAGAATAGGAAACTTGGGGCTCTTGGCTCCCCTAGGTGCGTGGTGCGTTATTCCTTGTGGCCTTCGTCAAGCCGGTGATTTTGGCGGCTTGGGCCGTTGGCCCAATGCGCGGCGCTTCTTTTTTTTTTAATTTTTTTTAACAGAGACAAATAAAATAATAAAACCAAATAAATAAATATATTATATAGGCATATAATATATCAAAATTTTCAGAAAAGATTTCTACATGATGAACTTTATTCTAGCTTCAAATAAAATACACAAAATTCAAATAAAACAAACAGTGCTACTGCCCTAATAAAATTCACTGAAAATCATTTTAAAAATACCAAAATGATTTCAAATTAATTTCTCTCCAATTTTCTGATGTAGGGAATCATGTTACCCTATTTTCCATATATTTTATTTTTAGAGAAAAATAATTTGAATAAAACTCAAATAACTCCAATTGCAATTAATTCAAAGGAACTTTGAATTTAATTCTTTGAAACTCCCAACTCATATTTCATATGTTTTGAAGAAGTAATTTTATCTTCGCCGTGAAAATCATCGAGTTGCATAAAGTTTCAGAATTGGAAATGTTTTCCAAATGAAATTCAAATATTTTCAACACCCCTTGTCATTTAAATAAATGGAAGAAGTCATGTCATCTTCTCTCCGGGGTTTTGTGATGAAAAGAATTTGAATTCTAAGTTCATAAAAGCAAAATGGAAGTTTGGGAAAGTCCTTTTATTCCCTCTCATTTAACTTTCAAAAGTTTCGAATTCACTCACTTTCAGTCAATCAATCAAACAATCAATCAAATCTATCTATTTGTTTATAACATTCCAAAATTTAGAATTTTGGGATGTTACAAACTACCACCCTTATAATGAATCTCGCCCTAGATTCGGAGAGGCTAGCAAGAAATAGGTTAGGGTTTGGGGTCTTCTCAAAATCCATCGCTGCGTCTCCGGGTCTCGGGTGCTACCACCCTTAGAAGCATTGTTAAGGTTCCATCAAAACTCATATACTCCATCCTTATTACTCGACAAAGGTCGGTCTTCTCGCATCGTAAGGATAATTCCTTCTTTGGGCTCTTCCGGTAGTGGCATAACCTTTTCCTCAAATCTTTTGCCCTTTACTCTGGGTAAGGTTATTCCGAGACTGGGTCCTCTTAGCTGACAGGTCTGGCGCCAATTCTAAACAAATATCGGTATCTCATGGTGGTCAACGATTTATGGTTTTCTCCTGCAGAAAACGGGTCTGGGTTGAACCTCACCGTATGACCTACGGTTGGCAACAGCTGCCGTGTACAAGGGGAAAAGAAATACCTATACCGTTCTAAGGTTTAAACAAGGTTTAATATCGTCGTCTTGCAACTATAGGTAAGTCACTCAGATTTACTTTCCCATATAGCAAAGCGAATAATAAGAGTAAGTCGGTATGGTGATCAATCCATCCCGCACCCAAATCATTACCTTGTACATGGTTTAGCTTAATCTCGCATTCTAACACTCGGTCATCCTCACAAGCATTGCAGAATTTCTCTTGTCGACGAACCAAGTTCGAAAATCCATTGATTCAGCAGGCCAAACAAACATCTATCGCTCCTTAACAACTCTCGTGTTTTATGCGTAAACTCCTATAGAATCGTCGGTTGATACAAGTCGTAACTTCTTCCAGGGTTTTTCCTTCAGCAAGAGTGTGCTTGCTTCTTGGCAGGTCCTGGGGCCTGTGGGTTATGGCCCATCTCATCACTTGCAATCCTTGAACACATCCTCGGGGCAACTGATCGTTATCCCAACATCCAACTCCACAGCATACTTAAATCCATCCAATTGTACTGTCTCTTTTCCTTATATTTGCACCAAACTAGGACGTGATTACTCAGACTCATCATGGAATTTCCATTGATCCATATTTCCAACATCATACCTCCTTTATATCCAATAACACTTCATCTCTTCATCCTCGTGGGATGTCCCACATACCGTGATAAAACTTATACTTATGAAATCCATACTCCACTTCGTGGAACCTCATTATCCTTTCCAGGTCAAGCGTCCTTACAAGGAAATATTGGCCATCTCTGCATGGCACTTCTTCAATCGGAAAAACGTGAAACACATCATGAACTCCCCGACAGGCTTCGGTGACTTCAACTTGTTAGCCTATTCTCCAATACGCTCCAAAACTCGGTATGGTCCTACAAATCTCGGGGCTAACTTTCCTTAACTCCAAATCGTTTAACTCCTCGCAGAGGTGGCACACAAAGATATGCTCATCTCCGATTTCATAGACTACCTCCTTGCATTTTGAGTCTGCATAACTCTTCCGCCTCGGACTGAGCTATCTTCGCCTATCTCGAATCAACTTAACATTCTCTTCTCGACTCCTTGATCATATTTGGTCCAAACAACCGACGGTCTCCAACTTCATCCCACATCAACAAAGGTTCCGCTCCTTCTCCCATACAAAGCTTCAAAAGGGGCCATCTTCAAACCGACTTGGTAGCTGTTGTTGTATGAGAACTCCCCGTAGGGTAGATTATCATCACTACTAGATCCATAATCTAGCGCACACGCTCTCAACATGTCCTCCAAAATCTGATTGACTCTCTTGATTTATCCATCTGTCTGCGGATGAAAGGCTGTACTGAACTCTAGCCTAGTACCCAAAGTCTGGTGCAGCTGATTCCAAAACTTTGAGGTAAACTGTGTTCCTCTACGATGGTCCTCGGAACTCCATGCAGACATACGATCCTTGTCAAATATATCTTGGCCAACTTCACACTTGTATAGGTGGTTTTTTTTCACTGGAATAAAGCGAGCCACTTTGATCAAGCGAATAAACTACTACCCAGATAGAATCATATCCCATTCGGGTTCTGGGAAATCTGGTAATGAAATCCATGCCAAGCTTATCCTGCTTCCATTCAGGTATCGGCATAGGCTGTAGTAATCCTGCTGGCTTCTGATGCTCTGCTTTTACTTTCTCTGGCATGCATCACTTACGACTACATACTCCATAATATCCTTCTTCATACCAGTCCACCAGAAACACTCCTTCAAATCCAAATACATCTTGGTGTTTCCAGGGCGAATCAAGTATGGTGAGTCATGAGCCTCCTGAAGTATTAACTCCCTGATCTTTGCATTATTGGGTACATGTACACTGTCCTCAAACCATAAGGTGGCATGCTCATCCTTACGAAAACCTTTGGCTTTTCCTTTGCTCATCCTCTCTTTTACCTCAGCAATCTCTTTGTCATCCTTCTGAGCTTCACGGATCTTTTTCCAACAATGTAAACTGAACTTCCATTATCAAGAACGAAACCTTTGGGAACAATCTCCAACTGAAGTTCCTTGAGATCCTCGGCTAACTCCTTTGGTAATCCTTCGATTATGAGGGTATTCGTCCTTGTTTTATTTATGGTTATATCCTATTTCTCCACAAGGCTTGCACGCACAAGGTTTCTTCATATCCTTTCCATAAGGCTTCAACCACGGGACACAAACCGAGACTTTAGCAAAGTCAACTTAAATTCTTCCCAAGTGGTTACTCTTTGCAATCCATTGATGGTTTGGTACATCCTCCACCAAATAGCAGCACCTCTTTCAAAGCACTGAAGAGCATGCTGGGTCATATCCTTTCTGGCTGTAGGGTTATTCTTCATATGATCCTCCATGTTCTGAATCCATCGGTCTGTCTCCAATTGACTCATTGGTCCGGAAATTACAAGCTCATCTCCATCCATCCTCTAATGGGTCCATGGGTTTGGGGTGGGATAAGAGAGATCGAGAGGGATGCACACAATACAAACAATGGTTTTGAAAAGACAGATTTTATTGTGGCTTTCGGAAAAACATCAAACAAATGACAGCTCACAATCGTCGCATCTAACGTAGGTATGTAACAGGGGTTTGGTCTTCTAACGGTCAATAAATCTTCAAAGTCGTCAAACTCTTCAAGTCTTGTTCATGTCTCCAATGGCTTCTTCCGATCGTGCTTGTCTTTCTCAAGTTTTTTTGCCAGATCATCTCTGTTGACGGCGAAGTCTCTCTCGACGTCCTTCAATATTTCTGGAGTTACGTTCCAACTGCCGGTTTCAACATCCTTGACATGATCCATGATCCTACTGTCCTTCGATTCTTGTCAAATCTCCGGTATCTCGATGTTTTGCTCCTTCATCTTGTCTACTTTCAGCTTCGGGTCCCGAGTTCTTCACGAACTGCTTCCTTATCAAATACCGCTTCCTCGGAGATCCACCTTAAACTTCTTCATGTAATACTCCGGATCCTGGTGATACACCAGCTAAGGTTAAAACTCCAACGTTTGCGGATAGATGCTCCATCAGCTTTCTACCATCCAATCCTTCCATGCATCTCGCATGCTTAACTCCGCATGGTGACAATAGCATAGGCGGCGATAACATCATGGATAGCGTGTTTCGCTCTTGTCATTTTCATGAGCTATCATTCCATAGTTGATATCTCCTGCCTTAGGGTTTTCCGACAAAGCTTTGAATTCTAATGCTCCATGTTCCAAATCTTTCTCCGATACACCTTGATCTCGGTTATTGATAACTTCCATAGTCCGCCAAGTTCCATAAGTGTAACCTTCCTAGGTCATACAAATCCGAATTTATTTGGAGCCTTCAAATCTCCTAGTCTTCGGAGTCTTCACCGTTGTAGTTTCCGTTTACACGGTAAAATCATCTTCATTCCAAATGGTCTTAGTTGTCCGATATCTTGTCTCCTTGGAGTGGTCTCATCAGTCAAATCTTCGAGTGGTCAAAAGGGAAAAGGGTATGGTCTCACTAAAAGGGATATTTGAATAAGCTCAGAAGAGAAGAGAGGTAAAAGATCTTTTTGAAAATGAAGTTGTAGAGAAAATCTTTCCTATGGGTTTATGGGTTTCTAGGGTCACGTCTACAGTCAACATGTGCTCGATACCATCTTGTAGCGACCGAATTCGAATGGATCAAGTCTCATCCTTTCGTGTCATCCTCGGATCGATATGTCGACACACACAGATCAAGGATTTATAACAGAGGTAAATCACATGTATAAAGTAACGTAAATACTATTACCTCGATCCAAAATATATAAGCGGAAGCTTAACAAGGTTGTGGATTCCCATCAACACCAACGGCAAAGTTGAGTATAGGAAATCGTAACCCTAACGTATCACTTACTCGTCATTCAGAAGTCTCTGCAACATGAAAAGTTGCAGCCCGAAAACGGTCAAGACATGGAATATGCCGCAATGTAACACATAGAGAGTAATGAAAGAATAAGCTATACTACATGCATATATGGCTGGTGGAAAGCTCTATGGTTACAGTTTTTGCAAAAAGCCAATTTTTCCCTACTGCAAAGGAATAAATTTATTTAACTATCATGGTGGTTGTTAAACATTGAGAATGGTTCACAACATTCTCAATCCCAATTAAAAGTACTCATTAAACCCAAACAAATTATATTAAGTAACGTGATGAGATCAACAGGATATCCAGGTACTAGATACTCAAAATGTCCATAACCGGGGACACGGCTAATCATGATTAGTTTGTACACTGCAGAGGTTTATGACTTTTCCCCACAAGACTCGATCGCCTCCGCTTGGTTTCTCGTGACTACATGGTGTTTGAGAAACGGATGACCGAGACATAGTCTTTCGTAAGCGCTTAGCACCTTACATGTGAGTAGACCGTACCAACCTACATCCCCTACATCTCGCTAGTCTGCCCGTAAGAGTTCGCACAACTTAGTCAACTACGCCAGAGCCCATAATGGCTTGTGGCTGCACACGGAAGTTTCTAGTTTGAATAATCTCATGATCCCTTTGGGCCTGGGTGGCGGTCCAAGAAATACATGCAAATCCTGTCTATCCGTGTGCCTTGACAGGCAAGTCTGGAATAGCCAGGTGCCTCAATCCACCCAGATGTGTGTTTAAGTTGCCACCTTAGATAAACCATTAATTATCAATCTCACATCTGTCATGGATATTCACTCAAACCCAATCCACGCTCACGAGCATAGCATGGCGTAATAAGCAAACGTAGAAGTAACTCCCAAGGGTTTGATAATAAAACAGGTAATAGGTACTACCTCAAACTACTTCCCATCCCACAATTTAATTAGATCCTAATCATGCAAGTGTTTGAGGAATAGATCTAATGCATAAAAACTGGGTATGAGAAGAGTATGATCAAAGTGTTACTTGCCTGCAAAGTTGATGAAGATGATTCGCACTTAAAACTCTTGATAGATCTACTCGTCACACTCCGGTCAATCTATCGTAATCAAGCAATAGTAACCACTCATAAGCAATCTCTCTAAAGATCGGAAGGATCAAGAAAACAATTCGGAAAACATCAAAACCAAATCAAATAACTCTTGCAGCATAAAACAATTTCTAACAGTACCAAAACTATGTGAATTTGGCCTTATCAGAAAGTTTAGGTCAAGAGCTTCGATTTGCAAAAAAGAATCAACTAAATCGGAGTTACGAAACTCAAGTTATGATCAAACGAAGTTCAAATACAAATCTGTTTGAATTCAAATTTTAAAACTTTCAAAAACATGTTTGAGTTGTATTACTGGATAGAGGAGATCATAACGAAGAAGTGGGCGTTGGTTTCATGGATTCCGACTTCACGAGTAAAAAGTTATGATCGCTTGAAGATTAGGGACTACGGATAGGTCCATGACGGAAATTAAAAATAAAAAGAAAAATCTATCGAGCATAACGCAAGCTAAACAAAACCGGAAAGAAAAACCGCGAGAAAACTGATCTAGGGTTTCGGAAAGAAACCAAACGAAAAACCGATCTAGAAAACAGAACGGAAACCGATCTAGAAAACCCGATCTAGAAAACGTGACGCCAAGCGCTGGGCTAGCACCTCAAGAGGCGTAGGGGTTCATGGTGGCGGCGAGGGCGGCGGCGCGGCGACAAGTGGCGGCGGCGGGCGGCGCTGGTGAGGGGAGGCGGCGGCGCTGGTGAGGGGCGGCGGCGTAGGGCGGGCGGCGCGCGGGCTATGGCGGCGGCGGCACTCACTGCTGCCATGCTGAGGAGAGGAGAGGAGAGTTGATTTGATGTGTTGAAGGGGGGTGCTTGGGTATTTATATTGGGGAGGAGGGGTTTTGCTTGGGGTAGGGACAAGTAATAGATTAGGATTAGGAATCCTAGGAATAAAAACGAATAACAAAAGCGGGGTCAAATTCTACTAGGAATCGTAAAAGAATAGGAAACTTGGGGCTCCTGGCTCCCCTAGGTGCGTGGTGCGTTGGCCTTGTGGCCTTCGGCGACAGCTGACTTTAGCTGACTTGGGCCTTTGGCCCATAGGCGCTAGCCTTTTTTTTTTAATTTTTTTTGACAGAGACAAATAAAAATAATAAAACCAAATAAATAAATATATTATATAGGCATATAATATATCAAAATTTTCAGAAAAAGATTTCCTACATGATGAACTTTATTCTAGCTTCAAATAAAATACACAAAAATTCAAATAAAACAAACAGTGCTACTGCCCTAATAAAATCCACTGAAAATCATTTTAAAAATACCAAAATGATTTCAAATTAATTTCTCTCCAATTTTCTGATGTAGGGAATCATGTTATCCTGTTTTCCATATATTTTATTTTTAGAGAAAAATAATTTGAATAAAACTCAAATAACTCCAATTGCAATTAATTCAAAGGAACTTTGAATTTAATTCTTTGAAACTCCCAACTCATATTTCATATGTTTTGAAGAAGTAATTTTATCTTCGCTCGTGAAAATCATCGAGTTGCATAAAGTTTCAGAATTGGAAATGTTTTCCAAATGAAATTCAAATATTTTAAACACACCTTGTCATTTAAATAAATGGAAGAAGTCATGTCATCTTCTCTCCAGGGTTTTGTGATAAAAGAATTTGAATTCGAAGTTCATAAAAGCAAAATGAAAGTTTGGGAAAGTCCTTTTATTCCCTCTCATTTAACTTTCAAAAGTTTCGAATTCACTCACTTTCAGTCAATCAATCAAACAATCAATCAAATCTATCTATTTGTTTATAACATTCCAAAATTTAGAATTTTGGGATGTTACAGACATGATCATTACTGGTGACGACTCTGAGTACATTGCTTTTGTTAAGGCTCGTCTTCGCGACCAGTTCCTCATGACTGATCTTGGTCCTCTTCGCTATTTTCTTGGGATTGAGATCTCCTCGACCTCGATGGCTTCTACATCTCCCAAGAAAAATATATTCAGGATCTTCTTGCTCGCGCTGCTCTTGGTGATGAGCGCCTTTGTTGTGACTCCTATGGAGCTCAACGTTCAGCTTCGTGCCTCGATGGTGACCCTCTTCCTAATCCCACTCGCTATCGTCACCTCGTTGGCAGCCTGGTCTATCTGGCTGTTACACGCCCTGACATCTCCTATCCTGTCCACATCCCGAGTCAGTTTGTTTCAGCCCCCACCTCTGTCCACTATAGTCACCTCCTCCGTGTTCTACGATATCTTCGTGGCACGATCTCTTAGCGCCTTTTCTTTCCCCGCTCCAGCTCTCTTGAGCTCCAGGCCTACTCTGATGCTACCTGGGCTAGTGATCCCTCTGATCAACGCTCATTGTCTGCTTACTGTGTCTTTCTTGGTGGCTCTCTTATTGCTTGGAAGACAAAGAAGCAGACTGCAGTTTCTCGCTCGAGTACAGAGGCTGAGTTGCGAGCCATGGCTATGTTGACGGCTGAGGTGATCTAGTTACGGTGGTTACTTGAGGATGTTGGTGTGTCTGCTACTACCTCGACTCCTCTCCTGTCTGACAAAGACAAAGTGCTATCAAGATTATGCTGTGACCCGGTGAAGCATGAGCTCACCAAGCACATCGGTGTGGATGCCCACTTTATGCGTGCTCTTTACGTGGGGATCAGACTCTTGCTCTTCACTATGTGCCCTCGGAGTTACAGTTGGCTGCATTCTTCACGAAGGCCCAGACTCGGGCACATCATGCGTTTTTCCTCTCCAAACTCAGTGTTGTTGATCCACCATGAGTTTGAGGGGGGTGTTAGATGTGTATAGTTCATTGTGTACATCCCCATGTATAAGGGGTCTTTCTGCACTTTACCAACATCTGTATATGTACTGGCCATTGGCCCTCAGTAAAGCTTAGTTGCTCATTTATCCAACAAGAATCAGGCAGTGGCCTTTCACAACACAATAATCCAATGCCTTTAAGTTACATAACAGCATACAATCTATGAACAAGGCACTGGAAGAAACTCTTACACATAAGCACAGGCTCACCTTGCTTTGTACCAAAGAGGGAGGCCATGCCATGACATAGGGATGGGCCGCCTCATTATGGCGATATGCACCATTATAGAGCTCGCACATATCTGATGTTTCCAGGCATATTGACATGTAAAACTCACGATGTTCTGTGTCCTTGAGGTAGAAAACACAGAGGTAGACAAAGCCATTGATAACTGCCACAAGGTCCACGTTGACATTATAATAATCCTCTTCCTCCATTGAGCACCAAGTGAGCTCCCTAACAATTGGGCGCAATGGGAAATTCTTGTATGTAATCCAGCTGCTGACGACACTGCCATTGTCCAAGAACCAAGAAACAATGGTTTTATCCTTTGTATCTGCGATGCAGAGCTTCTCATCCTTGGTCTCACCAAGCTTATATGTTGTTTCACCCAACTCCGTTTTCAAAGGCGTGGGCAGATCAATTAGAGAGAACTGAAAGGTCGCGGTGTCGAGCACCACGATTTGGTCATACATCCAGCTTCTCCAGTAAACGAGCCCATGCACCACTCCGCTAGCCCTGAGTCTATCGACATCTGATCGATTGCAAGCGTAGTCTCTGGGAAAATTTGCCACTCCATGGTGTCCGATGAGAAGACGGCCGCGCGCTCCGCCCGTTGGCCGTCTACACGTACACAGACCACGCGGGACGGCCTCCGGCCATCTTTGGGTTGGAGCGTGTAGAATTCAAGGTAGATCTTTCCCACCGGTGGCAGATCGAGGAACAGATCCAGGACCTGCGTCAGCGGGCTATAGGCATCCCCCCGCTGAGGGCCCTCGCTCCAGTTGTCGAGGATGAGGTAGCCGTCGGAGCTAGGAGTCTCAGAATTGATCTTCCACCCGGAGGAGAGGGCGTCGCTGTGGCGGGCGTCAAAGAAATCGGTGGCGACGAGGTCCGGGTGGCGGCGGTGTCAGGGGGTAGGGTGGACCGACGACCTCCATGTTGGGCTCGAGGAAGGCCGCGAGCACAGCGGCGCGTGGCGCCGCGAAGCTGCAGCCAAAGGAGGGGAACGAAGCGGCGACGCGGCGGAAGGCGCGGCTGGCGTTGGCGGCGCGGACGAGGGTCGGGAGGGCGGGGATGTCAGTATGGAGATACTGTCACTGGCGAACAAACAAGGTGGAAGCGTGTTCTGAAGGCGAAAGCGTAAAGCGTTGGCGGGCGATTTGAATGGACAGGCCCTCATGTGTGGGCCTGGGTGAGTGTAGAGGGCCTTGGGCCGTATGTACGGCCGGCAACGTATATAAGCTGACCGTGGGGTGGCGTGCAGGGTATCGTTGAAATGAATTTGAATTACCTTCTCCTCTGTTTCTCTCTGGTTGCGTCTGTATCTCTCTCTCTCTCTCGCTGATCCCCTTCTGTCTCTCGAGCTTCACCGGCGACGAGCCCCTAAATCCGGCGGTCCTCCACAGCCAACGGCAAGGGCGTTACAATCTGGTATCAGAGCGATAGATCCGTGGCTCGCTTCCGCAACCTCGAGAGCGTACCCAGCAAATTCTGAGGCGACGGTCTCCGGTCACCCTAGGGTTCGACTGGTGTAAATCCTGACCTGAGGTGGGTTGCTTCAGAGGGAGGCAACACGGCCAAGTTCAAGCCCAGCGCGCAGACGCGACACATCACCGAGGAGATGGAGGCGTTTCAGGAGCGCATGTTGAAGGAGTTCGCCGCAATGCGGGCGGAGCAGAGCAAGCTCGCCGGAGCGGTCGAGATCTGCCCGGCGTCTGGGCGCTCGGCCTTGGCTGGAAGAGCGATCGCGGCGCTGGACCAGTACAGTGAAGGTCAACCTCTCCTGCGACACCCTCGGCAAGGTACAGCAGGAGCAAGTACAGGCGGCAAGCAGAGTGGTGTGACATCAGAGGCATCGCGACCCGCGCCCCGTACAACTCCACCGGCAAATCAGGGCGATGGGGTACTTCGGAAGCGCTCCAGATCAGCAGTCCGCACCAAACTTCGCCAAAACTAGGTACATAGGGCAAATACTCACCTCAGCGGGGAATAGGGAGAGCATGTGATGTGTGATGATGCGACTGGAAAGAGGAATTGGATGCCTAAGATGGATTTTCCTAAGTTTGATGGGACGGGAGTGCGAATATGGCTCGACCAATGCGAGTCATTCTTCCTGTTGTACAGCATTCCTGAAAATTTCAGAGTCACATCTGCATCTCTGAATTTAGTGGGCAATGCAGCACATTGGTTTCAGTCATATAAACAGATGGGAATATGGCCTAACTGGCAGCAATTCTGCGAAGCAGTGACAGAAGAGTTTGACATAAATGTGCACAGAGAGCTCTTACAGGAACTGATGAGATTGAAACAAGTGGGTACAGTAGAGGAATACAAAAATCAGTTCTATCAGCTGGTATATAACATCAGACTTTATGAGCCTACTCTTAGTGACACCTTATTAGTCACCTGGTTCATTTTGGGACTGAAGGAAGAGTTGCGTGCAGCAGTGGAAATGCAACTTCCAGCAAATGTGCAAAAGGCTTCCCTATATGTTATGGTACAAGAGCGTTTGCTGCTGAAAACAAAAGGGAGCAAGTCTGGTTACCAAAAAAATCAGTATCCTAAACAGGATAACAGACAGGCTGTGGCTCCAGGTGAATTATGGAAAGCAAGACAGCTCAAGGAATATAGAAGGGCTAATGGGCTGTGTTATAGCTGTGGAGAGAAATACACTCCTGGGCATGTTTGCAGTAGTGCTAATAACAGTACTGCACAGTTGAAAGCAACAGAGAGTTTGGATCCTCATCACATAATTTCTGATGTTGTGTTAGATGCATTGTTGGAGGAACAACGAGAGGAATGTGCCACAATCTCTGTCCAAGCATTGTCTGGAGCATCACATCCCAAGACCATACAGTTCAGAGCCTTAATTGGAAATCAGGTGGTGCTAATACTGTTGGACTCAGGCAGTACTCACACATTTGTGGATAAGACACTGTTGGACACATTTAAACTGACATCTGAAACCCTGCCTACAACCTTGTCAGTGAAAGTGGCAAATGGTGATCTGCTACAGTGCTCTGAATATGTACCACAGCTCACTTGGTGGATACAAGGCCACAATTTCACTAATGAAATGAGAGTGTTGCAGTTAGGGGGTTATGATATAATTTTGGGCATGGACTGGTTGGAGAAATGGGGAGTTATGCAATGCCAATGGGCTGAGAAATGGATCCAGTTTGATTACCAAGGAAAAGCTGTGAGACTGCAAGGAGTTTTACTAGTGGACAAAACTCAGTTAACTGAAATTCCAGTGGAACAAGTAGTTAAATGGGATAAGGGCAATGACATTATGGCAGTGGCTTTAATACAACCTGTTTGGGAGAATGAAGTTGCTACACCAATCAAGGAAGTGTTACAGGAATTCTCTGATGTGTTTAGTGATCCAAAAACACTGCCTCCTCACAGACACATAGATCATGTGATCAATTTGGTACCTGGAGCTGTTCCAGTTAACAGTAGACCTTACAGATATTCTCCACTTCAAAAGGAAGAAATTGAAAGACAGGTGGATGAGATGCTCAAAGCAGGTTTGATAACCCCAAGCTTAAGTCCTTTTGCATCCCCAGTGCTATTAGTAAAGAAGAAAGATGGTTCATGGAGATTTTGTGTGGATTATAGGAAGTTGAATGCTCTCACAATTAAAAGCAGATTTCCCTTACCTGTCATAGATGAACTGTTAGATGAATTAGGAGGAGCTAAATGGTTTTCCAAGTTGGATTTAAGAGCTGGCTACCACCAGATCAGAATGTTACCTGAAGATGAACATAAAACAGCATTCAAAACTCACAATGGTCAGTTCAATTCAAAGTAGTTCCTTTTGGGTTGGCAACAAGACCGCACTTTCCAGTGTATGATGAATTTTCTGTTTCCTGGCAGAAAGAAAGGAAGGAAAAAAGTACTGGTGTTTATGGATGACATACTGGTGTGTAGTTTCACATTAGAAGAGCATCCACAGGACCTGAGAGAAGTGTTAACTACACTCAGGGAAAATCACTTTTATGTGAAAGAAAGCAAATGTTCTTTTGGCCAGCAGTATCTAGAATATTTGGGACATATTATCTCTGACAAAGGTGTAGCCACTGATCCCTCAAAAACTGCTGTAATGATGAGTTGGCCAGTTCCCACCAATGTGACAGAATTAAGGGGATTCCTAGGTCTAACTGGATATTATAGGAAGTTTGTTCAGAATATGGAATTTTGGCAAAACCATTAACTATGCTGCTGAAGAAACAGGCCTTCCAATGGACATCTGAAGCTCAAATAGCTTTTGAACAGTTAAAGCAAGCAATGGCTACTACTCCTGTGTTGGTCCTTCCCAATTTTGAGAAACCCTTCTGTGTGGAAACAGATGCTTGTGACACTGGTGTAGGAGCTGTGTTAACACAGGAAGGACACCCAGTTGCTTTTTACAGCAAGGCTCTTGGCATTAAAAACAAGCAACTGTCTATATATGAGAAGGAGTTCTTAGCTAAATGATGGCTATAGATAAGTGGAGAACATATTTATCAAGGGGGCCTTTTGTCATTAAAACAGACCACAAGAGTTTATGCCACCTGGGAGATCAAGTTCTGACTTCAGAGCTCCAGAGAAAAGCCATGACTAAACTAGTGGGTCTGCAATTCAGCATTCAGTACAAGAAAGGGGTTGAGAACACTGTTGCAGATGCCTTGTCCAGAGTTGCTCATCTTTTTCCCATTCAGGCTGTGCCTACATCCCAACCTGTCTGGATACAAGAAGTACTGAACTCCTACACTGTAGATGCTGAAGCTCAGGATATGCTGCAAAAATTAGCTCTGGATCCTGCAGCTTGTCCAGGCTTTAAGCTGTATAAAGGCCTGTTGAAACATAATGACAGATCTGGATAGGGGCAAATACTGGACTTAAAACCAGGTTGATACAAGCTTTTCATTCCTCACCTGTGGGAGGTCACTCAGGAATTCTTCCAACCTATTTCAGAGTGAAACTACTGTTCCATTGGCAGGGTATGAAAGGAGATATTGAAAATTTTGTCAAGCGATTGTGCGGTGTCAACAAGCTAAGCATGAGTTGTGTAAATCCCACAGTATGTTGCGGCCCTTACCAATTCCTGAAGGGCCATGGCAGTCTATTAGTATGGATTTCATTGAGGGTTTACCTAAATCAGAAGGCTACAACTCTATATTAGTAGTAGTTGACAGGTTCACTAAGGTGAGCCACTTTATACCTCTCAAGCATCCTTTCACTGCTGCTGGTGTTGCCAAAGCTTTCCTGAACAATGTGGTCAAATTACATGGATTGCCACTATCCATAATATCTGACAGACACAAGATATTTACTAGCTCATTCTGGAAGGAGTTGTTCAGAGTGTGGGGCACAGAGTTACAAATGAGCACTGCATATCACCCCCAGACTGATGGTCAAACAGAAAGAGTCAACCAGTGTTTGGAAATGTATTTGAGATGTGCTGTTCACGATTGTCCTGCTAAGTGGAACAGCTGGTTACCTCAAGCAGAATTCTGGTATAATTCAACCTTCCACTCATCACTTGGTTGTACTCCTTACAAAGCTCTGTATGGACATGAGCCGAACATTGGACAACTAGCTGGGGGTCATACTTCTCTGAATGGGGAAGTTAATAATTGGCTGTCTGCTCAAACTGAACACACCAACAGACTGAAGGAGCATTTGCACAGGGCACAAGTGAAGTACAAGCACTATGCTGACAGAAACAGATCACCTAGAGAATTTTCTGAAGGTGAACAAGTGTATCTGAGGCTGCAACCTCATGCTCAGTCTTCAGTGGTAAAGCAGACACCTTGTCCTAAGTCGGCAATCAAACTTTTGGACCGTTCAAGATCATTTCCAAAATTGGAGCTGCGGCATACAAGTTGGAGTTACCGAAAGGAAGTCAGGTCCATCCAGTTTTCCACGTGTCCTAGCTAAAATCTCATGTACCAGATCACACACCAGTGTTAGCAGTGCTACCCAAACCGCTCGATTTATCAGTTCCCGGAGTTGTTCCAGAACAGATACTCGACAGACGTCTGGTAAAGAAAGGCAATGCAGCGCACTTGCAAGTGCAAATCAAATGGACCTCGGTGCCGGATTCAGCGGCTACTTGGGAAGACTACGAGGTGATCAAGGCGCGCTTTCCAGATGCACCAGCCTGGGGTCCAGCTGGTTCTCAAGGGGAGGGAAATGTCAGTATGGAGATACCGTCACTGGCGATCAAACAAGGTGGAAGCCGTGTTCTGAAGACGAAAGCGTAAAGCGTTGGCGGGCGATTTGAATGGACAGGCCGTTATGTGTGGGCCTGGGTGAGTGTAGCGGGCCTTGGGCCGTATGTATGGCCGGCAGCGTATGTAAGCTGACCGTGGGGTGGCGTGCGGGGTATCGTTGAAATGAATTTGAATTACCTTCTCCTCTGTTTCTCTCTGGTTGCGTCCGTCTCTCTCTCTCTCTCTCCCTCTCTCTCTCTCTCTCTCTCTCTCTCTCTCTCTCTCGCTGATCCCCTTCTCTCTCTCGAGCTTCACCGGCGACGAGCCCCTAAATCCGGCGGTCCTCCTCGGCCAACGGGAAGGGCAATACAGGGGAGGCGGACGAGGATCTGGCGGAGGAGGTCGTCGCCGAGATCGAATATGGTAGTGGGAGCGGGTGGCGGCGGTAGGGAGGGCGGGGTGGCCATGGTCGCCGACGGTGGCGACCGGCGAGGTCAAGCGACGGCGGACGCGGATTTGGGAACGGCCAGTGCGGTATGTAAGATCCCAACGATCTATTTGGTCCACTTGTGTCGACGAAGCAAACAAACGGGTGTCTACAATTCTTTCTCTTCTTTTTTGTTCGCCAAGACCATTTTCAACCCAAGTTTGCATCCGCGAATGCTCCCATGTTAGGGCTGGAATTCGAGCCGAGTCGAGCCTGCTTGGCTCGACTCGCTAGAGCTCGTTTCGTTAATGAGCTAGCTCAACTCGACTCGTTACTATAACGAGCTCAAACCCAAGATTGGCTCGACTCGTATAACTCGCGAGCTGGCTCATTTAGCTTGTTAAGCTCGTTAAAGATATAAACATAAAGCCCTCAAATATGATAAAAATGATTATGTATATATTAAACATATATATCACTAAACAATTGTAATTTCCTTGTAATGCATGAGTCTCCTAGGAGGCTAGGCCTTCAATGGTTGTGCCTTGTGTTGTGCGCCTGGGATGTAGGATGTTGAGTGTCTGATCTTTCTTTGTATTGAGAGTGGCCGATCTATTGTATCGAGCCTAATGAGTTACACGAGTACTCGTGAGATTGGCTCGTTTAACTTGGTTTATGAACGATCTTAAACTAAAGCTCGGCTCGATTCGTTATTCTTCGAGTTCGAGTCGATTCGAGCCGAGTCACGAGCTACTTATTTAGCTCGCGAGTTTCGAGCTTTTTTTCCAGCCCTATCCCATGTTGTCCTTTCCTGGCCTGCCTGTCCATTCCCACTAATTCACTCACAAACCCTCCCGCCGCGTCCGACGCACCCAACCCCGCCGTCGACCATACCCTGCCACCACCGTCCTAGTCGTGGTCGTCGGCGCCATGGGCCCGAAGGAGTCGAAGAAGGTGCACACTCCGGAGGAGATGGCGAAGAGGGTTATTCGGAGGAAGAAGCCGTGCCGCCTCTGCCGCTTAGGCCCATGCCACCGCTGCGGAGAGTGAAGCCCTTTCCAGCAAGGTCGCTAGGGTACCAAGAGCCAACCCTTCTCGCCGCCGCCGCCGCTAGCACGGGCTCATCAGCGGCCCGCCCACCCAGGCTTTCGGAGTCATAACACATGTCAACAACGCCAATGGCGTACGGGAACCTTCTCGGACACAACCCTGTTGCGTCCCGCTTCTCCACGTTGCCTCGGGATAGCTCGTGCGGAAATCAGTGACTTCGTGTTAGTCGTCTCTATGGTTCCTCCACTTGATCTCAATGCCACACCTGTGGCCGGCCAGTCCACTTGGATGCAAAGGAAGCGCCCGTGGGTGATCCCCCCAGGCAGCTTTCGTGATACCCGCATCATATTCGATGGTATGTCGACCCTGACGCAGGATGACCCCATGTACTACAACGATTTCATGGAGGAGATGGTCTATGAGGGTGGCCAAGAGTAGGATGCTGACGAGACTCAAAACTGAGAAGGCCACAACCAAGACACCCACAACGACCACGACCACCAAAGGCAAATACACCCAGGCTAAGAAACTTAAGACCAAGGCAACCTAGGCCAAGATGGTCTATGAGGGTGGCCAAGAAACTTAATACCAAGGCAACCCAGGCCAAGAAAATGTCGACATGAAGGATGAGCCATCGTTTCACACGGAGCTATCTCATCAAGCCAATGCACAAAAGAGGCGGCAAAAGCATTAGGACGAGAGGATCCGCGAAGTACGAGGACAAGTTACTTTGCGAAGCTTGGATGGCAATAGGATAAGATCCCAAAACCGGCGTCGAGCATAAAGGAACAACATTTTGGAAGAGGGTCCATACATACATACTTCCATGAACTTATAAAGTTTTAACCCTACGAATTTGAGTGCAACCATGGTGGTGTGTCAGTCGAAAAGAGGTGGGCCTTCATCCAATTGGAGTGCAACAAGTTTTGTGCCTCCTATGAGAATATCATCGTCCGACCCATGAGTGGCATTGGCATCAAACACATGGTATACAAATCCTTTCCTTGTTCATATGAGCTTGATGCCATGTCATACTCCTGTGCATATGAATGTATCTTATTGGTTTCAACTCCATATGTAAATGTTTAAAACTTTGGAAACCTTCAAGGTCCAACATTCGGGCAAGCCATTCACCTTGACCCATTGTTGGACGATGATTTGTGAGTGCCCAAAGCATAAGGAGCAATATGCGGCCAAAAATAAAGGTGGGGGCCCTAATCGGTCATTGAGCCAAGTGAAAGTGAGAAGCGGCCGAGGGGGAAACTGAAGGAAATACGCCCTAGAGGCAATAATAAAGTTATTATTTATTTCCTCATATCATGATAAATGTTTATTATTCATGCTAGAATTGTATTAACCGGAAACATGATACATGTGTGAATACATAGACAAACATATAGTCACTAGTATGCCTCTACTTGACTAGCTCATTAATCAAAGATGGTTATGTTTCCTAACCATAGACATGTGTTGTTATTTGATTAATGGGATCACATCATTAGGAGAATGATGTGATTGACATGACCCATTCCGTTAGCCTAGCACTTGATCGTTTAGTATATTGCTATTGCTTTCTTCATGACCTATACATGTTCCTGTAACTATGAGATCATGCGACTCCCGTTTACCGGAGGAACACTTTGGGTGCTACCAAAGCGTCACAACGAATCGGGTGATTATAAAGGAGTACTACAGGTGTCTCCAAAGGTACATGTTGGGTTGGCGTATTTCAAGATTAGGTTTTGTCACTCCGATTGTCGGAGAGGTATCTCTGGGCCCTCTCGGTAATACACATCACATAAGCCTTGCAAGCATTGCAACTAATAAGTTAGTTGCGAGTTGATGTATTACTTAACGAGTAAAAGAGACTTGCCAAGATGTGAGATTAAACTAGGTATTGGATACCGACGACCGAATCTCGGGCAAGTAACATACCGATGACAAAGGGAACAACGTATGTCGTTATGCGGTTTGACCGACAAAGATCTTCGTAGAATATGTAGGAACCAATATGGGCATCCAGGTTCCGCTATTGGTTAGTGACCGAGAATAGTTCTAGGTCATGTCTACATAGTTCTCGAACCCGTAGGGTCCGCACGCTTAACGCCACGATGGCGAGCTTTATTATGAGTTTATAAGTTTTGATGTGCGAAGTTTGTTCGAGTCCCGGATGTGATCACGGACATGACGAGGAGTCTCGAAATGTTCGAGACATAAAGATTGATATATTGCAAGCCTATGTTTGGACTTGAATAGTTCCGGTGAAATCGATTTTACCGGAACACCGAGGTTACCGAAACCCTCCCGGGGTTAATGGGCCTTAGTGGGCCATGAGGGAGAAGAGGAGGGCCGGCCAGGGCAGGCGCGCGCCCCTCCCCTAGTCCCGAATAGGACAAGGAAGGGGGACGGCCGCCTTTCTCTCTTCCCTCCCCAAGTCCTAATCCAACTAGGAAAGGGGAGTCCTACTCGGTGGGAGTAGGACTCCTCCGCCTCCTCCTAGGGCCAGCCGCACCCCTTGCTCCTTTATATACTTCACGGTGGCAGGGGCACCCTAGAACACACAAGTTGATCTACGGATCGTTCCTTAGCCGTGTGCGGTGCCCCCTCCACCATATTCCACCTTGGTCATATCGTCGCGGAGTTTAGGCGAAGCCTGCGCGCCGTAAAGCATCATCATCGTCACCAAGCCGTCGTCTTGTGGAACTCATCCCCGACACTTTTCTTTGGATCGGAGTTCGGGATCGTCATCGAGCTGAACGTGTGCTGAACTCGGAGGTGCCGTACGTTCGGTACTTGGATCGGTCGGATCGTGAAGACGTACGACTACATCAACCGCGTTGTCATAACGCTTCTGCTTACGGTCTACGAGGGTACGTGGACAATACTCTCCCCTCTCGTTGCTATGCCATCACCATGATCTTGCGTGTGCGTAGGAAATTTTTTGAAATTACTACGTTCCCCAAACAGTGGCATCCGAGCCTGGTTTTATGCATTGATGTTATATGCACGAGTAGAACACAAGTGAGTTGTGGGCGATATAAGTCATACTGCTTACCAGCATGTCATACTTTGGTTGGCGGTATTGTGAGATGAAGCGGCCCGGACCGACATTACGCCAGTCGCTTACGCGAGACTGGTTTCACCGCTGCGAGCACTCGTTGCTTAAAGGTGATGGCGGGTGTCTGTCTCTCTCACTTTAGTTGAACAAATGTAGCTACGCCCGGTCCTTGCGAAGGTTAAAACAGCACCAACTTGACTAAATATCGTTGTGGTTTTGATGCATAGGTAAGAACGGTTCTTGCTCAGCCCGTAGCAGCCACGTAAAACTTGCAACAACAAAGTAGAGGGCGTCTAACTTGTTTTTGCAGGGCATGTTGTGATGTGATATGGTCAAGACGTGATGCTATATTTTATTGTATGAGATGATCATGATTTGTAACCGAAGTTATCGGCAATCGGCGAGAGCCATGTAGTTGTCACTTTATTGTATGAAATGCAATCGCCGTGTAATTGCTTTACTTTATCACTAAGCGATAGCGATAGTCATAGAAGAAATAGTTGGCGAGACGACAACGATGGTACGATGGAGATCAAGGTATCGCGCCGGTGACGATGGTGATCACGACGGTGCTTCAGAGATGGAGATCACAAGCACAAGATGATGATGGCCATATCATATCACTTATATTGATTGCATGTGATGTTTATCCTTTATGCATCTTATCTTGCTTTGATTGACGGTAGCATTATAAGATGATCTCTCATTAAATATCAAGAAGTGTTCTCCCTGAGTATGCACCGTTGCGAAAGTTCTTCGTGCTGAGACACCACGTGATGATCGGGTGTGATAGGCTCTATGTTCAAATACAACGGGTGCAAAACAGTTGCACACGCGGAATACTCAGGTCAAACTTGACGAGCCTAGCATATACAGATATGGCCTCGGAACACGGAGACCGAAAAGGTCGAGCGTGAATCCTATAGTAGATATGATCAACATAGTGATGTTCACCATTGAAACTACTCCATCTCACGTGATGATCGGACATGGTTTAGTTGATTTGGATCACGTAATCACTTAGATGAGTAGAGAGATGTCTATCTAAGTGGGAGTTCTTAAGTAATATGATTAATTGAACTTAAATTTATCATGAACTTAGAACGAGATAGTATTTTGATTGTCTATGTTTACTGTAGATAGATGGCTCGTCGTTGTTCCGTTGAATTTTAATGCGTTACTTGAGAAAGCAAAGTTGAAAGATGATGGTAGCAATTACGGACTGGGTCCGTAACACGAGGATTATCCTCATTGCTGCACGGAAGAATTACGCCCTGAAGCACCGCTGGGTGCCAGAACTGCTGGCGATGCAATTGGCGACGTTAAGAACGTCTGGCAGAGCAAAGCTGATGACTACTCGATAGTTCAGTGTGCCATGCTTACGGCTTAGAACCGGGGCTTCAACGACGTTTTGAACGTCATGGAGCATATGAGATGTTCCAGGAGTTGAAGCTAATATTTCAAGCAAATGCCCGGATTGAGAGATATGAAGTCCCCAATAAGTTCTATAGCTGCAAAATGAAGGAGAATAGTTACGTCGGTGAACACATACTCAAAATGTGCAGGTATAATAATCACTTGATTCAACTGGGAGTTAATCTTCCTGATGATAGTGTCATTGACAGAATTCTTCAATCACTGCCACCAAGCTACCAAGCTTCGTGATGAACTATAATATGCAAGGGATGCACAAGTCTATTCCCGAGCTCTTCGCAATGCTAAAAGCCGCGGAGGTAGAAATCAAAAAGGAGCATCAAGTGTTGATGGTTAACAAGACCACCAATTTCAAGAAAAAGGGCAAAGGGAAGAAAAAGGGGAACTTCAAGAAGAACAGCAAACAAGTTCTTCTTTGAAGAGAAGAAACCCAAGTCTGGACCTAAGCACGAGGCCGAAGTGCTTCTCATGCAAGCAGATGGACATGGAAGCGGAACTGCCCCAAGTATTTGGCGGATAAGAAGGATGGCAAAGTGAACAAAGGTATATATGATATACATGTTATTGATGTGTACCTTACTAATACTCGCGATAGTACACAGGTATTTGATACCGGGTTACATTGCTAATATTTGCAACTCAAACAGGAACTACGGATTAAGCGAAGATTGGCTAAGCTCGAGGTGACGATGCGCGTGGGAAATGGTTCCAAAGTCGATGTGATCGCGGTCGGCACGCTACCTCTACATCTACCATCGGGATTAGTTTTAGACCTAAATAATTGTTATTTGGTGCCGGCGTTAAGCATGAACATTATATCTGGATCTTGTTTGATGCGAAGCGGTTATTCATTTAAGTCGAGAATAATGGTTGTTCTATTTATACGAATAATATCTTTTATGGTCATGCACCCTTGAAGAGTGGTCTATTTTTATTGAATCTCGATAGTAGTAATACACATATTCATAGTGTTGAAACCAAAAGATACAAAGTTGATAATGATAGTGCAACTTATTTGTGGCACTGCCGTTTGGGTCATATCGGTGTAAAACGCATGAAGAAACTCCATACTGATGGGCTTTTGGAATCACTTGATTATGAATCACTTGGTACTTGCGAACCGTGCCTCATGGGCAAGATGACTAAAACGCCGTTCTCCGTAACTTTGTAGGGAGCAAATTATTTTTTGTAAATAATACATACTGATGTTTGTGGTCCAATGAATGTTGAGGCACGCTGCGGGTATCGTTATTTTCTCACCTTCACAGATGATTTGAGCAGATATGGGTATATCTACTTGATGAAACATAAGTCTGAAACATTTGAAAAGTTCAAAGAATTTCAGAGTGAAGTGGAAAATCATCGTAACAAGAAAATAAAATTTCTACGATCTGATCGTGGAGGAGAATATTTGAGTTACGAAGTTTGGTTTACATTTGAAACAATGCGGAATAGTTTTCAACTCACGCCACCCGAACACCACAACGAAATGGTGTGTCCGAACGTCAGTAATCGCATTTCTTTACTAGATATGGTGCGATCTATGATGTCTCTTACTGATTTACCGCTATCGTTTTGGGGTTATGCTTTAGAGACGGACGCATTCACGTTAAATAGGGCACCATCAAAATCCGTTGAAACGACACCTTATGAACTATGGTTTGGCAAGAAACCAAAGTTGTCGTATCTTAAAGTTTGGGGCTACGATGCTTATGTGAAGAAACTTCAACCAGATAAGCTCGAACCTAAATTGGAGAAATGTGTCTTCATAGGATACCCAAAAGAGACTATTGGGTACACCTTCTATCACAGATCTGAAGGCAGGATTTTTGTTGCTAAATTCGGATCCTTTCTAGAAAAAGAGTTTCTCTCGAAAGAAGTGAGTGGGAGAAAAGTAGAACTTGATGAGATAATCAGATCTGCTCCCTTATTGGAAAGTAGTTCATCACAAGAACCGGTTCCTGTGACAACTGCACCAATTAGTGAGGAAGCTAATGATATTGATCATGAAACTTCAGATCAAGTTTCTACTGAACTACGTAAGTCAACTAGAGTAAGATCCGCACCAGAGTGGTGCGGTAATCCTATTCTGGAAGTCATGTTACTTAACCATGGCGAACCTAAAAACTATGAAGAAGCGATGGTGAGCACAGATTCCATAAAATGGTCGGAAGCCATGAAATCTGAGATGGGATCCATGTATGAGAACAAAGTATGGACTTTGGTTGACTTGCCCGATGATCGGCAAGCCATTGAGAATAAATGGATCTTTAAGAAGAAGACTGACGCAGATGGTAATGTAACTGTCTATAAAGCTCGACTTGTTGCGAAAGGTTTTCGACAAGTTCAAGGGGTTGACTACGATGAGACTTTCTCACCCGTAGCGATGCTTAAGTCTGTCCGAATCATGTTAGCAACTGCTGCGTTTTATGATTATGAAATTTGGCAAATGGATGTCAAAACTGCATTCTTGAATGGATTTCTAGAAGAAGAGTTGTATATGATGCAACCAGAAGGTTTTGTTGATCCAAAAGGTGCTAACAAAGTGTGCAAGCTCCAGCGATCAATTTATGGTCTGGTGCAAGCCTCTCGGAGTTGGAATAAACGCTTTGATAGTGTGATCAAAGCATATGGTTTTATACAAACTTTTGGAGAAGCATGTATTTACAAGAAAGTGAGTGGGAGCTCTGTAGCATTTCTGATATTATATGTGGACGACATATTATTAATTGGAAATGATATAGAATTTCTGGATAGCATAAAAGGATACTTGAATAAAAGTTTTTCAATGAAAGACCTCGGTGAAGCTGCTTACATATTGGGCATCAAGATCTATAGAGATAGATCAAGACGCTTGATTGGACTTTCACAAAGCACATACCTTGATAAAGTTTTGAAAAAGTTCAAATGGATCGTGCAAAGAAAGGATTTTTACCTGTGTTACAAGGTGTGAAATTGAGTCGGACTCAATGCCCGACCACAATGAAGATAGAGAGAAAATGAAAGATGTTCCCTATGCTTCAACCATAGGCTCTATCATGTATGCAATGTCAGTGTACCAGACTGACGTATGCTTAGCAATAAGCTTGGCAGGAAGGTACCAAAGTAATCCAGAGTGGATCAATGGACAGCGGTCAAGAACATCCTGAAATACACGAAAAGGACTAAGGATATGTTTCTCATATATGGAGGTGACAAAGAGCTAGTCGTAAATGGTTACGTCGATGTAAGCTTTGACACCGATCCGGACGATTCTAAATCGCAAACCGGATACGTGTTTTTATTAAACGGTGGAGCTGTCGGTTGGTGCAGTTCTAAACAAAGCGTCGTGGCGGGATCTACATGTGAAGCGGAGTACATAGCTGCTTCGAAGCAGCAAATGAAGGAGTCTGGATGAAAGAGTTCATTTCCGATCTAGGTGTCATACCTAGTGCATCGGGACCAATGAAGATCTTCTGTGACAATACTGGTGCAATTGCCTTCTCAAAGGAATCCAGATTTCACAAGAGGACCAAGCATATCAAGAGACGCTTCAATTCCATCCGGGACCAAGTCTAGGTGGGAGACATAGAGATTTGCAAGATACATACGAATCTGAATGTTGCAGACCCGTTGACTAAGCCTCTTCCACGAGCAAAACATGATCAGCACCACGACTCCATGGGTGTTAGAATCATTACTTGTGTAATCTAGATTATTGACTCTAGTGCAAGTAGGAGACTGAAGGAAATATGCCCTAGAGGAAATAATAAAGTTATTATTTATTTCCTCATATCATGATAAATGTTTATTATTCATGCTAGAATTGTATTAACTAAACATGATACATGTGTGAATACATAGACAAACATATAGTCACTAGTATGCCTCTACTTGACTAGCTCATTAATCAAAGATGGTTATGTTTCCTAACCATAGACATGTGTTGTTATTTGATTAATGGGATCACATCATTAGGAGAATGATGTGATTGTCATGACCCATTCCGTTAGCCTAGCACTTGATCGTTTAGTATATTGCTATTGCTTTCTTCATGACCTATACATGTTCCTGTAAATATGAGATTATGCAACTCCGTTTACGGAGGAACACTTTGGGTGCTACCAAACGTCCTACAACGAATCGGTGATTATAAAGGAGTACTACAGGTGTCTCCAAAGGTACATGTTGGGTTGGCGTATTTCAAGATTAGGTTTTGTCACTCCGATTGTCGGAGAGGTATCTCTGGGCCCTCTCGGTAATACACATCACATAAGACTTGCAAAGCATTGCAACTAATAAGTTAGTTGCGAGATGATGTATTACTTAACGAGTAAAGAGACTTGCCAAGAACGAGATTGAACTAGGTATTGGATACCGACGATCGAATCTCGGCAAGTAACATACCGATGACAAAGGGAACAACGATGTCGTTATGCGGTTTGACCGATAAAGATCTTCGTAGAATATGTAGGAACCAATATGGGCATCCGTGTTCCGCTATTGGTTATTGATCGAGAATAGTTCTAGGTCATGTCTACATAGTTCTCGAACCGTAGGGTCCGCACGCTTAACGTTACGATGGCGGTTTTATTATGAGTTTATAAGTTTTGATGTACCGAAGTTTGTTCGAGTCCCGGATGTGATCACGGACATGACGAGGAGTCTCAAATGTTCGAGACATAAAGATTGATATATTGGAAGCCTATGTTTGGACTTGAAATAGTTCCGTGAAATCGATTTTCAACACCGGGGTTACCGAAACCCTCCGGGGTTAATGGGCCTTAGTGGGCCATGAGGGAGAAGAGGAGGGCCGGCCGGGGCAGGCTTCGCCCGTCCCCTAGTCCGAATAGGACAAGGAAGGGGGGGCGCCCCTTTCTCTTCCCTCCCCAAGTCCTAATCCAACTAGGAAGGGGGAGTCCTACTCCCGGTGGGAGTAGGACTCCTCCCGCCCTCCTCCTAGGGCCGGCCGCACCCCTTGCTCCTTTATATACGCAAGGGGGGGGCACCCTAGAACACACAAGTTGATCTACGGATCGTTCCTTGGCCGTGTGCGGTGCCCCCTCCACCATATTCCACCTCGTTCATATCGTCGCGGAGTTTAGCGAAGCCCTGCCGATAAAGCATCATCATCGTCACTGCCACGCGTCGTCTTGTGGAACTCATCCCCGACACTTTGCCGGATCGGAGTCCGGGATCGTCATCGAGCTGAACGTGTGCTGAACTTGGAGGTGCCGTGACGCTCGGTACTTGGATCGGTCGGATCGTGAAGACGTCGACTACATCAACCGCGTTGTCATAACGCCCGCTTCCGCTTGGCCTACGAGGGTACGTGGACAATACTCTCCCCTCTCGTTGCTATGCCATCACCATGATCTTGCGTGTGCATAGGAAATTTTTTGAAATTACTACGTTCCCCAACAGAAACCAATTCCAAGGTGAATGACAAGCGTGAAGCTTCGGCACTCGCTTTGTAAGAAACTTTGACGGGGTTCATGACCAGAAAGGAGGTGGCAATTGAGAAGAGGGAAGAGAGCGAGGAGAGGAAGCACCAAGAGAAAGAGGAGGTAAGGGAAACCTTCTTTGACATACAAAAGAAGAAGCTCGATATCGATGAGACCAATGCCCGATCAAGAGAAAATGAGATAAAGGTCATGCTAATCAAGAAGAAAGTGAAGATCATGGCGGCCGACTTGAGCAAGATGTCCCCTAGAAGAAGGGTTTGGTTCGAGAAGAAGCAAAAAATGGATTCTCTAGCTAGACGTGTGATCATCTGATGTGTTGGACGAGACGCATGAACTATGGCCGAGAAGAAATTATTTTGTATCTCAACATGTATGCCGGCATGAATTGTAGCTTAATTTTGCAAGAGATGCAAAAAATTATGGCTGAGGTATGATTGTTTTGTATGCTGGCATGAATTCTAGCTTCATTATGCAATCTAGCTATGTTTGATGATCAAAATATGTTTGTTGGGATAAAACGGCGAGGCAAACCAAATGGGTCGGCATCTTTGGCGCAGCACCTAGATTGGCGCAGACAAGGGTGGATGCCACCCCTACAACAGATCCAAACAGACAAATTTTGCATCTATTGCGTGTGTGCCCTGGAGTTGTCCTATGAAGGAGTAAGAAAAGCGGTAAACGGCTAAAAGAAAAGCTAAGTGAAAATATCCTCTTCTTACAAACCCAATTTTGTTTACCATGTGGATGTGAATAAAAAACTTCTAGTTTTTTCAACACTTTTTTTAATGAAACAGGACTAGTAGTTTTTCTCACAAATATTGTCTTTTATGAAAGCTTTTCCTCACTTGTAATTCAACCAATCTGTAACTACAAGCATGATTTAGTATTTAGCACTTAGGAGCCAGTCGGTAGTTTAACACTGACATGTTTTGTGTCTTTTAACTCTTCATGCTTGTGTCTTAAATTGTACTAGTGTACTACTTATTTTAACCTTCTTCCATTGAAATTGAAAGAGCTCGTATCTACACTAGTACAATTCGTTTTCATTGCACTATTTCATTGAACAATTGAAAGAGCTCTTCCATTGAACTATTTCGTGCGTATCTACATAATTATCAAGTGAGCACTTGTAAGAGTTATCTTCAAAATAAATGAAATAGTGCCCTCTCCCTCTACCTATGGGAGAAATAGTTTTATTTTTCTCGAATAAGCACGAGTGCGCGTACTATATTATAAAGAAGAGGATGGGGGTAAAGAGCCCCTCCGCGGTAGCGTTACATTACATTACACGAACACTACTCGCACTCCACCCAATATGAGAGAAATAGTACGTTGATCATTGAGTGTTAGTATTTAGTCGTGAGACAAACCAATTTTTGTATCACCCATCTACATAATAAATAATGCACTACATCTGCTGATGCAACACGGTGTACATTATTGCTTTACCCATTTTGTCCCGCAACCATACACATAGCAACATCTTCTCACCTATATATCTCTTTCACTTGTTAACTCGTGAATTATGTGGTCTACATTTCACGCTTGTATTTTAGCATCAATATAATAGGTTAGGTTGTTCACGGGGAAAAACTAGATGACCAGCTATAAGAATCGTGAATATTAGACCTACCGAATACTAAATATTGGTTCCTCGTAAGAACATAATGAACAGATTTGAGAATGAAAGACGCCAGGAGAAATTCTACAGGGACTCGAATTCTGGTAAGTGCTAATCATATATGAGTATATTGGAACTTCTGTTTATCAGTATATGGTTGCAAACAACTCAAGGGCATATCACTATTTGCAGCTTTGTGTGCGCACTTGTTTGCTCCTGTATGAAGAGTGTGAAGTGATACAACACCAAGTTGAACAGTATCCATTTTATTGGCTACAAGGAGAATCGACTACTTTGCTACGTACAGAAAGAGTATCCATTTTATTGGCCCAATGCAGGCGCAGTGGTAGCTCTCCAGTGAATGCTCTTTTGGTTTATTAATACTTATATTTCTAAATGCAAAAATAATTTAGGAAATTTAAAAAACATACATCATGCGTTCAATATATGTTTATACAATATAAAAAAATCACGCAATTCAAACGAAATGTTGATAGCATTAAAAATGTACATGGCATTATAAATATATTCACTCGTTTAAAAAATTCATCACATTAAACTAATATGCCTACAGTGTAAGAAAAAGGTTTGTCTAATTCAGAAAAATGTTGCGTCCAATTACAAAAAAATATATGACATTAAAAAAAATGTTTACACGTTTCAAAAATTGTATATGACATTTTTGGTAAGTGTTTTACAATGTAAAAACAATGTAGTCATACTTCCAAGAAAGTTCAATGTGTATTTAAAAAAAATACGTATTCAAAAAAGTGTTCAAAACATGTATTTGAGAAAGGTTAATTATGTCTTTGTAAAATGCTAAACCTGTATAAAAATGTTTTAGATATATACAAAAATGTACAATATGACGAAAAAAGTAGAGATCATTTTTTTTAAATAATGTTAATCATATATTTGAAAAATGTTAAATGTGTATTAAAAAGTTGTTGATGTATACAAAAATGTACAATGTGTATGGAAAATTAGAAATGTGTTATAAAAAGAGAAAAATAAAGAAAAAACAAAGAAAAAGGTAACAACCAAAGAAAACCAGATAAAAACAAACAAACAAACCCAAAGAAAACCGGTGCAAAATAGTGAAAATCCAATAAAATAAAACTAATAGAAAAAACAACTTGCATATGTAGCTATAGTACTGGGCCGGACCAATAGTGCCGCACTAAGGGCAAGAAATAGCATTTTTGCTGTTTATAAGAGTTCATTTGAAACCTAGACAAAATAGTTCTCTAAAAAGGTAAAGAAAATCATTTTATAAAATGAGACTCATGATTCTCCACGTCCAAAAAAAAAGACTCGTGATTCTCAAAATAAGATGAGACTAGGATGTTGATTGTGAATTTTCCACAAAAATCATGATAGTAGGTTATTCTATTTATTATTGTGCAGGCCACACATGGTCATATTTCTTTTATAGAAAACATTTGTGTATGCACAGGGTAAGATACAATGTAACAAGTGATCTGTAATTTTAATACATTTTTTAATGTTTTGAAGAGCTGCAAATGACATGAGGTGCAGGTGTAACTAGTTGCAAATTGTAGTTTCCCATGTACTCCCTCCGTTTTTATTTAGTCCGCATATTAGCTTTGGTCAAAGTCAAGCTTTGTAAACTTTGACTAAGTTTAGTAACAAAAATATTAACATATGTAATAAAAAATCAATACCACTAGATTCATTATTGAATGTACTTTCACATCATATAGATTTGTTATGATAAATGTTTATATATTTTTCTATAAACTTGGTCAAATTTTGTAAAGTTTGACTTCGGTCAAACCTAATATGCAGACTAAATAAAAACGGAGGGGGTAACCTAGAATAAACAGTGTACAAGTTTGATGAAATGTCACTACAATTTCAAGTCACTGCATGAAATGAGGTTGAGAAGAAGTGCTCCAAATGTTGATCCAAGAAAACCTTTTTTTCTTTTAAAAACAGTGGGACTTGGGACGTGTTTTTGAAACATGGTCAATGTTGTGATGCCATATTGCAATGTTGCTAATACTTGCAAAACATGGGCATTGTTTGATGTTGTTTTGGGAAGCGGGAGGCAAGGGAGATGTTGAGAGCCGCTTGATCGTGGCTGACCCGACGCTGGGGGTAAATAGCACACACCATATCTTTAAAAAACTAACACATTTTTGGTAATCTACACTGGTTGGGGGTGGACATGGTAACTTTTGGACAACATGTCCTGTGGCACCGCGTCTATGCGAGAGAGGTCTGGTCCTTGATCCACAGCTGGATTGGACCACCTAATCAAGCGCAAGCTGGAAACAGTGAGCTCCTACCGTGCTGGCTTGATCTTCCGATGTCTATTCCAAGAAGTTTTGGAAGGGGGTCAACTCGGTGTTCCTCGGCACACTGCAGTGCATTTGGCTCAAATGGAACTGGTGAGTCTTCAAGAACAAATCATTGTTGCCGCACAACATGGCGGAAATTATTCCCAACAATTGCTATGAATGGGCAACGGTAGTCGTTGGAGAGTAATCCCGACTTAAATTGTTCTCTCGTGGTTCAGAGGGTTTGGCCGCCGCCTTGTGGCACAGACTCTCGCGCTTGTAATTGAACATTCCTTTCTATCATAATATATCAGCACACAGATCTCCCGTGTGTTCTTGAAAAAAAATGCCATGTAAACAGTACTTTATGCTAGTGGTTATTAACATATGGTAACGTTCCAAACCATATTTTTTGTCTATGTCGTAGTGTCTCCATGCTGCACTCTTTTATAGATGGATTGATTAAAAAAATCCCATATAGCTGCCCTTTTATATTGCAAGCACAAGGATGGCAGAGAAACATGGTCGTGCTGACTAGTTATATGATCACTTCAGCAACTACCAGAAGGAGGCTGCACATGAAATGGATATTCAATGAGCAATCTCTAGAGGCTTGACAAGTGCTACACACGCCTGGTCGAAATGATGTAGTGTTTTGGCCATAAGGAAATGGAATGCATCAATAGAGATCTTATAAGGAAGTTAATCTATCTATTTATTTTGTCACTCACACCAATGGTCATTTTGTTATCAAACAATGTGGATACAAAAGCTATGTCCTATGAAACAAGAGGAGTCCAGGGAATCTAGACATCTGCCTAGACAACTTGCTTGTGATGCCCTTCTCAATGGTCATTTGTACACTTTTTTGCGGATCATTTGTACACTATTTGAAGAATAAATTTTGTTGAACTACACATCCTTAAAAAAAGCAGTGTTTTCCTACGGTGCAATCAAATCATCATTTAGGACAAAAAACTTAATATATTCAAACTTCTTCTTCATGTGCTTGTGGAACCTATGAATCGGCTCTTATCATTTATGTCCTACCATAGGATTGTCTTCACTTCCGTGGTAATCGGAAAAGTTGATAATTCCAGCTTTTAGGAAAGCTTTTTCTCTCATGTAATTCAACAAATATTTAAGTACAAAAATGATTTAAGTTTTAGCAGCCAGGAAGTGATATATAACTGAAAGAGCTCATATCTGCACTTTATGAAGAAAACATATATTCTCAAGTGAGCTCTTAATTATAAGAGTTATCTGCAAATTAAATGAAATAGTGCCCTCTCCCGCTACCTACAGGAGAGATAGTACCATGATCATTGAATGTTAGTATTTATTTATGAGGCAAACCAATTTTTGTATCACCCACCTACATAATAAACAATGCACTACATCTGCTGATGCAACACGGTGTACATTATGACTTCACCCGGTTTTGTCCCACAACTACTCATAGCAACATCTTCTCACCTATATATATATATATATCTCCTTGACTTGTTAACTCATGAATTATGTGGTCTGCATTTCACACTTGTATCTTAGCATCACTATAATAGGTTAGATTGTTCACCCGGAAAAGCTAGATGACGAACTATAAGAATGCAGCATACTACATCTACCGAATACTAAATGTTGGTTCCTCGTCAAGAACATCACGAGGAGATTTGAGAATGAAAGGCATCAGGAGAAATTCTACGGGGACTCAAGTTCTGGTAAGCGCTAATCATATATGAGAGCATTAGAACTTCTATTTATCAGTACATGGTTGCAAACAACTCATGGGCATGGCCTAATATCACCTTCTGTAGGTTTGTGCTTGCACTCGATGTTTGTTTGCCTTTGTATGAAGAGTGTGAAGGGAAACCACGAGATGATGGCAGGACCATATGCAATCTCGTCGACCCATAAATAGCTAGTCATCAAGTTACAATTAATAAACTTGTAGATATTGCGCATGCTGTCAATTAGAGCATACTTGTACTGTCGAAGATGATGTTTATTCTTAGTACTATAAGTTTCATATTTGTTTTAGAAACCTCCATCAAATTGAAGGAATACAAGGAAGTGGACTAAGCAAAATGGCACTTGCATAATTTGGTGAGTCCAAAGTCGACGTGTCTTTTCAGGAGTTTGATGCATTCGGTCTCTTTGCTCCAAATCCTCATGTTATTTGAAGTGACTGTCCAAATACATCATCAAAGATATATATTATTCTGTAAGTGAGCTTTAGCATAGAGTCTCTTGTGCTATATTTCAAAGACAAAGAATACAAAACCCATTGATCTACACATCATGGAATAAACTTCTATGCTTACATCACATGTACCTTATGTAGCATTAACAAAAACCATGACAGTGTGTCAGTGTCATGTTCTTTTGTTCCTACAGCCAGAACCTCGTATCAAACAACATGTTTATCACTTGTGTCATATTTTAGTAATAATGCAGGTCTTAAAGTCAACATGTAGAGCAAGATGACTCATAATTCCCATAAAAGAAAAGACAAAAGACTCGTACATGAATCAAGTTAAAACAAAACAAAAAACATTTAGACTCATATTCCCTGGCATTTCTCTTGCAGGTGGACCAAAGAAGGTTAATGCTGCCTCAAGTTCAAGACCTTGGGAGTTGGGACCCAAGGGAACATAGTGAAGCTGAGTCGCAGCATATAAAGTAAGCAAGCTACACAGAAACATCTAGTCCAGGACGATAAGAAAAGGTTCAGCCATGGCTTGATCTCTTGCAAACTAGTCATACTGGTGGACATTCATCATCAGACCCAGTATCTGGGACTAGTATTAGCATATGCTTTGTTCTTTACCATGGCGTTTCAATAAAAACTTGTTTCGTCACAACAAACTGGTTTCCCCTTGCACACTTGCCATCAGAAGGTTTCTCTATCCTTGCACTCGACAATTGTGCAAATTCTACATCTTTTTTGCCAAAGCAGGGGGGTTGAACATAGCACCGCCTCTATGACCAACTACTAGTCATGCTGGTGGACAACTGACAACATTCATCACCAGGCCTACTATATGAAAGACCAGAATACACTTAGCATCTTTTCATTAAAGAAAGAAATTACCTTGACCTAATGAAGCAGACGATCTAGCTCAAACTGAATATGCACGGACATTGCAACGCCTGAGAAGATAACCTCACCAATTGCTTAATCTCCTGCCGACCAGTCACACTGACAGAGTATATGCGCTCTTCACAATGTAAATAATAACTGAAGTACCAAACTATTCCAACAAAGCTTGTATATCCGAACAAACATATACACGCATGTACAACCATGATAGTCACTTTACAGGCCACTCCAGCTGGCAAAGAAGTGGCAGCAAAGCTCCCGACGGCACACTTGTCATCATCAGGTTTTTCTTTCTATACTTGACATGTAGACCTCAGAATCATTCACTTATCCTCAAGATACGATCTCTTGCGATCGTCATCTGCACATCTAGAGTAGCTATTTTGCTGATAAGAGAGCCCCTGTCATCTAGGGTAGGACGCAAGAAGACATCTACCTCTGCCACGGTATCTTTTTCTTCGTCGTCATTCACCAGAGCTTGGCTGAAAGACTGCAGTGCAGCGATGAGGACAGAGGAAGCTTCTTCTGTGTCCATGGGATCATCATCTTCAGTTTCTGATTCATCCTGTGACAGAGGGATTTCAGTGCGAGGAAGAAATTAAAGTGTATGCATAGACAAAAGAAACTGTGCAAGGCTACAGATTCTGATGATACAACATCAATTTACTTAAGCTCTTACACAGGCAATGAAGGTCAAGGTGAACCTCATTGGTAAGAATTATGTGTAGAGGGAACCTCATATATGATCAATCCAACACTATATAATATCATCGTACAAGTATACAATCTGCAATTCTTCTAATATGAATTACTATGTTTAAACTTAAGATAGCAGTCGATAGCAGCCTTTCACAACACCATAAACCAATGCTAATGTTAAAACTCAAAGTATTGCTTCCTCATTTGAGCAGCTTGTTAAGAGGTTCAGATATCATGTAATCTTCACAAATACCCATGCTGAAATTTAAAGTATTGCATCTTCGTGCTGACATACAATCTGCAATCGAATTCTTGCAATATGGTTTATGCAAATCAGACATGCTAGCAGCTTTAAAATTGAGATAAGAGTCAGCAGCAGCATTTCACAACACAATAATCCAATGCCTTTCACAACACAATGAACCAATGTTAATTTCAAAATCAACGTATTGCATCACCATTTGAGCGACTTGTTAAGAAGTTCAGATATCATGTAATCTGCACAAATACACATGCTAAAATTTGAAGTATCTGCAACCGAATTCTTGTAATATGATTTATGCAAATCAGACATGCTAGTAGCTTTAAACTTGAGACAAGAGTTCACAACACAATAATCCAATGCCTTTAAGTAACTTAATTGCATACAATCTATGAACCAGGCGCTGAAAGAAAATTTGACACAATAGCACGGCACACCTTGCTTTGTAGCAAAGAGGGTGGTCATGCCATGACATAGGGATGGGCCGCCTCATTATGCCGATATGCACCATTAAAGAGCACCCATATCTCCAGTCTTTCCAGGCATAATGACAGGTACAACTCCAAATATTCTTCTGTGTCCTTGGGGTAGAAAATACACAGGTAGACAAAGCCATCGATGACGGACACAAGATCCACCTTGACACGACAGCCCTCTTTCTCCATTGAGCACCCGGTGAGCCTCCTAACGATCAGGGGCAATGGGAAATTCCTGTACGTAATCCATCTCTCGACGACACTGCCATTGTCATGGAACCAAGAAACGATTGTCTTATTCTTTATGTCTATGATGCAGAGCTTCTCATCCTTGGTCACACCAAGCTTATACTTTGCCTCACCCAATTCCGGCTGCAAAGGCATCGGCAGCTCGATCAGCGAGAACTGAAAGGTTGCGGTGTCGAGCACCACGATTTGGTCACACATCCGGCCTATCCAGCAAACAAGCTGATGCACCACCATGCCACAGCCAGTCTTGGGCCTGTCAGATTCACCCAGCCACAGCATGGTCTCCGAGAAAATTTGCCACTCCATGGTGTCCGATGAGAAGACCGCGGGGCGCTCCGGCCGTCCACCGCCTTGAAATACACAGACCACATGGGCCGGCTCCCGGCCATCCTCGGAGGGGAGCGTGTAGAACTCAAGGTGGATGGTCCTAGAACGTGCCGGCGGCAGATCGAGGAACAGATCCAGGGCCTGCGTCATCAGGCTGTAGGCGGCTGTCCGCCGAGTTTTCCCGCTCCAGTTGTCTTGGATGAGGTAGCCGTCTGCGCTAGGGTTATTGGAATTGATCTTCCACCAGGAGGAGAGGGCGTCGCCGTGGCGGACGTCAAAGAAGTCGGCGGCGACGGGGTCCAGGTCGCGGCGGCGCCAGGGGCAGGGGTGGAGAGGGACGACCTCCATGTTGGGCTCGAGGAAGAGGGCGAGCATGGGCGGCGCGTGGCGCTCGCGGAAGCTGCGGCGGAAGGAGGGAAACGTGCGGGCCGCGCGGACGAGGCTCGGGAGGGCGGGGAGGCGGAGGAGGATCTGGCGGAGGAGACGTCGCCGAGATCGAATATAGTGGTGGGAGCGGCCGGCGGCCGCGGCGGCCGCGGTTGGGGGTCCATGGCCGGCGACGGTTGCGACTGTTTTTTTTGTTTTTTTGAGTGGTGGTTGCGACTTGTGAGGTGAAGCGACGGAGGGCGCGTATTTGGGAATGGGCCGGCGCGATGCGTAAAAAGGAGTTCAAAAGAAACTAGTACAACTTAGAAGGCGGCTTGGGTACGGGCCGGCCTCTAGCAGGCGGCACGCCCCCTCCCTCGGAGTCTAAGCCCGACCAAGCAACAAGCTGGGGCATGGCAGCAGTGCCATACGCTCCTCCCAAATCCTGACCAAGCGTGGCTACAGTAAGCGCCGCCAGGCGCCGCCAGGCGCCGCCGACCCGCCCGGCGTGGCACTATAGCCATGTAGCGCCCGACACGTCCTCCGTCAGAACGGGCGACGCTACAGTGAAGAGTCATCAACGGGGTCCGTAGGCGGCAGGCCCCACCTATCGGCCGGATTCTCGGCAGCCGGCGGGGCCCTCCAGAGGCGGGCCCCAACAGCCGGCGGAGAACCCGGCAACCGTAGACGCTGACAGCTGGGTCCACACCCGACCGTATTACCATTGTACCCCTCGGGGTTGGCCTATAAACCCCCCCCCCCCCCCCCCAGGTCTTACCCATGCAAAGGGTTCCATCCTCAGCACTCACACACACCATAGCTAGGGAGAGGAGAGCTAACCTTGCCCTTCTTCCTCCTCTAGCAATATAGCTCCAGGAGCACCCTTATACTCGCTGTGATCATAGTCATCATGCGGAGACCCCGCAGAGCAGGAGTAGGGGTTTCATTTCTCCGTAGAGCCCTGAACCTGGGTACGTCTCATGTCCGATCGAGCTCGTGCTCACTCCCGCCTCCAGGACCTGACGACGTTCTTCTGGCCCCATCCATGATAAGCCACCCCCTAGCATCTGACGTGAGATTACCACAACAGTTGGCGCCCACGGTGGGGCCATCCGTGGCGTCGGCCGGAGACACGTTCTGGACGGGAACCCATTTCCTCTCCGGCGAGCACGTCGTGGCTAGTTTGATCAGCCAGCCCGATGCACCCGCCTGCGCCAGCCTCGGCGCATCGCCTGATGAGGAGGCCGCCTCTTCCGCGAGCGGCCTCGATGACCTCTTCGGCAAGCTCTCCCTCACTGATGTGGCCACCACCGGCGACTTCCCCAGCGACGTGGTGGTCGTCGCCGACCCATTCCCTCCTGTTGCCAGCGACGCATCTGCCAGCATGCTCGACGCCGGCGCCTTCACGGAGGTGATGGTCATTGGCGGCAGCCAGGAAGTTGGCAGGTCCAACCAGGATCCATTGTAAGCGGCCATAGAAGCCCTAGTGACTCCTGTCTGCGCTGATGCCGACCAGGAGGAGCTGGAAGAGTTTCGTGTCAAGCTCTTCGATTGAGCCACCAAGATGGCGGCCTTGAAGCGCCGCGCTGAAGCCATTCATCGCGAGATCGACCATGTGGTTGGTGGCACGCTGGCTTCGGCCAAGCCCAGCCTGGCCGGTACCATCCGGCAACGTGGCGCGGCGATCGCCAGCAGGCTGGGAGTCGGACGCCCTGTCTACGAGACCCCAGCGCAAAACATGCTCGCCGCCCAGGCGGCCGCAAAAGAACTTGAGCACCTGGAGGGTGACGAGCGACGCAGCCGATGGAGCGCCCAGAGCTCCTCAACGCTATGACGTGCAGCAAGACGCCAGCTGCAACCGCGTGGTGGGAGCCGGCCGGCAGGTGATGACCCGCAAGTATACGGGGTAGTTGTAGCCTCTTTCGATAAGTAAGAGTGTCGAACCCAACGAGGAGCTAAAGTTAGAACAACTACTTCTCAAGTCCTATCTGCCACTGATACGACTCTACGCACGCTTGACGTTCGCTTTACCTTGCACAAGTATGAAACAAGAAGTACTTTGTAGGTATTGTTGGATAGGTTTGCAAGAAAGTAAAGAACACATAAATAAAAAGTAGGGGCTGTTTAAATAAAGATGCAATAAAACAAATGTAGCGAGTGTGGAAAAGTGGTGGTAGGAGTTGCGGAATTGTCCCTAAGCAATTGACTACTTTACTAGACTGATAGCAAGTTTTATGTGGGAGAGGCCACTGCTAGCATGTCACCCCTGACTTGGAATTCTATGCACTTATGATTGGAACTATTAGCAAGCATACGCAACTACTGACGTTCATTAAGGTAAAACCCAACCATTGCCTTAAGATATATTGGTCCCCTTCAATCCTGTATGCATCAATTTCTATGCTAGGTTGAAGCTTCCGTCACTCTAGCCCTCCAATACATAGTCCTATCAACATACAACTAACCCTATGGTGTGATCCACGCCATGCTCATATGATGGGCACCAAAGGACAGCAACATAACCACAAGCAAATTAAATCAATCATAGCAATTCATCAACCACCAATAGGACAACGAAAATCTACTTAGACATCATAGGATGGCAACACATCATTGGATAATAATATGAAACATAAAACACCATGTTAAAGTAGAGGGTACAGCGGGTTGCGGGAGAGTGGACCGCTGTAGATAGAGGGGGAAGGTGATGGAGATGTTGGTGAAGATGGCGGAGGTGTTGGTGAAGATCGCGGTGATGATAATGGCCCCCGGCGGCGTTCCGGGGCCACCTGAAGCAAGGGGAAGGGCCTCCCTGTTGGAAATGCCCTAGAGGCAATAATAAATTAGTTATCATTATATTTACTTGTTCATGATAATCGTTTATTATCCATGCTATAATTGTATGGATAGGAAACTCAGATACATGTGTGGGTACATAGACAACACCATGTCCCTAGTAAGCCTCTAGTTGACTAGCTCGTTGATCAATAGATGGTTACAGTTTCCTGACCATGGACATTGGATGTCGTTGATAACGGGATCACATCATTAGCAGAATGATGTGATGGACAAGACCCAATCCTAAGCATAGCGCAAAGATCGTGTAGTTCGTATGCTAAAGCTTTTCTAATGTCAAGTATCTTTTCCTTAGACCATGAGATTGTGCAACTCCCAGATACCGTAGGAATGCTTTGGGTGTACCAAATGTCACAACGTAACTGGGTGGCTATAACGGTGCACTACAGGTATCTCCCAAAGTGTCTGTTGGGTTGGCATGAATCGAGATCGGATTTGTCACTCCGTAAACGGAGAGGTATCTCTGGGCCCACTCGGTAGGACATCATCATAATGTGCACAATGTGACCAAGGGGTTGATCACGAGATGATGTGTTACGGAAGGAGTAAAGAGACTTGCCGGTAACGAGATTGAACAAGATATCGGGATACCGACGATCGAATCTCGGGCAAGTACAATACCGCTAGACAAAGGGAATTGTATACGGGATTGATCGAATCCTCGACATCGTGGTTCATCCGATGAGATCATCGTGGAACATGTGGAAGCCAACATGGGTATCCAGATCCCGATGTTGGTTATTGACCAGAGAACGTCTCGGTCATGTTCAAGATGGTTCCCGAACCCGTAGGGTCTACACACTTAAGGTTCGATGACGCTAGGGTTATAAAGGAAGTTTGTATGTGGTTACCGAATGCTGTTCGGAGTCCCGGATGAGATCCCGGACGTCACGAGGAGTTCCGGAATGGTCCGGAGGTAAAGATTTATATATGGGAAGTCCTGTTTTGGTCACCGGAAAAGTTTCGGGTTTTACCGGTAACGTACCGGGACCACAGGGAGGGTCCCGGGGGTCCACCATGTGGGCCACCATCCCCGGAGGGCAGCATGGGCCAAGTGTTGGAGGGGGGCCAGCCCCAGGTGGGCTAGTGCGCCCCCCCCCCCACAAGGGCCCAAGGCGCCTAGGGTTTGGGGAGGGGGCGCACCCACCTAACTTGGGGGGCAAGTTTCCCCTCTCCCCCCCCCCCCTTGGCCGCCCCTCCAGATGGGATCTTGGGCTGGCCGCCGCCCCTAGGGTGGAACCCTAGGTGGGGGCGCAGCCCCCCCTCTCCCCCTATATATAGTGGAGGCAAAGGGGCAGCCCAACACACGAAGTCCTTCTCCTGTTGGCGCAGCCCTACCTCTCTTTCTCCTCATATCTCGCGGTGCTTGGCGAAGCCCTGCAGGATTGCCACGCCTCCACCACCACCACGCCTGCTGTGCTGCTGCTGGGTGGAGTCTTCCTCAACCTCTCCCTCTCTCCTTGCTGGATCAAGGCATGGGAGACGCCACCGGCTGTACATGTGTTGAACGCGGAGGTGCCGTCTGCTCGGCACTAGGATCTCCGGTGATTTGGATCACGACGAGTACGACTCCTTCAACCCCGTTCTCTTGAACGCTTCCGCTTAGTGATCTACAAGGGTATGTAGATGCACTCTCCTTCCCCTCATTGCTGGTTTCTCCATAGATAGATCTTGGTGACACGTAGGAAAATTTTGAATTTCTGCTATGTTCCCCAACAGTGGTATCAGAGTCAGGTCTATGCGTAGATTCTTTGCACGAGTAGAACACAAAGTAGTTGTGGGCGTTGATTTTGTTCAATATGCTTACCGTTACTAGTCCAATCTTCATTCGGCGGCATCGTGGGATGAAGCGGCCCGGACCGACCTTACACGCATTTCACGTGAGACAGGTTCCACCGATCGACATGCACTTGTTGCATAAGGTGGCTAGCGGGTGCCGCCTCCCACTTTAGTCGGATCGGATTCGATGAAAAGGGTCCTTATGAAGGGTAAATAGCAATTGACATATCACGTTGTGGTTTTATGAGGTAAGAAACGTTTGCTAGAAACCCATAGTAGCCACGTAAAACATGCAAACAACAATTAGAGGATGTCTAACTTGTTTTTGCAGGGTATGCTATGTGATGTGATATGGCCAAAAGAATGTGATGAATGATATGTGATGTATGAGATTGATCATGTTCTTGTAATAGGAATCACAACTTGCATGTCGATGAGTATGACAACCGGCAGGAGCCATAGGAGTTGTCTTAATTTATTATATGATCTGCGTGTCATTGAACAATGCCATGTAATTACTTTACTTTATTGCTAAGCCTTTAGCCATAGTAGTAGAAGTAATAGTTGGCGAGAAAACTTCATGGAGACACGATGATGGAGATCATGATGATGGAGATCATGGTGTCATGCCGGTGAAGATGATGATCATGGAGCCCCGAAGATGGAGATTAAAAGGAGCAAAATGATATTGGCCATATCATGTCACTATTTGATTGCATGTGATGTTTGTCATGCTTATACATCTTAAGGAAAAATTTCCATGTGATGCTCAACTCAAAATCCTACACCTACCAATCCCTTCGAGTGAAGCCTTTGAAATCTCATACAGCTCACCAATTTCTTCAAAGGATGTAGACGAAGTTCTTCCGGTCACGAGGAATTTGTTCGACCGAGGAGTTAGGAATTGCCAAAGGCGGATTGCCTACACGGTGAGGAACATGATAGCCCCGAGGAATTTGAGAGTCAAATTTCCGACCGTTCTTTGTCTTCTTGGCTACTTGACCTGTCCCAAAATATCTTATCCACCTAACGGTCATATCATTAAAGGGCATTTCTGTCTTATCATGTCGAGCTGCTCCCTAGGGCTATAAATAGCCGCCTCACAACCACTAGCTGGTTGGCTGCTCCGAGAGAACTTGAGACTTGTCATTTGAGAGCAACCCATCCTCCGAGGACTTTGAGCGAAAATCATCGAGTGAGGAAAACCCAAAAACCAAACCCCTACAAACCCAAAGTGATTGAGCATCATCAAGAGATTGATCCTCGTGGATCCGACGCTTGTTACCTTTGAAGACTGTGCTTCTTCCAGACGGTTAGGCGTCATGGTCTAGAGCATCCAAGAGGAATTGTGGATCGCCAAGTGACCAAGTCTGTGAAGGTTTGGAAGTCGCCTGAAGACTTACCATGAGTGATTGGATGAGGTCTGTGTGACCTTAGTTCAAGGAGAATACGGTGAGGACTTGGTGTCCTGAGCTGCTTGCTCAGCGACTGGGTGTCCGGGACTGTGTGTCCTCGAGTTTAAATACTCAGCCGCCCAACCTGCATTTATTAACCGAGACAGCAGCTTGGAACTAGTCTACCAAATCATTGTCTTCACCAACCTAACTGGTTCTATTTCCTCAACTCTTTATTTCCTCATTACCGTGTTGAGTGTTCGTTCATATCTGTGTTTGAAGACTTTGATCAAGACTTTCTCAATTTCCTCAGTTCAATTCTTCAAATCTGCTTGTCTTCATCTTGTGCTATCCTGTGTTTACGCTTTTCTGCATTTCTTTGATTGTATTCATTTCATCATGATGACCATGCTCGCATTCTCTTATGCTTACTTCTGAGTACTTATTCCGCTGCAAGTAGTTCTTCACTTAGGAATTTCCTCACCGGCAAATTCCTCATTGAAGAATTCATAAAAATCGCCTATTCACCCCCCCCCCCTCTAGTCGATATAACGCACTTTCATGTATGATGAATGATATATTGTGATGTATGAGATCATGTTCTTGTAATAGGAATCACGACTTGCATGTCGATGAGTATGACAACCGGCAAGAGCCATAGGAGTTGTCTTAATTATTGTATGACCTGCGTGTCATTGATTCAACGCCATGTAATTACTTTGCTTTATTGCTAAACCGTTAGCTATAGTAGTAGAAGTAATAGTTGGCGAAAGCAACTTCCTGGAGCCCCGATGATGGAGATCATGGTGTCATGCCGGTGACAAGATGATCATGGAGCCTCGAAGATGGAGATCAAAGGAGCTATATGATATTGGCCATATCATGTCACTACTATATAATTGCATGCGATGTTTATTATGTTTATGCATCTTGTTTACTTAGAATGACGGTAGAAAATAAGATGATCCCTTATAATAATTTCAAGAAAGTGTTCTTCCTAACTGTGCGCCGTTGCTAAAGTTCGTCGTTTCGAAGCACCACGTGATGATCGGGTGTGATAGATTCTTACGTTCACATACAACGGTGTAAGACAGTTTTACACATGCAAAACACTTAGGTTAACTTGACGACCCTAGCATGTACGGACATGGCCTCGGAACACAAGAGACCGAAAGGTCGAACATGAGTCGATGGAAGATACGATCAACATGGAGATGTTCACCGACGATGACTAGTCCGTCTTCACGTGATGATCGGACACGGCCTAGTCGACTCGGATCATGTAACACTTAGATGACTAGAGGGATGTCAAATCTGAGTGGGAGTTCATTAAATAATTTGATTAGATGAACTTAATTATCATGAACATTAGTCTAAAATCTTTTCAAAATGTCTTGTAGATCAAATGTACAACTCTCATTTCAACATGAAATTCAACGCTGCTCCTAGAGAAAACCAAGCTGAAAGATGATGGCAGCAACTATTCGGACTGGGTCCGGAACTCATGGATCATCCTCATAGCTGCCAAGAAACAATATGTCCTAGAAGCACCGCTTAGGTGAAGCACCCATCCTGAAGAACCAAGACGTTATGAACGCTTGGCGATCACGCGTCTTGATGATTACTCCTCGCTCAAAGGCGGCATGCTTTACAGCTTAGAACCGGGGCTCCAAAAGCGCTTTGAGCAACACGGAGAATATGAGATGTTCGAGGAGCTGAAAATGGTTTTCCAAGCTCATGCCCGGGTTGAGAGATATGAAGTCTCCGACAAGTTCTATAGTTGTAAGATGGATGAAAATAGTTATGTCAGTGAGCACATACTCAAAATGTCTGGATTGCACAACCGCCTGTCCCAGCTGGACATTAACCTCCCGGACGAGGCGGTCATTGACAAAATCCTTCGGCCGCTCCCCACCGAGCTACAAGAGCTTTGTGATGAACTACAATATGCAGGGATGGTGAAAACTATTCCTGAAGTATTTTCAATGCTCAAGTCAGCAGAGGTGGAAATCAAGAAGGAACATCAAGTGTTGATGGTCAATAAAACCACTAAGTTCAAGAAGGGCAAGGGTAAGAAGAACTTCAAGAAGGACGGCAAGGATGTTGCCGTGTCTTGATAAGCCAGCTTGCCGGAAGAAGTCAAAGAATGGACCCAAGCCCGAGACCGAGTGCTTTTATTGCAAAGGGAAGGGTCATCGAAGCGGAACTGCCCCAAATACTTAGCGCATAAGAAGGCCGGCAACACTAAAGTTATATTTGATATACATGCAATTGATGTGTACCTTACCAAGACTGTAGTAACTCCCCGGTATTTGATATCGGTGCCGCTGCTCATATATGTAACTCACGCCAGGAGCTGCGGAATAAGCGGAGATCGGGCGAAGGACGAGGTGACGATGCGCGTCGGGAATGGTTCCAAGGTCGATCTGATCGCCGTCGGCACGCTACCTCTACATTTACCTACGGGATTAGTTTTAAACCTCAATAATTGTTATTTAGTGCCAAGTTTGAGCATGAACATTGTATCAGGATCTCGCTTAATACGAGATGGCTACTCATTTAAATCCGAGAATAATGGTTGTTCTATTTATATGAGAGATATGTTTTATGGTCATGCTCCGATGGTCAATGGTTTATTCTTAATGAATCTCGAACGTGATGTTACACACATTCATAGTGTGAATACCAAAAGATGTAAAGTTGATAACGATAGTCCCACATACTTGTGGCACTGCCGCCTTGGTCACATTAGCGTCAAGCGCGAAGAAGCTCCATGCTGATGGACTTTTAGAGTCTCTCGATTATGAATCATTTGACACATGCGAACCATGCCTCATGGGCAAATGACCAAGACTCCGCTTCTCCGGAACAATGGAGCGAAAGCAACCAACTTATTGGAAATCATACATACCGATGTGTGCGGTCCAATGAGCGTTGAGGCTCATGGAGGATATCATTATGTTCTCACTCTCACTGCATTTACTCTAAGTAGATATGCGTATGTCTACTTGATGAAACACAAGTCTGAGACCTTTGAAAAATTCAAGGAATTTCAGAATGAGGTAGAGAATCAACGTGACCGAAAAATAAAGTTCTTACGATCAGATCGTGGAGGAGAATATTTAAGTCACGAATTTGGTACACACTTAAGGAAATGTGGAATCGCTTTCACAACTCACGCTACCGAACACCTCAGCGTAACAGGTGTCCGAACATCGTAATCGCACTCTATTGGATATGGTGCGATCTATGATGTCTCTTACAGATTTACCGCTATCATTTTGGGGATACGCCTAGAGACAGCTACATTCACTTTAAATAGGGCACCGCCTAAATCCGTTGAGAAGACACCATATGAATTATGGTTTGGAAAGAAACCTAAGTCATCGTTTCTAAAAGTTTGGGGATGCGATGCTTATGTCAAGAAACTTCAACCCGAAAAGCTCGAACCCAAGCTCGGAGAAATGCGTCTTCATAGGATACCCCAAGGAAACCATTGGGTATACCTTCTACCTCAGATCCAAGGCAAGATCTTTGTTGCCAAGAACAGATCCTTTCTCGAAAAGAGTTTCTCTCGAAAGGAGTAAGTGGGAGGAAAGTAGACTTCGATGAAGTACTACCTCTTGAACAGGGAAAGTAGTGCAGCTCAGAAAATGTTCCTGTTGTGCCTACACCGATCGGAGAGGAAATTAATGATGATGATCAAGGTACTGGATCAAGTTGCTACTGAACTTCAGAGGTCCACAAGGACACGCTCCACACCGTAGTGGTATGGCAACCCTGTCCCCGAAATCATGTTGTTGGACAACGGTGAACCTTCGAACTATGAAGAAGCGATGGCGGGCCCAGATTCCAACAAATGGCTTGAAGCCATGCAATCCGAGATAGGATCCATGTATGAAAACAAAGTATGGACTTTGACAGACTTGCCCGATGATCGGTGAGCGATAGAAAACAAATGGATCTTTTAAGAAGAAGACGGACGCGGATGGTAATGTTACCATCTATAAAGCTCGACTTGTCGCTAAGGGTTATCGGCAAGTTCAAGGGGTTGACTACGATGAGACTTTCTCTCCGTAGCGAAGCTGAAGTCCGTCCGAATCATGTTAGCAATTGCCGCATACTATGATTATGAGATATGGCAATGGACGCCAAAACAGCATTCCTTAACAGCTATCTTAAGGAAGAACTGTATATGATGCAGCCGGAAGGTTTTGTCGACCCTAAGAATGATAACAAGGTATGCAAGCTCCAAAGGATCCATTTATGGGCTGGTTCAAGCATCTCGGAGTTGGAACATTCGCTTTGATGAGATGATCAAAGTGTTTGGGTTTATGCAGACTTATGGAGAAGCATGCGTTTACAAGAAAGTTAGTGGGAGCTCTGTAGCATTTCTCATATTATATGTAGATGACATAATTTTGATGGGAAATGATACAGAACTTTTGGACAACATTAAGGTCTACTTGAATAAGAGTTTTTCAATGAAGGACCTTGGAGAAGCTGCATATATATTAGGCATCAAGATCTATAGAGATAGATCGAGACGCCTTATAGGTCTTTCACAAAGCACATACCTTGATAAGATATTGAAGAAGTTCAAAATGGATCAGTCCAAGAAAGGGTTCTTGCCTCAGACATAAGGTGTGAAATTGAGCTCGGCTCAATGTCCAACCACGGCAGAAGATATAGAAGAGATGAGTGTCATCCCCTATGCCTCAGCCATAGGGTCTATTATGTATGCCATGCTGTGTACCAGACCTGATGTAAACCTTGCCGTAAGTTTGGTAGGAAGGTACCAAAGTAATCCCGGCAAGGAACACTGGACAACGGTCAAGAATATCCTGAAGTACCTGAAAAGGACTAAGGACATGTTTCTCGTCTATGGAGGTGACGAAGAGCTCGTCAGAAGGGGTTACGCCGACGCTAGCTTCGACACAGATCTAGATGACTCTAAGTCACAAACCGGATACGTGTATATGTTGAATGGTGGAGCGATGTGGTGCAGCTGCAAGCGAAAGCGTCGTGGCGGGATCTACATGTGAAGCGGAGTACATGGCAGCCTCGGAGGCAGCGCATGAAGAAATTTGGGTGAAAGAGTTCATCACTGACCTAGGAGTCATACCCAATGGATCGCGGCCGATCAAACTCTTCTGTGACAACACTGGAGCTATTGCACTTGCCAAGGAGCCCAGGTTTCACAAAAAGGCCAGGCACATCAAGTGTCGCTTCAACTCCATTCGTGAAAATTTTCAAGATGGAGACATAGAAATTTGCAAAGTGCATACGGATCTGAATGTCGCAGATCCGCTGACTAAACCTCTTCCATGAAAGCAAAACATGATCAACACCGTAACTCTATGGGTGTTCGATTCATCACAATGTAACTAGATTATTGACTCTAGTGCAAGTGGGAGATTGTTGGAAATATGCCCTAGAGGCAATAATAAAAGGATTATTTTTATATTTCCTTGTTCATGATAATTGTCTTTTATTCATGCTATAATTGTATTATCCGGAAATCATAATACACGTGTGAATACATAGACCACAACATGTCCCTAGTGAGCCTCTAGTTGACTAGCTCGATGATCAATAGATAGTCATGGTTTCCTGACTATGGACATTGGAGTTCATTGATAACGGGATCACATCATTAGGAGAATGATGTGATGGACAAGACCCAATCCTAAGCATAGCACAAGATCGTGTAGTTCGCTTTGCTAGAGCTTTTCCAATGTCAAGTATCTTTTCCTTAGACCATGAGATCGTGTAACTCCCGGATACCGTAGGAGTGCTTTGGTGTACCAAACGTCACAACGTAACTGGGTGACTATAAAGGTGCACTACAGGTATCTCCGAAAGTGTCTGTTGGGTTGACACGGATCGAGACTGGGATTTGTCACTCCATATGACGGAGAGGTATCTCTGGGCCCACTCGGTAATGCATCATCATAATGAGCTCAAAGTGACCAAGTGTCTGGTCATGGGATCATGCATTACGATATGAGTAAAGTGACTTGCCGGTAATGACATTGAACGAGGTATTGGGATACCGACGATCGAATCTCGGGCAAGTAAAATACCGATTGACAAAGGGAATTGTATACGGGGTTGCTTGAATCCTCGACATCGTGGTTCATCCGATGAGATCATCGAGGAGCATGTGGGAGCCAACATGAGTATCCAGATCCCGATGTTGGTTATTGACCGGAGAGCCGTCTCGGTCATGTCTACATGTCTCCCAAACCCGTAGGGTCTACACACTTCAGGTTCGGTGATGCTAGGGTTGTATGAATATGAGTATCCAGCAAACCGAAAGTTGTACGGAGTCCCGGATGAGATCCCGGACGTCACGAGGAGTTCCGGAATGGTCCGGAGGTAAAGAATTATATATGGGAAGTCGAGTTTTGGCCATCGGGAAAGTTTCGGGGTCCACCGGTATTGTACCGGGACCACCGGAAGGGTCCCCGGGGTCTACCGGGTGGGGCCACCCGGAGGGCCCCATGGGCTGAAGTGGGAGGGAAACCAGCCCCTGGTGGGCTGGTGCGGCCCCCCCTGGGCCCCCCTCTGCGCCTAGGGTTGGGAACCCTAGGGGAGGGGGCGCCTCCACTAGCCTTGGGGGGCACTCCACCCCCCTTGGCCGCCGCCCCCTAGGAGATCCCATCTCCTAGGGCCGGCCGCACCCAACACCTGGCGCCTCCCTCCCCTCCCTGCTAAACCTCTCCCTCCCATAGTTGCTTGGCGAAGCCCTGCCGGAGCCCTGCTGCATCCACCACCACGCCGTCGTGCTGCTGGATCTTCATCAACCTCTCCTTCCCCCTTGCTGGATCAAGAAGGAGGAGACGTCACGCTGACCGTACGTGTGTTGAACGCGGAGGTGCCGTCCGTTCGGCGCTAGGATCTCCGGTGATTTGGATCACGACGAGAACGACTCCCTCAACCCCGTTCTCTTGAACGCTTCCGTCGCGATCTACAAAGGTATGTAGATGCACTCCTATCACTCGTTGCTAGATGAACTCATAGATGGATCTTGGTGAAATCAGAGGAAATTTTTATTTTCTCGCAACGCTCCCCAACAAAGATATTGGATATACATTATATTAATGTGTACTTTACTAGTACTCCTAGTAGCACCAGGGTATTAGATACCGGTTCGGTTGCTAAGTGTTAGTAACTCGAAATAAAAGCTACGGAATAAATGAAGACTAGCTAAAGGTGAGTCGACGATATGTGTTGGAAGTGTTTCCAAGGTTGATGTGATCAAGCATCGCGACGCTCCTTCTACCATCGAGATGGGTGTTAAACCTAAATAATTGTTATTTGGTGTTTATGCGTTGAGCATAGACATGATTGGATTATGTCTATTGCAATACGGTTATTCATTTAAGGAGAATAATGGTTACTCTATTTATTTGAATAATACCTTCAATGGTCTTGCGCCTAAAAGAATGGTTTATTGAATCTCGATCGTAGTGATACACATTTTCATGCCAAAAGATATAAGATAGTAATGATAGTACCACTTACTTGTGGCACTGCCATGTAAGTCATATTGGTGTAGAACGCATGAAGAAGCTCCATGTTGATGGATCTTTGGACTCACTCATTTTTGAAAAGTTTGAGACATGCGAACCATGCCTATTGGTGTATACGCATGAAGGAACTCCATGCAGATGGATCGTTTGGACTCACTTGATTTCGAGTCACTTGAGATATGCAAATCATACCACATGGGCAAGATGACCTAAAAGCCTCGGTTTCGATAAGATGGAACAAGATAGCAACTTGTTGGAAGTAACACATTTTGATGTGTGCAGTCCAATGAGTGCTGAGGCATGCAGTGAATATCGTTATGTTCTTACTTCACGAATGATTTGAGTAGATACTGAGTGTACTTACTTGATGAAACACAAGTCTGAATTATTGAATGGTTCAAGTAATTTCAGAGTGAAGTTAAAGATCATCGTGACAAGAGGATAAAATGTCTATGATATGATCATAGAGATGAGTATCTGAGTTACGAGCTTTGGCACGCAATTAAGACATTGTGGAAATTGTTTCACAATTAATACCGCCTAGAACACCATAGTGTGATGGTGTGTCCGAACATCATAGTTGCACCCTATTAGATATGGTGCGTACCATGATGTCTCTTATCGAATTACCACTATCGCTCATGGGTTAGGCATTAGAGACAACCGCACTCACTTTAATAGGGCACCACGTAATTCCGTTGAGACGACACCGTTTGAACTATGGTTTGGAGAAACCTAAGTTGTCGTTTCTTAAAAGTTTGGGGCTGCGACGCTTATGTGAAAAGTTTCATCGTGATAAGCTCGAACCCAAAACGGATAAATACATCTTCATAGGACACCCAAAACAGTTGGGTATACCTCCTATCTCAGATCCGGAAGCAAAAGTAATTGTTTCTAGAAACGGGTCCTTTCTCGAGGAAAAGTTTCTCTCGAAAGAATTGAGTGTGAGGATGGTGGAGACTTAATGATGTTATTGAACCATCACTTCAACCAGCGTGTAGCAGGGCACAGGAAGTTGTTCATGTGGCACCTACACCAATTGAAGTGGAAGCTGATGATAGTGATCATGATGCTTCGGATCAAGTCACTACCGGACCTCGTAGGTCGACAAGGACACGTACTACTTCAGAGTGGTACGCAATCCTGTCATACAGGTCATGTTGCTAGACAACAATGAACCTACGAGCTATGGAGAAGCGACGGTGGGCCCGGATTCCGACGAATGGCTCGAGGCCATAACATCCGAGAGAGGATCCATGACTTTGGAAGAAATACTTGATGGTCGTAAGGACGTTGGGTAAAGATGGATTTTAAAAGGAAGATGCACAATGATGGTAAGTATCACCATTAAGAAAGCTCGACTTGTCGTTAAAGATGTTTTCCGACAAGTTCAAGGAGTTGACTACGGTGAGGCTTTCTCACTCGTAGCGATGTTAAGAGTTTGTTGGAATTGGATTAGCAGTTACTGCATTATTTATGAAATCTTGCATATAGGATGTCAAAACATTGTTTCCTTGACAGTTTTCTTGAGGAAAGGTTGTATATGATACAACCAGAAGGTTTTTGACAATCCTGAAAGACGCTAACAAATATGCAAAGCTCCAGCAATCCTTCTAAGGACTGGAGTAAGAATCTCAGAGTTGGAATATACGCTTTGATGAGATGATCAAAGATTTTGGGTCTATACAAAGTTTATGAGAAACTTGTATTTCCAAAGAAGTGAGTGGGAGCACTATGGAATTTCTGATGAGTATATGTTGTTGACATATTGTTGATCGTAAATGATGTAGAATTTCTAGAAAGCATATAGGGTTGTTTGAAAAGTGTTTTTCAATGGAAAACCTGGATTAGGCTACTTGAACAATAAGCATCAAGATCTATAAGATAGATCAAAATGTTTAATAATACTTTCAAATGAGCACATACCTTGACATAATCTTGAAGGTGTTCAAGATGGATCGACCAAAGAAGGAGTTCTTGCCTCGAGATGTAAGGTATGAAGTTAAGAGTTAAAGCTTGACCACGGCGGAAGAGAGAGAAAGGGATTAATATCGCCCCTATGCTTCGTACATAGGCTCTATAGTATGCTATCCTGTACCGCGACAGAAGTGTGCCTTGCCATGAGTCACTCAAGGTGCAAGAATGATCCAGGAATGGGGATCATTGGACAGCGGTCAAAATTGTCCTTGGAGTAAATAAGGACATGTTTCTCGATTATAGAGGTGATAAAGAGTTCGACGTAAAGGGTTCCGTCGATGCAAGCTTTAACACCTACCTGAATGACTCTGAGTAGCAAACCGGATACGTATAGTGGAGCAACCATTTGTAATAACTCCAAGTGGAGCGTGGAAGCAGCATTTACAATATGACCTAGATATTTTCGAAGTACATACGGATCTGAAAGTTGCAGGCCCGTTGACTAAAACCTCTCTTACAAGCAAAACATGATCAAACCCCAGTACATACGGATGTGAACTAGTTTAGTGACACTAGTAAACTCTTTGGATGTTGGTCACATGGTGATGTGACCTGTGAGTGTTAATCACATGGCGATGTGAACTAGATTATTGACTCTAGTGCAAGTGGGAGACTGTTGGAAATATGCCCTAGAGGCAATAATAAATTAGTTATTATTACATTTCCTTGTTCATGATAATCGCTATTATCCATGCTATAATTGTATTGATAGGAAACTCAGATACATGTGTGGGTACATAGACAAAACCATGTCCCTAGTAAGCCTCTAGTTGACTAGCTCGTTGATCAATAGATGGTTACAGTTTCCTGACCATGGACATTGGATGTCATTGATAACGGGATCACATCATTAGCAGAATGATGTGATGGACAAGACCCAATCCTAAGCCTAGCGCAAAGATCATGTAGTTCGTATGCTAAAGCTTTTCTAATGTCAAGTATCTTTTCCTTAGACTATGAGATTGTGCAACTCCCGGATACCGTAGGAATGCTTTGTGTGTACCAAACGTCAAAACGTAACTGGGTGGTTATAAAGGTGCACTACGGGTATCTCCCAAAGTGTACATTGGGTTGGCACGAATCGAGATCGATTAGTCACTCCGTAAACGGAGAGGTATCTCTGGGCCCACTCGGTAGGACATCATCATAATGTGCACAATGTGACCAAGGGGTTGATCACGGGATGATGTGTTACGGAACGAGTAAAGAGACTTGCCAAGAACGAGATTGAACAGGGTATCGGGATACCGACGATCGAATCTCGGGCAAGTACAATACCGCTAGACAAAGGGAATTGTATACGGGATTGATCGAATCCTCGACATCATGGTTCATCAGATGAGATCATCGTGGAACATGTGGGAGCCAACATGGGTATCCAGATCCCGCTGTTGGTTATTGACCGAAGAACGTCTCGGTCATGTCTGCATGGTTCCCGAACCCGTAGGGTCTACACACTTAAGGTTCGGCGACGCTAGGGTTATAAAGGAAGTTTGTATGTGGTTACCGAATGTTGTTCGAGTCCCGGATGAGATCTTGACGTCACGAGGAGTTCCGGAATGGTCCGGAGGTAAAGATTTATATATGGGAAGTCCTGTTTTGGTCACCGGAAAAATTTCGAGTTTTATCTGTATCGTACCGGGACCACCGGGAGGGTCCCGGGGGTCCACTAAGTGGGCCACCATCCCCGGAGGGCAGCATGGGCCAAGTGTGGGAGGGGGGCCAGCCCCAGGTGGGCTGGTGCGCCCCCCCACAAGGGCCCAAGGCGCCTAGGGTTTGGGGAGGGGGCGCACCCACCTAACTTGGGGGGCGCAGCCCCCCCTCTCCCCCTATATATAGTGGAGGCAAAGGGGCAGCCCAACACACGAAGTCCTTCTCCTGTTGGCGCAGCCCTACCTCTCTTTCTCCTCATATCTCGCGGTGCTTGGCGAAGCCCTGCAGGATTGCCACGCTCGTCCACCACCACCATGCCGTTGTGCTGCTGCTGGACGGGATCTTCCTCAACCTCTCCCTCTCTCCTTGCTGGATCAAGGCATGGGAGACGTCACCGGGCTGTACGTGGGTTGAACGCGGAGGTGTCGTCCGGTCGGCACTAGGATCTCCGGTGATTTGGATCACGACGAGGACGACGCCTTCAACCCCGTTCTCTTGAACGCTTCCGCTTAGCAATCTACTAGGGTATGTAGATGCTCTCTCCTTCCCTCGTTGCTAGTTTCTCCATAGATAGATCTTGGTGACACGTAGGAAAATTTTGAATTTCTGCTACGTTCCCCAACACTCCCTTCTTCTTATTCTTCCTTGACCTTCTCCCTAGGTGGGAGAAGGGTTTCCCCTCTGGTCCTTGGCTCCCATGGCCTTTGAGGGGCGAGAGCGCCTCCGAGATTGGATCTATCTCTCTGTCTCTCTCTGTTTCTGCGTTCCCAGATTCTGACCCCTTCACCATTTCTTTTATATCCAGAGATTCGTAACTCCGATTGGGGTGAATCTTTCGCCCAGATTTTTCTCGTAAAATTAGCTTTCTTGCGGCAAAAGAAGAGTGTCAACCGCCTTACGGGTGGCCCACGAGAGTGCCAGCGCGCCTGTGGGGGAGGGCGCTACTGTCTCGTGGGCCACCTCGGCACCGTTGCGTTGATTCGTCCTCCGGAAAATCCCAAATATTCCAAAATAATTCTCCGTCCGTTTTTATCCCGTTTGGATTCCGTTTGATATTGGGTTTTTGCGAAACATAAGACATGCAGCAGACAGGAACTGGCACTGGGCACTAGATCAATATGTTATTCCCAAAAAATAGTATAAAAAGTTGCCAAAAGTATATGAAAGTTGAAAAATATTGGCATGGAACAATCAAAAATTATAGATACGACGGAGACGCATCAGCATCCCCAAGCTTAATTCCTGCTCGTCCTCGAGTAGGTAAATGATAAAAAAGGGTGATTCAAGACACGAGTGATTCAAGGCAATAGTCTATCATTTGACATAAAAACAATAATACTTCAAGCATACCAACCAAGCAATTATGTCTTATCAAAATAACATAGCCAAAGAAAGCTCATCCCTACAAAATCATATAGTCTGGCTATGCTCCATCTTCATTACACAAAATACTCCCATCATGCACAACCCCGGTTTCAGCCAAGCAATTGGTTCATACTTTTTAATGCGCTTCAACTTTTTCAACTCTTACGCAATACATGAGCGCAAGCCATGGACATAGCACTATGGTGGTATATGGTGGTGGTTGTGAGGACAAAAGGGAGAAGATAGTCTCGCATCAACTAGGCGTATCAACGTGCTATGGAGATGCCCATCAATAGATATCAATGTGAGTGAGTAGGGATTGCCATGCAATGGATGCACTAAGAGCTATAAGTGTATGAAAGCTCAAACTGGAAACTAAGTGGGTGTGTGTCGGTGTCAAAACCGGCGGATCTCGGGTAGGGGGTCCCGAACTATGCGTCTAGGCGGATGGTAACAGGAGACAAGGGACACGATGTTTTTACCCAGGTTCGGGCCCTCTCGATGGAGGTAATACCCTACTCCTGCTTGATTAATATTGATGATATGGGTAGTACTAGAGTAGATCTACCACGAGATCAAGGAGGCTAAACCCTAGAAGCTAGCCTATGGTATGATTGTTGTTCGTCCTACGGACTAAAACCCTCCGGTTTATATAGACACCGGATAGGTTAGGGTTTACACGTAGTCGGTTACAATGGTAGGAGATCTACATATCCATATCGCCAAGCTTGCCTTCCACGCCAAGGAAAGTCCCATCCGACACGGGACGAAGTCTTCAATCTTGTATCTTCATAGTCTTGGAGTCCGCCGTGACGATAGTCCGCTATCCAGACACCCCTAGTCCGGGACTCCTCAAGGTGCATCCAACTTGCTTGCTCATGAAGACCTCATGCTTGAGGAAGCCCATCATCGAATATACAAGCCAAGTTCTATAATGAAAATTCCCACTAGTATATGAAAGTGATAACTCAAGAGACTCTATATGAATAACATGGTGCTACTCTGAAGCACAAGTGTGGTAAAAGGGTAGTTATATTGCCCCTTCTCTTTTTTCTCACATTTTTTTCTTTTATTTTTCATTTTTCTTATTTTTCATTTTTTTATTTTTCATTTTTTTCTTTTTGGTGTGCTTCTTTGGCCTCTTTTTTTACTTGGGCTTCTTTGGCCTCTTTTATTTTTCATAAAGTCCGGAGTCTCATCTCGACTTGTGGGGGAATCATAGTCTCCACCATCCTTTCCTCACTGGGCAATGCTCTAATAATGATGATCATCACACTTTTTTTACTTACAACTCAATATTACAACTCGATATCTCGAACAAAGATATGACTCTGTATGAATGCTTCCGGGCGGTGTACCGGGATGTGCAATGATCTAGCATAGCAATGACATCAAAAAAACGGAAAAGCCATGAAAATATCATGCTAGCTATCTTACGATCATGCAAAGAAATATGACAATGAATGCTCAAGTCATGTATATTATGATGATGGAAGTTGCATGGCAATATATCTTGGAATGGTTATGGAAATGCCATAATAGGTTGGTATGGTGGCTGTTTTGAGGAAGGTAAATAATGGGTTCATGATACCGGCGAAAGTTGCGCGGCACAATAGAGGCTAGCAAAGTGGAAGGGTGAGTGTGCGTATATCCATGGACTCACATTAGTCATAAAGAACTCATATACTTATTGCAAAAGTCTACTTGCCCTCGAAGCAAAGTACTACTAAGCATGCTCCTAGGGGGGAGGTTGGTAGGAGTTAACCATCGCGCGCCCCGACCTCCACTCATAAGGAAAGCAATCAAAGAACACCTCATGCTCCAACTTCGTTACACAACGGTTCACCATACGTGCATGCTACGGGACTTGCAAACCTCAACACAAGTATTTCTCAATTTCACAATTACTCAACTAGCACGACTCTAATATCACCACACTTATATCGCAAAACTATTGCAAGGAATCAAACATATCATATTCAGTGATCTACAAGTTTTATGTAGGATTTTATGACTAACCATGTGAATGACCAATTCCTGTCATCTCTCTAAATTGATATAAGTGAATCAAGAGAGTTTAATTCTTTCTACAAAAGATATGCCCATGCTCTAACAAATATAAGTGAAGCAAAAGAGCATTCTACAAATGGCGATGTGAAGAGAAACATGCAATCCAAACTTCAAATGATATAAGTGAAGCACATGAAGCATTCTATAACACCATACTCAAAACATTTAAGTGAAGTGCAATGAGCATTCTATAAATCAACCAAGGACTTTCTCATACCAGCATGGTGCATAAAAGAAAAGTGAAAACTAAATGCAAAAGACGCTCCAAGACATGCACATATCGCATGAACGAAACAAATACGAAAACATACCGATACTTGTTGAAGAAAGAGGGGATGCCTTCCGGAGCATCCCCAAGCTTAGACGCTTGAGTCTCCTTGAATATTTACTTGGGGTGCGTCGGGTATCCCCAAGCTTGAGCTCTTGCCTCTCTTCCTTTTCCTCATATCGAGACCTCCTCGATCAAACACTTCATCCACACAAAACATCAACAGAAAACTCGGTAAGATCCGTTAGTATAATAAAGCAAATCACTACTCTAAGTACTGTAGCAAACCAATTCATATTTTGTTTTTTCATTGTGTCTAGTGTAACGTAACTTATTCATGGCTTAATCCATGGATATAAATTGATAGATTCATCAAAACAAGCAAACTATGCATCAAAAACAGAATCTGTCAAAAACAGAACAGTCTGTAGCAATCTGAACATCCACCATACTTCTGGTACCCCAACAATTCTACCAAAATTAGGAAAAATAAACAAGTTGTATAGAAAGACATTACAAAAAGAATCAGAACCTATTTACATTCCAGCTAAAAATGTAAAATGGTGCACTATAGACAAAGTTTCTGTCCTGCACCGTACAAACCAAAAAGCATTGTAAACATCCTAAACGCAAACCTTGGCACATTATTTTTATAATACAATGGAATTGTACAAGGCGATAATTATTTTTTATGAAAAGTTTCTTTAATTAAGATTCACAAAGTTTTCGTGAGCATGAACAAAGTTCAAGGAGCTCTCCCACTTCAACAATGCTTGTCTTTCTTACTTTCACTTTCCTTTTTGAAAAGTTTTGGGTTCCCCTCTTTATTTTTTTTTCTTTTTAAACTATATAAAAGCACTCAACAGAAATAAATGACTCTCTAAAACTTCCGGGTTGTCTCCCTGGCAGCGCTTTCTTTAAAGCCATTAAGCTAGGCATATAGTGCTCAAGTAATGGATCCACCCGGTTCCCGAGGTATATCAAAGCCAATTTTGATTAACAATGATTTGTAATTTAGTAGTGAGCACAAAGTAACACATATGATGTAACAACGAAGTCTAACTCTCTTCCTATGCATCGGTCTATCATAAAAGAACAATTCATGCATATATAAGGCCAATGCATAGTATAAATAGTTCCTTGCAATTTTATCATATTGGAAACATAGAGAGGTGGAGATATAGTTCCTCTCTCATAATAATTGCAAGTAGGAGCAGCAAGCACAGGCATATTATATCTATCAAAATCATCAAGTGCAATAGTAAAAGGCAACCCATCAACATAATCCTTAATAAGCACAAACTTCTCCGATATAGTGTAGTCGGGAGAATTCAAAAAGATAATAGGACTATCATGCGTGGGTGCAATAGCAACAATTTAATGTTTAACATAAGGAACTATAGCAAGTTCATCTCCATAAGCATCATTCATATTGGAATCTTGGCCACAAGCATAGCAAGCATCATGAAAAAGGGATATTTCAAGAGAATCAACGGGATCATAGCAATCATCCTTCGGTAAGCACGAAGGTGGGCACGATTGATCAATCCGCTCTTCCTCCTTTTGTTCTTCGCTCTCGTCATCATCTTTTTCATCCAATGAGCTCATAGTTTCATCAATTTCTTCTTCCACAACTTCCTGCAAAATATTATTCTCTTCTTGGACAGCTGAGACTTTCTCAATAAAAGCATTAATATTGTAATTGTATTCATAATTTTCATAGCAATATCTAAGTGTAGCAAGATTTTCAGGCCTATAAACATCATCATCAAAAGCTTCATACTTTTCAAACAAAGATTCAATTTCATAAGCAGCCTTAAAAGCAATAAATTCTTCAATTTGTTCAACATCATAGTAATCATATATACCATTAGCATAAGAAGCTATGGTTTCATTATCATTAAATTTGCATGAAAAGGGAAGGTGTGGAGCCTTCATCCTAGAGCAACAAGTAATATCATATCTCAAGCATAGATCCCGAGCATACCAACGCAACATATTAATTTGATCCCATAATAGTTTCCTTTTTGTGTAAAGCGATAATCCCTAAAGTATTCACGTTGATCCAACGTGTCCCCCATTATAAAGTTGAATGGGGTTTTCTCAGGATTATCAAAGTAGTACATAATATCTTTCACATAATGAGAATCGATGGTCTTAGGAGTTACCCCATCTCCATGAGTAGCAAGTACACCTAATTTTTTTGGTATTTCGTGTTCCATATCCATAACTAAAGATAGAGAACAACTTAGAACAGCAAATAAAAATTACTTAGTGATAAAAAAACAAGCACACACGAGAATATTCACCCCACGCTATGACTCTACCAAGAACGGGCGCCCGAAAAAGGTCTTGATGACCCGGAAGTATACGGGATAGTTGTAGCCTCTTTCGATAAGTAAGAGTGTCGAACCCAACGAGGAGCTAAAGGTAGAACAAATACTTTCTCAAGTCCTATCTGCCACTGATACGACACTATGCACGCTTGACGTTCGCTTTACCTAGAACAAGTATGAAACTAGAAGTACTTTGTAGGTATTGTTGGATAGGTTTGCAAGAAAGTAAAGAACACGTAAATAAAAAGTAGGGGCTGTTTAAATAAAGATGCAATAAAGTAAATGTAGCGAGTGTGGAAAATTGGTGGTAGAAGTTGCGGAATTGTCCCTAAGCAATTGACTACTTTACTAGACCGATAGCAAGTTTTATGTGGGAGAGGCCACTGCTAGCATGTCACCCCTGACTTGGAATTCTATGCACTTATGTTTGGAACTATTAGCAAGCGTACGCAACTACTGACGTTCATTAAGGTAAAACTCAACCGTAGCATTAAGATATATTGGTCCCCCTTCAATCCCGTATGCATCAATTTCTATGCTAGGTTGAAGCTTCTGTCACTCTAGCCCTCCAATACATAGTCCTATCAACATACAACTAACCCTATGGTGTGATCCACGCGCGCGCTCATATGATGGGCACCAAAGGACTGTAACATAACCACAAGCAAATTAAATCAATCATAGCAATTCATCAACCACCAATATGACAACGAAAATCTACTCAGACATCATAGGATGGCAACACATCATTGGATAATAATATGAAGCATAAAGCACCATGTTCAAGTAGAGGGTACAGCGGGTTGCGGGAGAGTGGACCGCTGTAGATAGAGTGGGGAAGGTGATGGAGATGTTCGTGAAGATGGCGGAGGTGTTGGTGAAGATCACGGTGATGATGATGGCCCCCGACGGCGTTCCGGCGCCATCGGAAGCAAGGAGGAGAGGGCCGCCCTTATTATTATTCTTCCTTGACCTTCTCCCTAGGTGGGAGAAGGGTTTCCCCTCTGGTACTTGGCTCCCATGGCGTGGGAGGGGCGAGAGCCCCTCCGAGATTGGATCTATCTCTTTGTCTCTCTCTGTTTCTGTGTTCCCAGATTCTGCCCCTTCACCGTTTCTTTTATATCCGGAGATCCGTAACTCCGATTGGGGTGAATATTTCGCCCAGAGTTTTCTCATAAAATTAGCTTTCTTGCGGAAAAAGAAGAGCGTAAACCGCCTTACGAGTGGCCCATGAGAGCACCAGGCGCGCCCAGGGGGGAGAGCGCTCCCCCTGTCACGTGGCCACCTCGGGCACCGTTTCACGTTGATTCTTCCTCCAGAAAATTCGAAATATTCCAAAATAATTCTCCGTCCGTTTTTATCCCGTTTGGATTCCGTTTGATATTGGGTTTCTTCGAAACATAAAACATGCAACAGACATGAACTGGCACTGGGCACTAGATCAATATGTTAGTCCCGAAAAATAGTTTAAAAAGTTGCCAAAAGTATATGAATGTTGAAGAATATTGGCATGGAACAATCAAAAATTATAGATACGACGGAGACGTTTCAGCAAGCCGAAAATCACCCACCAAGCTGCGAGAATGGAGCGACCTCGCAGTCCCCTAGCGGTGGCGGCCACAATCAGTGGGACCCGGAGCCAGCAGCTAGTCGCAGCCGGCGCTCTCGTGGCATGATTGTAGCCAGCCGGCAAGACCCCCAGAACCCGGAGGAACGCCACCCCCTCATAGGGAGAGGGTGGGCTCTCCGCCGCCGGCTGACCACCCGACGCTCGGCGCAAGAGGCCCCCGTAATGCAGTCTGCAAAAACGACGCCCGTCGCTGGATCGAGCAGCTGGCTAGGTCCCTGGCAGTGGAGGAGGAAGACACAATCGGTCCGGCCTGCTTCGGCCCCCGCATCCGCGATGAGCCCTTTCCCAAAGGATTCACGATCCCTCGAGATACTCCCAAGTACACCGGCACCATGAAGCCGGAGGACTGGCTGATCGACTACTCCACAGCCGTCAGCATAGCCAACGGCAACAAGCGCGTTGCTGTGAAGTATGTCCTGCTCATGCTCTAGGGCACCGGCCGAACATGGCTGAACAACCTCAATCCTAACAGCGTCAACAGCTGGTTGGATTTCAGCGACACCATCGTTCACAACTTCACCAGTACGTACAAGGGGCCCCCAAGCCTCACCTGTTGGGGAACGTTGCAGAAAAAAAAAATTTCCTACGGTTTCACCAAGATCTATCTATGAGTTCATCTAAGCAACGAGTCAAGAAAGAGAGTTTGCATCTACATACCACTTGTAGATCGAGTACGGAAGCGTTCGAGGGAGTGGTGATGATGGAGTCGTTCCCAACGTGATTCCGATCACCGATGACCAAAGCGCTGAAAGGACAGCGCCTCCGCGTTCAACACACGTACGGGACGATGGCGTCTCCTCCGTCTTTATCCAGCAAGGATGAAGGAGAGGTTGAGGAAGACAACTCCAATGGCAGCACGACGGCGTGGTGCAATTGGTGTAGAGGTTCTCCGACAGGGCTTCGCCAAGCTCACACGGAGAAAGAGAGGAGTTGGGGAGGGGAGGGGCTGCGCCTTCAATTGTGTGTTGCAGCCCTCCCCTCACCCCTCTATATATAGGAGAGAGGGGGCAAGGGGGGCCCTCTAGGGAAAACCCTGGGGGCGGCCAAGGGAGGAGGAAAAGGGGTGGCTTGCCCCCAAGCTGAGGCGCCCCTATGCCCTTTAGGGTTTCCCTCCCAAGCCCTAGCCGCATGGGCCTAGGTGGGAGGTGCGCCCAGCCCACCAGGGCTGGCTCCCTCCCGCTTAGCCCATGTGGCCCCCCGAGGGGTGGCCTCCCGTGGACCTCCGGAAACCTCCCGGTGGCCCCCTGCATTTACCACGGCATGCCCCCGAAACTTTCCGAGTCCGCTTAACCACTTTCCATATATAAATCTTTACCTCCGGACCATTCCGGAACTCCTCGTGACGTCCGGGATCTCATCCGGACTCAACAACATTCGGTAATCACATACTTGTCTTCCTAATAACCCTAGCGTCACCGAACCTTAAGTGTGTAGACCCTACGGGTTCGGGAGACATGCAGACATGACCGAGACGACCTCAGGTCAATAACCAACAGCGGGATTTGGATACCCATGTTGGCTCCCACATGCTCCTCGATGTTGTCATCGGATGAACCACGATGTCAAGGGTTCAAGCAACCCCGTATTCTATTCCCTTTATCAGACGGTATGTTACTTGCCCGAGACTCGATCGTTGGTATCCCAATACCTCGTTCGGTCTCAAGTTATCGGCAAGTCACTTTACTGCATCAGTAATGCATGATCCCGTGACCAGACACTTGGTCACTTTGAGCTCATTTTGATGATGCATTACCGAGTGGGCCCGGTGATACCTCTCCGTAACACGGAGTGACAAATCCAGTCTCGATCCGTGTCAACCCAATGCAGACACTTTCGGAGATACCGTAATGCACCTTTATAGTCACCCGATTACGTTGTGGACGCTTGGTACACCCAAAGCACTCCTACGGTATCCGGGAGTTACACGATCTCATGGTCTAAGGAAGAGATACTTGACATTGGAAAAGCTCTAGCAAAACGAACTACACGATCTTGTGCTATGCTTAGGATTGGGTCTTGTCCATCACGTCATTCTCCTAATGACGTGATCCCGTTGTCAATGACATCTGATGTCCATAGTCAGGAAACCATGACTATCTGTTGACCAACGAGCTAGTCAACTAGAGGCTTACTAGGGACGCATTGTAGTCTATGTATTCACACGTGTATTACGATTTCCGGATAATACAGCTTATAGCATGAATAAAAGACAATTATCATGAACAAGGAAATATAATAATAATGCTTTTATTATTGCCTCTAGGGCATATTTCCAACAGTCTCCCACTTGCACTAGAGTCAATAATCTAGTTACATTGTGATGAATCGAACACCCATAGAGTTCTGGTGTTGATCATGTTTTGCCCATGGAAGAGGTTTAGTCAATGGATCTGCGACATTCAGATCCGTATGCACTTTACAAATTTCTATGTCTCCATCTTGAACATTTTCACGGATGGAGTTGAAGCGACGCTTGATGTGCCTGGTCTTCTTGTGAAACCTGGGCTCCTTGGCAAGGGCAATAGCTCCGGTGTTGTCACGTAAGAGTTTGATCGGCCCCGACGCATTGGGTATGACTCCTAGGTCGGTGATGAACTCCTTCACCCATATTGCTTCATGCGCTGCCTCCGAGGCTGCCATGTACTCCGCTTCACATGTAGATCCCGCCACGACGCTTCTGCTTGCAGCTGCACCAGCCATCGCTCCACCATTCAACATAAACACGTATCCGGTTTGTGACTTTGAGTCATCCAGATCTGTGTCGAAGCTAGCGTCGACGTAACCCTTTACGACGAGCTCTTCGTCACCTCCATAAACGAAAAACATGTCCTTTGTCCTTTTCAGGTACTTCAGGATATTCTTGACCGCTGTCCAGTGTTCCTTGCGGGATTACTTTGGTACCTACCTACCAAACTTACGGCAAGGTTTACATCAGGTCTGGTACACAGACATGGCATACATAATAGATCCTATGGCTGAAGCATAGGGATGACGCTCATCTCTTCTTTATCTTTTGCCGTGGTTGGGCATTGAGCTGAGCTCAATCTCACACCTTGCAATACAGGCAAGAACCCTTTCTTGGACTGATCCATTTTGAACTTCTTCAAAATCTTATCAAGGTATGTGCTTTGTGAAAGACCTATGAGGCGTCTCGATCTATCTCTATAGATCTTGATGCCTAATATATAAGCAGCTTCTCCAAGATCCTTCATTGAAAAACTTTTATTCAAGTAGGCCTTAATGCTGTCCAAGAGTTCTATATCATTTCCCATCAAAAGTATGTCATCTACATGTAATATGAGAAATGCTCTGAGCTCCCACTCACTTTCTTGTAAACGCAGGCTTCTCCATAAGTGCTCATAAACCCAAACGCTTTGATCATCTCATCAAAGCGAATGTTCCAACTCCGAGATGCTTGCACCAGCCCATAAATGGAACGCTGGAGCTTGCATACTTTGTCGACATTCTTAGGATCGACAAAACCTTCCGGCTGCATCATATACAGCTCTTCCTTAAGATATCCGCTTAAGGAACGCTGTTTTGACGCCCATCTCGCCATATCTCATAATCATAGTATGCGGCAATTGCTAACATGATTCGGACGGACTTAAGCTTCGCTCTGGTGAGAAAGTCTCATCGTAGTCAATCCCTTGAACTTGCCGATAACCCTTAGCGACAAGTCGAGCTTTATAGATGGTGACATTACCATCCGCGTCTGCCTTCCTCTTAAAGATCCATTTATTTTCTATCGCTCGCCGATCATCGGGCAAGTCTGTCAAAGTCCATACTTTGTTTTCATACATGGATCCTATCTCGGATTTCATGGCTTCGAGCCATTTGTTGGAATCCGGGCCCGCCATCGCTTCGTCATAGTTCAAGGTTCACCGTTGTCTAACAACATGATTTCCGGGACAGGGTTGCTGCACCACTGCAGTGCGGGCGTGTCCTAGTGGACCCAATGGGTTCAAGAGCAACTTGATCCGAAGTACCTTGATCATCATCATTAATTTCCTCTTCGGTTGGTGTGGGCATCACAGAACATTTTCTGAGCTGCACCACTATCCCGTTCAAGAGGTAGTACTTCATCGAGTTCTACTTTCCTCCCACTTACTCCTTTCGAGAGAAACTCTTTTTTCCGTAAAGGTTCCGTTCTTGGCAACAAAGATCTTGCCTTCGGATCTATGGTAGAAGGTATACCCAAGGGGTTCCTTAGGGTATCCTATGAAGACGCATTTTTCCGACTTGGGTTCGAGCTTTTCAGGTTGAAGTTTCTTGACATAAGCATCGCATCCCCAAACTTTTAGAAATGACAGCTTAGGTTTCTTCCCAAACCATAATTCATACGGTGTCGTCTCAACGGATTTAGACGGTGCCCTATTTAAAGTGAATGTAGCTGTCTCTAGAGCGTATCCCCAAAAGATAGCGGTAAATCGGTAAGAGACATCATAGATCACACCATATCCAATAGAGTGCGATTCTGACGTTCGGACACACCGTTATTACCGAGGTGTTCCAGCGGCGTGAGTTGTGAAACGATTCCACATTTTCTTAAGTGTGTGCCAAATTCGTGACTTAAATATTCTCCTCCACGATCTGATCGTAAGAATTTTATCTTTCGGTCACGTTGATTCTCTACCTCATTCTGAAATTCCTTGAACTTTTCAAAGGTCTCAGACTTGTGTTTCATCAAGTAGACATACCCATATCTACTTAAGTCATCTGTGAGAGTGAGAACATAACGATATCCTCCATGAGCCTCAACACTCATTGGACCGCATACATCGGTATGTATGATTTCCAATAAGTTGGTTGCTCGCTCCATTGTTCCGTAGAACGGAGTCTTGGTCATCTTTCCCATGAGGCATGGTTCGCATGTGTCAAATGATTCATAATCCGTAGACTCCAAGTCCATCAGCATGGAGCTTCTTCATGCGCTTGACACCAATGTGACCAAGGCGGCGATTACCACAAGTATATGGGACTATCGTTATCAACTTTACATCTTTTGGTATTCACACTATGAACATGTGTAACATTACGTTCGAGATTCACTAAGAATAAACCATTGACTATCGGAGCATGACCATAAAACATTTCTCTCATATAAATAGAACAACCATTATTCTCGATTTAAATGAGTAGCCATCTCGTATTAAACGAGATCCAGATACAATGTTCATGCTCAAACTTGGCACCAAATAGCAATTATTAAGGTTTATAACTAATCCCGTAGGTAAATGTAGAGGTAGCGTGCCGACGGCGATCACATCGACTGAACCATTCCCGACGCCGCATCGTCACCTGCGTCCTTCGCCAGTCTCTGCTTATTCCGCAGCTCCTGTTGTGAGTTACAAATATGAGCAAGGGCACCGTATCAAATACCTGTGGAGTTACTACGAGTCTTGGTAAGGTACACATCAATTACATGTATATCAAATATACCTTTAGTGTTGCGGCCTTCTTGTCCGCTAAGTATTTGGGGCAGTTCCGCTTCCAGTGACCCTTCCCCTTGCAATAAAAGCACTCTGTCTCAGGCTTGGGTCCATTCTTTGACTTCTTCTTCCCGGCAACTTGCTTACCGGGCGCAGCAACCTCTTTGCCGTCCTTCTTGAAGTTCTTCTTGCCCTTGCCCTTCTTGAACTTAGTGGTCTTATTGACCATCAACACTTGATGTTCTATCTTGATTTCAACCTCTCACGACTTCAGCATTGAGAATACTTCGGGAATGGTCTTCACCATCCCCTGCATATTGTAGTTCATCACAAAGCTCTTGTAGCTTGGTGGGAGTGATCAAGGATTACATCAATGACCGCCTCGTCCGGGAGGTTTATGTCCGGTGGGACAAAGCGGTGATGCAACCTACATTTTGAGTATGTGCTCACCGATGAACTATTTTCCTCCATCTTACAACTATAGAACTTGTCGGAGACTTCATATCTCTCGACCCGGCATGAGCTTGGAAAACTAGTTTCAGCTCCTCGAACATCTCATATGCTCCGTGTTGCTCAAAACGCTTTTGGAGGCCCGGTTCTAAGTCAGTAAAGCATGCCGCATCGAACGAGGGAGTAATCATCAAGACGAGACTGCCAAGCGTTCATAACATCTTGGTTCTCTCGATGGGTGCTTCACCTAAGCGGTGCTTCTAGGACATATTGTTTCTTGGCAGCTATGAGGATGATCCTCGTGTTCGGACCCAGTCCGCATAGTTGCTGCCATCATCTTTCAGCTTGGTTTTCTCTAGGAACGCGTTGAAGTTCATGGTGACATGAGCGTTGGCCATTTGATCTACAAGACATATTATACAAAAGTTTTAGACTAAGTTCATGATAATTAAGTTCATCTAATCAAATTAAAATGAACTCCCACTCAGATTAGACATCCCTCTAGTCATCTAAGTGTTACCACGATCCGAGTCGACTAGGCCTTGTCCGATCATCACGTGAGACGGACTAGACATCGTCGGTGAACATTCTCATGTTGATCGTATCTTCCATACGACTCGTGATCGACCTTTCGGTCTCCGTGTTCCGAGGCCATGTCAGTAAATGCTAGGCTAGTCAAGTTTAACCCTAAGTGTTTACTGCGTGTGTAAATCTGTCTTACACCCGTTGTATATGAACGTAAGAATCCATCACACCCGATCATCACGTGGTGCTTAGAAGCTGACGAACTGTAGCAACGGTGCAGTTAGGGAGAACACTTCTTGAAATTGTTTTAAGGGATCATCTTATTTACTACCGCCGTTCTAAGTAAACAAGATGTATAAACATAATAAACATCACATGCAATTATAAAGTAGTGACATGATATGGCCAATATCATATAGCTCCTTTGATCTTCATCTTCGGCTCCATGATCATCCTGTCACCGGCATGACACCATGATCTCCATCATCATGATCTCCATCATCGTGTCTTCATGAAGTTGTCACGCCAACGACTACTTCTACTTCTATGGCTAACGCGTTTAGCGATAAAGTAAAGTAAGTTACATGGCGTTCTTCAATGACACACAGGTCATACAAAAATAAAGACAACTCCTATGGCTCCTGCCGGTTGTCATACTCATCGACATGCAAGTCGTGATTCCTATTACAAGAACATGATCTCATACATCACAATATATCATCATTCATCACAACTTGGCCATATCACATCACATGACAATTGCTGCAAAAACAAGTTAGACGTCCTCTAATTGTTGTTGCATCTTTTACGTGGCTGCAATTGGGTTCTAGCAAGAACGTTTTCTTACCTACGAATAACCACAACGTGATCTTGTCAACTTCTATTTACCCTTCATAAGGACCCTGTTCATCGAATCCGCTCCAACTAAAGTGGGAGAGACAGACACCCGCCAGCCACCTTATGCAACTAGTGCATGTTAGTCGGTGGAACCGGTCTCACGTAAGCGTACGTGTAAGGTTGGTCCGGGCCGCTTCATCCCACAATACCGCGGAAGCAAGATACGACTAGTAATGGCAAGTAAGTTGACAAGATCCATGCCCACAAAAAAATTGTGGTCTACTCCTGCAAAGAGAACTACGCATAGACCTAGCTCATGATGCCACTTTTGGGGAACGTTGCAGAAAATTAAAATTTTCCTACGGTTTCACCAAGATCTATCTATGAGTTCATCTAAGCAACGAGTCAAGAAAGAGAGTTTGCATCTACATACCACTTGTAGATCGAGTGCAGGCGTTCGAGGGAGTGGTGATGATGGAGTCGTTCCCCAACGTGATTCCGATCACCGATGACCAAAGCGCTGAAAGGACAGCGCCTCCAGCGTTCAACACACGTGCGGAGACGATGGCGTCTCCTCCGTCTTGATCCAGCAAGGATGAAGGAGAGGTTGAGGAAGACAACTCAATGGCAGCACGACGGCGTGGTGCAATTGGTGTAGAGGTTCTCCACAGGCTTCGCCAAGCACACACGGAGAAAGAGAGGAGTTTGGGAGGGAGGGGCTGCGCCTTCAATTGTGTGTTGCAGCCCTCCCTCACCCCTCTATATAAGAGAGAGAGGGGCAGGGGCCGGCCCTCTAGGGAAGACCCTAGGGGGGCGGCCAAGGAGGAGGAGGAAAGGGTGGCTTGCCCCCCAAGCTGGGGGCGCCCCTTTGCCCCTTTAGGGTTTCCCTCCCCAAGCCCTAGCCGCATGGGCCTAGGTGGGAGGTGCGCCCAGCCCACCAGGGGCTGGGTCCCTCTCCCACTTAGCCCATGTGGCCCCCGGAGGGGTGGCCTCCCGGTGGACCTCCGAAACCTCCCGGTGGCCCAGTACTTTACCGGCATGCCCCCGAAACTTTCCGGAGTCCGTTTAACCACTTTCCATATATAAATCTTTACCTCCGGACCATTCCGGAACTCCTCGTGAAGTCCGGGATCTCATCCGGGACTCCGAACAACATTCGGTAATCACATACTTGTCTTCCTGATAACACTAGCGTCACCGAACCTTATGTGTAGACCCTCACGGGTTCGGGAGACATGCGCACATGACCGAGACGACCTCGGGTCAATAACCAACAGCGGGATCTGGATACCCATGTTGGCTCCCACATGCTCCTCGATGTTGTCATCGGATGAACCACGATGTCAAGGGTTCAAGCAACCCGTATTCTATTCCCTTTGTCGACGGTATATTTACTTGCCCGAGACTCGATCGCCGGTATCCCAATACCTCGTTAGTCTCGTTACCGGCAAGTCACTTTACTGCATCTTAGTAATGCATGATCCCGTGACCGAGACACTTGGTCACTTTGAGCTCATTTTGATGATGCATTACCGAGTGGGCCCGATGATACCTCTCCGTAACACGGAGTGACAAATCCAGTCTCGATCCGTGTCAACCCAATGCAGACACTTTCGGAGATACCTGTAATGCACCTTTATAGTCACCCGATTACGTTGTGACGCTTTGGTACACCCAAAGCACTCCTACGGTATCCGGGAGTTACACGATCTCATGGTCTAAGGAAGAGATACTTGACATTGGAAAAGCTCTAGCAAAACGAACTACACGATCTTGTGCTATGCTTAGGATTGGGTCTTGTCCATCACGTCATTCTCCTAATGACGTGATCCCGTTGTCAATGACATCGATGTCCATAGTCGAGGAAACCATGACTATCTGTTGACCAACGAGCTAGTCAACTAGAGGCTTACTAGGGACGTATTGTAGTCTATGTATTCACACGTGTATTACGATTTCCGGATAATACAGTTATAGCATGAATAAAAGACAATTATCATGAACAAGGAAATATAATAATAATGCTTTTATTATTGCCTCTAGGGCATATTTCCAACATCACCAACTGTCCATGTGCATCCAGGGGCCAACCGAGTCCACGCGCGACTACCTGACGCGCTAGGTCAAGTTGCGCAACTCCTTCGAGGGGGTCCACGAGGTGCAATCCATCGAGTACTTCATCGCCGGGTGCAGAGCGGGCACTGCGACCCGTCAGCGGGTGCTCTCAACTTCCCGTCTTTATTACGGTCCTCTTTGTGCCATCGCATCAACTTGGCATGCTCTTTGTTTCTGAACAGACGTTTTAACCGTGGAATTATAGGAGCATACCACATCACCTTAGCAGGAACCCTCTTCCTGGGGCACTTGCCGTCAACATCACCAGGGTCATTTCGTCTGATCTTATAATGCAATGCAGCGCATATCGGGCATGCGTTCAAATCCTCGTACGCACCGCGTTAGAGGATGCAGTAATTAGGGCATGCATGTATCTTCTGCACCTCCAATCCTAGAGGGCATAGAACCTTCTTTGCTCCATACGTATCGTCAGGCAATTCGTTATCCTTTGGAAGCTTCTTCTTCAATATCTTCAGTAGCTTCTCAAATCCATCGTCAGATACACCATTGTTTGCCTTCCATTGCAGCAATTCCAGTGTGGTACCGAGATTTGTGTTGCCATCTTCGCAATTGGGGTACAACCCTTTTTTCTGATCTTCTAACATGCGATCGAACTTCAACTTCTCCTTTTCATTTTTGCATTGTCTCTTTGCATCAACAATGACCCGGCGAAGATCATCATCAGGCACATCGTCTGGTTCCTCTTGATCTTTAGCTTCCCCCATTGGGGCATCACCGTATTCAGGGGGCACATAGTTGTCATCATCCTCTTATTCTTCATTGTCTTCCATCATAACCCCACTTTCTACATTCTTGGTCCAAACATTATAGTGTGGCATGAAACCCTTCTCAAGCAGGTGGATGTGAATGGTTTTCCGGTTAGAGTAAGACTTCATATTCTCATAGATAGGGCACGGACGACACATAAAACCATTTCGCTTGTTTGCGTTAGCTACTTCGAGAAAATTAAGCACGCCCTTAATGTACTCGGAGGTGCGTCTGTCACCGTACATCCATTGCCAGTTCATCTGCGTGCATTATATATAATTAAGTGTGTCAAAAAACCATTACAGAACAACATGAATAGAGAAGTGACCAAATTAATAGAAGTTCATCATCACAATAAAACCAAATAACAGTAGTGATCAAATGTTATTACTGAAAAAATAAATACATAGTTCTCATTGAACAACATCTATCTCTCTAGAGCATCTAATTAAACAATACATTGAAACTATGTAAAACATTTCAAAGCAACAACAAATGCGATCATAATCGCAACTAAGGTAACAATTGATCCAACGGCATAATGATACCAAGCCTTAGTATGAATGACATATTTTTTAATCTTTCTAATCTTCAAGCGCATTTTATCCATCTTGATCTTGTGATCATCGATTTATATCCGCAACATGCAACTCCAATGCCATCTTCTCCTCCTTAATTCTTTTCAATTTTTTCTTCAAGTAATCGTTTTCTTTTTCAACTAAATTTAACCTCTCGACAAGAGGGTTCGTTGGAATTTCCAGTTGACATACTTCCTAGATAAAACATCTATGTTACGTTGGTAGGCATAATTTTCATGAACACTAAATGAAAGAAATAGTTATAAAAGATAATATATACCACATACAAATCATAGACAGGACGAGGGCCGACGGGGGTGGATACCAACACCATCGCACTATATAATAACAAACAATAATAAAAGTAAGAAAATTATACTAGTATCTATTTAAATCATACAAGTAAGATTTTTGTTTTGTTTTAGAAAGAAGATAAGAACAAGAGGCTCAACATGGTGGTGCCAGCGACGAGATCGGCGCGGGCGATCGAAGGCAGTGAGGACGGAGACGGGACAGGGCGGACTGCTAAACCTAGACAAATCTTGAGGCAAATGGAGGTTGGACAAGGAACTTGGAGAGCATAAAGCTTAAGTGTGGCTCGGGCATTTCATCGAACACCTGATGTGCATAGGAGGTGAGCTAGAGCAACACACACCTTTCCCACGGCCGGCGCAAAAAAACAGAGCACTGAGAACAGAGGAGTGAGCGGGGAGCGGTATATATAGGCCTCTCTTTAGTCCCGGTTGGTGTCTAGAAAGCAGGACAGAAGAGGCAACCTTTGGTCCCAGTTCTAGCCACGAACCGGGACTAAAGGTGGTGGGCCAGGAGCGAGGCCTATTGGTCCCGGTTCGTGTCTGGAACCGGGACCAAAGGGGTCAGAAGAACCGGGACCAATGGCCCCTGAGGCCCGGACGGCGCCCTGGCCGGACGAACCGGGACTGATGCATCCTTTGGTCCCGGTTCGTGAGTGAACTAGGATTAATGCCCTTATCCAGGCCTCAACCAAAGCCCCGTTTTCTATTAGTGTTATATTATGTGACAGATGTGGATGTGGATGGCGGTTGGGTCTGCTCTCTTCTGAGTAGAATAATATTCCTATGTTAAAAAATACGGCAATTCAGTTATGACTGTCTGAGCAAAATAATTTTCATACATTAGAAAATATGGAAAATTAGTCTTCATTAAATATGGTTTTGCAACAAATTCTACGAGCGAGCGGTTCATATGTTTTTAAAATCAACTCAGACAATTTTTTGATTAGTATAGAAGGGTAAATACATTGGTTGGTTGCTTCAAGAGGTAATAACTTGAACACGGTGCCTACTAGTTGCATGTCCAACAATGGACATCATTTTTTTTGTTCCTGGTAATGCACAACATACAACTATATGTTTACTGCAAGGCAATGATTTTGGAGACATGCCTCCTCCTCCTCCTTGATGGAGGTAGCTGATCGGCACAAACACATGGGGAGGGGATCATGCTGGAGAGCGGGACAGTTGTCGGGGGTGTCCTCCTTGACAATTTGTGCGTAAGAATGGTGTGAAGGAGAGAGGGTGCCATGGGAAAGGTGAGGTCGTCGTCATCCGACTTTCAAGCAAGAATTGTCCTGCTACGGTGGAAAACCAAGCGAGTAGGGGATGGTCCCGCAGTAAAAGGGAAGGTTTATTTTGCGTTGGGCCCGCGTGTTGGAGATAACTTGATGGATAGTCCGGACAACCACATTCCCATCCCCGATTTGGTCTAATTTGGGGGTGTCTGGACTGTCTAGACGGTTAAGTTTTGTGGAGCCTGTTGGCGCTCGTCCAAACATGCTTGGATGTGTGAGGGAGAAGTGAGCTTCTACATTGTAGGTGACCTTAATTATTTGTTTGATATTGTTTGATGTCCAAAATATGATTGGATGTATGAGGAAGCAACAAGCTTCTACCTTGAAGACGGTCTTAATTATTTGTTTAATCAATTTATATGTATTATAGCACGTAGCAACGCACAGGCATTCTACTTGTACAAAGGGAGAAAGCAGCTGTCGGTGTCAAAACTGGCGGATCTCGGGTAGGGGGTCCCGATCTGTGTGTTTAAGGCTAATGGTAACAGGAGGCAAGGGACACGATGTTTTACCCAGGTTCGGGCCCTCTCGATGGAGGTAAAACCCTACTTCCTGCTAGATTGATCTTGATGATATGAGTATTACAAGAGTTGATCTACCATGAGATCGTAGAGGCTAAACCCTAGAAGCCAGCCTATGATGATTACGATTGTTTCTCTATGGACTAAACCCTCCGGTTTATATAGACACCGGAGGACACTAGGGTTTACACAGAGTCGGTTACAAAAAGGAAATCTAATATCCAGATCGCCAAGCTTGTCTTCCACGCAAAGGAGAGTCCCATCCGGACACGGGACGAAGTCTTGAGTCTTGTATCTTCACGGTCCAACAGTTAGGCCAAAGTATATAGTCCGGCTGTTCGGATACCCCCTAATCCAGGACTCCCTCAGTAGCCCCTGAACCAGGCTTCAATGACGATGAGTCCGACGTGTAGATTGTCTTCGGCATTGCAAGGCGGGTTCCATCTCCGAATACTCCAAAGTAACCTCGAACACTTAAATCGTGTCCGACTCTGCAAGGCGATTTTTACATGCCATCGTAGAGAGAATGATGTCCCACAAACGTAATCTGCTGACAACTTTAGACAACGTGGCATCACACCATGGTCAAGTCATTTTCTGAACCGTTTCCACACAGCTAGCCACCGCACAAATTGCGAGGCGGTTTCCTCGGCACGTCTTGTCGAAGCAGAGATCGTGTCCCCTTATCAAGAGATCTTCATTAATACAGGCATGGGTAACTCAACCGTGGCGCTTGGAAAATAAGCGATTTCCTCAGGCAAGCGGGGAGGCGCACTGTTTTCACCGACTCTATAAAGGGATAAGGATCTCCCATTTTTACCCACGCCTTCTTCTTCCCTCGTTCACCCATTCTCGCATCCTAGAGCTCCAGCGCCCTAGTTCTCGACTTCTCCGCACAACCAAACATGTCCGGAGCAGGAGGCAAGTGGGTGGCTTCTTCCGCCAAGGAGGAGCATATTACGAAGCTTCTGGAGGCCGGATATTTAGCTGCAGATATCGCGCACCGGCTGCCGGACGCAGGGCAGATCGTCCCAACTCCAGGACCCCACGAGAGGGTCGTGTTCCTTGCCCATTTCGTCCGCGGACTGGGATTTCCACTTCTTCCTTTTGTCCGCGGGCTCATGTTTTACTATGGGATGGACTTCCATGACCTGGCCCCAAACTTCGTCCTCAACATCTCGGCGTTTATCGTCGTGTGTGAGGCCTTCCTCTGTATCAAGCCCCACTTCGGCCTGTGGCTACGAATCTTTTGCATGAAGCCGAAGATCGTGAGCGGCTAGCAAGCGGAGTGCGGAGGCGCCATGATGGGCAGGATGCCCAATGTTACCTGGCTCGAAGGCCGTTTCGCGGAGACCGTGAAAGGGTGGCAATCGGGGTGGTTCCATATCACCGAGGCACGCGACGCCAACTGGGCGGCGGCCCCCTAATTCCGATCCGGAATTCCCATGCGGCTTACTTCCTGGGAAAAGAAAGGCCTGGCCTGGGGCGAACCTGTGGAGCTGACAGGACTTCAGAACTGCATTCAAAATATGATGGACAAGAAGATCAAACTTGTCAACGTGGTCCAGGTCATGCTCTTCCGCCTAATCCTTCCGTGCCCAAGACGGGCATTCAATCTGTGGGAGTTCGATCCGGCCAAACACCAGGCACTCCAAGAGCTTTACTGCACGACGCACAAGGACACATGGAAGGTGCTATTCAAGGCCTTCGAAATACCTCCTCCCACATCCGAGGACCGCGGACTCCACGCCACGCGGCTCCCCCGTCCGGTGAGTTCTCTGATCACCAGTTGTACCTTCCCCAGCATACTCATGGGAGGATTTTAAGTTATCATGTATATTTGACCAGGATTATGTGGTGACGGCAGAGCGGGTCGACTGTCCGGCTCCACTGCCGGAAGATCCAGCTACCGCTCTCCTGACGGAGATGCTAGTCCCGGTGCCTTACAAGGTGCCAGAAAAGAAGGCCGAGAAGAAGGCCCTGGGGAGCAGGAAAGGTATCCGGCGTAAGGTTGTCCCGGACGCCTCATCTGAAGACGATGAGGCACGCTCCTCCCACGAAGGGGAGGAGAAAAAGGAAAGGGTCGCCCCACCCGGGGAGGCCGAAGGGCCTAAGAGGGCGGCCCAGGGGACCAGGAAGGGTCCCCGGTGCAAGGCCGTCATAGACTCGTCGTCCGAGGACGACGAGGCAGATTCCTCCCAGCGAGGCGGGGAAACACGAGGGAATTCCGCCTCCCCGCACTGGGGAGGAGAAGAAAAGGAAAGCCGCCCCGCTGGCGGAGGCTAGGACGCCCAAGAAGGGAAAGTCGTCACTTCCGGATCACTCCACCACGGTCGCCTACAACGAGGAGGAGTGGCTGCCCAGGGGCAGCCCCCTAGTAAGATCGTAAGTATCTGTACTCCATTGTACTTTAGTGCGACTTAGCTTTATAGTTTGTTATAACGCCGGACACGTATGTGTAGTCCGGCCAGGGCCCATCCCGAGGTATCCTCTTCGGATGAGTCTTTGAGCGATTGATACGTCTCCAACGTATCTATAATTTTTGATTGCTCCATGCTATATTATCTATTGTTTTGGACTATATTGGGCTTTATTTTCCACTTTTATATTACTTTTGGGACTAACCTATTAACCGGAGGCCCAGCCCATAATTGCTGTTTTTTTTTGCCTATTTCAGTGTTTGGAAGAAACGGAATATCAAACGAAGTCCAAACGGAATGAAATCTTCAGGAACGTGATTTTCTCATCAGATAAGACCCAGGAGACTTGGACCCTCCGTCAAGAAAGCCACGAGGCGGCCACGAGGGTGGAGGGCGCGCCCCCTGCCTCGTGGGCCCCTCGAAGCTCCACCGACGTACTCCTTCCTCCTATATATACCTACGTACCCCCAACAGATCAGATACGGAGCCAAAAACCTAATTCCACCGCCGCAACTTTCTGTATCCACGAGATCCCATCTTGGGGCCTGTTCCGGAGCTCCGCCAGAAGGGGATTCCACCACGGAGGGCGTCTACGTCATCACCATAGCCTCTCCGATAAAGTGTGAGTAGTTTACCTCAGACCTTCGGGTCAATAGTTAGTAGCTAGATGGCTTCTTCTCTCTTTTTGGATCTCAATACAATGTTCTCCCCCTCTCTCGTGGAGATCTATTCGATGTAATCTTCTTTTTGCGGTGTGTTTGTTGAGACTGATGAATTGTGGGTTTATGATTAAGATTATCTATGAGCAATATTTGAATCTTTTCTGAATTCTTTTATGTATGATTGACTTATCTTCGCAAGTCTCTTCGAATTATCCGTTTGGTTTGGCCAACTAGATTGGTAGTTCTTGCAATGGGAGAAGTGTTTAGCTTTGGGTTCAACTTGCGGTGATGTTACCCAGTGACAGAAAGGGTTGCAAGGCACGCATTCTATTGTTGCCATCGAGGATAACAAGATGGGGTATTTATCATATTGCATGAATTTATTCCTCTACATCATGTCATCTTGCTTAAAGTGTTACTCTGTTTTCATTAACTTAATACTCTAGATGCATGCTGGATAGCAGTAGATGAGTGAAGTAATAGTAGTAGATGCAGGCAGGAGTCGGTCTACTTGCTCGAACGTGATGCCTATATACATGATCATACCTAGATATTCTCATAACTATGCTCAATTCTGTCAATTGCTCAACAGTAATTTGTTCACCCGCCGTAAAATACTTATGCTCTTGAGAGAAGCCACTAGTGAAATCTATGGCCCCGGGGTCTATTTTCATCATATTAATCTTCCTACGCTTTATTATTGATTTGCTCTTTACTTTGCCTTTTATTTTACTATGCATCTTTATACCAAAAATACCAAAAATATTATCTATCATCTCTATCAGATCTCACTCTCGTAAGTGACCTGAAGGGATTGACAACCCCTATTCGCGTTGGTTGCGAGGAGCTATTTGTTTTGTGTAGGTAAGAGGGACTTGCGCGTGGCCTCCTACGGGATTGATACCTTGGTTCTCAAAAACTGAGGGAAATACTTACGCTACTCTGCTGCATCATCCTCTCCTCTTCGGGGAAAACCAACGCAAGCTCGAGACGTAGCGGCGATTCGGCGATGAATTCGCTCCCGACGGCCACCTCCCCTCGTCCTGCGGATGACATGGAGGTGTGGTCCCAAAGGGTACCAGAGCAGGGGGAGGCGGATCTGGAGACGTCCCAAGGCGGGATTCCAGACGCCGGGCACAAGGGGAGTAAGATCCTCATGGATTGTGCCGACGAGCCGCAGCAAGTCGGGCTCCCAGCCGGACACTCTACCGGAACCTCCAAAGGTTCAGATCCAGGTAGGCAGCCCCTCGCTAAGGAGGGCGAGATGGCCATGCCGATGACTTCCGTTGCACCAGAGGCGTCGGATAGTCTGCTGGAAGTGCTTGCTTCATAGAGCTTCCATGGATGAAGAGCACCGTACTCTTATGAGTGCGGTGATTCGGAAGGTTCGGTCCGCCAAAAGCAGATTGACCGAAGCCTGCACCACCTATTGACAGGCTTTGATGTAAATGATCAAAAGTTTGTAAAGTTATCACCCGATAGACAGTAGCCCCTGATACTCTGTTTGGTGTTTGGAAAGAAAATCCAAACGGAGGGTCAACTCTAAAACGCAGGAGTCTAACAGTAGGTGTCTATGTGAATAAGAAGGCGGTGCTGCTTGCCGCTGCTGCCCGCAAAGCCGAGGTCACCGGACTCAAACGGGACCTTGAGCAGGCCGAAGAGGAGCTCAGCCTTACAAAGAGGCAGCTCGAAGAGAACAAAGGTGAGTAATACCCCATTCACATATCATATAGAGGAGAAAAAATTGGTGACGCTAACAAAAAGAGTCATGATTTTGTAATAGGGGCCACGACCGAAGTGGCAGCCCTGAAGAAAGCGCCATCCGAGGTCAAGACAAGGCGACGCGGAGCGCATTGAGCGTGAGAAGCAAGATGCTAGGGTGGGCGAGGTACAGCAAGAGCTCCAGGAGCTCGGCAAGAAGTTCGAGTCCCTGGAGCGTGACTTCAAGACGAAATAGTCTGAGCTTGCGAAGGCCCTTTTAAGCACGAAAGACGCCAAGGCTGAAGCCCAAAAGGCCCAGCAGGAAATCCAGGCGGCCAAGAAGATAGCGGCGGGTAAGACATTCATTATGCAAAGCAAGCATGTGGAGGAAAAATTTCTTTTACTTACCCGAATTCGGAGTTCTCCAGGGGCATTCGCAGATCTACCACCTAGCATATCGGATGCCACGGAGTTCTACCATGCCGAAGAGGGGAGCTCAATGGAGAAGCTGTTCTGGTCCCAGTATGCTGGAGCCGAACACCCAATGCCTCTGAGTGACCAATTGAAGCAATTGGTTGAACTCCACAGGGCGGCCGAAGTGGCCATGAAAGATTTCATAGTCCGGATGTGGCCTGGTGAGCCCCTGCCTGCCAAATTTGACCTTATAAATCGGATGGTGAATGCCATTCCGCCGCTTGAAGTTATCAAGCGATCCGTTTGCATTGAGGGTGCCCGCCGAGCCTTTGCCCGTGCGAAGATGCATTGGGCCAAGTTGGATGCAGAGAAGCTGGTGAAGGATGGACCGCCGGAGGGCAAGGCGCATCGCTATCCTGAGAAATATTATGATGGCATTATGAAAGGCGCTCGCCTCGTGGCCGATGAATGTACAAAGGACACAATCTTTGAGTGAATATACTCCTGTCGTTTATGTAATATGAAAACGAATTTTTTTGCGCTATGTAGCGCTTTTATGATTTAAAATATTACCTTCTGTGCGACTGTTTATAAAGATTCTGAAAGTAGGCCAGTCGTCAGCTTCCGCCCCCACGAAACTAGTACTTGGGTGTTCGTGGAAAACCCAAACACTCTTTATCCAAATTTTTGGTCCCTGAAGGAGGTGTTTGGCGCAGCGAACAAGGCAATCAGACTATGCGGCTTTATAACTCTCACTTAGCCTTAGAAGTCTACAATTTTAAATTTCGTGAAGCCCCTAGAATTCAGAAAGTCAATTGGGCGCTATATACACCTAAATCGGACGAGGCCGATTCCTTGCATAAAGCGGAAAAAATCTTTAAGGATTTTAAGACCTCTCGAACAGCGACGAGCTCTCGCCGCATCATGACAGTCCGTTTTCGGCTTTCTCTACTGACGTGCTCATCTGAAAGAACCGGGACACAATCGCAGTAGTTCTCCCTGCGCTACCTTAGCCGATATAACGGAACTTAAGGCACCAAAACAAGGGAGCCGGGCAAACCCAACTATTGACCCAAGACATGATTCGGAGCTGATGCATATAATGCTATAAGTTCGGGGTGCCGCACTATCAAAAGTGTTCAGACTTATCTTGCCGTGTTACGGGGCGCCATAAGAAGCCCCTGGCAAACTGAACGTACCAAAGTGTACGGATTCAATATTAAATAAACATTTATAGGAAAAATGTGTAGATAGGAATAATAAGCTGACGCTATATATTATCTCCCATTGATGAATAATACGTCTAAGCGTATGTTTACAATTAATGCGTTGAGCAGAAGTAAATAGGACTATTTGACAAGTCCTATCCAAGGGCGGGCCGCCTGCAGGTGTATACAACAGGTATAATGATTATTAACAGATACCACCTGACTATTCCCTTTGTGCGCAAAGCCTTTTGCCTCCTTGGTTATTCTGTGATAAGTCCGATGATCTTGCTCTCTGAGGATGCTGCCCGAAAGTAGGGTCCTGAAAGATAAAGGGGGTTATTAAAGTATGTTGCAGCTGAACCGCACTGTTGACCTCATCACTATTGCGCCCGCCTATGCCCATGGTACTTTGAGTGCGTAATTGTGTACGCTGCCGCACGAATGCCTTTGCCCGAATGGGGCTGGGTGGAGGCCGGACTGCTAGTCGCGTTCTTGGCGTGCCCGGCGATCCTGTTGCAGGGTACTCTGGACTCGCTTGACGGTGTTCGGGGTTGTTGTCGCCGGATTGGTGGTTTGCCGGAGAAGGCTGCTTTGTACTTCTGCCGCTAGGGCTGCAGTATGCTCCTCTGTGCGGAGAGAGCGGTCCGTGTTTCCATTGACTGTTATAACCCCGCGAGTTCCTGGCATCTTGAGCTTGAGGTATGCATAGTGTAGTACTGCATTGAATCGAGCGAATGCGGTTCATCCAAGCAGTGCATGATAGCCACTACGAAAAGGGACGATATCAAAGATTAACTCCTCACTTCGGAAGTTATCTGGAGATCCGAAGACCACTTTCAGTGTTATGGAGCCCATGAAACGGGCTTCTATTCCTGGAATTACACCTTTGAAGGTGGTTTTGGTGGACTTGATCCTTGAAGGGTCGATGCCCATTTTGCGCATTGTGTCCTGATAAAGCAGGTTCAGGCTGCTGCCGCCGTACATAAGGACTCGCATGAGGTGGAATCCGTCGATGATTGGGTCTAGGACCAATGCGGCTGAACCGCCGTGACGGATGCTGGTGGGGTGATCCCTACGATCAAAAGTGATCGGACAGGCTGACCATGGGTTGAACTTTGGGGCGACCGGCTCCATCGCATAGACGTCCCTTAGCGCTCGCTTTCGTTCCCGTTTGGGAATGTGGGTGGCGTAGATCATATTGACTACCCGGGGAGGAAATTTCTTCTGTCCCGCGTGTTCGGACGCCGGGGATCCTCATCATCGTCGCTGTGCAGCCCCTTGTCCTTGTTCTCGGCATTTATTTTGCCGGCCTGTTTGAACACCCAGCAGTCTCTGTTAGTGTGGTTTGCTGGCTTGTCCGGGGTGCCGTGAATTTGGCACGAGCGATCAAGTATGCGGCCCAGATTGGACGATCCCTGATTGTTTCTTTTGAACGGCTTTTTCCGTTGACCGGATTTTGAGCCGCTGAATCCGGTGTTGACTGCCATGTCTTCAGTGTTGTCTCCATTGTTCCGATGCTTATATCTGTTGCGCCATGGCTTGCCGTTATTGTCGCGGACATCTGAAGTGCCGGAGTTTATTGGCGTGGTGCTACCGCGAGCCAACCAGCTGTCCTCGCCCGCGCAAAAGCGGGTCATGAGTGTCGTGAGGGCCGCCATGGACTTTGGTTTATCCTGGCGGAGGTGTCGGGTGAGCCACTCGTCGCGGATATTATTCTTAAAGGCCGCCAGGGCTTTTTCGTCGGACATTCAACAATTTGGTTCTTTTTAGTTAGGAACCGAGTCCAGAATTTCCTGGCTGACTCGCCGGGCTGTTGGGTAATGTGACTCAAGTCATCAGCATCCGGTGGTCGCCCGTACGTGCCCTGGAAATTGTCGAGGAACGCGTCCTCCAAGTTTTCCCAACTGCCGATGGAGTTTGCCGCTAGGCTATTTAGCCAGTGCCGGTCCGGTCCTTTGAGTTTTAGGGGAAGATACTTGATGGCATGTAGATCGTCACTGCGGGCCATGTGAATGTGGAGAAGCAAATCTTCAATCCATACTGCGGGGTCTGTTGTGCCATCGTATGATTCAATGTTTACGGGTTTAAACCCTTCTGGGAATTCGTGATCCATTACTTCGTCTGTGAAGCAGAGGGGGTGTGCGGCACCTCTATGCCGGGCTATGTGGCTACGCAGTTCGAATGAGTCTGGTTGGCTATGTTTGGCCCGGCCGGACTTGTCAACAGTGTATCCGGCGTGATGATCATCGTCACGTGTTGGGGCGCGCTCCCGCGATCCGTAGATCAATCTTGGCTGTCCTGCCTTGTTTTCCAATATATCTCGCAGGTCCTGCCTATTGCCCCGGGCCGTAGTGTATTGGCGTGGGGGTGTGGGCTGGTATTTGGGCTGATACGCCGTTTTATCCCGGCCACGAGGTGGCCGGTCAGCCGTGTGGCGCTCGAGTCCATATTCCTTGGCTGCCAGGACTTCAGTCCATCTGTCTGTGAGCAGATCTTGATCAGCTTGGAGCTGCTACTGCTTCTTTTTCAGGCTCCTTGGAGTGGCCATAAGTCGGCGCTTAAAACGCTCCTGCTCTACGGTGTCCTCAGGCACGCCGAATTCGTCGTCGCCGAGGCTAATCTCGTCTTCAGAGGGGGCCATGTAGTTGTCCTCCTCCGGGTATCCGTCCGTCGCCTGTTCGTCTGGGCTGACTTGCCTGTCTTCCTGTTCGGCCTGCTCGAAGGCAGGCTGATCGGGGTTGTATTCATCTCATGCACCATCCGGATTGTTTTCGTCTCTTGTGCCGGTATTGCTGTGGCGGGGCTTGGAGCGGCGCCGATGACACCCACGCTTTTCTTTCTTCCTTGAGGGGTTATCCTCCATTGCCTCATCGCCATTGGTTTCTTTCGGAGTGTCCACCATATATATATCATATGAGGAGGTGGTTGTCCAGCGCCCCGTGGGCGGTTGTTCCTGTTCTTCTCCTTCATCGTCGTCCACACCATCGATGTCTTCAGAGTCGAAGTCAAGCACGTCGGTCAAATCATCCATCATGGAAATGAAGTGGGTGGTGGGTGGGCAACGAATTCCCTCGTCGCCTGTTTCCCACTCGAGCTGGACATAGTTCAGCCAAGAGTCTCCTGACAAAGAGAGAGACTTTAATGAGTTCTGCATGTCGCCAAAGGGCGTGTGCTGGAAGATATCCGCCGCGGTGAACTCCATTACCGGAGCCCAACCAGATTCGGTGGGCTCGGGGGCACGCGGTCTGGAACCTACAGCCGGACACAAGTCCGGGGGTCCGGTGTCACAGGCTTCCTTGGGGATGGAGTCTGTGCTCGGCTCTATCGCCGATGAATGTGCGGCCACCGGGGCGGTGTCCATCCACCCGTCCTGCCCCAGATTTAGTCCAGAGCTCCTGCAGGTGGGATATCCCGAGTGTTGTCCAACAGTAGGTCTAAGCCGTGCTCGTTGTGACTGTTCGCCGCTCCTGGCGTAGGCCCGAATCCATCGAAGATCAAGTCTCCGCGGATATCGGCCGTGTAGTTCAAGTTTCCGAACCTGACACGATGGCCGAGCGTGGCTGTCGATCTGCTCCAGATGGCCAAGCGAATTGGCCCGCAGTGCGAAGCCACCAAACACGAAGATCTGTCCGGAGAGAAAAGTCTCACCCTGGACCATGTTGTTGTTGATGATTGAAGGAACCATCGCCCCTTGCAGCGATGACACAGAGGAACTCTTAATGAAAGCACCAATGTCGGTGTCAAAACTGGCGGATCTCGGGTAGGGGGTCCCGATCTGTGTGTCTAAGGCTAATGGTAACAGGAGGCAAGGGACACGATGTTTTACCCAGGTTCGGGCCCTCTCGATGGAGATAAAACCCTACTTCCTGCTTGATTGATCTTGATGATATGAGTATTACAAGAGTTGATCTACCACGAGATCGTAGAGGCTAAACCCTAGAAGCCAGCCTATGATGATTATGATTGTGTCTCTATGGACTAAACCCTCCGGTTTATATAGACACCAGAGGAGGCTAGGTTTTACACAGAGTTGGTTACAAAGAAGGAAATCTAATATCCGGATCGCCAAGCTTGTCTTCCACGCAAAGGAGAGTCCCATCCAGACACGGGACGAAGTATTGAGTCCTGTATCTTCACGGTCCAACAGTCCGGCCAAAGTATATAGTCCGGCTGTCCGGATACCCCCTAATCCAGGACTCCCTCAGCAGCGCCAGCTTTTAAGGGCTGCATGCCGTTATTTTCTCTTGTATAGTGCTCTATAGCCGGGAGATAAGTGAACCGCTGTCTCCCTTCGCTCTCTCCCATTCTCCTTCCCTCTTTTCTGGATGGGATTTTGGTGATGTGGATTGACTTATAGCCTACTGAATAGAACCGAATGTGCTTGCTCTAACATCTACCGACATTTACTCCAATTTACTGTTCCAGAGAGTACTCAAATGCGAATATATTTAGTGGAACTTCAAATTTTGAGCAGCCAAATATGAATATATTTTCGTTGTGTAAAATTTGAGAAATTGAGTACATAGAAGTTGCCGCTTTATTGAACCTAGCCTATTCATCCTGCGCAATTAATTTTTTTCATGTGACTAAATCTATATCCACGGGCTGACTTAAATTGAATTGTATGGGTGGGGTGATATGGAGGGATTTGGATGCAGAAGGAAATGGTTGGGGGGCCCACCCAATGAAATTCAGGGGTGAGGCACTACTAGGAAAAGGCCTACTAATGGCGCACCGGTTTTGCCTACTAATGGTGCACTACCGGTGCGCCATTAGTAGCACGCCATTAGAATTTTTTACTAATGGCGCACCTGGCAGTGCGCCATTAGTATGTAACTCCATGCGCCATTAGTATGCCTCCCGGAGGGCCATATGTAACCATGTGCTTTGTCACACTAATGGCGCACTCTGCCTTGATGCGCCATTAGTATCCTTTGGCATACTAATGGCGCACTCTGCCTTGATGCGCCATTAGTATGAATATTTGGTTTTTTTTTGCTTTTCTGATTTTTGGACAGGTTACAAAATATATTATTGGACAGAATATAGACAGCAAAGACACAAACAACATCAGATTCATCGAATACAATAGAAGATTAGTCTCCAATGCAATTCATCATATTAGTCTCCGAATTCAAAAGACCGAACAAAGATAAAACATTACAAGTCTCAAGACCGCGAGTATCGAGTTTGTCTTCACATTACAAGTCGATATCGATCATCTAAACTACCATCACATAAAAGAGAGTTGTGGTCATCACGATGAGCATCATCGCGATCAAACTGGTCCTCATCCGGTTCCTCCAACGCTCCCTCCTCTCTCCCGCTAGATAGCGGGCATATCTAGATTCGGCCTCCACCCTAGTGGTGTACCCTTTGTAACTGTTACCGCTGAAACGGTGAACCTGTCTCCGACACTCCTCCCAATCGTCGTAGACTCCAGGAACCTTACCCTTGTACTTGAGTGAATTCCTCCTAGACGGTGCGGAGCACATTCGGACGCCGGTCCTTCCTTTGCTTCTTCGATTGGCTGCCATCTGTGTGTGCGCCGTCATCATCAGTGGTGGCATCCTCGGCGGCACCATCAATGGTGTCATCCCCGACGCCACTAGGGGTTGTGTCATCAGGATCGGTGTCTTCCGCGGCGTCCTCATAGCGGTGAGGTTGTTCCTCCATCTCCTGGGACAGCTCCCAGAATTGCTTGCCGCCTGAACCACCGGTCTCATCGTTGTGGGCCATGTTTCGCTCTAAATAGGAAAAACGTTTGGTGAAAAAGTTGGTTATTGTCAAGGAACAAGATCATGGTCTCATAATTTAGGGTTTGTCGACACTGAGGCACGCTAAAAGCCTAAGCTTTCATCATTTAGGGTTTGTCGACGCCGAGGCACCCTAAAAGCCTAAGCGTACATCATTTAGGTTCTCATCGACACCGAGGCATCCGGGCAGCCAAGTTAAGTTTTCATCATTTAGGGTTTATCGATGCCGAGGCACCCTAGGTTGGGCCTAATCACTTGGCACTAATCACTTGGCTCTATTGCCACCTATGTTGGGTTTATCATCTAGGGTTTATCGATGCTAAGGAGAATTCTAAGTTGGGCCTAATCACTTGGCTCTATTGCCACCTATGGTTTAATGCAGCAAGAATGGAGGGGCAGTTGATCCTACTTAACTAAGTACTAAGATACCCCGGCCCATGCATTAGTCGCAGTACCCCATATGTCCTATTTTTAGCAAAGTCATGCTAAAATTCACGGAAAATTTCAGCATGACCTTTGCTGAAAATAGGACATATGGAGTACTCGAATTCTGCCGAACGGAAGTTAATCAACATTCCGACAAACTCAAGGGCCTCTCGGGGTACCTGCAAATTCATCACGCATACACGATGGTCGGAGACATGACCTTTGCAAAATGGTCGGAGACACGATGGTCTTTCTCAATGTGATCAATTGATGGATCAACACATAAAACATGTCCAATAAGTATGATTTATAGAGTCAACATCGATCTGAATATATATAAAGTTTTTCTTCATCACCGAGGCCCATGCAAGTAATAGCATCCAGCAACTATTTCTGCTACTCAGAACGAACTACACTCTGTATTTATAGATTCATTTCAGATGAGATCAGATTGAGCTCCAATCAGTAGCTGCATTTGAGGGATCCATGAGCCATCATGCCAGCCAGCCAGGAAATAAACTTTACTTTCCAAAGGAAATAAAAATACAATGCATACATACATACTTAAGCGGTAGATAGATAGATAGATAGATAGATGAGCATGTTCAGTTTACAAGAATGAATATAAACAAGCAAAGAATGCATGCAAGTTTAAAGTAAAACGTTTGATTAATGCAAGTACTCCTCCTGCTCTCTCTACTTTCTCTCTTCTCTTCTTGATTAATTAAATGAATTTTACTGATGTTGTTGTTAACTGAATTTTAATCAACTCTTTGAAGAACACCTTCAGTTTCGTCAGATATAGGTGTAGTTTTCAGTCTCTGTCAGTTTCATCAGAGAAGTTTGCTTTCAGTTTCAAATAATCTGAGCTGCGCCTCGGTCGTAGTTTGTTAGGTTTCTCCGCGGCCCTGACCCGACCATGGGATGGCACGAACTAGACGGTCATGGCTGCATCGCGGGTGACGCGCGGGGACCGCTGGGATGGCAGTGCTCACGACCCGGAAGTGGCCTAGTTTCTCGTTTTCTGTTAGCTGTGAAATCGCTGAATAAGAAGAGAAATAGAGAGCAGAAAAGCTGCAAAGTTGAACGCGGGACAAACACATTATAACTAAATTTTACCACGTCTCCCTCCCCGGACGCTTTGAAAGCAGGAGGGCCCACGTCTCCCCTCCAGAGTTTTTGAGGGGCCCGCGTCTCCCCTCCAAAAGGGCAGGACGTTTGAGTTTTCAAAGGCAACTCCCCACGTCTCCCTCCTCCAGCAACTCCCCACGGCGCAGAGGGGTTTTCTTCCACGCCCGAGTAACTCCTCCTATTCCATTGCCGCTCCATCTTCCTCCCTCTGCCTCCCTCCTCATTCCATTGCTGCTCCATCTTCCTCCCTCTACCTCCCTCTGCCTCCAGCATCAAGTAACTCACCTTTGCCTCCACCATCGCTGGCCAGGAGGGCAATGGCGGAGGAATCGTGGAGCAACTCCCCTCCGTCTGCCAAGAGAATGGCGGAGGCATCGTGGAGCAACTCCTCCGTCACATCAAGCATCACCATGGTGAGGCGTCTAGCAAGGAGTCGCTGGTGGTCGGCAGACGACGTTCGGTCCCAGGCGAAGCGGGACTACACCGTGCCGCTCAAGGTTGATATCCACTGAAGGAGCCGCTGGATGTCGTATGCACCAAGCAATCCGCACAAGCCGACAAGATGATCTGCAAGATGAGGAGGAGGCTCGGCGGCATGCTTTCTCGGAATATCGGCGTTGATGTCGAGTATACCAGGGAAGAAAAACCTCCGCAAATTGCTGCAGTTCTGCGATTATGCGTGGAGGATCTCGTCTGGTATACCACATCACCAAGGGCAACCAAATGGTAAAAACATCCAGTTCTGAAGTAGTTTTTGGTGATCATACAGAATGTTGTCTACAAGTTTTGGTGATCATTTAGTAGCTATTATGAATGTTGTCTTGTAATGCAAAAGATTGCAAAAAAATACATCATTGAGATGTTATGCTTGCTGTTTTGATCATACATGAATGTTGTCTTGTAGTTGTTGTGATCATTTAGTAGTTGTTGTGATCATACTGTTTTAACTGAATTTTGGTGAATCGAAGATGCTATTTTAACTGAATTTTGCTTCAACTGAACACATTTTAATTTAGTTTCTGAAGTTTTTGAAGTAGATGAATTTGAATGCTAAAGATTATTTTGATGCAGGCCCAAGGAACTCCGCCCGCTCCTGCAGGAGAAGAAGCTGTACACCTTTGTTGGCTTCTCGTGACCGAGGCGACAAGGAGAAGCTGAAGTTGTCTGATTTGGAGATCAACCCGACAAGGACGGCGACTTGCAGCGCATAAATGGAGAGTTCAAACAATGGAAAGAGGTGGCAGTCTTTGGCTGAGTTTGCAGCCAGCCTCATCCACCCATCCTACTCAAAAATGAAGCGTAAGATCGACAGAATTCAGACCACCTACTATGGGGGACAGCCCATCGCCAAACAAGCTCATCGAGTACGCCGCTTGAAAGATGCGTCGTCACCTCTGAGGCATGGAAGAAAATCGAAATCACCAAAGAAGGTTTCGAAGCTCGCAAGAGGCGGAGGATCATTGGGATGACCCTACCATCGGGGATATTGAGTTGTTTGTGGTATTGGGATGACCCCTACTCATGTCTCATTTTGTAGTTATGTGGTTCAACAAGTTTGCTTTTGTTATGTTGAACAAGTTTGCTTTTGTTATGTTGAACAAGTTTGCTTTTGTAATGATGAACAAGTTTGCTCTGGTTGTCAGTTGACATCATCTCCTCGCTGAGCATGGTTTAGTTTTAACTTATCTATTTATTATTTAGGCAGAGCTATTCAGGCATGGAATATATAATCATCCTTATGGTGAGTATCGCAATGTTTTTAGCTTCCAAGTTTCTAATGACACATGATCTTTCCAACCACATAACTTAACTGCAAACATTTCCCACAGAATTGTAGTTACACATTCCAACCAATACCTGCAGGTTGTAATTTCATCTTGAATGACCATCAATGACTAAGTGAAGCAAATAATTGCTATGCATTTCTTGGCACGCGAGAAGGAAGAGGGGAGAGGAGGCGGAGCTCACCGGGGAGGCGCAAGGAGGCCCTGCGACAGCTTAGTAGCAACAGAGGTGGCCGAAGTTGAGGAAGACAACGGCGACCTGAGGAAGAAGAGGTGGAGGGGGGTGGAGGGGTCGAGCGCCGTCAAGGCTGGTTCCGCAGCTCGCCCGCCCAGTGTTGAAGCAGATTCTGCCCGCCGCCTTGCCTGTCGCCTCGCACGCAGTGGAGCTCGAGGGCTGGGAAGGCGAGGGAGGGGTGGGTGGGTGCGGTGAAGGCGAGGGAGGTGGATTGGGAGCAGGCAGCGATGGGGGGCAGGGCAGGCTGACCAGGGGCGGCGGAGAGACGGAGGCGCGCGGGGTGGCGGGCGTGGCGTGGGTCAGGGCAACAGCGTGGTGGATCTGGTGGCGAGGAGAGAGGGTCGAGGGGATCTGGCAAGTAGAGGGAGGGAGGATAGCTAGGGAGGGTTCTAATGGCGCACTGGCCCGTCGTGCGCCATAAGTATGACTATTCTAATGGCGCACCACCCTCGGTGCGCCATTAGAATTTTGTTTTAATCTAGCCCACTAACCATATCTACAACCTAACCCCTACTACAACAAAACCCACCCACTACCCCGATTTGGTCAAGACGTTAAAGCACACACACCAGGAGGTCCTGGTTTGATTCCTGTGCTCCCCAATATTTTTTTATGCATTTTAAATGCTGTTTTTTATATTTATTTGTGTTTAAATATGTTCAAACTTGTTTAAATCATAACAGTAATATTTTTTATAAAAACAGTAATATTTTTAAAAATATGTTCAAATTTCTTACTTGTAAATATCATTGGCGGCGGTGGAGCGGGGAGGAGTGCGGGGATCGAGATCAAGATGGAGGGAATCGAGATCAAGATGGAGGATCGAGATCAAGTGTCCTCATGAATTCAAAAAGTGCCCATGAAATTTAAAAATATTCATGATATCAAAAAGTGCCCATGAAATACAATCAAGAAATGAAGACTACGATTTAAATACAATCGATCTTAGCTAGCTATCTGCTCACAATCTTCTTGCCCTTCTTTTTCGCAAATGGAGTTCCTCTGTGGAGCAGGCGTCCCTTAGGTAGGGTGGTCCTGCTTCTTCTTGTGGTGTGTGTCTGCTAATTCGCCATTAAATGCGTCATGTCCGATCTTGGTCGCAGTACTTGTCGAAGTCTTGCTCATTGGCTACTCCATCCATTCCGATGATCTTCCTTTTGCCTCTCCTCACGACAACACGACTGGGCTTTGGCGGGTCGGTAATGAAGAAGCATTGGTCCACTTGGGAAGCCAGTACCCATGGCTCATTTTTGGCGGTGACGTTTGCGCCCGCGGTCTTGGATTTGGCTTCGGGTATAAGCATGACTGGGCTTTGGCATAGTGCGCCACTAGTAGGTTTGCAAAAAAGTAAAAAAAAATTATATACTAATGGCGCACGGTCTTGGTCGTGCGCCATTACTAGTTCTAACTAGTAATGGCGCACTTTGCCATCCCTGCACCATTAGTTTGTATGGAAAAATGGAAAAAAATCAATAGTAGTGGCGCACCGTGAGCACGGTGCGCCATTAGTGTCTTCCACACTAATGGCGCACGAGCAACCAACAGCGCCATTAAGAGTATAGTAGTGGCGCACTACTTACCTGGTGCGCCATTAGAATCAGTCCTATCTATAGCCCTTTTCCTTGTAGTGAGGGTGGGGTGGGGAAAATTTATTATGTTTCGAAAGGTTCCTTAAAATCTTTGTAAATGTCCTTGGATGTAGCATTTTTGTTTTCATGTTGTTTCTTCATCCAAAAAGGAACATTCACATTTTCTGCAGATAATTTCATAAATTCTTAGCATGAAATTTTGAAACCACTTTGCACTACATATTTTTTCCTTACCAACTCTTACAAAAAACATCTGTAAACCAACTGGTAACTAGTCCCTACTTTGACATGCATGTAACACGTTCCTAGGCCAGTATACATTCCAGGGCATTTTGTATTGTATGATTTTCATGATAATCTGGGGGATTAGAATTCTTAGAAAAAATTGCATGTCAATTGTTTGGATTGTATAACTGCACTCATCATAATTTTCTTCCGATAATTCTGTTGTAATAATCTATTGCAAAGAATTAAATCCATTGAATTATATACTCAGAACCCATCATACACTCGGCATACAAGCAAATTCCAATTGTGTATGTGTCATCTGACAACCTGAACCAGCTCTTTGCCGTTCCAACCCTGTGCGCCATTTTCTTCAGGAAAGCCATTTCTCAAGCTTAGTTTATCACACTTTTTTTGAACCAAAAACCATAGAACAATCGTTCTATGGTAAATATATTAAAAGGTTAAAAAAATATGTACAGGAGTCCCAATATTACAACAGACTTAGCCTAACCAACTCCAGTTTTAGTGAAGCCTTGAGGTAACATAAGATTTAAGTTAAAAACTGATCAATCCAGCTAGAAAGCCTATCTGAAAATTTATCCTTGATCTTGTGCTTAATCAGAAGCATGTCTGAACGAAAGCAAGCTCTCCAAGATATGACTGAAGTAGGAATAGCCCTGAAAATTACTCCATTTCTCTGCATCCAAATGTTCCAGCAGCCCATAATGATAACTTCCATGGCAAAAGCGGTGGGGAGGGCTTGTGTGGAAAGCATGACCTCATCAAAAACCGAAATGCCCTTGTTTCTCTAGCCAAGAATAGTGTTCCAACAGTTGAGTGCAAAATCACAATCCCAGAATAGATTCATTGCAGTTTCCATGGTGTGTGTTTGACAAAGCACATAGTCATATGAGGGCAGGTAAAAGGATTTCCTGTGAAGCAGATTTCTTGAATTAACTCTGTCATGCAGCAGCAACCAAAAGAAGATTTTGTATCTGAGCATAGTAGCACTTTTCCACATTTTCTTGACGATGGGGGGAGCCAAGTCCCCTTTTGTCAATTATCTGTACATCTTCATGGATGAGAAAGATGTGCCCCAGGGATAAATCCATTTATCAGGTGAAGAAGTGAGCAGAGATTGATGTGCCACCATCTGAAGCTCTTGAAGCTATTTATGAGCCTAGACTCTTAGAGGTGTATGGAAGTTGCCCACCAAGTCAACAAATTGAAAGAATTCTTGCAGACAATTCATTTCATTGTGAGTAAATGAATAGAACTCGGGATATTTGTCTTTGAGTGCTCCATGCCCCAGTTACCATGCCAAAACATAATAGAATCTCCCTGTCCAAGTTGGCCTTTGGCTATCACACTTTTCCACCAGAAGGAACCAACACGTCGACTAGTGAGCACACCTCCAGGGTAATAAGACACCCAGATTAGCTTTACCCATGCAAATCTTCATGATTGAGAAATTTATGAAGGTGCTTCATAAGGAGACATTTGTTATGGATTGCAATGGTGAGCACACCAAGGCCCCCCTGATCCTTGAGGGTGCAGACCTTTTCCCATGATATCAATGTTGTGCCTCTATCCTCCATGCCATACTTTCTCCAAAAACAATGCCTGAGGTATTTGTTGATCTGTTCTACGAAGCCCATTGGTAAATACAGGGTGCTCATGAAGAAAGTAGGCAAGCTGGTGAAAACTGACTTGATGAGTGTGAGTTTATCCCCATAAGACGGAAAAGTAGAACAACCAGAGAGCCTCCTATCAATTCTCTTTAGAACTGGAACAAAGTCATCCAATTTTGGTTTAGTGAGGCTCAAGGGCAATCCAAGATATGTGAAAGGAAAACCTCCAGTAACACATCCTAGCCTGTTTGCTAAGGCTTGTAATTTTGAGTGGCTGGTATTAATTGGTACCATGACAGATTTCTCATAGTTGACCCTCAGACCAGTGAAAATAGAGAAGTGAAGGAGCAAGCTTTTCAGTTGTTCTAGCTGTGCTTCATTTGCGGGCGTGATTATAACTTTATCATCAGCATACTAAATCATCGGGAAATCAGGGTAAGGTTGGTGCTCCAGAGGCTTCCTAATCAGGTTGTTATGCATAGCTTCATTGAGAATTGATTGCAAGATATCAGCTGCCAAAACAAAGATAAGGGGGATACATGATCTCCCTATCTGACCTTTTGCACAAAAAACTGTTTCCCTGGTACCCCATTGAGAAGAACAGAAGAAAACCCAGAGGAAAAAATCATGTTCATCCACATAAGCCGCCTTGTACCAACGCCTCTTCAGTGAGAATATTCCTGATTGTTTCGTGCTCTATGAGGTCAAAAGCTTTCTCAAAATCCAGTTTTATTACAATGAGTTATTTCCCAGAGGATTTCCATTGATTGATGTATTCATAAGTCCAAGCTAAACAATCTTGAATTGATCTTGATTTTAAGAAGCCATATTGAGTTGTATGGACAAGCTTCAAAATAACTGATAGCAACCTCTTTGCTAGCAGCTTGTTGATGATCTTGATTTAGCAATTCAGTAGAGAAATAGGCCTAAAGTCATTGGAAGTAATTGGAGCATCCTTTTTAGGAATGAGAGTAATGAATGATGAGTTGATGCTTTGCAAGCTAATTCTGCCATGATAAAAGTCCTAAATCAATTCATAGAAATCTAAAGCGATAATATCCCAGCAATGCTTCACAAAGTTGGTGTTGAAACCATATGGCCCAGGTGCTTTGTCAGGTGGCAGCTCTTTGATTACCTGATCAATTTCTTCTTTGGAAAAAGAAGTCTCCGACATGGAAAGATCCACATCTCTATGAAGAGAACTCTCTAAATTTAGAGGATTAAAAGTTGGGATGTAAGTGTTCAAATTTTGTTCTTGAAGGCATGATGAAGAATATTTGCTTTAGAGCTCTGATCTTTGAAAGAATTGCCAAACTCATCTTGGAGGCAATCAATATGATTTACTCTATATTTAATTGTGGCCTTGGCTTTAAAATACTGAGAATTAGCCTCCCAAAACTTTACCCACCAAATAGTGGCCCTCTGCTGCCAATAAATTTTCTGAAGCTGTAGAAGATGCATGAGATGCTGCTTTAGAAAATTACTACCGTTGTTTTCAACATTAGACCGGTTCCTGAAATCCTCAATGGTGTCAAAGAACAGAATTACTTCATTGGTAGCCCTGATTGTGCTACTCAATTGAGAGATGTTTCGCCCAAAGCTCCAAACCTTTTCTAAGCATGTTAAATTTGGCTGTAATTCTCTTTGCACTATCTTGAATATGCAGAGGGATCTCCCAATTTTGCTTGAAAGTGTCTTTGAATCCCTGTATTTGCAGCCAATAATTATCAAATCTGAAGATATTTGCCTTGGGAATATGTGTGCCAATCTGAATTAAGCAAGGGATATGATCAGATACTGGTTTAGCCAAAGGATGCACAATAGTGTGTGGGTATTGTGAAGTCCAGGCTTCAGATGTAAAAACCCAATCCAGTTTTTCCAAAAGAGGGGCAGTCTGCATGTTATTCCAAGTGAAGTTTCTTCCTTTCAGAGGAATTTCCACCAAAGCAAGGGCATTGATAGCCTCATTGAACTTCATCATATCAAAGAAGTTGCCACCAGATCTGCTCCTATTATTAGGGTATCTGATATAAGTAAAATCTCCCATGATAATCCATTGCATATCATCAGGCATGTGAATGTGCTTAAACCAATCTAAAAACCTTTCCCTTGCCTCTCCTTGACAGGGACCATAGATGTTGGTGAGAATCCACACATCTCCAGATATCTTGGAAACAAATTTAATGGATAGTGACAAATCATTAGAGAATAAAGTTTCTCCATCCAAAAGGTTACCATTCCATGCCACCTGGAGGCCACCAGAGGCACCAATAGAAAGAAGAATCAAATTTGTTGATCCTATTGGGGCAAAAATCCTTGAGATATCTCTGATCGAAAGACTCCTTTTTGGTTTCCTGAAGGAAAATAATGTCAGCACTTGCCTCCCCATTTTTATTTCTTCAACAAGCCATTTACCACTGTCATTAAGACCTCTAATATTCCAGTTTCTATTCATGGAAAACAAACATCATGCTCTAGATCTAGAATAAAAATCTTGTAAGAACTTCTACTGTCTGTGCCACATGCATGAACAACCACTTCACAGATCTTCAGATAACAAGGGAGGAACATGTCCACATCATATAGAGACATACATAAGCAGAACCAACATAACAATAATGAGCAAACAAGTCCCAGATGAGAATAATATCCTGATACATGCCAATCTGACAAAAGCTCCCACAGAGCAACAACGTTCCAACATCTACTGTTATCCATTTTTAACATAAGAAAGAACTGAAAGCTACTAATAAGACTGAAGAAACTAGGAAACCCTAGGTCTTGAAGACAGGATTCTTCTTGGACACCACTTTTGCTAGCTTGCTTGCTCGCCTTCTTCCTTTTCTGCTGATGCAACATCTCCTCAGTGCAATCCTTAGCATCAACCTTGCAAAAGGAGACATAGAGATTTTTAACAACCCTTGTTGGCATTGCAGGAGGAGAAAAGGAATAGGAAAAACAATATTTATCCTGACATGATTGTCTCTTAAACCATTTATTAATTTCATGAAGCCTGTAGCTCCTCCTCACCTTAGTTTCAACCAGAAGGGCTTTGTCCTTTCTATTTCTATGAGCATGGACCACGGATCTGCTTGCTGCTGGATGAGCTGGAGTTGATTCAACATCCTTAGCCTGAGGAGTAGAAATGTTGATGTTAGAGGAAACTTCCTGTTCAACAAGAGCATGATTGCAAATGACCCTTGCATTAGTAATGCACTTTTCAGGTAACACAAAAGGGACAGTAGCTTGATTATTGGAGACCTCAAGGATATAAGTCCACAACTGAGATACTAAAAGTGCTTTGGCCCATTCAAAATTATCAGGAGTTAAAAGAGCCACAATAATAAACTTGCACCATTCAGATGGTACCTGCACTACCTTGTCAGTTGGAGCAGCAGGTGCAAAATGTTTGTTCTAGAGATCCATTCCTTCTTTTGAGAGAAAATCCAGTTCTTGGCCTACAGAGGTATCATGTGGAAGCAATAGTTTATGATGTGGATCCAAACTATCCTGCATTTAAGTTGTACTAGCAGTAGAAAGAGCTTTGAAAACAGGATTGGCAAAACCAAGGGGAGCACTCAAGTTGTTGTCTTCAGAGATACTGTTACCTTCAGATTCAGTTGCTGCAGTGAGATCTGGTAGCTGCTGAGCATGGAGGGGGGTAGGGTCCACGTGAGAATTGTCCTGATGCTGCAGAGCAAGACCCTTTTCTACAGTCATACCCAAAGTTGGTTCTGCAGAAATAATAGTGTTGGGGAACGTAGTAATTTCAAAAAAATTCCTACGAACACGCAAGGATCATGGTGATGCATAGCAACGAGAGGGGAGAGTATTGTCCACGTACCCTCGTAGACCGTAAGCGGAAGCGTTATGACAACGCGGTTGATGTAGTCGTACTCACGATCCAACCGATCCAAGTACCGAACGTACGACACCTCCGAGTTCAGCACACATTCAGCTCGATAACGATCCCCGGACTCCGATCCAGCAAAGTGTCGGGGATGAGGTCCGTCAGCATGACGTTGTGGTGACGATGATGATGCTCTACCGGCGCAGGGCTTCGCCTAAACTCATGACGATATGACCGAGGTGGAATATGGTGGAGGGGGCACCGCACGGCTAAGGAACGATCCGTAGATCAACTTGTGTGTCATGGGGTGCCCCTGCCCCAGATATAAAGGAGGGAGGGAGGTGCGGCGGCCCCAAGGGGTGCACTGGAGGAGTCCTACTCCCACCAGAGTAGGTCTCCCCCTCTTGCCTTGTTGGAGAAGGAAAGGGGAGGGAAAGAGGAAAGAGGCGCCGCCCCACTTCCTTGTCCTATTCGGACTAGGGGAGGGGGCGCCCTGCCCGGCCGGCCTCCTCTTCTCCCTCATGGCCCACTAAGGCCCATTATCCCCGGGAGGGTTCCGGTAACCCCGGTGTTCCAAGAAATCGATTTCACCGGAACCATTCCGATATCCAAATATAGGCTTCCAATATATCAATCTTTATGTCTCAACCATTTCGAGACTCCTCGTCATGTACGTGATCACATCCGGGACCCCGAACAATCTTCGGTACATCAAAACTTATAAACTCATAATAAAACTGTCATCGTAACGTTAAGCGTGCGGACCCTACGGGTTCGAGAACTACGTAGACATGACTTAGAACTATTCTCGGTCCATAACCAATAGCGGAACCTGGATGCTCATATTGGTTCCTACATATTCTACGAAGATCTTTATCGGTCAAAACCGCATAACAACATACGTTGTTCCCTTTGTCATCGGTATGTTACTTGCCCGAGATTTGATCGTCGGTATCCAATACCTAGTTCAATCTCGTTCTTTGGCAAGTCTCTTTACTCGTTACGTAATGCATCAGTCCGTAACTAACTCATTAGCTACATTGCTTGCAAGGCTTATAGTGATGTGCATTACCGAGAGGGCCCAGAGATACCTCTCCGACAATCGGAGTGACAAAACCTAATCTCGAAATACGGCAACCCAACATGTACCTTTGGAGACACCTGTAGTACTCCTTTATAATCACCCGATTCGTTGTGACGCGTTTGGTAGCACCCAAATGTTCCTCCGTAAACGGGAGTTGCATAATCTCATAGTTACAGGAACATGTATAGGTCATGAAGAAAGCAATAGCAATATACTAAACAATCAAGTGCTAGGCTAACGGAATGGGTTATGTCAATCACATCATTCTCCTAATGATGTGATCCCATTAATCAAATAACAACACAGGTCTATGGTTAGGAACCATAACCATCTTTGATTAATGAGCTAGTCAAGTAGAGGCATACTAGTGACTATATGTTTGTCTATGTATTCACACATGTATCATGTTTCCGGTTAATACAATTCTAGCATGAATATTAAACATTTATCATGAAATAAGGAAATAAATAATATATTTATTATTGCCTCTAGGGCATATTTCCTTGATCTCCCACTTGCACTAGAGTCAATAATCTAGTTCACATCATCATGTGATTCAACACTAATATTCACATCTGTATGTGATTAACACCCATAGTTCACATCGTCATGTGACCAACACCCAAAGGGTTTACTAGAGTCAATAATCTAGTTCACATCGCTATGTGATTAACACCCAAAGAGTACTAAGGTATGATCATGTTTTGCTCGTGAGAGAAGCTTAGTCAGCAGTCTGCATCACATTCAGAGCCGTATGTATTTTGCAAATATTCTATGTCTACAATGCTCTGCACGGAGCTACTCTAGCTAATTGCTCCCACTTTCAATATGTATCCAGGTTGATACTTAGAGTCATCTGGATCAGTGTAAAAAGCTTGCATTGATGTAACTCTTTACGACGGGCTCTTTTATCACCTCCATAATCGAGAAATATTTCCTTAGTCCTCACTAAGGATGTTCTTGACCAATGTCCAGTGATCTACTCCTAGATCACTATTGTACTCGCTTGCCAATTACCGTGCAAGGTATATAGTAGGTGTGGTACATAGCAGAGCATACTTTATAGAACCTATGAGTGAGGCATAGGGAATGACTTTCATTCTCTTTTCTATTTTCTGCCGTGGTCGGGATTTGAGTCTTACTCAATTTCACATGTTTGCAACACAGGCAAGAACTTTTCTTTGACTGTTCCATTTTGAACCACTTCAAAATCATGACAAGGTATGTACTTATTGAAAAACTTATCAAGCGTCTTGATCTATCTCAATATATCTTGATGCTCAATATGTAAGTAGCTTTACTGAGGTCTTTCTTTTAAAGAACTCCTTTCAAATACTCCTTTATGCTTTCCAGAAAAATTATACATCATGTCTGATCAACAATATGTTACTCACATATATTTATCAAAAGGCGGTAGTGCTCCCACTCACTTTATTGTAAATACAGGCTTCACCGCAAGTCTGTATAAAACTATATGCTTTGATCAACTTATCAAAGCGTGTATTCCAACTCTGAGATGCTTGCACGAGTCCATAGATGGATCGCTTGAGCTTGCACATTTTGTTAGCTCCTTTAGGATTGACAAAACCTTCTGGTTGCATCATATACAACTCTTCTTTAATAAATCCATTAAAGAATGTTGTTTGGACATCCATTTGCCAGATTTCATAAAATGTGGCAATTGCTAACATGATTACATACAGGACTTAAGCAACGCTTAGAGTTGAGAAAATCTCATTGTAGTCAACACCTTGAACTTGTCGAAAACCTTTTGCAACAAGTCGAGCTTTGTAGATAGTAACACTACTATCAGTGTCCGCCTTCCTCTTGAAGATCCATTTATTTAACTTGACTTGCTGATCATTAAGCAGGTCAACCAAAGTCCCCACTTTGTTCTTATATATGGATCCTATCTCAGATTTTATGGCCTCAAGCCATTTCGCGGAATCTGGGCTCATCATCGCTTCCTCATAGTTCGTAGGTTCATCATGGTCTAGTAACATGACTTCTAGAATAGGATTACCGTACCACATTGGTGCGGATCTTATTTTGGAAGACCCACGAGGTTCGATAGTAACTTGATCTCAAGCTACATGATCATCATCATTAGCTTCCTCACTGATTGGTGTAGGAATCACAGGAACTAATTTCTGTGATGAACTACTTTCCAATTCGGGAGAAGGTACAATTACCTTATCAAGCTCTACTTTCCTCCCACTCTTCTTTCGAGAGAAACTTCTTCTCTAGAAAGGATCCATCTTAGCAACGAATAACTTGCCTTCGGATCTGTGATAGAAGGTGAACCCAATAGTTACCTTTGGGTATTCTATGAAGACGCACTTTTCCAATTTGGGTTCGAGCTTATCAGGTTGAAACCTTTTCATGTAAGCATCGTAACTCCAAGCTTTAAGAAACGACAGCTTAGGTTTACTGCTAAACCATAGTTCATACGGTGTCATCTCAACGGATTTAGATGGTGCCCTATTAAATGTGAATGCAGCTGTCTCTAATGCATAACCCCAAAACGATAGTGGTAAATCGGTAAGATACATCATAGATCGCACCATATCCAATAAAGTCTTGATTCTGACGTTCGGACACACCATTATGGTGTGGTGTTCCATGTGGCGTGAGCTGTGAAACTATTCCACTTTGTTTTAATTGAAGACTAAACTCGTAACTCAAATATTCATCTCCACGATCAGATCGCAGAAACTTTATTTTCTTGTTACGATGATTTTCCACTTCACTCTGAAATTCTTTGAACTTTTCAACTATTTCAGACTTATGTTTCATCAAGAAGATATACGCATATCTGCTCAAATCATCTGTGAAGGTCGAAAATAATGATACTTGCCACGGGCATCAACACTCATTGGATCGCATACATTGGTATGTATTATTTCCAACAAGTCGTTAGCTCGTTCCATTGTTCCGAGAACGGAGTTTTAGTCATCTTGCCCAAAAAGCACGGTTCACAAGCATCAAATGATTCATAACCAAGTGATTCTAAAATCCATCTTTATGGAGTTTCTTCATGCGTTTTACCCCGATATGACCCAAACGGCGATTACCACAAATAAGTTGCACTATCATTATTAACTTTGCATCTTTTGGCATCAATATTATGAACATGTGTATCACTACGATCGAGATCCAACAAACTATTTTCATTGGGTGTATAACCATCGAAGGTTTTATTCATGTAAACAGAACAACAATTATTCTTTAACTTTAAATGAATAACTGTTTTGCAATAAACATGATCAAATCATATTCATGCTCAACGCAAACGCTAAATAACATTTATTTGGCTTTTAACACTAATCTCGAAAATATAGGGAGTGTGTGATGATGATCATATCAATCTTGAAACTATTTCCAACACTCATCGTCACTTCCCTCAACTAGTCTCATTTATTATGTAACTCCCTGTTTGAGTTACTAATCTTAGCAACCGAACAAGTATCAAATACTCGAGGCTACTATAAACACTAGTAAGGCACACATCAAACACCTGTATATCAAATATACCCTTGTTCACTTTGCCACCCTTCTTATCTACCAAATATTCAGGTCATTTCGCTCCCAAAGGATCATTTCCTTTGCAGAGAAGCACTTTCGAGTTTCAGGCTTTGGTCCAGCTTTGGGCTTCTTCGCGGGAGCGACAACTTGCTTGTCATTCTACTTGAAGTTCCCTTTCTTCCCCTTTGCCCTTTTCTTGAAACTAGTTGTCTTGTCAATCATCAAGACTTGATGCTCTTTTCTTGAATTCTACCTTCGTCGATTTCAGCATCACGAAGAGCTTGGGAATTACTTTTGTCATCCCTTGCATATTATAGTTCATCACGAAGTTCTACTAACTTGGTGATGGTGACTAGAGAATTCTGTCAATCACTATCTTATCTGGAAGATTAACTCCCACTTGATTCAAGCGATTGAAGTACCTGCATAATCTGAGCACATGCTCACTAGTTGAGCGACTCTCCTCCATCTTTTAGCTATAGAACTTGTTGGAGACTTCATATCTCTCAACTCGGTATTTGCTTGAAATATTAACTTCAATTCTGGAACATCTCATATGGTCCATGACGTTCAAAATGTCTTTGAAGTCCCGATTCTAAGCCGTTAAGCATGGTGCACTAAACTATCAAGTATTCATCATATTGTGCTAGCCAAACGTTCATAACGCCCGCATTTGCTCCTGCAATAGGTCATCACCTAGCGGTGCATTAAGGACATAATTCTTCCAGGCAGCAATGAGGATAATCCTCAGATCACGGATCCAATCCGCATCATTGCTACTAACATTTTTCAATACAATTTTCTCTAGGAACACATATAAAAACATAGGGAAGCAAAAACATAAGGAAGCAACAACGCGAGCTATTGATCTACAACATAATTTGCAAAATACAACCAGGACTAAGTTCATGATAAATTTAAGTTCAATTAATCATATTACTTAAGAACTCCCACCTAGATAGACATCCCTCTAATCTTCTAAGTGATTACGTGATCCATATTAACTACACCATGTACGATCGTCACGTGAGATGGAGTAGTTTCAACGGTGAACATCAATATGTTGATCATATCTTCTATATGATTCACGTTCGACCTTTCGGTCTCCGTGTTCCGAGGCCATATTTGTTATATGCTAGGCTCGTCAAGTTTAACCTGAGTATTCCGCGTGCGCAACTGTTTTGCACCCGTTGTATTTGAACGTAGAGCCTATCACACCCGATCATCACGTGGTGTCTCAGCACGAAGAACTTTCGCAACGGTGCATACTCGAGGAGAACACTTCTTGATAATTTTTAGTGAGAGATCATCTTAAAATGCTACCGTCAATCAAAGCAAGATAAGATGCATAAAGGATAAACATCACATGCAATCAATATAAGTGATATGATATGGCCATCATCATCTTGTGCTTGTGATCTCCATCTCGAAGCACCGTCGTGATCACCATGTCGTCACCGGTAGCGACACCTTGATCTCCATCGTAGCATCGTTGTCGTCTGCGCCAATCTTATGCTTCTCGACTATCGCTACCGCTTAGTGATAAAGTAAAGCATTACGGCGTTGCATTTCATACAATAAAGCGACAACCATATGGCTCCTGCCGATTGCGATAACCGGTTACAAAACATGATCATCTCATACAATAAAATATAGCATCACGTCTTGACCATATCACATCACAACATGCCCTGCAAAAACAAGTTAGACGTCCTCTACTTTGTTGTTGCAAATTTTACGTGGCTGCTACGGGCTGAGCAAGAACCGTTCTTACCTAACGCATCAAAACCACAACGATAGTTTGTCAAGTTGGTGCTGTTTTAACCTTCGCAAGGACCGGGCGTAGCCACACTCGGTTCAACTAAAGTGAGAGAGACAAACACCCGCCAGTCACCTTTAAGCACGAGTGCTCGCAACGGTGAAACCAGTCTCGCGTAAGCGTACGCGTAATGTCGGTCCGGACCGCTTCATCTCACAATACCGCTGAACCAAAGTATGACATGTTTGATACGCAGTATGACTTGTATCGCCCACAACTCACTTGTGTTCTACTCGTGCATATGACATCTACGCATAAAACCAGGCTCGGATGCCCTTTGTTGGGGAACGTAGTAATTTCAAAAATTTCCTACGAACACGCAGGATCATGGTGATGCATAGCAACGAGAGGGAAAGTATTGTCCACGTACCCTCGTGAGACCGTGGCGGGCGTTATGACAACGCGGTTGATGTAGTCGTGTCTTCACGATCCGACCGATCCAAGTACCGAACGTACGGCACCTCCGAGTTCAGCACACGTTCAGCTCGGTAACGATCCCCTGACTCCGATCCAGCAAAGTGTCGGGGATGAGTTCCGTCGACCGCGACAGCGTGGTGGCGATGATGATGCTCTACCGCGCGAGGCTTCGCCTAAACTCCGCGACGATATGACCGAGGTGGAATATGGTGGAGGGGCACCGCACCACGGCTAAGGAACGATCCGTAGATCAACTTGTGTGTCATGGGTGCCCCCTGCCCTCGTATATAAAGGAGGGAGGGAGGTGCGGCCGACCCAAAGGGAGTGCGCTGGAGAGTCCTACTCCCACCGGGAGTAGGACTCCCCCCTCTTGCCTTGTTGGAGAAGGAAAGGGGGGAGGGGAAAGAGGAAAAGGAGGCGCCGCCCCTGTAACGCCCCGGATTCGATGCGCCAGGTGTCCGTCAGTTATTCGTCGTTGTTGCCATGTCATTTGCTTGCGTGTTGCATTTCGTTTTGCAATCCGGCGCTCCTATGCCCTCCGGCGTCCCCCTCTTCTCTCTTTTCGTGAGTGGGTGTTAAACGTTCTTGGAATGGACCGAGCCTTGCCAAGTGGCCTTGGTATAGCACCGGTAGACCGCCTGTCAAGTTTTGTGCCATTTGGAGGTGGTTTGGTACTCCAACGGTTAACCGGGTAACCGCAAACCCCCCTCTCTCCTTGCAGCCCAACACCCCTTCTAAAGTGGCCCAAAACCCAGCAAACTCCCCTCCATGCTCTCGAGTTCGATCCACGATCGTGTGGTAACCGCTCCTCATTTGGACTCTCCTAGCTTCCTCTACCTATAAATATGTGTTCCTCGTCCAAATTCCGGATCATTTCCCCTAACCCTAGCAGATTCGTCCCGGCCGCCACGGACACGTCCGGCCACAGCCGGACACGTCCGGTCGCCCGATACCGCCGCCCGCCGCCCGGTGGCCTCGCTCACGCCGCCGCCTAGGCCCCCTCCGACTCGCCGCCTCCACTCCGGCCGCGCCACCCGGCCAGCGCCACCCCTGCCGAGCTGCCGCCCTTCGCCGCCCGATCGCGGTCGCCGCCCCGTCCTAGATCCGGACGGGTGGGATGAGATCCACCCGTCCCGGAACCAAACGCGCCCTCGCCCCGCCCGGATCTCCTCGTCCCGGATCCTCCTTGTCCCGTTTTCGGAGGGTAAAAATCCACCAAGTCCTTTTTCCTGTCATATTTTCATGCCATATTCATCATGACGTATCTCCGCATCCGTAGCTCCGTTTCGTCCGTGTAATATGTAAAATTGTTCGCCTCGACGCGTACATCATTTCATATCATTGCATCATTTTCATTTGAGCTCATATTGATGCCAGAAATGCTGCTAGAAGAGGGCTACGTGATGTTAGTTTCAGATTCTTATCAGAACATGCACTTTTGTCATTTTTGCCATGATTGATGGGTGCTTCCTATGAACTTGAGTCCTACATGTGTTTTGTAATATGCCACGCCATATTTACAGGGGTGTATTCCATGTATTTTTGTGATCTCTGTGGTGACTAGCACAAGCATGCAAACTAGGCTTCATGATGTTGCTGATTTCAGCCCCTGTTCTGCTGATATTTTTATGACATGTAAACTTGATGCTACAGAGAGATCCATGCTTATTTTGAGATACTTCATTAAGGATGTTTTGAACATATGGTTATTTTCTATCCATCCGTACCCTTGTTTGCAATTATGGAGTGCCATATCTTGAGTCAATCAAGCTCTACTTTTGCTATAAAATGTTCCTAGCAGATTGTTTACATGTTATTCAATTTTGCCCAGGTGGTTGTAGTTGATCCAAGCATGCTATGTTGTTGTTCTTGCCATGTCTAGCTTCTATTCCATGTCTAGTTGCTGGTTGTATGCTTAGTTGGTCATGCAATGCCTCGTAGTGAGTGCATCCAGCTCGTTAACATGCCTACTTGTTATCTGTTTATGCCATGCTCCAGTTTCACTGTCTGAATCTGTTTATGTTTTTGCTATGTTCACATGCTTGCAATTGTATTTTCTGATCCCTTTTGGCTCATGGTCAGTAAGGGACTTTTGTTCTATGCAATCGGTAGATTCATGCCATGCCTTTGTTTGCCATGATAAGTTCCTGTAACATGTTGTTTGATAGCTCTAAACATTGCAATCTGATGTTATTTCTGCTAAAGCCTGAAACTGTTATTATTTGCAATCTTGCCATGTGTTTGCGAGCATGTTCTAGTGATTTCTGGAGATAGCTCAGTGTTCATGTTTTGTCATGCTTTACCTGTACATCATGCCCACGTTGATGTCCTGTAGCATGTTGTTTTGATGCTTGCAATATGGCTAGTTGCTGTTTTGGACAGATTGTTGTCATGACTTGTATAGAGTGGATGTGTTGAACCGTTGCTCCGTTTTGAGTGTGCTCTATATGAAACTTGCTTGATTTTGCATGTAGTTTCATATTATAATGTTGGATCCTTGTTTTGAGGTGTTTGCTTGATGTTTGTATGCATTTTGCATCAATGCCATGTTTAACTTGTTTTGCTCATATCTTCTAAACTGTAGCTCCGAATCTAATGAACTTTATATGTAACTTAGAATTTCGTGTAGATCATCTTGGTGCATCTTAACTTGCTGTTTAACAACTTGAACTTAAGGTTTATTCAGATCTGGACCAATTTCGAAATATGCATATGAGGACTTACCGGAATTGTTCTATGTTGTTCCCGGCCTCATTTAAACTTGCTTTGATGTGTTGTTCTTGTTTGCATCATCTCTCGCCATGAGTAGCTTCATGTAGCTTGTCATGCATCATACTTGTTGTGCATCATGTCTTGTTCATGTGTGGGGTGTTTACCTTGTTGTGTGCTTCTTCTTGTTAGTTCCTGTTTCATTGCGATCGTGAGGATTCGTTCGTCTACGCTTGGTTCGGCTTCATCCGATCATCTTCTTCATGGACTCGTTCTTCTTCCTTGCGGGATTTCAGGCAAGATGACCGCTACCCTGGATATCACTACTATCATTGCTATGCTAGTTGTTTCGTTCTATCGCTATGTCAAGCTACCTATCACTTGTTCCTCAAGCCTCCCAAATTGCCATGTCGACCTCTAACCTTTTGCACCCTTCCTAGCAAACCGTTGTTTGGCTATGTTACCGCTTTGCTCAGCCCCTCTTATAGTATTGTTAGTTGCGGTGAAGATGAAGTTTGTTCCTTGTTGGAACATGGAGATGTTGTTCCTTGTTGGAACATGTTTACTTGTTGGGATATCACAATATGTCTTATTTAATTAATGCATCTATATACTTGGTAAAGGGTGGACGGCTCGGCCTTATGCATGGTGTTGTTCAAATCTTGCCGCCATAGTTTCCGTCATATCGGTATTATGTTCCCGTATTTAGCGTCCCTAACGCGGTCGGGTGATTTATGGGACCCCTTGGCAGTTCGCTTTGAATAAGACTCCTCCAAAGAAGGCCCAACATTGGTTTTACCATTTACCTCACCACCACCTACATTTCCCTTGGGAGTAATTAACCCAAGGGTCGTCTTTATTCAGCCCCCCCGGCCAATGCTTGTCTAAGTGTTGGTCCAAACTCGAGTGCTTTGTAGCGCCCCCTCAAGGAAACTTTGGGTCTGGTTTTAGTTGTATGCGGACTGCTCATCCGGTCGTGGCACGAGACGAGATACTGTGACTACTATCGGGATGTCGGCCTGACGCCGAGGTCTTGCTGGTCTTGTTTTATTGTTGTCGAAATGTCTTGTAGCCGGATTCCGAGACTGATCGGGTCTTCCCGGGGAGAAGGAATATCCTTCGTTGATCGTGAGAGCTTATCATGGGCTAAGTTGGGACACCCCTGCAGGGTATAAACTTTCGAGAGCCGTGCCCACGGTTATGTGGCAGATGGGAATTTGTTAATATCTGGTTGTAGTAAACCCGAAGTTGATCTTAATTAAAATACACCAACCGCGTGTGTAACCGTGATGGTCTCCTCTCGGCGGAGACCGGGAAGTGAACACGGTGTTGGAGTTATGTTTGACGTAAGTAGTTTCAGGATCACTTCTTGATCATTACTAGTTGGCGACCGTTCCTTTGTTTCTCTTCTCGCTCTCATTTGCGTTGGTTAGCCACCATATATGCTTATTCGCTGCTGCAACCTCACCACTTTACTCCTTCCTTACCCATTAAGCTTTGCTAGTCTTGATACCCATGGTAATGGGATTGCTGAGTCCTCGTGGCTCATGATTACTACACCACCGATTGCGGTACATGTTATGCGATGATCATGACGCGAGAGCGATGTTGCTTGTTTTGGAGTTCTTACGCTTCTTCGATCGAGGATAGGTTCGTGTCGGCAGCCTGGGCTAGCAGGGTGGATGTCGTTTGAGCTTCTGTTTATGTTTCATCCGTAGTCGGATGTTGATCTTGTATATGATGTTGATGTATTCTTGTGGCCTTTGTGCCTTATGTTTGTATCCCCATCTATTATGTAATGTTGATGTAATGATATCCACCTTGCAAAAGCGTTTCAATATGCGGGTCTATCCTTGGTGGGACCGTCGAGTTCCTTTTGGATAGGGTCGCATAATGGGCGTGATAAGTTGGTATCAGAGCCTCGACCGACCATAGGAGCCCCCTTGTTTGTTGGCCGTTGTTGAGTCTAGAAGAAAACTATTTTGAGTCTTAGGATTATATATATCGGAGAGTAGGATTCTTTTTACTCCTCAGTCCCTTCGTCGCTCTGGTGAGGCCTCCTGACGTAGATGTTTTGTCTTTCCTCTCCTCAAATTTCACGAAAAAAAATTAGGATCACGCGGGTATCTTGGGATCGTTCCGATAGTCTTGTGACGAGAACATTGTTCTTGGTGCCTCCTGACATTTAGGGGTTGTGGCAGTGTCCCGGGGAGTTGAGCTCCGAGGTGTTGTCGTCACAATTTTATCGTTGCAGTTCTGGAATACCTGAGTTTTGCCGACATCGAAAATCTCTTTTGTACAGTTGTTGGTGAGATAACCCCGATAACCCAGTACTGGGGCGAGTTCGGGAGTATTGCCATAGCTCGTATAACGGATGCTTTTCGAAGGTTGAGGTACACGATTTCCGAAGGTTTCTTGGTTATGTGTTGACGGATGGATACAGCTGGATCTAGGTATTGTTAGTTTGGGTGATATATTTTGTGTCCCCTGTATCCCCAACACCAGATTGCATAACCAGAAAGTTTTGGGAGTTTATAGGTGGGAATTCAAGTAGCTCCTAGAATATCTTTCCGACAGATGCATGATATGAGATTGGGTAAATCTCTATCATATGTATTTGTTCCGGCTTATTCTGCAAGCCAAATCCTTTGTTTTGTTTTATTTGCGGTATTCGAGTTGCTTCGAAGTCAAATGTTGAATCCATACCTTCCCTAAACGGTGTTCTCATATTTCTATGTGAATACTAATCCTTCTTGATCATCGAGGTCGTCATGTTAATTCTTTTCCCAACCGGCGTGCTTCTCTCAAGTGGATCCGATCATTTCAACGTTTGCAAGATCAATTCTAAGTTTTCTCAACGGTGTTTGTTTCATCCATCCCAAGTCGTCTTTGTTTTCCCGCCCTCCCACCCCTTTTTCTTCAAGGACTCGGATTTCTTAATCATGTATCCTTTTATTTGTGGGAAGTCTCTTCATTCTTTTCTTTCAATGTTCTTATCCGGTGATTTCCCATGAAGATGCTCAACAGTTTCAAGTTCATCATCCTTCATTGTTGTTTCTTCTCCGGTGGATCCAATTCAAGCTTTCGATATTCATCATATTCCTTTCCTTGTTGCAAATGCATTCTCTTGCCGATGCACCTCTTAATCATTCACTTCTCGCTATTCATTTGTTGCGAGTGTTGAAGATATCTCAGAAGGCTCGTCTTTTCATTCCAGATCCGTTCAAGTTATTTTGAGGTTGTTATCTCATTCAAGACATTTAATTCAACTGGTGCAATCTCTCTTTAAAATTGTTCAACGGTGTTTTCTTTTGAGTGGGCCCTAACCCACAGGTCTTTTTCCAGGATCTTACCTGGCTCTTCTAATTACTCCGGAGTTATTCTCAATTCTTTTCAAGTTGTGACGTCAGAATGGATTCCATCAGTCACATGCCTTCTCCAAGATCGCTTTCTAATTCTTTTCATCTTTGGGTCAACCCTTCCTCTTTTCATTCTTCCGGAGTATCTCATTAATTTTGGTGGTGTTTCTCGTCGTCATTTGAAGACCGAAGAAGAGTTCCTTCTAAATCTTGTCCATTCTCCCGGAGATTCATGGTGATAGCTCGATGTTATCCTATCTAATTGTTTCCAAATCGTGCAATTCTTTTCATCCATCCGAGTATTTCAGGAGTTACTTTCCGTCTCAATCATCCGGAGGCCATCTTTTCGGAAGATTTCTTCGTTCCAAGTTTTCAAAGTCGTTCTCCAATTATTCCATATTCGTGCCCCTTCGTTCGTCTCAATATTCTTCCGGTGCTGCGTTCAAGTATTCTTCTGTCAGTTCGCGATCTCTTTGTTCTCTTGCATTTTAATTCCCTCAAGTATCTCCGTGCTTCTCTAATTCTTCCCTGTGATTCATTCTCTTCGTCAGTCTTTTCCGAGTTCTAACGGTGGTTCGTTCAAGATTTCTTTTCCTTGTTTATCATATTAATCCATTCGTTCTTTTCAATCCTACCGGTGGTTCATGACGACCTTCTCAAGTTTGCGATATGTCACTTCTCAATTCTTTTTCAAGAAGAATAAGTAGTATGAAAAATCCATTGCTTGTCATCAATTAAATTTGATGAAGGATAAGCATACAATAAATCTTATTCTTATTTCCTCAAAGTGAGTAATCCCTTCCTTTGGAGTTTGTTCGTGATGAATAAATTCTAGTTCAAGTGTTTTCATCTTTTCTTTTCCGGAGTTCAATTTCCTCAGCCATTTCGTCGGAACCTCCATCTAAATCATCGCAATGCTCATCTTATTCTTTCATCCTTCAATTTTATCTCATCATCCTTTTGTCACCGGAGTTCTTCATGGTGGTTCTTCATGATTTAATTCATTCTTCAAGAGTTCATCAAGTTTCATTCCATCTTCTTAAGTTCATGTTCCATTCCTCCATGTTTTACCCGGAGTGCTGCCTAAATCCTTTCAGCCTTATTCGTTTCTTATCTCGTTCTAACTGAAGCGGTTTCAGAGTCTATCTTGATTCCGTGAGCTTTCGATTCTCGTCATTCTCGTCGTTCCTCTCGTTTTCTCGAGTGCTCTCGATTCTTTGCTTCTTCTCTTCAGTTCTTGTTTCACCTCATCCCTTTTTTTTCCCTTCCGTCTCGGTCCTAAGATCTCGGGACGAGATCTCTTGTTAGTGGAGGAGTGTTGTAACGCCCCGGATTCGATGCGCCAGGTGTCCGTCAGTTATTCGTCGTTGTTGCCATGTCATTTGCTTGCGTGTTGCATTTCGTCATGTCATCATGTGCATTTCATTTTGCATACGTGTTCGTCTCTTGCATCCGAGCCTTTTCCCCGTTGTCCGTTTTGCAATCCGGCGCTCCTATGCCCTCCGGCGTCCCCCTCTTCTCTCTTTTCGTGAGCGGGTGTTAAACGTTCTCGGAATGGACCGAGCCTTGCCAAGTGGCCTTGGTATAGCACCCGTAGACCGCCTGTCAATTTAAGTGCCATTTGGAGGTCGTTTGGTACTCCAACGGTTAACCGGGTAACCGCAAACCCTCCTCTCTCCTTGCAGCCCAACACCCCTTCTAAAGTGGCCCAAAACCCAGCAAACTCTCTTCCATGCTCTCGGTCGTTCGATCACGATCGTGTGGGCGAAAACAGCTCCTCATTTGGACTCTCCTAGCTCCCTCTACCTATAAATATGTGTTCCTCGTCCAAATTCCGGATCATTTCCCCCCTAACCCTAGCAGATTCGTCCCCGCCGCCACCGGACACGTCCGGCCACAGCCGGACACATCCGGGTCGCCCAACGCCGCCGCCCGCCGCCCGGTGGCCTCGCTCACGCTGCCGCCTAAACCCTCGACCTCGCCGCCTCCACTCGGCCGTCGCCCGGACCGCATGCGCCATCGGCCCCTCGCCGGGCTGCCGCCCTTCGCCGCCCGATCGCCGATCGCCGCCCGTCCTAGATCCGGACGGGTGGGATGAGATCCACCGTCCGGAACCAAACGCGCCTCGCCCGCCGGATCTCCTTGTCCCGTTTTCGGAGGGTAAAAATCCACTAAGTCCTTTTCCCTATCATATTTTCATGCCATATTCATCATGACGTATGTCTGCATCCGTAGCTCCGTTTCGTGCGTGTAATATGTCAAATTGTTCGCCTCGACGAGTACATCATTTCATCTCATTGCGTCATTTTCATTTGAGCTCATATTGATGCCCGAAATGCTGTTATAAGAGGGCTATGTGATGTTAGTTTCAGATTCTTATCAGAACATGCACTGTTGTCATTTTTGCCATGATTGATGGGTGCTTCCTATGAACTTGAGTCCTACATGTGTTTTGTAATATGACATGCCATCTTTACAGGGGTGTATGCCATGTATTTTTGTGATCTCTGTGCTGACTAGCACAAGCATGCAAACTAGGCTTCATGATATTGCTGATTTCAGCCCCTGTTTATTTTGAGATACTTCAGTAAGGATGTTTTGAACATATGGTCATTCTCTATCCATCCATGCCCTTGTTTGTAATTATGGAGTGCCATAGCTTGAGTCAATCGAGCTCTACTTTTGCTATAAAATGTTCCTGGCAGATTGTTTACATGTTATTCAATTTCGCCCAGGTGGTTGTAGTTGATCCAAGCATGCTATGTTGTTGTTCTTGCCATGTCTAGCTTCTATGCCATGTCTAGTTGCTGGTTGTATGCTTAGTTGGTCATGCAATGTCTCGTAGTGAGTGCATCGAGCTCTTTAACATGCCTACTTGTTATCTGTTTATGCCATGCTCCAGTTTTTCCTTTATGCGAATCTGTTTATGTTTTTGCTATGTTCACATGCTTGCAATTGTATTTTCTGATCCCTTTTGACTCATGGTCAGTAAGGGACTTTTGTTCTATGCAATTAGTAGATTCATGCCATTCCTTTGGTTGCCATGATAAGTTCCTGTAACATGTTGTTTGATAGCTCTAAACATTGCAATCTAATGTTATTTCTGCTAAAGCCTGAAACTGTTATTATTTGCAATCTTGCCATGTGTTTTCGAGCATGTTCTAGTGATTTCTGGAGATAGCTCAGTGTTCATGTTTTGTCATGCTTTACCTGTACATCATGCCCACGTTGATGTCCTGTAGCATGTTGTTTTGATGCTTGCAATATGCCTAGTTGCTGTTTTGGACAGTGTTGTCATGACTTGTATAGAGTGTATGTGTTGAACCGTTGCTCCGTTTTGAGTGTGCTCTATATGAAACTTTCTTGATTTTGCATGTAGTTTCATATTATAATGTTGCATCCTTGTTTTGAGGTGTTTGCTTGATGTTTGTATGCATTTTGCATCAATGCCATGTTTAACTTGTTTTGCTCATATCTTCTAAACCGTAGCTCCGAATCTAATGAACTTTATATGTAACTTGACTAGAATTTCGTGTAGATCATCTTGGTGCATCTTAACTTGCTGTTTAACAACTTGAACTTAAGATTTATTCAGATCTGGACCAATTTCGAAATATGCATATGAGGACTTACCGGAATTGTTCTATGTTGTTCCCGGCCTCATTTAAACTTGCTTTGATGTGTTGTTCTTGTTTGCATCATCTCTTGCCATGAGTAGCTTCATGTAGCTTGTCATGCATCATACTTGTTGTGCATCATGTCTTGTTCATGTGTGGGGTGTTTACCTTGTTGTGTGCTTCTTCTTGTTAGTTCCTATTTCATTGCGATCGTGAGGATTCGTTCGTCTACGCTTGGTTCGGCTTCATCCGTTCATCTTCTTCATGGACTCGTTCTTCTTCCTTGCGGGATTTCAGGCAAGATGACCGCTACCCTGGATATCACTACTATCATTGCTATGCTAGTTGTTTCGTTCTATTGCTATGCTGCGCTACCTATCACTTGTTCCTCAAGCCTCCCAAATTGCCATGTCAGCCTCTAACCTTTTGCACCCTTCCTAGCAAACCGTTGTTTGGCTATGTTACCGCTTTGCTCAGCCCTCTTATAGCGTTGTTAGTTGCAGGTGAAGATGAAGTTTGTTCCTTGTTGGAACATGGAGATGTTGTTCCTTGTTGGAACATGTTTACTTGTTGGGATATCACAATATATCTTATTTAATTAATGCATCTATATACTTGGTAAAGGGTGGAAGGCTCGGCCTTATGCCTGGTGTTTTGTTCCACTCTTGCCGCCATAGTTTCCGTCATATCGTTATTATGTTCCCGGATTTTGCGTCCCTAACACGGTCGGGTGATTTATGGGACCCCCTTGGCAGTTCGCTTGTGAGTAATTAACCCAATGGTCGTCTTTATTCAGCCCCCCCCCCCCCGGGGCCAATGCTTGTCTAAGTGTTGGTCCAAACTAGAGTGCTTTGCAGCGCCCCCTCAAGGAAACTTGGGGTCTGGTTTTAGTTGTACGGACTGCTCATCCGGTCGTTGCCTGAGACGAGATATGCGCCGCTACTCTCAGGATGTCGGCACGCCGGGAGGTCTTGCTGGTCTTGTTTTATTGCTGTCGAAATGTCTTGTAGCCGGGATTCCGAGACTGATCGGGTCTTCCGGGAGAAGGATTATACTTAGTTGATCGCGAGAGCTTATCATGGGCTAAGTTGGGACACCCCTGCAGGGTATAAACTTTCGAGAGCCGTGCCCGCGGTTATGTGGCAGATGGGAATTTGTTAATATCCGGTTGTAGTAAACCCGAAGTTGATCTTAATTAAAATACACCAACCGCGTGTGTAACCGTGATGGTCTCTTCTCGGCGGAGACCGGGAAGTGAACACGGTGTCGGAGTTATGTTTGACGTAAGTAGTTTCAGGATCACTTCTTCATCATTACTAGTTCGCGACCGTTCCTTTGTTTCTCTTCTCGCTCTCATTTGCGTTGGTTAGCCACCATATATGCTTAGTCGTTGCTGCAACCTCACCACTTTACTCCTTCCTTACCCATTAAGCTTTGCTAGTCTTGATACCCATGGTAATGGGATTGCTGAGTCCTCGTGGCTCACAGATTACTACACCACCAGTTGCAGGTACATGTTATGCGATGATCATGACGCGAGCGATGTTGCTTGTTTTGGAGTTCTTCTGCTTCTTCTTGATCGGGGATAGGTTCCAGGTCGGCAGCCTGGGCTAGCAGGGTGGATGTCGTGTGAGCTTCTGTTTATGTTTCATCTGTAGTCAGATGTTGATCTTGTATATGATGTTGATGTATTCTTGTGGCATTTGTGCCTTATGTTTGTATCCCCATCTATTATGTAATGTTGATGTAATGATATCCACCTTGCAAAAGCGTTTCAATATGCGGGTCTATCCTTGGTGGGACCGTCGAGTTCCTTTTGGATAGGGTCGCATATAGGGCGTGATACCCCCCCTCCTTCCTTGTCCTATTCGGACCAGGGGGGGAGGGGGCGCGCGGCCTGCCCTGCCCGGCCCTCCTCTTCTCCCTCATGGCCCACTAAGGCCCATTATCCCCCGGGAGGGTTCCGGTAACCCCCCGGTGTTCCGGTAAAATCCCGATTTCACCCGGAACCATTCCGATATCCAAATATAGGCTTCCAATATTTCAATCTTTATGTCTCGACCATTTGAGACTCCTCTTCATGTCCGTGATCACATCCGGACTCGAACAATCTTCGTACATCAAAACTTATAAACTCATAATAAAACTGTCATCGTAACGTTAAGCGTGCGGACCCTACGGGTTCGAGAACTATGTAGACATGACTTAGAACTATTCTCGGTCAATAACCAATAGCGGAACCTGGATGCTCATATTGGTTCCTACATATTCTATGGAGATCTTTATCGGTCAAACCGCATAACAACATACGTTGTTCCCTTTGTCATCGGTATGTTACTTGCCCGAGATTTGATCGTCGGTATCCAATACCTAGTTCAATCTCGTTCTTGGCAAGTCTCTTTACTCGTTACGTAATGCATCATTCCGTAACTAACTCATTAGCTACATTGCTTGCAAGGCTTATAGTGATGTGCATTACCGAGAGGGCCAGAGATACCTCTCGAGACAATCGGAGTGACAAAACCTAATCTCGAAATACGCCAACCCAACATGTACCTTTGGAGACACCTGTAGTACTCCTTTATAATCACCCGATTACGTTGTGACGTTTGGTAGCACCCAAAGTGTTCCTCCGATGGCAGGAGTTAAATAATCTCATAGTTACAGGAACATGTATAGGTCATGAAGAAAGCAATAGCAATATACTAAACGATCAAGTGCTAGGCTAACGGAATGGGTTATGTCAATCACATCATTCTCCTAATGATGTGATCCCATTAATCAAATAACAACACATGTCTATGGTTAGGAAACATAACCATCTTTGATTAATGATCTAGTCAAGTAGAGGCATACTAGTGACTATATGTTTGTCTATGTATTCACACATGTATCATGTTTCTGGTTAATACAATTCTAGCATGAATAATAAACATTTATCATGAAATAAGGAAATAAATAATAACTTTATTATTGCCTCTAGGGCATATTTCCTTCAAATAGGTGCATCAACATCCACTTCTTTCACGGCTGAGTCATCAACTGTCAACTCATGCAGCATTTCCACAACTACACGCAACACAGGTATTTCTTGAAGCAACCCAGGTTCAACCATAGGAATCTCTTGCAGCAACACATCTTCAGCAGCAGCAATTTCTTTCAACAACACAGGTTCAGCAACTATATCTTCTTCTGCAGCAACAATATCTTCTGCAGCAACAATATCTTCTACTGCAGCAGGGCTAAGAGGAACACCAAACAAATTTGGTTGAGGAATGTGCTGCAACTATTCAATTGGTTGGTTAAGATCAAAATCAAGAGCTTGAGGAGGTTGCTCAGCAGGAGGAACTTTAGGGGCCAGGAGCTCCTCCAAATTGATAGGTGGCCCTCCATTAGAAGATTCAGCAGTACTGGCATTGGAGTTAGGTAAACCCAGAGACAGAGTAAGGCCAGTGCCATCAGCATGCTGCAAATTTTCCTCCAAAGGTGCCATCAGATCATTCAGCTCCACAAATTCTCTGGATTGATTTCAACATCTACAAGTTGTTGTTCCCGAGGCATAGCCTAATGACCCCAAACTGCTTCTTCCTGAGCTTCCTCTGCTGGGGCAATTACAGGGTTCACTACATTGTGCTCTTCCTACTGGATCAGATGAAAAGCAACAGGCCCAACCATCAGGTTGTTCTGATTCGGGTGATGAAATTCCTTGTGGGGTCTGGGGTGCGGCTTGCCATTCTCAGGGATCGGATCTTTCTCAGCAGGGGGACCTTGAAATAAATGTCATCAAAGATCACAACATGGCAGGTCCAAGATTGCCCACTTAAACTTTTTACTCCAGTCACAACCAAGCTAGCAGGAACATCTTTCGGTGCCTCAACCTTGACCTTCAGAGCAACAACAACATCAGAAGACTTGACTTGATCCCAGACCAACAGCAGCCCGAAACCAGCAGTAGCATTGGAGAGCTCAGGGAAATTTCTCAGATCTGTCGGGAAACCGAAAACCATAATCTAGACATCTCTATTCAGAAGAATTTTTTTCCAGTTGAGGCCCTCATTATGCCGTTGGAACACGATATGAATGTCATCAAATGGATGAGGGCCGCGGTTCACAAGAAAATCTCAATCAGCAGCACTAGCAACTCTGACAAACGCCTGACCAAAAGGGCATTTGGAAATAGAGACAACTCCCATGCGCTTAGACTGCAGAAACTCCATCAAAATCTCTTGGACATTTTGGAAATCAACTTCACCTTGGGGCATTGGATGATGGTGGCAATAGCAATGTCTTCATTAGCCGGAGAGAGATTGCCATGGATTATACGATGGCAAGCCGGTCGCCCTTCAACTTCGATGGCCTAATATCCGGAAGGGAGAAAGGGAGTCGGATCAAAGGGAAAGGTGGCCATCGGTGCTTCGAGCGGTGAACACCTCGCCACGGCGGAGCCCTCAACTAGTGAGCGGGGATGTTGCAGCGGACGAAAAGGCTGATGGGAATGCGAGTGGGCAGGGGCAGTAATGACTTGATTTGACTGAACAAGGCAACTGGTGGTCTCTCTGACAACCGGGGCCGGTGATACAAAGATGCCTGGAATTGGTCGTCAGCCATAAAAATCCTCTGACGGAGAGGGGAAGATGTGTTACGAGGAGGCTCCTCGGAATTTGCGCCTCCAAATCTGTAGTTGCTCTGGATATAGCCCAAACGCGAGCAGCCTTTGCATCGGATCCTATTTGTGCATTTGGGCCTGGAGTGGCCCGATTCAAGACATCACACACAAAAAAGACGCCAAGCTGAATGGGCTAACTGCCGAGAGGGGGCCCAGTAGTTTTGAACCAAGATCGATCTCGCCCTTCCTAAAGGGACATTATTGGGTGAAGTAATGATGGGATTCAAAGCAGGCGCCAAATTGAGCCAAATGTTCAAACGGAAAGCGTAACCGGATTACTGTTTTGCACAAAGCTGATCTAAGGAAAACACGCGTGGGATTTGAACAACCGCAGCGTAAGAACGATGATTCCGAGAACGATCAACCAAAGTCCACTCCTTATCCAGCTCTTGCTGATAAAGACGAATCTCTTTCTGAAAATCAGGGCCCCAATTAACCCAAAGGAAGAAACCTACATTGAACAAATCATTCGAACAATTTCCTCCCTTGATGATTGCAAAGCCCACATCTCTAGAAGAAACACTGAACTTGAAGGACCAATTCTGAAGACACAAATCCTTAAAGCGAGACGCATGCCCTTCGAAGCAGGATTGGAGAATGAGACTGACTGAATCATTGTTGATGCGCAATTTGGATCTGGAGATTTCGACAACAAGGAAGAATTCCTTGAGATTGTCACCATCGAAGTGGTTCACCAGGATGCGAAACTGCTTCCAGATGTAAGCCTCAAAAGCGAGCCCAGGCTCAAACTTGATGTCCGAGAGCGCCATGACCTATGTGACCGCCGGCGGTCAAAGTGACTACCAGCAGATGACGGTGGTCGTTGGTGGTCGGGGTGACGACTAGCGAGAGGCTGTGGGCGCCGCGGCCGGAGTGGCCGGCGGCGCTAGGAGAGGAGCAGCGCTAGGAGAGGAGAAGCTCTAGGAGAACACTGTGGTCCGCCGTGCCTCCTCCCACGTGAGCCGCCGCCGCCGCCGCGCTCCAGCCCCTCCATCTTGCCAGAGAAGAGAGGCGCCGGCTCTTGAAGTGCCTCCGCACCCTGCCTTTATAACACTTTTTGATGGGATAGTAACTTATCTTCTTGAAAATTGTTAGCAGCCAGTCAATTGTTTAACTCAGACATTGTTATGCATTTTGAACTTTTGATAGTTGCATTTTGGATTGAAATGCACAATATATGTTTTTCCTCATCCGTTGCAATTGGAAGAACTTTATACACACTTTATGAAGAAAACATATCTTCTCAGGAGAGTTTTGGTATGAACTATCTTCACGTCTTAGATGAAAATGTACCCTCTACCCCTACCTAAGCATAAGAGTCGATGTTACAATCAATTGATGAGGCAGATAAATTTTCATATCATTCACCTAGATATATAATAACTAACTGCCAGCTTGGATCTGCTCACGAAACATGGTGTACATAATCTCTTCACCCACTTTTCCATCCATAGCAACATCCACAGGCCTATATAATCTCTTCCCTTGTTAGTTGTAGAGTTTCGTAGTCTACGCTCCACACTTGTGTCATAGCATCAATATAATAGGTTCGCTTATACATAACAAAAAGCTAGATGACTAGTTACAAGAGCATGCCAATACTACATAAATTCAATGCTTAATATTGGTTCATGATCAAGAAGACAAAGAGCTTTGAGAATGGAAGACATCGGGGGAAATTCTACAAGGGAGGGCAAGACAATCAGCCGAAGAAATGACGACTCATCTAGAATGAACTGATGAAGTAGGAGCATCAATGGATTCCAGCCTTGGCTTCTCGGCGGTGCTCCTTGGATCTATGACCATGTTCGTGCAACTGCCCTCCCTTCAGCATAGTGTCGCAATTATCTCTCTTCACATTTGTGCCTTTGTCTGGCTTTGAGAAATTCATAGGCCTAGTGACCATGACACCCCTTTTTTTTCTGGATTTGTTTTTTTTTTTGGGATGGGCTGAAAAAACTGGTTTTTGGTAAATCTAGGATTGTTTTTGTTCGGAATATTTTGAGTCAATATATAAAATGTTTGACCTGACTGTGACATAACCGACTCTTGGGTTCCACGGGTCGGCTCAGTAATCCACCTCTCTGGTAGTTGTGGCTTTGAACCCCACTTCTGCAATATTTTTGTGGTGCGTTAGTTAGAAAGAACTCAAACTTTTGTGGGAAATGCAGCATTCCACCAAACTAGCTTGTATGCTAGGATACTGTATACATATAGATTCTATTTGAGCAGATATTCGTTTTGACTTTGAGGTTCAAATGATCCATATATCTAGATCACCCGTTGGCTCATTCCAAAGATGAAAGGGGCAAAAAGAATCCAGCAATACCGCCCCATATGTCTCCTTAGATGCCCTTATAAACTTATCACCAAGGTCCTGGATAATCGTGTGACGATCTTTGCTGATAAATTGATTAGCAAACACCAGAATGCTTTCATTAAGCACAGGAATATGATGGATGGTATTCTTACGTTGCACGAAGTGTTGCATCATACTCATCAGAAAAAAAGAGTTGGTGTAGTGCTGAAGTTAGATTTTGAAAAAGCCTATGACAAGATCGATTGGGAATTCCTGCTTGAATGTCATCGAGATCGAGGCTTTGGTACAACTTGGTGTGGTTGGATCAGGAAAATCCTTTACAATGGCACTGTCAGTGTAAAGCTAAATAATGAAAAAGGCCCATACTTTCAAAGCCACAAGGGGGTGCGACAAGGCGACCCCCATTCCCCTTTTCTGTTCAACCTGGTAGTCGAGACATTGTAAAAAATGATACGTAATGCGCAGAAAGAAAAACTTCTCACTGGAATGGCTTCGGATCTTATCAAAGATGGGGTAGCCATCCTCCAATATGCAGATGACACTGTCATTTGCCTGGAACATGATAAGGAAGCTGCTGTTAATTTGAAGCTGTTGCTCTATATATTTGAACTCATGTCAGGGCTTAAAATCAATTTCCTCAAAAGTGAAATCCTTTGTGTCGGAAGGGATGAGGATACCCTAGCTTTCTATGCAGACCTGTTTAACTGCCAGATTGGCCACTTCCCAATGAAATATTTGGGAGTGCCAGTCAGCTATTCGACCCTTCGCAGCTTGCACTGGGACTTCGCTGATGAAAGATTTCTACACTGCTGCTAATCCTGGATAGGCAATGCGGCCTCGTCGGGAGGAAGGCTTATCCTTCTGAATTCCTCTCTTACCAGCATCATTTACTTTTACATGTCCATGTTTTTGCTGTAAAAAATTATCATTGAGAAACTGGACAAGCACCGTAAACGCTTTTTTTGGCAAGAACATGAGGGTCGCAAGAGGTATCACCTGGTTAAATGGTCCAGAATTTGTAGATCTAAGAACAAGGGTGGACTGGGGGTAAAAGACTTCCGTAAGCAGAACATCAGTCTCCTCACCAAATGGTGGTGGAAGTTAGAAACACAGCAGGGGTTGTGGCAAGAAGTGATCCGAGCGAAATACTTGAAAAAGGATTCGGTAACTTCAGTCAAAAGTAGATTCAGTGATTCCCCTATCTGGAAAGCCATTATGAAAGTAAAAGAATATTATCTGGCTGGTCGTAAAGTGGTTCTAAACTCGGGCAATATTGCCAGGGTGTGGAAGGATTCCTCATGAGATGAGCTCCTCGTGGAGCGTAAATACCCTATATCAGATAGCATTTGTAATCAGCAAGAGATTACGGTAAAAAAAATTCAGAGAGGGGGTGGGGGATGTCTTCTTACGGAGACAGCTTCATTCAGCACTGTTGGATCAGTGGAATGAACTTAAAAACACTGTTCATTCTTGGGTGTTGCCGGAGAAGCCTGATCAAGTAGTTTGGACCCTGGGAAAAAAAGGAAAATTCACAACCAGGTCGGTCTATGACTACCTGGAGAGAAACATCGCAGGAAGTAACTATAGGTGGATCTGGCAGGCGAAGATCCCTTTGAAAATTCAAATCTTCATGTGGCAAACCTTCCAGGATGCCATCTTGACTAGAGATGTCATGAGTAGAAGGCGATGGGCTGGCAACCCGAATTGTTCCTTCTGCCGAAACAGAGAGACATCTAAGCATCTTTTCTTCACATGTCCCGTGGCAAGGGTGGTCTGGAGGACGGTGGGTTGTGTTTTGGGTACGGACACTTGTCTGGATAATATATGGCAATACTTCTCATGGTGCTATATTTTCCTCCCCGGTGGGGAAAAGTTCTATACTTTCGTGCTTGCAGCCGTGTGCTGGGCTATATGGAATTGCCGAAATCAAGCCACCTTCGAACAAAAACAGTTAAAGTCTCCTTTCGCTGTGATTTATTCTGCTTGTGGCTTCATTTCTTATTGGGCAGGGATGATGACTGGGACGGACCGGGAGGCGATGGAGAGAGGCGCCAAACTGCTTAGAGCCAGCACGTCAAACATGATGAGGATCTGTGCGGCGTCGGGCGAGAGGACTCAAGACTGAGGAGATGAGAAGTTGGTTGCCTAAGCTGGGTCATGCTTCATCCTGGTCCTACGTCATTAGCTTTTTGGTCTTGCATCGTGATGCTCCTGTGTGAGCCTTTCGTTTTTGCTCCTGCGCGAGCCTTTCTGGTGCCTTAAAACCTTCTCAGTTCAGGACTAGTTTCGTGGTTTGGTGTCCTTGGGTTTTCGCCCCACGGTAAGCTGCTCGATGACGAGTGCTTGCAGTGGGTTTCCCAAGGATGTGTTGAACTCGCTTCCCCTTTCCTTGTTTCCTTTATGTCTGCAGTGTGGATAAACCTTGTATTTCCGTTATGTCAAAGTAATGGAAAGGGGTTATGCCCAGTTCAAAAAAAAAAAAAAGATCACCCGTTGGCCTGGAGATTCGCACGTAGTGTTGTACTAGAAGGGAAAGGCGTGCTTTGCTGCGCCGTTTAGTCCTTTGGCATTGTGCATGAAAGCTTTGTTTTAACGTGTGTTAGTTTGTGTACCACTCTAAAAAATTCAGTTAGCTAATAATGCAAAAATACAATCCATGGTATTACCAAAAGTACTTCATCATCTAAGAATGAAATTGTTATACAACACAAATTGGAATCCATCTCACGCAAAACAAAAGAGGTAATGAAATAACTTGCTTGAGCAGTTTAAAAGAACTTCACATGGTGATTAACCATCTGCATATTTCACTATTGCTGCTGGAACTAAAATCATTGGCATGTAGGTTACCATACAAATATGTGTTGTGTGTTCAGGGAGTTCTTTTTACATCTACTAGATGATACCCGCGCGCGTTGCCATGGGAATTTATAGCATTGCTTAGGAGGAGGATTTATGGAGCAAGTAATTGGTGAAATCCCTAAAACAAATATATAAATATACGTTTACTTGAACCTTTGATAGAATGATGTGAAAAGTTAAAAATATTGTATAATGTGGTGGATAAATGCACTGGTAACACGTTGGCCTGCGGATATATTGCAAAATGGTGTTGTTCATATTAAGCTTAACTAATGACAAATGTTCATATCATTCATACCTTGGTAGTTCTTTATGTAACTACTTCTGCCAAGAAATCCAAGATATCACCCTTAATCACTAATAGTTTGTTGTTGGAGAAGCAAACATCACTCGGTGCATTTTGTGCCAAAAATTCAGACCAAGCTAAGGGACGCTCCAACTCCCCCAATGCATATGTAGACTACTGCCCACTCTTATTTACTTACAGAGAACATAGGTACTCTAGAATTAAAAAGCAAACATTAGATGTCATTACTGACATTGGTTTGGGAGCCCTGAACGACGAAAATTTGCAGGCCATTCAAAGCAGCCTGGTCGGCTTGCTCCCAAGCTGCAGGAGGTCGGATGGCCAAAAAAAAGGATAAGAAATACAAAGTAGAAGATCGCCACCTCCCCGCAAAACGAAGAGTAGAACGTCGCTGCCGGAGGAGAGTGAAAGCTGTTGACCTGCAGCCAGACAAAGAGACAAATCAGATGTGAACGGAAGTGCAGCCGTGCCCACCTGGTGATGTTGAGGGCGAGCACCTCAGAAAAAGGATTTCTGCTAAAATGATGTGGTATACTTCTATAATACCACAGTTGTAATATTGCCTGTTAGTAGAAACAAAAGTAAAAAATAAAGAAAAACAAAAGCAGAAAAATGAAAAACACATTTGTTCCCGGTTGGTGCTAAGCACCGGGACTGAAGACCTTTATTCCCGGTTGGTGCCACGCACCGGGACTAAAGGGTCCTGTTAGAACTAATCTTGTTATTAGTGCTAGATTTAGATTTTGGTAAATGCATGCAGGTAGGCAGGGTGTGCCATATCATTAGCAAGTAGGCTGCATGGATAGATTAATCAGTTAGCTGCGTACGCTGCGGAGCCGGGCCAGCCGAGTCGTGTGGCAGATCAGTGTGGAGCAAGAATCGGGAGCCATTACTTGTGACTTGGTCCTGAACGTGGGCATCCAAACGTTCTGCAGACTTGGTGGCCACTCAAAGTGAAGCTAGCCGGTTGAGTAGTAATCGGAAGACGTGAGGGCAGAAAAACAATGTAGTCTCTTGTATGACCAAGAAAGTGTTCTGGGCAAAGCGACTAGTCATCTTTCTTGGTTGTGTGCATGCGTGTGTGTGTGTGTGTTTCTCGTAGGAGTTTCTTCCATGAGTGTGTGTTTGAGAGAAACCACAAGAGGAAGAGTAATCGGAGGTAGAAGAAGAGAGGTGCTGCGAGGAGGGGGCGCCAACAGGTGCTGTCCTATTTAAACCGCCCTTTCCTCCCCAAATCCTTCCCATCCTGCCCGCTCGACAACGCCTCCAGGCTGCCCCGCGCGTTTCCTTGACGTCGTCGTCCGGCCGCTCTACTCCCAAGCGCCGCCCAAGGCCGCGCCGGAGCCGCAACGCTGCCCGCTGCCGCTGCTCCTCCGCGCGCGCCCACCACGATCGACGACCGCTCCTCCAGGCGCCGTGCGGCCCGAGCCCGTGCCGGCACCGCTCCTCCCCGCCCTCCTCCGTCTCCGGCGCCGTTCCTGTATTGTATTTGCAAAATATTTTAATGATGTATTCACAAAAGTTTGTCATGTATTTGCAAAATCAAGTGAACAAGAATTAAAAAAAATCATAATCAAGCGTTTAAAAAATGTTAATTTAGCACAGAATTTGTTCTCTATGTCAACGATGCCCGGCCCGCATCCTCGTCGTCGACTCGGCGGCTACAACCTACTTGAGAGGCGCCATGTCCGGGACTGGGCTCCGCCGGGCTGGCAGTGGGAGGTACTACCTTTCAGGGCGCACAACTTGGTGAAGTATCTGTTGGAAATATGCCCTAGAGGCAATAATAAATTAGTTATTATTATATTTCCTTGTTCATGATAATCGTTTATTATCCATGCTATAATTGTATTGATAGGAAACTCAGATACATGTGTGGGTACATAGACAACACCATGTCCCTAGAGGCAATAATAAATTAGTTATTATTATATTTCCTTGTTCATGATAATCGTTTATTATCCATGTTATAATTGTATTGATAGGAAACTCAGATACATGTGTGGGTACATAGACAACACCATGTCCCTAGTAAGCCTCTAGTTGACTAGCTCGTTGATCAATAGATGGTTACGGTTTCCTGACCATGGACATTGGATGTCGTTGATAACGGGATCACATCATTAGGAGAATGATGTGATGGACAAGACCCAATCCTAAGCCTAGCACAAAGATCGTAGTTCGTGATGCTAAAGCTTTTCTAATGTCAAGTATCATTTCCTTAGACCATGAGATTGTGCAACTCCCGGATACCGTAGGAATGCTTTGGGTGTACCAAACGCGTCAACGTAATCGGGTGGTTATAAAGGTGCACTACAGGTATCTCTGAAGTGTCTGCTGGGTTGGCACGAATCGAGACTGGATTTGTCACTCCGTAAACGGAGAGGTATCTCTGGGCCCACTCGGTAGGACATCATCATAATGTGCACAATGTGACCAAGGGGTTGATCACGGTATGATGTGTTACGGAACGAGTAAAGAGACTTGCCGTAACGAGATTGAACAAGGTATCGGGATACCGACGATCGAATCTCGGCAAGTACAATACCGCTAGACAAAGGGAATTGTATACGGGATCGATTGAGTCCTTGACATCGTGGTTTATCCGATGAGATCATCGTGGAACATGTGCGAGCCAACATGGGTATCCAGATCCCGCTGTTGGTTATTGGCCGGAGAACGTCTCGGTCATGTCTGCATGGTTCCCGAACCCGTAGGGTCTACACACTTAAGGTTCGATGACGCTAGGGTTATAAAGGAAGTTTGTATGTGGTTACCGAATGTTGTTCGGAGTCCTGGATGAGATCCCGAACGTCACGAGGAGTTCCGGAATTGTCCGGAGGTAAAGATTTATATATGGGAAGTCCTGTTTTGGTCACCGGAAAAGTTTCGGGTTTTATCGGTAGCGTCTGGGACCACCGAGGGTCCCGGGGTCCACCAAGTGGGGCCACCATCCCGGAGGGCAGCATGGGTCAAGTGTGGGAGGGACCAGCCCGGGTGGCTGGTGCACCCCCCACAAGGGCCCAAGGCGCCTAGGGTTTGGGGAGGGGGCGCCCCACCTTGCTTGGGGGGCAAGTTTCCCCCTCTCCCCCCCTTGGCCGCCCCCCTAGATGGGATCTAGGGCTGGCCGCCGCCCCTAGGGGGTGGACACCTAGGTGGGGGCGCAGCCCCCTCTCCCACTCTATCTAGTGGAGGCATAGGAGCAGCCCAACACACAAGTTTCTTCTCCTGTTGGCGCAGCCCTACCTCTCTTTCTCCTCATATCTCGCAGTGCTTGGCGAAGCCCTGCAGGATTGCCACGCTCCTCCACCACCACCACGCCGTTGTGCTGCTGCTGGATGGAGTATTCCTCAACCTCTCCCTCTCTCCTTACTGGATCAAGGCATGGGAGACGTCACCGAACTGTACGTGTGTTGAACGCGGAGGTGCCGTCCGTTCGGCACTAGGATCTCCGGTGATTTGGATCACGACGAGTACGACTCCTTCAAACCCGTTCTCTTGAACGCTTCCGCTTAGCGATCTACAAGGGTATGTAGATGCACTCTCCTTCCCCTCGTTGCTGGTTTCTCCATAGATAGATCTTGGTGACACGTAGGAAAATTTTGAATTTCTGCTACGTTCCCCAACAGTGGCATCATGAGCTAGGTCTATTGCGTAGATTTTTTGCATGAGTAGAACACCAAGTAGTTGTGGGCGTTGATTTTGTTCAATATGCTTACCGTTACTATTCCAAACTTGTTTCGACGGTATTGTTGGATGAAGCGGCCCGGACCGACCTTACACGTACACTTACGTGAGACAGGTTCCACCGACCGACATGCACTTGGTGCATAAGGTCGCTAGCGGGTGCCGCCTCTCCCACTTTAGTCGTAATGATTCGATGAAAAGGGTCCTTATGAAGGGTAAATAGCAATTGGCATATCACGTTGTGGTTTTGCGTAGGTAAGAAACGTTCTTGCTAGAAACCCATAGCAGCCACGTAAAACATGCAAACAACAATTAGAGGACATCTAACTTGTTTTTGCAGGGTATGCTATGTGATGTGATATGGCCAAGAAGAATGTGATGAATGATATGTGATGTATGAGATTGATCATGTTCTTGTAATAGGAATCACGACTTGCATGTCGATGAGTATGACAACCGGCAGGAGCCATAGGAGTTGTCTTAATTTATTGTATGACGTCGACCTGCGTGTCATTGAACAACGCCATGTAATTACTTTACTTTATTGCTAACCGGTAGCCATAGTAGTAGAAGTAATAAGTTGGCGAGACAACTTCATGGAGACACCATGATGGAGATCATGATGATGGAGATCATGGTGTCATGCGGTGACGATGATGATCATGGAGCCCGAAGATGGAGATCAAAAGGAGCAAAATGATATTGGCCATATCATGTCACTATTTGATTGCATGTGATGTTTATCATGTTTATGCATCTTATTTGCTTAGAACGACGGTAGTAAATAAGATGATCCCTCATTAAAATTTCAAGAAAGTGTTCCCCTAATTGTGCACCGTTGCGAAGTTAAATGCTTGAAGCACCACGTGATGATCGGGTGTGATAGATTCTTACATTCACATACAACGGTGTGTAAGCCATATTTACACCATGAAACACTTAGGTTGACTTGGCAGGCCTACCATGTACGTAGACATGGCCTCGAACACAAGAGACCAAAAGGTCGAGCATGAGTCGTATGGTAGATACGATCAACATGAAGATGTTCACCGATGATGACTAGTCCGTCTCACGTGATGATCGGACACGGCCTAGTTGACTCGGATCATGTAATCACTTAGATGACTAGAGGGATGTCTATCTGAGTGGGAGTTCATAAGATAAACTTAATTATCCCGACATAGTCAAAAGATCTTTGCAAATTATGTCGTAAGCTCGCGCTTTAGTTCCACCGTTTAGATATGTACCTAGAGAAAATATAGTTGAAAGTTGACAAGAGCAATTATGCGGACAGTAGAAGGCTTATGTCCTGAATGCACCGCTCGGTGTCTGAACCTCGAACGTCGTGCATGGATGTTGCGTAACATCCGACATACACGCCTTGATAACTACGTGATAGTTCAGTTAAACGGTTTAGAGTTGAGGCACCAAAGACGATTTGAAAGCGTCACGAAACATATGAGATGTTTCGAGGGCTGAAATTGGGATTTCAAGCTTGTGCCCACGCCGAGGTATAAGACCTCCGACGATTTTCTTAACCTGCAAACTAAGGGAGAAAAGCTCAATCGTTGAGCTTGTGCTCAGATTGTCCGAGTGCAACAATCACTTGAATCGAGTGGGAGTTGATCTTCCCGATGAGATAGTGATGTTTCTCCAAAGTCATTGCCACCAAGCTGCTAGAAGCTTCGTGATGAACTATAACATATCAGGGATAGATATGATGATCCTTGAGCTATTCGCAATGTTCGACACATGAATGTAGAAATCAAGAAGGAGCATCAATTGTTGATGGTTAGTGAAACCACTAGTTTCAAGAATGGCAAGGGCAAGAAGGGGTACTTCATGAAACGGCAAATCAGTTGCTGCTCCAGTTAAGAAACCCAGGGTTGAACCTGAACCCGAGACTAAGTGCTTCTGTAATGTGAGGAACGGACAGTGAAGCAGGATTACCCTAGATACTTGGTAGATGAGAAGGCGGGCAAGGTCGATAGAAGTATACTGGATATACATTATGTCAATGTGTACTTTACTAGTACTCCTAGCAGCACCAGGGTATTAGATACCGGTTCGGTTGCTAAGTGTTAGTAACTCGAAATAAAAGCTACGGAATAAAAGGAGACTAGCTAAAGGTGAGTTGACGATATGTGTTGGAAGTGTTTCCAAAGGTTGATGTGATCAAGCATCGCCTGCTCCCTCTACCATCGAGATTTGTGTTAAACCTAAATAATTGTTATTTGGTGTTTGCATTGAGCATAGACATGATTGGATTATGTCTATCGCAATACGGTTATTCATTTAAGGAGAATAATGGTTACTCTATTTATTTGAATAATACCTTCAGTGGTATTGCACCTAAAAGGAATGGTTTATTGAATCTCAATCGTAGTGATACACATTTTCATGCCAAAAGATATAAGATAGTAATGATAGTACCACTTACTTGTGGCACTGCCATGTAAGTCATATTGGTGTAAAGCATGAAGAAGCTCCATGTTGATGGATCTTTGGACTCACTCGCTTTTTGAAAAAGTTTGAGACATGCTAACCATCTCTATTGGTGTATACGCATGAAGAAACTCCATGCAGATGGATCGCTTGGACTCACTTGGTTTTGAATCACTTGAGATATGCAAATCATACCACATGGGCAAGATGACTGAAAAGCCTCGTTTTCAAAGAAGATGGAACTAGATAGCAACTTGTTGGAAGTAACACATTTTGATGTGTGCAGTCCAATGAGTGCTGAGGCATGCAGTGAATATTGTTATGTTCTTACTTCATAGATGATTCGAGTAGATGTTGAGTATATTTACTTGATGAAACACAAATCTGAATTATTGAATGGTTCAAGTAATTTCAGAGTGAAGTTAAAGATCATCGTGACAAGAGGATAAAATGTCTATGATATGATCATAGAGATGAGTATCTGAGTTACGAGCTTTCGCACGCAATTAAGACATTGTGGAAATTGTTTCACAATAAATACCGCCTGGAACACCATAGTGTGATGGTGTGTCCAAACATCATAGTTGCACCCTATTGAATATGGTGCGTACCATGATGTCTCTTATCGAATTACCACTATCGTTCATGGGTTAGGTATTAGAGACAACCACACTCACTTTAATAGGGCACCACATAATTCCTTTGAGACGACACCGTTTGAACTATGGTTTGGAGAAACCTAAGTTGTCGTTTCTTAAAAGTTTGGGGCTACAATGCTTATGTGAAAAAGTTTCAGGTTGATAAGCTCGAACCCAAAGCGGATAAAATACATCTTAATAGGACACCCAAAACAGTTGGGTATTCCTCCTAATTCAGATCCGAAAGCAATAGGGATTGTTTCTTGAATCGGGTCCTTTCTCGAGGAAAAGTTTCTCTCGAAAGAATTGAGTGGGAGGATGGTGGAGACTTGATGAGGTTGTTGAACCATCACTTCAACTAGTGTGTAGCAGGGCACAGGAAGTTGTTCCTGTGGCACCTACACCAATTGAAGTAGAAGCTTATGATAGTGATCATGTAACTTCGGATCAAGTCACTACCGAACCTCGTAGGGTGACAAGGATGCGTACTACTTCAAATGGTACAGTAATCATGTCTTGAAGGTCATGTTGCTAGACAACAATGAACCTATGAGCTATGGAGAAGCGATGGTGGGCCCGGATTCCGACGAATGGCTCGAGGCCATAACATCCAAGAGAAGATCCATGACTTTGGAAGAAATACTTGATGGTCGTAAGGACGTTGGCTAAAGATGGATTTTAAAAGGAAGCCAGACAATGATGGTAAGTATCACCATTAAGAAAGCTCGACTTGTCATTAAAGATGTTTTCCGACAAGTTCAAGGAGTTGACTACGGTGAGGCTTTCTCACTCAGTAGCGATGCTAAGAGTCCTGGAATTGGATTAGCGATTCTTGCATGATTGATGAAATCTTGCGATAGGATGTCAAAACATTGTTTCTCGACGTTATACTTGAGGAAAGGTTGTATGTGATACAACCAAGGTTTTGTCAATCTGAAAGATGCTAACAAGTATGCAAAGCTCCAGCTATCCTTCTAAGGACTGGAGTAAGCATCCCGGAGTTGGAATGTACGCTTTGATGAGATGATCAAAGATTTTGGGTCTATACCAAGTTTATGAGAAACTTGTATTTCCAAAGAAGTGAGTGGGAGCACTATAGAATTTCTGATGAGTATATGTTGTTGACATATTGTTGATCAGAAATGATGTAGAATTTCTAGAAAGCATATAGGGTTGTTTGAAAAGTGTTTTTCAATGAAAAACCTGGATTAGGCTACTTGAACATTAAGCATCAAGATCTATGAGGATAGATCAAAAACGCTAAATGGTACTTTCAAATGAGCACATACCTTGACATAATCTTGAAGGTGTTCAAGATGTATCAGTCAAAGAAGGAGTTCTTGCCTGAGTTGTAAGGTATGAAGTTAAGGGTTAATGCTCGACCGCGGCAGAAAAGAGAGAAAGGACGAAGGTCGTCCCCTATGCTTTAGACGTAGGCTCTACAGTATGCTATGCTGTGTACCGCACCTGATGTGTGCCTTGCTGCATACCTGCAAGAGGGTACAAAGGTGATGAAGGAGTGGATCACCAGATAGCGGTCAAAATTATCCTTAGAGGAATAAGGATATGTTTCTCGGTTATGGAGGTGATAAAGAGTTCGATGAAAAGAGTTGCGTCGATGCAAGCTTAACACCTATCCGGATAACTCGAGTAGAGATACGGATATGTATAATGGAGCAATAATTTGGAATAGCTCCAAGTCGAACGTGGTAGCAGCATCTATGATATGACATAAAGTTTTTGCGAAATAGATAGGGATCTGAATATTGCGTACTCGTTGACTAAAACCTCTCTCACAAGCAAAACATGATCAAACATCAGAATTCATTGAGTCTTAATCACATGATGATGTGAACTAGTTTACGTACACTAGTAAACTCTTTGGATGTTGGTCACATGGCGATGTGACCTACCAGTCATTAATCACATGACGATGTGAACTAGATTATTGACTCTAGTGCAAGTGGGAGACTGTTGGAAATATGCCCTAGAGGCAATAATAAATTAGTTATTATTATATTTCCTTGTTCATGATAATCGCTTATTATCCATGCTATAATTGTATTGATAGGAAACTCAGATACATGTGTGGGTACATAGACAACACCATGTCCCTAGTAAGCCTCTAGTTGACTAGCTCGTTGATTAATAGATGGTTACGGTTTCCTGACCATGGACATTGGATGTCGTTGATAACGGGATCACATCATTAGGAGAATCATGTGATGGACAAGACCCAATCATAAGCCTAGCACAAAGATCGTAGTTCTTATGCTAAAGCTTTTCTAATGTCAAGTATCATTTCCTTAGACCATGAGATTGTGCAAATCCCGGATACCGTAGGAATGCTTTGGGTGTACCAAACGTCACAACGTGACTGGGCGGCTATAAAGGTGCACTACAGGTATCTCCAAAAGTTTCTGTTGGGTTGGCACGAATCGAGACTGGGATTTGTCACTCCGTGTAAACGGAGAGGTATCTCTGGGCCCACTCGGTAGGACATCATCATAATGTGCACAATATGACCAAGGGGTTGATCACAGTATGATGTGTTACGGAACGAGTAAAGAGACTTGCCGGTAACGAGATTGAATAAGGTATCGGGATACCGACGATCGAATCTCGGGCAAGTACAATACCGCTAGACAAAGGGAATTGTATACGGGATCGATTGAGTCCTTGACATCATGGTTCATCCGATGAGATCATCGTGGAACATGTGGGAGCCAACATGGGTATCCAGATCCCGCTGTTGGTTATTGGCGGAGAACGTCTCGGTCATGTATGCTTGGTTCCCGAACCAGTAGGGTCTACACACTTAAGGTTCGATGACGCTAGGGTTATAAAGGAAGTTTGTATGTGGTTACCGAATGTTGTTCGGAGTCCCGGATGAGATCCCGGACGTCACGAGGAGTTCCGGAATGGTCCGGAGGTAAAGATTTATATATGGAAGTCCTGTTTTGGTCACCGGAAAAGTTTCGGGTTTTATCGGTAACGTACCGGGACCACGGGGAGGGTCCCGGGGGTCCACCAAGTGGGGCCACCATCCCCGGATGGCAGCATGGGCCAAGTGTGGGAGGGGACCAGCCCCAGGTGTGCTGGTGCACCCCCCCCCCACAAGGGCCCAAGGCGCCTAGGGTTTGGGGAGGGGGCGCCCCACCTTGCTTGGGGGGCAAGTTTCCCCCTCTCCCCCCCCCTTGGCCGCCCCCCTAGATGGGATCTAGGGCTGGCCGCCGCCCCTAGGGGGTGGAAACCTAGGTGGGGGCCCAGCCCCTCTCCCCCTATATATAGTGGAGGCATAGGAGCAGCCCAACACACAAGTTTCTTCTCCTGTTGGCGCAGCCCTACCTCTCTTTCTCCTCATATCTCGCAGTGCTTGGCGAAGCCCTGCAGGATTGCCACGCTCCTCCACCACCACCACGCCGTTGTGCTGCTGCTGGATGGAGTCTTCCTCAACCTCTCCCTCTCTCCTTGCTGGATCAAGGCATGGGAAAGCGCCACCGGCTGTACGTGTGTGTTGAACGCGGAGGTGCCGTCCGTTCGGCAAGATGGGATCTCCGGTGATTTGGATCACGACGAGTACGACTCCTTCAACCCCGTTCTCTGGAATGCTTCCGCTTAGCGATCTACAAGGGTATGTAGATGCACTCTCCCTCCCCTCGTTGCTGGTTTCTCCATAGATAGATCTTGGTGACACGTAGGAAAATTTTGAATTTCTGCTACGTTCCCCAACAGAATCGGGCTCCCGTCGTCGACCCGGAGCTTCTTCAGTGGCGGTCCCGTGGGCCACTATCGGTGCAGAGGCAGCCGGCCCCCGAGGAGGTGGTACGTCACCGTGTCAGGGAGGAGGACAAGCACGCCCGTCGCTACATGGTTGCGTTGGACGTAAGGTTCTCCAATACCTGGCAGGTTCTTCAGGTATCTCACCTAAGCTATGATCCCGTGATGGTTCCTTCTCTTTTGGTGTCCATCACTCGCGCCTCAGGAACCGCGAGTCAACTAGATTATTCGATAATATTCGAGTTGTACTAGTGATGTTGTATGATAATATTCGAGATGTATTAGTGATAATATTCAAGATGTATTCAAGATTATATTCGATAATATTCAAGATGTATTCAAGATTATATTTGATAACATTCAAGATGTATTAGAGATTATATTTGATAATATTTGATGATGCATATTATCTAGATTATTCAAGATGTATTTGTGATATTATTCGAGATGCATATTATCTACTATGATTCAGTTTTTGCTTATGGAATGCATTCTAATTTGAATACTAAATTGTTTTATCTTTCTTCTGGATTAGTTGAGCTATGGACGATAATGGCAGAGGCGGAGATGAGATCATGTTCGACATCATACGCTCCCCTAGCCCAGAGAATGAACCTGAAGATGACGGCTCACAATATATAAACAATTCCAGTGAGGGAATATTTGAGGAAGAACCAAGAGACAAAGGCCACACAAACAATGATGGCGATGGAAGTGTTCTTCAATTAATAAAGACCGGCGAGGTATATATAAGGCTTCTGGTTATCATTACATGTATAAACGAATGAATCTTTCTTCTTTTAGCCCTTCGGATTGAGCAAATCTTCCACAAGCAGGGCAGTACGAGGCCTGGCCAAAAAGTTGCAGGCTGGCATAAAGTACAACATCGATGATATCAAACCGAATGGCGAATCGCTTGCTCCTAAAAGGAATGCGGACAAATTTACTCGTCAGTGCGGATTATTGTCAGGGACCAAATCCCGATCTCCGTTCAAGAATGGAATAGCCAAAGGGAGATCGAGAAGTTAGTTTTGTCGATGGAAGAGCAAAAGACCTGCTTTCGGAAACGCTCATGTCACATTTCACCCTACCAGAGCATTTCACAGATGCAGAACGGGAGAAAGTCAAGAAGGGTGCTATTAAGAAGATGGGCACACAATTGCAACCACAAGAAAAGATTATGGGCCGGCTACGTCGAAGCAGGAAAGCAGACTCTAGAATTCACTGGAGCAGTGGAGAAGGCAAAATATCACTAGGACATATTCGTGGAGTTGAAGGAATCGGAAGCAACTAGGAGCGGTCGAGGAAAAACAAGATAAATGCTGAGAAAAAAAGTTTCACCATGTTCTGAGGCCGGGTGGCTACAAGACTGGTCGGTCTAAGTGGGATGAATCTGAGGAAAAGATGATTGCTGCAGGGGTCGCTCCAAAAACATTGGGTTGGCCCGCCAGGTGAAGGACATGGTTTTATGCGCCTGGGGATGTTGTACCCAAAGACAGGGGAGATTATGGTGCATGCAAGTCTTAAAGAAGCCTCGAACGCTTTACTTATTGCAATGTAAGAGGCTCGAACGGGGGCGTTCCATCCCGAGAGAGAGAATGGCGAGCTTACACGCACCCTCAAGAATCCTGAAAACCCGGGACGAACACGAGGCAAAGGCATTGTTCCGTGGGTTGAGGGATTTGTAGAGTGGAACGTCAGTTACATAAGCCATGCGAGAAAGAAGAACTAGGAGGAAGACAAGAAGAAGCAGGATGTAGACTGGTTCAATAGGTAGAATCAAAGCACGCGGAGTTGGAACGCGCTTTCATGCGACAACAGGAGTAGATCGACATACTTAGCCTGGAAAGGGCGTCTCAGCATCAGCAGCAAGCAGATCCAGCATTGGATAGCACCGTCCCATCTAGGCCGGAAAGCAGTGTGGGTTCCACGGGGGTCCCATCCGATGATGCACTGCTGGCTCGCTACCCCGTGGATGATATCAAAGATACGACAACTTGTAAGCTACACATGAAACAGAAGGACATATCCATGAAGTTGGCGGACGGCAATGCTTTACCAAATCCTCCTGAAGCAACCTTCCATGGCAATCCGATTCCAGCTGGCTATGCTCGTGCGGAGGTGGATGAAGTGATGTCGGGATATGACTCTCTTAGAGTATAAAGTCTATTCGTATTGTAATCTATCTCTATTAGTCTAGTCTTGGAGCCCAAGCTTTGTAATCTATATAAACAGCCCCTGAGGCCCCAATCAATACAACAATTACTTCTCCAATATCTTAATCTATCATGGTATCTGACGCCTAGGTTTTCCAAGACTGTATGGCTCCGCCACCCGCCGCCGCCCGGCCGATTCGGCCCCTCTTCTCCATGGTCGAGTTCCGTGCGCCACGGCGCCCATCCCCTACCTCTTCCTCTACAACTACCCAAACACCTCCCCCAAACCCGTCATCCACCGGGCCTCCCACACCACCAGCTCCGTCGTCATGGCCTCCTCAAAGATGATCCTTGGACTGGCCTCATCCAGCTTGGTCGATGCCTTGGTTGGCCCCTCGCCAGTATGGTGCCCCTCCTGCGTGCACGGGCACGTGGAGCCCGGTCTTCGCCCAGCCACCGGCTCTCCGGGACTCCTTGGACCCAGGCCGGCGCCGCGTCTACACCGCCACTCCCACTCCGCCTACCATGCACGCCAGACCGCTGTCGCCCTACAACACCATGCCGGCCTTCTACGGCAACATGCAGGCCCCAATCGCATATTACCCATCCGCTATCCCCTACGTCAACATGCAAGCTCCTGGCCCCTCTGCTCCTCCCCAACAGCCAGCTTGGGACCAAGCCGTCTTCATCAACGCCATGAACAATTTTGTCCTCAACGACGCAGGTACGGATTGGATTTTCGATTCTGGTGCATCAATGCATATGTCTTCAAATATGAATTTATTGTCAGCTTGTTTTCCTTCTGCTTTTTCCACTATCACCATTGGCGATGGCTCAACCATCCCTGTTTCATGCACCGCTCACTCTTACATCCCTTCCTCTCATGCCAATTTTCTTCTCCGCAATATTCTTGTGGTTCCTTCCATCATCAAAAATCTTATTTCTGTTAGACAATTTTGCATTGACAACAAAGTTATCCTGGCCTTTGACCCTTTTGGTTTGTCTGTGAAGAATCTGACAACGGGGGCGGTCCTCGCCGGGTACAATAGCACGGGCGATCTTTATCCTCTTCATGGCGCCCACATCCACCCCTCGTGCCATGCTCGTGATCCGCTGATCTATGGCATCGTCAGCCTCGGTCATCCCAGCAAAAAACACTTTGACGCCTTTACTCCAAGAATTTTGTATCCCTAGTTCTAGCAGTTCCCATAATCCCTCTCTCTGTAATGCATGTCAATGCGGCAAACATGTTAGATTACCTTTTCGAACCTCTAATACTATTAGTACTTTTCCTTTTGAGTTACTTCACTGTGATTTATGGACCTCCCCAGTCCCTAGTGTTTCTGGTTATAAATATTATCTTGTGATCTTGGATGATTATTCTCACTATACTTGGACCTTTCCTCTCCGTGCTAAATCTGAAGTACCTGCAATCTTTCTCAACTTTCGACAATATGTAATCACACACTTTGGCTTGCCAATTCGATTTATTCAATGTGATAACGGTCGTGAATTTGATAACAGCCAAAACCGCACCTTCTTTCTCTCCCAAGGCATTCTTCTTCGCTTTTCATGCCCTTATACATCTTCTCAAAATGGTAAAGTTGAACGCTGTCTTTGCTCTATTAATGATGTTCTTCGCACATTGCTTTTACAAGCCTCTCTTCCTTCCCGTTTTTGGGTTGAAGCCCTTCGCGCCACACTCCTTCTTAATATTCGACCAACTAAAACTTGCCCTCTTTATTCGCCTTTCCAATCTCTTTTTCTCTCCCACCTCGACTATTCTTTTCTGCGTGTTTTGGCTGTCTATGCTTTCCCAACATCGCCTCTACCGCCTCCAACAAACTAGAACCACGCTCACTACCTTGCATTCACCTTGGTCTTTCCGATGATCACAAAGGATATACGTTGTTTGAACCATCTTCTGGTCAGATCATTCTCTCTCGTCATGTCACATTCGATGAAAATACTTTTCCTTTTTCTCGTCACTACAACCACAACACCAATTCCACCACAATCCGCCACCACCAAAACCCCTTCCCTAGTTTGGCCTTCGGTCATCTCTGCTGCCATGGAATCTTGTTCCGTCTCTCAGCCGGAATCGCCCAACGTTAGCCACCCTCCTGCACCGTCCCCCACCTCTCCCGAATAGCTGCATCCTCTACCCCAGCCGTCTTTCCTCACCACATCCTACCACGGCAACCCCTCGACACCCACCACCTCGATTCTTCTTCCTCGCCGTCCTCTTCAACCGAAAACCCACTGCCACCCAATGCCGTTCTTATACCACCACTCACCAATGATCATGTCATGTGCACCCGTGGAAAACGAGGATTTCTTCTCCCCACCAAACGTCTCAATCTTACCGCCACCCCAACCATCTCTCCTATTCCAACCAGTTATAAGCGAGCTCTTCTTGACCCTCTCATACTCCAGCCGACGTTGGTGCTAAACTGTCGGCTGATGGTGATCCTCTTTCTGATCCTACTTTATATTGTAGCATCACTGGCGCTCTTCAATATGCCACTCTTACTCATCCTGAAATCTCCTATTCAGTTCAGCAAGCCTGTCTCTTTATGCATGATCATCGTGCTCCTCATCTGGCTCATGTCAGACGGATTCTCCGCTATTTAAAAGGCACTCTTGATCACGGTCTCCTTATTAATTCTTATTCACCTACAAGCTTGACAGTTTATTTTGATGCAGACTGGGCAGGTTCTCCAGATACTCGACGATCTACATCCGGATTTTGCATTTATTTGGGTGATAATCTTGTTTCTTGGTCTTCTAAAAGGCAGGTAACAGTTTACAGGTCTTCTGCAGAGGCTGAGTATAGGGCGGTTGCTCACGCTGTGGCGAGGCGGTGTGGCTACGGGCAGCTTCTCGTTGAACTTCATCGTCAGCTCCCACGTGCTACCATTGTTTACTGTGATAACATCTCTGCAGTATACATGGCTTCCAATCCGATTCAACATCGTCGCACAAAGCACATTGAGATTGACATTCACTTTATTCGTGAAAAGGTGGCTCTTGGCGAGGTTCGCGTTCTTCATGTTCCTACAAGTGCCCAATTTGCTAGAATTTTTACCAAAGGACTCCCGACTACATCGCTCAATCGACACGCCTCCAGCCTCAACATTGTTTCACCCGACGTTGAGACTGGGGGATCTTAGAGTATAAAGTCTATTCGTATTGTAATCTATCTCTATTAGTCTAGTCTTGGAGCCCAAGCTTTGTAATCTATATAAACAGCCCCTGAGGCCCCAATCAATACGACAATTACTTCTCCAATATCTCAATCTATCAGACTCACTAGAGCCTGACTATCCTGGAGGTCAAGCGGAGCAGACACTGGGAGAAGTCATACGTGGTCTCTCCGTATGGAGAAAGGATTGCATCATCTTTCCAAGGCCACCGACTCCTCCTCCAAGTCCGCCATGTCAGCCAACTCCACCCCACCCCAAGACGGAGCGCAGCGCTAGTCCGCCACCGCGTCAGCCGAATCCACCCCACCCCGAGACGGAGCCCAGCGCGAGTCTGCCATATCGATCTCGGGCGCGTCAGCCTTCTCCAAAGCGGAAGATAGTACCAATGAAGAAACTCGACCCTCCTTCCAAAAACAAGTTGGCTTACGAGATGACCATCGAGGAAAACAATGCTCAAGTGGATGTCGAAGTGAAGGCCCATTTTGCATGAAAACCGCCACCGCCGCCAAAGGAGAAAATACCTGATAATGTCATACAACACTTTGTGGATCTTGCTAAACCGGCTGTGGAGAAAAGCCAATCAGACTATGAGCGCTCTATTAAGAAGTCATATCGTGCACAAAAAGATAAGGAGTCGAGCCTTACAGGTAGTAATAAAAGTGGGGAAACTGTTTCCCAGCTGGGAGAACATGCAGTGCAATCGACCCCCCCCCCCACCCTCCCCACTCAAGGTGAGTACTGCCGATAAGCCGGTAATAACTGACGCTGCTAGAGAGATGGCTAGAGAGGCCGGTGTCATTGTTGAAAACCTCCTAGGCATCGAGGATCTCCACATGATTGAAGAGGAGGAACTAGCATGGAAATATGTCCACGGAACCCTCTGGTCAGGCCTAAGGAGGTCCCGATTCTAACAACGCACATGCGCAGATTGCATGACTCGTACCTGAAAGAAATAAAGAACGGGCGAGGGAGCCTCATGGTGAATGTCAAACCCGAGCATTACTTCCATGGAAAAGATTTGTGGATCGATTTTGAAGAAGTGTTTCAGTTATTCAATCAAGACGCACTCGACAAATCTCTTGTGAGTTGCTATTGTCTATAAGAGATTTCTTTCTGTAATTTAAGTCTCTAGATGTGCTCGTTCATTGCATGTTATTATTCTCACTATATTCTTTTGTGTGGTACTATGCAGAATGAAGATTTATGAAATGAAAAGAGATGGAGTCTATGGCATAGGGTTCATTGACCCAAATACCGTTAATGAAGGTGTGTGGAAAATCTGCGCAAAAGACACAGAGAAAAGCTTGCTAACGTTTTTGAAGGAACTAAATACCAAATCAGAAATAATATTTTTTTCCTTACAACTTCGGCTGAGTGTTACTATCTTGTACTACAAATTCTATTTTGCTTACTAGATGCTAATAAGTGTAGCTGATGAGTTATGCACATGCCCACTTATACAAACGTGTGCACATGCAGTTTCTACTGGATCCTGCAAATCATTGAAATTGATGAGGGAAAAGTTCAAGTACTGGACTCAATACTTAAAGAACCTAAAGAATACACCCGCCTGAAGTTGATGCTCGACAGGTAATTTCAATCATTATCGCACTATGTCGGCCTCTTTAGTTCATTTTTTGATATCAAGTGATTAATAACTCATTTATTCATTTTCTTTGCCGGGCAGGGTTTGGGCAAAGTTCATCAAAGAGGTTGTCGGCCCATGGAAACCAACGCTGAAATGGTGGCGGCCCAGGGTAATTAAGTACTACTAGCTACATTCGTGCATGTCTTTAATTCTAGTTTCATTACCATTATCATGCTTCATTATTATCTGATTGAATTCTATTCTCGTAAAGTGCATGAGGCAGGCATCGGGGAATAATTTATGTGCATACCACGATTTGTGAGAACATTCGCTTTATGACCAAAAGGAACAAAGATGCAAGAAATCTTTGGGTACGTAAACACAATGCACAATTCTTTTTATCATGATCTAATATATATACCCACAACTAATATATTCATATTGATCTCCTTCTTTAAAGATGCAAGAGATGCGGGATCAGCTCCTACCAACGGACCGCATACGAGCACTTCTAGAGAAAATGGCGGGATTTTTTGGTTGACCAGGTCATAGCTCCCGAAGGAGAATACCATTTCACTTAATGCTTGCATGTAATGATATGAAAATTGTAGGAGAAATTGTATATACCAAATTGTGTGTGTGTGTCTATATATATATATATCTGTGTGTGTGTGTGTGTCTGCATGGTCGTATGAGAAATTCTATGATATATGATTGGTTCTATGACAAATTCTATTATATATGCATAACGTGTACAGTATGTAGTTGCGTAAAATATGTTTGAAATGAAAAAGTATTAAATGAAAAACACAAAATAAAAAGGAAAAATAAACAATAAACCCTAAACTTAAACATTTAGTCCCGGTTGGTGCATGGTTTTGGGTACCGGGCGGAATATCCGGATACCACCCGGTATCCGCGTTTCTCGCCACCCCACGAGAAAAGTATGTACCGAGCAAAAAGATTTGAATTTTTTCGAATTTTTTGAATTTTGAAAGAACATTGAGGCAGTAGTGGCGTAGTGGTAAACGTGGCATTTCTTATTCTTCCCTGTGGTCTAGAGTTCGAGGGTCGTGGTTCTCTTTTTCTTTTCACAATTTTTATGATAAAAAGGAAGATGCAGTTAAAACTAGTTAAAGGCGAGTGATACGCGCCGGTGCGCCGGCCGAAATTTGGGCCGGTCGCATCAGCAGCGTCCGATCAAACATCGGGTAGCCACACGATTCTCCCTCCTTCCTCTGTCAGATGTCTTTTTCCTTCAGAAAAAAAGCTTCCATCGGGTAGCCATGGACTAGCGACGCACCACCTTGAAGCACCGCCTGGCGCGTCTCTCCAGTCGCTGCCCTCACCGCCGATCGTCCTCGTCCTTGCAAGTCGCCGCCGGTCGCTGCCCTCACCGCCAGTCGTCCTCGTCCTTGCAGGTCGCCATCGTAGCCGCCGCAGCCGCCTCTTGCGTTTTTCGCTACATGCATGCAGCAGCGTGCGCTCGCGGTTGCAGCTCCCCGTGGCGCCGGCTGTAGCTCCGGTCGCGCCGGTCGCTGGTTGCAGCGACAATGAGCTAGCAAGAAATGGAAGTACTCACGCTCATTGCTGGTCGTAGCAAAACCGCTCGCCGGATGTAACTTTTGTAGTCGCCGGTTGTAGCAAAAACATCACCCATCACCACCAAATGAAGATGTTGGTGTAGCAGAAAATGTAGCAAGTTCCAGCAAAAATAGAAGCTGGTTCCAGCCAAAAAGCAAGTCGGCAGTGCGGAGGCGCGTCCAGTCCCATCAAAATCACAGGAAGCAAAATCCAAAAGAAGTAGATGTAGCAAAAAAAAGTAGCAAGTTCCAGCAAAATATAAAGCTGGTTCCAGCAAAAAACCATCCGCGGTGGGAGGGTGCGTCCGGTTCCAGCACCGATGGATGCAGGTTCCAGCAAATTTTGTGGCTGGTTGTAGCACCGTTGATGCCTGGTTCCAACAAAAACTTCGCCACACCAAAAATTGCCGCCTCGTCGCAGCACCGGGCTCAGCCGGTTCCAGCATCCTCCACCACGGTTCCATCATTTTGCCACTGTGGTTGCAACACCCGTCGGCGTGGTCACCATGCCCATGGTGGGCAGCGCCATGCTCGACCGGTTGCAGCATCGCTGGACGCCGTCTCCAGCACCAATGGACGCCCCCGTCTCCAGCACCCGCTCCGCCACGCCACCCCAAGGCCGCCGCCGCGCAGTGGTTAGCAGCGCCGCCCCCTGTCGAAGCCATGAGCATGGAGAAGGTGTAGGCCATGTCCTCCCCCTGGCTTCGTGAGAACTGATTTGAGATCCATGGGGAAAAGGAGATGAGGTAGAAAATGAATGGACAGGAAGGCTCACTAGGGGATAAGGAAAGGAGAAACAGCCGTGCGTGGGCCTGTTTTGACGCGTGGGACGACGTACTGCATGACGTGGAGATGAAGACTGGCCGAGCGTTGCGCCGGCACGCCGATTACAAATATTTCCCTTAAAACTACATTGGGCTGGAGTGATTCGATCTTGCAACCTCAAGGCACGAGAAGCTCATATAAGAGCTAACCACTGCGCAAGAAAGTGGATTGCTGACAAAAACGAGTCCAGATCCAATCTATACATCACTCAGAGTTTTGAATTCAAAATTCAGATTTAAATTTCGTCCGAAATTATTCCGGGATTTCACGGTTACCGCGGTAACCGGGAATTTCGGTGCCCCACCAGAAAAAAGGTGCACTCGGAATCCAAATCCTTGGGTTGGTGTCACCAACCGGGACTAAAGGTCCCCGGCCCCCGGCGCGCGCTGCCGGACACGTGGAAGGGATTTAGTGTTGGCTCATGGCCAACCGGACTAGAGGATGGGGGCCTTTAGTCCCAACTTATTAGTCCTGGTTGCTGACCCAGGACTAAAGGCCCTTACGAACCGGGACTAATGGCCGATCCTCTACTAGTGTAAAATTGGTGAAATTAAGTACATATAAGGTTTTTTCTATATTATAAACAACCCTAGACCCCTATTTCGTCAATTTGATACTTAGTTAACTCATTTATCTTGATGTTCCCGCTGATACATAATCAACAATGAAGCTCACTAGTAGAAAAAGGGTCATTTGTCCCGGTCCGTAAGGGCCTTCTGTCCCGGTTTAGGAACCGGGACTAAAAGGTCGTTAGTAATGCCCTTAGCCTTTAGTCCCAGTTCTTACACGGACCAGGATAGAGAGGCCTCCACGTGGCCGCTGCGGCCAGCCCAGGCAGGGGGCCTTTTGTCCCGGTTGGTGACATCAATCGGGACCAAAAGGCATCCACGCGTCAGCAGCTGGCTGGAGCTGAGGTTTTTTTAAAGGGGCTAGTTTAGTGGTTTTGGGGGATAATTTAGGTTGTTATTAGCTAGCTAATAGAGAGAAGTTTCCTCTCTTATATCTCTGTGCTTGGTTTACCAACGCTACTGCTATGCCTAAACATGGCTTAGTTTGAAGTGAAGGCAACATGTGGTGCATGTCGAAAGTAATACTAATCCTAACTTGATCAAGTTTGTATTGTACTACTTTCGACATGCACCACATGCATGTTGCCTTCACTTCAATCCAATCCATGTTCATTTCACCCGCTGGTATATAATAAATCTTCATGTTCGCATCATGCATCATCATATATAATAACAAGTCCTACTAATCATCATCATAAAACTTCTACTCGTTATTAATAACAAGTCATACGATCATCATCCTCATAGTCATCGAACCAACCCTACTTAATTGTTCTTAGCACATGATCATCAGTATTAGGTAGGATCTAAATACCCTTTTTAAGGTAAAATAGCATAAAACAATATAGACCCTAACTCTCCATTATGGAGAATGGAGATCATCCTGTCTCTAATTCTCACGCTTCGCTTCCTTTTGCTTCAAAGAACCTCCTTACGACTATCCATACATTTTTTCCATTCTTTGATTGTCATGTTTGCACTTCTTTTACAAATCCGGTATGGACAGTTCAGATTCGCAGGATGACCTGGTTGTATGTTCAAAACATCAAGGCGATCATGCTGATACATCAGATGAGGCACACAATCATTCGGGATTATCTGTTGAAAAACATAGTAATAACTTCATAGTTAGCATGATGTACTAGTTTTAGAAGTATGCAAAAGATGCATGGATGTCGTAGTAGTACGAAATCTTACCAGGGTATCTCCATGGTAGTTACCGTAGTTCAACACGTGCACTAGTGGCACGTATTGACCATAATGTTGAGGAGTTCGATTGTAGATATTGTAATTCTCAAGATCAGTACAAAATGCGATCACATGATTTTTCTCCTGATAAGTTAATTCGGAGCCATCGGTGTAGTGGGTTTTGTCTACCATCTTCCGCACATTCTTTGAAGAATAAAAATAAGTTGTCAATGGAATAAGCTGTCAACTATTTTGAAATAAATAATATAAATTACTTAATAACAATGCTTGAGAAGCTCATATAGGGGAATAATTGGAAGAGTACCAACAAGGACCCAAATGTCCATATTGTCTTGCTCGATTTTAGGATCACCAAGATACATGGTGACAAGCATACCTCATCAAAACCATTACATCTTGCAAAGTGCTTCCCAATTTTTGCAACCAAAATGGGTTACACTCTCAGAATTGTACAGCTTTACTTCAAAATCCACACCATGATGGGTCCTTAGGTGAATTTTCATTGTTTCCATACTTTCATGGTCTTCAAAACCCATCCTCTCCAAGACATAGCGTCTTGCAAAGCATGGGATAAGCTAGTCGAATTGGAAAAGATGAAAAGTACACGTTGAAATAGTTGAAGTCGTGGCTTAATTATGAAAAAACTCTTGTCGTCAGCTATGCATCGTTTCAACATCGAAGATCTCCTCGAGCTTAATGCTCAAGCGCCGATCTTCGCCCAGCTCAAGGAACCTCGTCGCACATATCTCGGTCGTCGTGGCACCAGTCGCACTCCCCCGGGCGGTTTTCATCGTCGGAGTACGACATTTCCTTTGTTCATAATTCAAATATTAAACTTGTACAATTAAATATATGTACTAAAAACCTAAATTAGATCATTATTATTCATCATGGGTTGACTATCGGTCTGTCGAGCCTTTTATTGAAAACTCTCAGCTCACGTGGTGTACATATTCAACCGTTAGTGATGGTAGCTCCTCCTTTCATTCCCAAGTGCATTACACCAAATTGTCTAGCACACGGGAATGAAAGAGAAGCTACCTCACGACAACAAATGGGATTCTTCGCCCTCTCATATATATATATGGTTGGAGACTCTCCTCACTGATTCCTCTTGACATTTACATCGTTGGTGATGGTAGCTCCTTTTTTCGCTCCCCGAGTGCATTACACCAAATTGTGTCTAGCACACGGGAACGAAGGAGAAGCTACCCCACGACAACGGTCGGGATTCTTCGGCCCTCCCATATATGGTGGAGACTCGACAGACTTAAAGTCAACCCGAGGACTCATATTATAGGACTCATATTGACATGGAGATTTGGCTGGTCTCACCTCGCGGTCAGCGGGGGGTCGGAGGGGGGTCGGTGGCGAGGACGACGTCGCGGATGATGGAGGGGGCTCCTAGATTTCTGTAAAAACAAAAATCCTATAAGCTATCAAGTAATCAAATGCATACCCCTTGCATAGTGCTCTCCAATTTTAGCATTCAAAGTAGGAGTACTTTTCCAATTTGAGCATTCAATAAGCAAAACCAAATCGTAAAATATGGTATTCAAATTAGCATGCATTCAATTATAAGCAAAGCTACATCATCTCTTGTCTCCGTACATCATCGAATATTATCACTAATACTCCTCGAATACTATCATACATATAGCATCGCTAATACAGCTAGAACTGTAGCCCGACGGGTATCGGCGCAGGCGGTGGACACCAAAAGATAAGGAACTATTACATGATCATAGCTCCAGTGAGATCCTCAAGAACCTGTCGGTATTGTCGAACCTGCCCTCCAACGCAACCATGTAGCGACGGACGGTTTCGCCCTTCCTCACGACACGGTGACGTATCACCTCCGCGGTGTTCGGAAGCCTGGGCACCGTCACTGGCCCACGCGACCGCCACCAAACAACGATCTGGTCAATGACGAGCTGGCTCCTCACCAACCTACGCCCCCCGGAAGGTAGCACCTCCCAATACCAGCCCGGCGTAGCCTCAGGGCCCGACATGGCCCTCTCCGATCAAGCCGGGCGTCCTCCGCCGAGTCGATGACGAGGATGCGGGATGTGCATCGCCGACGCTGATGCGGAATAATTGCTTGAACTAAAAAATAAACTATTTCTATTAATTTTCTTGCTAAAAATAAACTACTTCTATAGTAAAATAAAGTATTTTACTAAATCAACTAGTTCCACTACTTAGCACTTATTATAAATAAAATAAAGTAGTACTTACTAAAAATAAGTTACGTACTTCTATATATAGTAAAATAAACTAGTTTTATTTAATCAGCTAGTTCAACTACTAAGCACTTACTATAAATAAAATAAAGTAGTACTTACTAAAAATAAACTAGTTTAACTAGTTCTGTTATTTTTATGACTAATTATATTAAACACTTTCTCTTCTTATTTTCCTTTTTCCTCTCCTGCTTTTTCTTCTGAATATGAACATATACATAAATGACTTTGATCGTACACAATTTTCCTATGCATACACAATATGAACATATACATAAATTGACAAAGAAAATTCTATTCAAATAAAATTCTATGAACTAAAAAAATCATTAAATTCTATGAACAAAATTACAGCAGAAAAAAATCATAAAAATTCTATGAACAGAAAAAAATCATAAAAAATTGACATATTCTTTGCATATATATGAACATACAAACATTTGCATATTCAACAACAATATCACCAAAAAATCTATGAACAGAAAAAAATTCTAACACAATATGAACAAATTACAACAACTCAATTAACTACACATCTAAACTACACATCTAAATTAACTACACATCTAAATTAGGAAAATTCATATATATGAGCTCACTGCGCAAGGGGACAGCGACGAGGAGGCACGGCACGGGGATGGCGACGGTGAGGGGCGTGGCGACGACGACGGTGAGGGGCGCGACGGGCGATTTAGGACGCAGGGCCGTATGCTGGGCAGGGGCGCGGGCGGCGACGCAATCGGGCCGGACCGCGACGTCAGGGGGCGCAGGCGATGACGGCGACAAATGAGGCTAGAGGGGCAGTTCGACGGTGTCCGGGCGGAAAGACAAACTGAATGAAAATTCTCACAAGTGCTAGTTATACAGACGAAGCATTGGTCCCGGTTCGTGATAAAGAATCGATTTAATGTTATTTTTAGTCCCGGTTGGTGCCACCAACCGGGACCAAAGGCCACTTTTCAGCAGCCCAAAGGGCGGGAAGCAGAGGCCTTTGGTATCGGTTGGTGACACCAACTGGTACTAAAGGGCTGCATTGGGCCCGGTTGGTGCTACGAACCGGTACCAATGCTCCCCTTTAGTCTCGGTTGGTGCCACCAACCGGAACCAAAGGCCTTGCACAGCGGCATGGTGGTGGGAGTTTAGTCTCACCTCGCTAGTTGAGAGGGGCGCGCAGCGGTTTATAAGCCCCACTGCCGCACCCCTCTCGAGCTCCTCTCCATTGCAGGCTTACGAGCCTAATTGTCACTGCCATGCCGGATGGGCCTACTGGGCCCTTCTGCGGGCCTGAATCCTGGCCCATGGATGGGTTTCTAGTCGTAGATCAGGCCGTAGTGGCCCAGTAGGTGGCATATTTTTTATTTTTTCCCTGTTTTTTATTTTCTTTTTTGCTTTATTTATTTTGTTTTGTTTCTACTTACAAGAAAAACTTATTTATTTTATTTTATTTTGTTTCTAATTACTTATGTATTTTACTTTATGATAATTCTTTTTGCTATTAAAGTTTCTAACAAAAAGTTCTTTATGAAAATTCTTTTGCTTTTAATGATTTTGAATAGAAAATAATTTGATAATTTTAGTTGCATCAACTTTATATAATTTTAGTTTCAATAATACTAGAGGTTGCTTATAATATTTTGAACAGAAAATACTTTGATAATTTTAGTTTCATAAAATTTATTTATGTTATCAAAGTTTATTTTATTTTATTTTATTTTGTTTCTACTTATATATTTTATTAAAGTTTATATTTTTTCCAATAACATATTTATTTTGTTTTATGATAATTCTTTTTGCCATAAAAGTTCGTAACAAAAAAGTTCTTTATGAAAATTATTTTTGCTTTTAATGATTTTGAACATAAAATGAACTCTGAAAAGGTTGAAAGTTGGCATGGTATCATCATTTCATCCACATAGCATGTGCAAGAAAGTTGAGAGGGTTACGGCAAAAACTGGATGCACTTCATGTACAGAAGGACACTCTCTTTCGAAGTATCAGGATTTCATACGGAAACTCGTCTGTTACGAAGGGATTTCATTTTTTAAACTTATTTGAGCTCCTAACTTTTTGTGTGTTCAAAACGCACCATTCAAAGCCACATCATCAATTTTCAACCCTTTCTGACTTCATTTGTTATTTTTCATGCATTTACTGATTATTTTGAGCTATAAGACCCTGAAATTGAAAATCATTTCAAATGAACTCTGAAAGGTTGAAAGTTGGCATGGTATCATCATTTTATCCACATAGCATGTGCAAGAAAGTTGAGAGGGTTACGGCAAAAATTGGATGCACTTCGTGTACAAAACGGACAATCTCTTTCGAAGTATCAGGATTTCATACGGAAACTTGTCTGTTACAATAGGCATTTCAAATGAACTACGAAAATGTTGAAAGTTGGCATGGTATCATAATAATAGTTGTGGAGAAAGTCTTCACTTTTTCTTCGCTTGTGTCATTTCCTTATTACGCCATAACCATGGATAATCTTCATCATTTATCAGGATGCTTGCGTCAGGCTTGACTTTGAAGGGAGGAATTTCATGAAACTTTTCATAATCTTCGGACATGTCTGTCTTGCCCTTCACTCCCATGATGTCCCTTTTTCCTGAAAGAACTATGTGGCGCTTTGGCTCATCGTATGATGTATTCGCTTCCTTATCTTTTATTTTTCTCGGTTTGGTAGACATGTCTTTCACATAGATAACCTGTGCCACATCATTGGCTAGGACGAACAGTTCGTCAGTGTACCCAAGATTGTTCAGATCCACTGTTTTCATTCCGTACTGTGGGTCTACCTGTACCCCGCCTCCTAACAGATTGACCCATTTGCACTTAAACAAATTGACCTTAAAATCATGTCCGTAGTCATGTTCTCATATGTCCACTATGTAACCATAATATGTGTCCTGTCCCCTCTCGGTTGCTGCATCGAAGCGGACACCGCTGTTTTGCTTGGTGCTCTTTTGATCTTGGCGATCGTGTAAAATGCATTCCCATTTATCTCGTAAGTCAATACAGTTGAAGATGCTCCCCTGGACAACGAGTACAGCTCATCACAAACAGTGTTGTCACCTCTGAGACGTGTTTCCAACTAACTGCTGAAAGTCCTGATGTGTTCACATGTAATCCAGCCATCGACCGCCCGGTGTTTGGAGCGACTGCTCTTGTGTTCATCGACATACGTGGTCACCAAGGTAGAGTTCTCAGAGAACTATGTAGTGTGCTTAAGACCAAGAATATCCCTCCCTGCATATTATTGAGTCCCCTCAAGCGTGCCTTTTTCCAAATTCGGGCCTCCCATCATACCGCCATTTAGGGAGACCTATCTTCTTAAGGCCAGGAATGAAGTCAACACAAAACCCAATGACATCCTCTCGCTTGATGGCCCATGGAGATGCTTCCTTCGCCTAGCACGGTTACGTATATATTTCTTTAGGACTCCCATGAACCTCTCAAAGGGGTACATATTATGTAGAAATACGGGTCCTAGAATGACAATCTCGTCAACTAGATGAACTAGGACGTGCGTCATGATATTGAAGAAGGATGGTGGGAACACCAGCTCAAAACTAACATGACATTGCACCACATCACTCCTTAGCCTTGGTATGATTTCTGGATCGATCACCTTCTGAGAGATTGCATTGAGGAATGCACATAGCTTCACAATGGCTAATCGGACGTTTTTCCGGTAGAAGCCCCCTCAATGCAACCAGAAGCAGTTGCGTCATAATCACGTGGAAGTCATGAGGCTTTAGGTTCTGGAACTTTTTCTCTGGCATATTTATTACTCCCGTTATATTCGACGAGGAGCCAGTCGGGACCTTCATACTAAGTAGGCATTCAAAGAAGATTTCCTTCTTTTCTTTGGTAAGAGCTTAGCTGGCAGGACCTTCGTACTGCTTTGGAGGCATGCCGTCTTTTTCGTGCAAACGTTGCAGGTCCTCCCGTGCCTCTGCTGTATCTTTTGTCTCCCATACACGCCCAAGAAGCCTAGCAGGTTCATGCAAAGGTTCTTCGTCACGTGCATCACGTCGATCAAAGAGCGGACCTCTAGGTCTTTCCAGTAGGGTAGGTCCCAAAATATAGATTTCTTCTTCCACATGGGTGCGTGTCCCTCAGTGTCATTCGGAACAGCTAGTCTGCCGGGACCCTTTCCAAATATTACGTCTAAATCATTGACCATAGCAAGTACGTGATCACCGGTACGCATGGCGGGCTTCTTCCGGTGATCTGCCTCGCCTTTGAAATGCTTGCCTTTCTTTTGACATTGATGGTTAGTTGGAAGAAATCGACGATGGCCCAGGTACACATTCTTCCTGCATTTGTCCAGGTATATACTTTTGGTGTCAGCTAAACAGTGCGTGCATGCGTGGTATCCCTTGTTTGTCTGTAATAAAAGGTTACTAAGAGCGGGTCAATCGTTGATGGTTACAAACAGAAACTCGTGCAGGTTAAATTCCTCCTGTCTGTGCTCATCCCACGCACGTACACCGTTTCCTTTCCACAGCTGTAAAAGTTCTTAAACTAATGGCCTTAGATACACATCAATGTCGTTGCCGGGTTGCTTAGGGCCTTGGATGAGAACTGGCATCATAATGAACATCCGCTTCATGCACATCCAAGGAGGAAGGTTATATACATACATAGAGTCACGGGCCAGGTGCTGTGATTGCTGCTCTGCTCCCCGAAAGGATTAATTCCATCCGCGCTTAAACCAAACCATACGTTCCTTGGGTCACGTGCAAACTCAGCCCAAGACTTTCTCTCGATTTTTCTCCATCATGCGACCCGTCGGTGATCTCAACTTCCGCCTTCCTTACCGTCCTCACCGTGCCATCACATCAACTTGGCATGCTTTTTGTTTCGAACAGTCGTTTCAACCGTGGTATTATAGGAGCATACCACATCACCTTCGCAGAACCCTCTTCTGCGGGGCTCGCCACAACATCACCTGTGGTCATCTCGCTCGATCTTATATCAGCAATGCACCGTGACACCGGCATGCGCTCAAATCCTCAGACGCACCGCTGTAGAGGATGCAATCATTCGGGCATGCATATATCTTCTCGCACCTCCAATCTTAGAGGGCATACGACCTTCTTTGCTGCGACGCATCGCCGGTAATTAGTTATCCTTTGGAAGCTTGTTCTTCAATATTTTCAAGAGGCTTCTCAAATCCTTTGCCAGTGCACAATATTCTCGCCTTCCACCGCAGCAATTCCAAAGACGGGTACCCAACTTTGTGTTGCCATCTTCGCAATTGGGGTACAACCCTTTTGTGATCCTCTAACATGCGATCAAACTTCAGCTTCCTTTTGACTTTCGTGATTACGCCCTTGCATCGACAATGAGCCATGGAGATCATCATCATCGGGCACATCATCTCGTTCCTCTTGATCTTCAGCAGCTTCCCCAGCTTGCAGCATCATCGGGCACATCGTCTGGGTTCCTCTTGATCTTCAGCAGCTCCTGTTGCAGCATCACCGTATTCGGGGGCACATAGTTGTCATCGCCCTCTTCTTCTTCGCCGCCTTCCATCATAACCCCTATTTCTTCATGCCTCGTCCAAACATTATAGTGTGGCATGAAACCCTTGTAAAGCAGGTGGGTGTGAAGGATTTTCCGGTCAGAGTAAGACTTTGTATTCCCATATTCGTGGCGTGGACAACACATAAAACCATTCTCGCTTGTTTGCCTCAGCCACTTGAGAAAATTATGCACGCCTTAATGTACTCGGAGGTGTGTCGGTCACCATACATCCATTGTCGGTTCATCTCAAGGCATTATATATAATTATTTGTGTCAAAAGTAAGAAAATCAGACAAGTAACTATCTAAAGTAAGAAAATCAGACAAGTATCTATCTAAAGTAAGAAAATCAGAAAAAAAATAAGAACAAGAGGCTCACCACGGTGGTGCCGGCGACGATATCGGCGCGTGCGATCAACGGCGGTGAAAACGGGGACGGGGCGTGACGGACCGCTAAATCTAGACAAATCTCGGGAAAATGGAGCTCTGAGGTCGACCTTCGAGAGGAGAAAGCTTAACTTCTGTGGCTCAGGCATTTCATTGAACACCTCATGTGCATAGGAGGTGAGCTAGAGCACCCAAATGCCCTCCCCTCGCCGGCCAGAAAAATAGAGCATCATGGAGTGCTCGCCGCCGGCGATGGGTATATATAGGTAACTTTTTGTCCCGGTTCGTGGCAGGAACCGTGACTAAATCCACCCTTCTATATCGGTTCTAGGCACAAACCGTACCAATGGCTGTGGGTCAGAGCGTTAGCCCATTGGTCCCTGTTCGCGTTTAGAACGGGACAATGGGTCCAAACGAATCGGGACCAATGCCCACGAGGCCTCCTGCCGCCCCTGGCTCATGAACTGGGACTAATGCCCCCTATGGGTCCCGATTCATGAAGAACCGACTAATGGGCTGGCCAGGCCAACCAAAGCCCTGTTTTCTACTAGTGGCTGAATGGCTGTTTTTGGAGGGTTAATGCATTTTCTAAATATTTTCGACTTCTTAGCATGATTTTTAAAGCAATTTATGCTTAGTAACTGATTTTATCCTTGAGAACTCATAAAAAATTGCACATATGTAAACCAACTGATAAGAAGTCCCCTCATAGACATGCATGTAACTTGTTCCGAGGTTGGTGGTTTATACACCTTCAGTACCATTTTATATTGTATGGTAGCTGCTATAGTGCATTCTTAGAAACAATATAATGTTGTTTGAATTGTAAAGTTACACTATATATAATTTTCATCCATTGATTCTTTTGTAAACCTTTTCAAGGAATAAATTCTATTGACCTACACGAGGCCTCTCAGAAAATTACTATGCATTCCTACGGTGCAATCAAATCACAATGTAGGATTAATAAAACCATGACATTGTTGTGTTTTTCTCGTTCTTGCGCTTTTCGAACCTACATATCAAGCAAAGCTCTTATCATATATGTCGCAACATATGCATGTGTACACTTCCAAAATTATTGACAATGACTTTAGTGTGAGTTGGCGCCTTTAGGTACGCCTTTCCTCACATGCACTTCATCATGGTTTGTCTGCACTTCAGTATTAAATAGGAAAACTTGATGATTCAGGCCTTGGAGAATATATTTCCTCGGATGTAATTCATCAAAAAAAATTCTTCAAGAATGACTTATATTCTTAAGAAGCCTTTTAGCAAGCAGTTACTGGCATGTTCATGGTTCTTTAACTCTTGATGCAATGTATTATTTATGTCTATCTTCATCGATCGAAATTGGTAGATCTATAAGTGCTTTATGAAAAAAAAATCTTCTCAAGAGATGTTTTCTATGGAATCCTACATGCTAAATTAAAAATTACTTTCTACCTGCTTAGTATAGTAAATGTGCAATGATAGAATTTATTCACGAGACAAACAGATTTTTGTATCACTGATCTACATAATAAGTAATCCCATGATGCGCATCATTTTTTCACCCACTTGCCCACCCATAGAAACATCGACTCACCTATATAACCCCTTCACTCTTAGTTGGTTATTTCGTACTCTACACTTCACCCTTCGAGTCAATATAATAGGGTTGGTTATACATGACAAAAAGCTAGATGACTACTTACAACATTTTCATATTTCTTCTTGGTCGAGAACATGCCTAAGAGATTTTAGGATGGGAGGCATCGAGAGACATGTTATAGGGACGTAAACCATAAAAATGATAGAAGATGAGGAAATCGCCCGATAGAATGGAATGCTCAGAGAGTCCAGGTCTGTTTTTCTATTTGACAAGTTTGATGCACTCGTTCTCTTTTATTTTTCAAGTGTCGTGCCCCAATATTCTTTTGTTGTTTCACGAGGAGGTCGGTAATTCACTTGATAGGCTCACAGTCTTAAGGCGTAAAAATGTGTTTTCTAAAGGTCGACATGTAGACGGGTTAGAGTCGAGCCAAGAATCAGTCAAGCAGTTTGCGAGTTCTGAATTTTTTATCCACCTCTAGATGTACAATGAGCTTGATGGGCAAATGACGGAGGCACGGGACTGGAATCACTGGTGGAAAAAAGGCCTTTGGTCGCGGTTCGCAACTGCCATTAGTCGCGGTTGCGCAACCGCGAGCAAATAAGCGCGACTAAAGCCCCCCACCAGTAGTCGCGGCTGCTTAAGAACCGCGACTAAAGGCCCGCCCACGTGGGCGCCAAAGCGGCCGTCAAGGAGGAGGACCTTTAGTCGCTGTTCTTCTCCGCCAACCGCCGACTAAAGGCCACAGGTTTAGGGTTTTAGCCACCCCCCTAAACCTGTTTTCTGTTTAATTTGTATTGTTTTATTTCTTTTGTGCTTTATTTTAATTTTGAAGGAGTTTCATATATTCTACGGTACTACATACATGCATATGAATGTACAATCTCAAATAAATTTGAAATTAGAACCAAAAAGAATTCAAGAGGAATATACAATATATATTCAATATCATCGGATGACCATATACAATTTTGAACAAGTTTCCATACATGATTTAATCCATATAAAGTTCTACGCCCTCGTAATAGTGTTCTCCTTTAGGATGGAGGACTTCCTGCTGAACCATCCAGCTAGTTCCTCTTGAAGTGGTCGGAAGCGAGCTTACGACTAAGCATCATCCGGAGGTTATTCCTCCGAGCATTGGTATCACTCGGAACCCGCCAGAGGTGTATCTCCGGATCCTCTCACGCATATAGTATCCACATAGATTGGTCTCCGTGGCTGAATATCCCCAAGATTCTTAGGCTTTAACATTTTGAATTCTAGCTCTTTATGAATTCACCGACCTTTGTATCTACGAACCGACTCCAAACCCTACGAGGCAAAGAAAATTAAGTGAACAAGAGAGTTATTAGTTACTTGATATTAGGAAATGAACGAAATAGGCCGATCGATATAGAGCGCAAATGAATGAAAATAATTACTTCTGCAGCATTCTTCTCATGTCGGCCCAAAGCTTTGGATCCATATTCGAGAGTCGTGGACGAGACATTCTGAGGTGTTAACTTTAATTACTAGCAGAATCCAAAGGAACTCATGGACACGATACATGCACAAGACGTCATGCATAACTCATCGATTAGCCGCCACATAACATGCATGGAGTAAACAAAAAGAGAATTAATGTGCTCAAGATGTAAAACACTCACCCAAAATGGTAAGGAAATAGAATATCACTTTTGAGTTCCTGCTTTGTAAGAAACTGCCACAGTGTCCGCCTCCACGCCGGCGGGGTGACGCCCAACACATGTCCATTAACGATGTGTGGGTCAATGAACCCAACATCATGGATGTTCCTTTACTCGCATTCCTTAATCTTCATTCTGCATGTATAATAGCGGACACAACAATATAGTTAGGACATATATATAGTGCAGGCAATATGAACGAGATGGGGTAGAAATTAATAAATCACTTACGTAACGTAGCAACCGATGATAGATTTGTCGAGCTCAAGCGCAGATTGAAAAAGCTGGAACAATTCACTCAAAGGCAATTTGTACATAGTAATGTTTGAAGTGATGCTCATGTCTAACTTCCGCATAAATATATTCTTTGGCTGCTTTTATTTTTTATGTAACCCTTGTACCAATTCAGCGTACCTTTCATTTGGTCAGTAGATCATTTTCTCTGCGCAGCTCGACGAGAGGCCCATTCTTGACATATGTAATTACTACCTCCTTCATCGGGCGCCTCATCAAGGCCTAACAGTTCACGAAGAGTAATACCTAAGTTGGCCGCTTGTTCTCGGCACTCACATACTAATCCATGTGTCATGTCGCAGCTTGTATGATCTCGGGGCATCCGGACGAAGGCTTCCACTATAAGCGGGGCAATCGATTGTTTACTTTGTTCCCCGAGCTGGGCAACTTGTTTCCCGCTTTTTTACTTTCTCGCCTTCTCCCGCTCTTTGTTCTCCTTGAACATGAGTGCCTGCCTGCCAAGTTCACGTGCATAGTCGTTAGGGCAGATTCTTCATGCTTGGGACGGTGTGCTCAAAATGACTTAGCCCACTTCTTTTGCTCATCGTAATATACCGGCTTGGGCTCGGGCTCTCTTTTCTTCTTGCAGTCCGCCTTCCATTTCTCATAATGAGCAGCCGCGTCAGCCGACTTCCTCGGCACTACGCTCGCAAGGCCTTGTGGGGAGAGGCTTCAGTGATGGCTCCGCAATTTTGTGGTCTTAGGTACATAAGGGTCCGGGTTAATAATCCAGGATCGCTTCGCTTCTTTGTCGGAGGTGGATTGGGGGCGGCGTCGATCACCCGCCGACGAGGATCGGGGCGGCGGCTGATCACCCGCCGGACGTTAGGATCGGGGCGGCGGCTGGTGACGTGGACGGAGGTGTAGGTGAACCGCCACCACCACCACCACCACCACCACCGCCACCGCCACCACCACCACCGTAGGGGTGGACTTGTTGTCCTTGGCGCCTCGCCTGAAACTTGATAAACTTCTTTTGCCATAGAATGAAATGGCGCTTGACATCTCCAAGTCTTTTTCTCCCTTCAGGTGTAGCAATGTCAATCTCCAGGTCCTCAAACCCTTGGACTATGTCCTCCACCGTGACACGAGCATAGCCATCTTGAATGGGGTTGTTGTGGTGGAGTGCCAGGTAAACATGGTAAAGCATCGCCGATGGCTACCTTCATGGACATGTTCCCGATAGGATAATACAGATGACATTCTTTCATCTCCTTTATATCGCCCACGGGTAGCGAGGAGGCTCCGTGCAGTAATTTCACCACCAGAGGCTCCGTGCAAGATTTCACCACCGGAGGCTCCGTGCAGTAATTTCGATCGCCGGTGCATCTGCACCAGCCGGTGGGCCTCCGTGGAAGCCACGCCGCTTCTCCGCTGTCAAGCTTCCGAGATCCGCTGGATGATCTTCATGCTGCACCCGAGCTGCATCTCTTTCGCTACTAGTACACTCATGGTTTTCTTCATCACATCCATTTCCGGCGCCAACCACGCCACAACATCTGATTCCCGATCCATCTTTCTCTTACGGCTTCAGAATCAGACGGGTCATCGCTCGGGGAACCCTATTTTCCACGGAATGTGCCCCATGCCTCGTGACATCGCCCTCCGTGTTCAGGATTCCCGAGGGCTTTTGTCAGCTGGCCGCTCTCTCCGCTGAACTTGATCTTCCCTGTTGAGCATCCTTCATTGCGCCAATAAGGGCTTGGGTGGGTTTAATTAATTTGCCCCGCAAACACACTCCCCGCCTCCGGGTTCAGCTCCCCCATGCCCGCATTTCACCAGCTTTTGGCCCTTGGGTCCCATCCTCCGCATTCGGACGGATTCCTCGTGCCCTCATCTCGCTCTCCATCTTCTCCAACCTAGGCACCAAAATGCGATACCCTCCTGGCCCCATAACATGATTGTACTCCTTCTTAGCCGCATTTTCCTTATTGTTTTCGATATTTCAATGAACTGCTCCGATTTCTTTTGCTTCACAAATTCTGGCCAATCATGTTTCAGTTTCTCATATTGTCCTTTGAAACTGGAGTCTTGTTCTGCTTGACAAAGTCACGGGCTAGATTTTGCTTGAATTTCCGGAATGCGCCGCCATCTTATGAAGAGCGAACTGTTTGACTAGCCTCCTCCTCTCCTTGTTTTCCTCAATCTTGTTACCCTCCTCATCGAATTTGTTGTATTCCGGAGGTAGAACGAAATGTTCCATAAGCTTCTTGAAGCAATCTTTTTTGTTCTCTTATCGACAAAAGTGAAACCATCAATTGCGTGCCTTCTTTGGCTCATTCCACTCCTGGACGGTGATCGAGACGTTGTCTCTAACAATGGCTCCGCATTGGCTGACAAACTTGGTGGCGTTCTTATGGGCTCCAGCTGCTCGCCGCTGCAATCGCCGACAACCTCGATGGTGCATGTTTCTCCTTGTTTCATCGCCTTGGTTGCGCCACGCTTGACGACGTACTCGATTGTTTCGACGATCCGCCGAGGGCTAAAATAAGAAAGAGAGTCGCGCTGTTAGTACACACATATTTATTCAAATCAGTTAGTTTGTATCACCAGAGGCTCAATGTATATATATACCTCGGCTACCGGAGGTGGTTGCTACTTCCATTTGAAGATCGTCAGCTTATCGACGCTTTCTTCGGCATCTTCTGCCGACGGGCGCCTTCATCTTCACCGTCACAAGGTTCAGATAAGAAGAGATATCATCTTCTTTCTTCTCCGTCGGGCACATATTGAATATCGCCGCTTATGATGCCGAACGTATGTGCTTCACCGTCCGGATCATAGTTGTCCATAATCGGTCAGCTCTATCGTCCGCCATTATGTCACCCCGAAACATGTAGTAAAACAAATTAATTAAGTGAAGAAGGGGCGGTGGCGGTGGCGGTGGCGAAAGGGCGGTGGCAAAAGGAGGGGCGAGGAAGGGTGGGAGAGGGTGTCGCGGTAGAGCGCGTAGACGGTGCTCCGTAGTCGAACTGGGGGTCGCCGACAGTCTCGGGGTCTACCGGAAAGAAGTAACGGAGGGGGAACACAATAAATAACAAGGCAATCAAAGCATCACAAAGCATAACATGGCAATACGCGGTGCTAGGTGTGCCCTAACGCTGCAGTAGGTCGCATCGGCGAAGGGGAAACATCCGGGAAAGTATCCCCGTGATTCGCGTTTTGGACAGATGAACCGAGGGGAAAGTTACGTGTTTGCTATGCTAGGGATGTGTGGCGGACTTAACGGGCTGCGATCCGGATCCGCCTCATCGCTCGAGCAACTTTCATGTACAAAGTATTTTCATCCGAAGTTACGGATTATTTTATATTAATTTTTAAAGTTTTATATCATTTTTAGAATTAATGTAATTAATTAAATTGTCTCGTTAACTAATTAACCAAGTTAATTAGATTAATTAACAGATTAGTTATATTAGTTATTTAATTAGGTTTACTAAACACAATTAATTAAGTTAATTAATTTAATTAACTGATTAATTAATTAATATATTTATTTATTTATTTTCTAAATTCTCTTCTCCTTTTTTAAATCAAGCTGGCGTGGGCCCCAATTGTCATTGGGCCGGGGCCTTAACTGGCGCCGGCGCTTAGCGGCAGCGGGTACGAGCCGGGCACGAGTTCGTGCCAAGGGGTTGCGATGGCGCCCGGCCGAACAGGCGGCAGGGCGGAGGAAGTGGTCAGTCCGGCGAAAGGCCAAGAATCGGGACGCAGTGGGAGTCAAGCGACGGGCGCTTATGCAGAGGCGGGCGCGGCGACGGGACGGCCGGGCGGGCGAAGGCTCGAGGGGGGCCGGGAGACGGCCGGACGGGCCCATGGGGAGCTCACTAAGGAGAGGGCGGCGGCGCGGGAGGACCGACGAAGGAGAGGCGGGACGGGCAGTCCGGCGACGGGGCGAGGGCGACGGCGGGCGGCGCTGAGGGCGCGGCAGAGACGAACCGATCGGAGAAGACGAGAATAGATCGGAGCGTGGTATTTATAGTTTCACCCTTTAGTCGCGGTGGGCTACGAGGCCCGCGATTAAAGGTACCTTTAGTCGCTGGTCGCCTGCCCAACCGCGACTAAAGGTTTTTGGCGGGTTTTTATGCTCAGCGCTTCACCTTTAGTCGCGGGCTGGTCCGACGACCATGATTAAAGGCTCCCACCTTTAGTCGCTGCTGGTCCGGGCGACCATGACTAAAGGCCTTGTGCTGCCTCACGCCTAAAAGTTTAGTCCCACCTCGCTAGTTGAGAGAGCTCGAGAGTGGTTTATAAGCGCCTGCTGCGCCACCCTCTCGAGCTCCTCTCAACTGCAGGCTTCGGCCTAATCTGTCACTAGCTATGTGCACAGTGGGCCTACTTGGCCCCTCAAGGGCCCTGAATCTCGCCCATGTAGGGTTTCTAGTCGATTCAGGCCGTGGGGGTCCAAAGAGGCTGCACTATTTTTTCCAGTTTTTTGTTTTGTTTTCTGCATTATTATTTATTTTTTGTTGTTTTTGCTTTATTTTTAATTCTTTTTGCTTTTAGTTTTAGAAAAATTATAAACTTTCTGTTAGTGCCATTAGTTTTCAAATTTGAAAACACTTTTTTGTTTTCTTTGTTGCTTTATTTATTTTATTTTGTTTCTACTTACAACAAAATACTTAGGCGTGCACTATTTTTTTCAGTTTTTTGTTTTGTTTTCTGCATTATTATTTATTTTTGTTGTTTTTTGCTTTATTTTTTAATTCTTTTTGCTTTTAGTTTTAGAAAATTATAAACGTTCTGTTAGTGCCATTAGTTTTCAAATTTGAAAACACTTTTTTGTTTTCTTTGTTGCTTTATTTATTTTATTTTGTTTCTACTTACAACAAAATACTTATTGTTGTTATTTTTAGTCGCTGGTCGCCTGCCCAACTGCGACTAAAGGCCGCCGCAGGTTTAGGGTTTTCCCGCCATTTCTTCCCCTGCCTTCCCGCCTCTTTCTTCCCGCCACTTTCTTCCCGCCTCCTGTCTTCCCGCTCCCATTTTTTCCCGCCATTTCTCACTACATATATATGTAGCCCGGCTTGGCCAGCATTATCACATCTCTACAATCTCTCATCACTCTCTCATGGACACCAAACACATCACGGGTAATATAATTCACATGATCCATTCAACAAAGTTTGGTACAATAAATTATTACACATCATTTCTTCCCTTGTGTCCCTCGCTTGCTTACGACAGCCGTATCCATGGAGCATCCTCATCATTTAACTTAATGCTTGGGTCGGTGTTCACTTTGAAGGGCGGAATTTCAGCAAACATATTATAATCTTCTCGACATGTCCGTCTTGTCCTCCACTCCCACGATGTTTCTTTTCCCCGAAAGAACAATGTGGCGCTTTTGGATCATCGCATGATGTAATCGATCGCTTTCTTATCTTTCCGCTTCCTCGGTTTGCTACTCATGTCCTTCACATAGAAAACCTGAGCGACATCTTTCGCTAGGGACGTAATGGTTCGTCAAGGTAACCAAGATTGTTGAAGTCCACCATTGTCATTCCGTATTGCTGGTCCACCTTTACCCCACCTCCTGTTAGCTTGAACCATTTGCACCGAACAAAGGGACCTTAAAGGAGGGTCCATAGTCAAGTTCCCATATCTCCTCTACGTAACCATAATATGTGACCTCTTGCCCATTCTCGGTTGCTGCATCAAAGCGGACACCACTGTTTTGGTTGGTGCTCTTTTATCTTGGGCGATCGTGTAAAATGTATTCCCATTTATCTCGTACCTTTGGAAAGTCGTTATAGTCGAAGATGGTGTCTTGGCCAACATGTACAAATTGATCTACAACATCATTGTCATTCATTAAATGTTTTCTCAACCAACTGCCGAAGTCTCCATGTGGGCCTTCCTAATCCAGGATTCAAGGCTTCCCGGGTTGTCGAACGTAAAATATTCTTGTGTTTCTCAAAGTACGGAGCCACCAAGCTGGAATTGGTCAAGATAAAGGTGGTGTGCTTCACCAGAGAATGGCCGTCCATACATATCGTTGATTTCATTCCGATCGTGTTTTTCCACTTAGTCTCCCCTCGTGTCGCGATCGAGGAAGACCAATCGGCTTAAGGTCAGGAACAAAGTCAACACAAAACTCAATTACCTCCTCATTTCCATAGCCCTTGGCGATGCTTCCTTCCGCCTAGCACGGTTACGAACATATTTCTTTAATACTCCCATGAACCTCTCAAGGGGAACATATTGTGTAGAAATACAGGACCGAGAACGAAAAATCTCTTCGACTAGGTGAACCAGGAGGTGCGCCATAATATTGAAGAAGGATGGCGGGAACACCAACTCGAAATCGACAAGACATTGGATCACATCGCTCAGAACTGTGGTAGAACTTCCGGATTGATTACCTTCGAGAAATTGCATTGAGGAATGCACATAGCTTCACAATGGCTACTCGAACATTTTCCGCAGGAGCCCCTCAAAGCAATCGGAAGCAATTGCGCTATAATCACGTGGCAGTCGTGAGACTTCAGGTTTTGGAACTTTTTCTCCGCCATGTTTATTATTCCCTTTATATTGACGAGAATCCAGACGAACCTTCATACCGCTCGTGCATTCAAAAAGATGACCTTCTCTTCTTTGGTCGAGCGTAGCTGGCACGACCTGAAACCATTCTCGATGCCGGTCATCGTGGTCTTTCAAACGTTGCTGGTCCTGCCGTGCTTCCTTTGTATCATTTGTCTTCCCATACACGCCCAAGAAGCTTAGGAGGTTCACGCAAATATTCTTCAGAACGCATCACGCCGATTGCAGAGCGGACATCTAGGACTTTCCAATATTCTAGCTCCCGAATATAGATTTCTTCTTCCACATGGCTGCGCGTCTGGCCAGCTCCCTTCGAACTGATTGTCCGCCAGACCCTTTCCAAAGATGACTTTCAAATCCTTGACCATATCAAATACCTCAAAGACCAGTATGCTCCGCAGGCTTCGCCGGTGATCTGCCTTGCCGTTGTAATGCTTGGCCTTTCTTTCTTCTGGATGAATTTTTCGAAGAAATCGACGATGCCCAAGGTACACGTTCTTCTTACAATTTGGCAAATGTACACTTTCAGTCTCATGTAAGCAAAGTATGCGTGCATGCATTGTATCCCTTATTTGACAGTCCCGAAGGTTACTAAGAGCAGGCCAATCGTTGATGGTTACGTAAAAGCAACGTCAGAGGTCAAATTCCTCTTGTTTGTGCTCATCCCACACACGGACACCACCCCACAGCTGTAAAAGTTCATCAACTAATGGCCTTAGGTACACATCGATGTCGCTGCCGGGTTGCTTCGGACCTTGGATGAGCACTGGCATCATAATGAACTTCCGCTTCATGCACAACCAAGGAGGAAGGTTGTAGATGCATAGAGTCACGGGCCAGGTGCTATGGCTGGAGCTCTGCTCGCCAAAAGGATTCATGCCATCCGTGCTTAGAGCAAATCTTATGTTCCTTATGCCACCTGCAAAATCTTTGAACCATCTGTCGATCTTTCTCCATTATGCTCCATCTGCGGTGTGTCTCAACTCCCGTCCGACTTACGGTCCTCTTTGTGCCATCGCAACAACTTGGCATGCTCTTTGTTCTGAACAGACGTTTCAACCGTGGTATTATAGGAGCATACCACATCACCTTGGCGGGAACCCTCTTCCCGGTTTCGCCCTCAACATCGCTCACCGTGGTCATCGCCTCGATCTTATAACGCAATGCAAAGTGCATACCGGCATTCATTCAAATTCTCGATTCACCATGGTAGAGGATGCAATCGTTGATGCATGCATGTATCTTCGTAACCTCTAAACCTAGAGGGCGCATAACCTTCTTTTGCTTCAGACGATCAAGCGGGCAACTCGTTATCCTTTGGAAACATATTCTTCAACATTTTCAGCAAGTTTTCAAATGCCGAAGTCAGCTACACCTGCCTCTCGCCTTCCATTTCAAAGCAAATCCGCAGCAGCCCAGCTTTTTCGTACCATCATCGCATCCGGGGTACAGCGCCTTTCTGTGATCCTCTAACATGCGATCCAAATTCTCCTCTCCTTTTCAGTTTCGCAGCGTCTCCGCATCAGCAATGGTCCCACCAAGATCATCAACGGATCATCACGTGCCTCTTCTTCACCTTCCCCTTCACCTTCAGCATCCTCCATGAAAGTATCACCGAAATGAGCAAGATAGCTTTCATCGATGAAATCATCCCCTTCTTCATCTTCTTCCATTATAACCCCTCTTTCTCCATGCTTGGTCCAACAATTATAGCTTGGCATGAAACCCTTCAAGCAGATGCATGTGAACAACTCTTGAGGAAGAGTAACCCTTCTCATTCTTACAGATAACACATGGACAGATAACAAAACCCCCGCTTGTTCGTGATTAGCCACTACGAGGAAATCTTTCAAACCCAGTAGTGAACTCGCCGGAGAGTCGGTTACCGTACATCCATTGCCGATTCATCTGCATTATTATAATATAAAATATATAATTAACCATCATGCATTTGTTAAACTAACTAGCTACAAACAATATAAATTAAACAATGAACTACACACATGCATATTGACACATCAAAGGTTCATCAAGTTGCTAACCATGATCAAGAGTGTGGCTCCAACACTTAATGTCATGTTTCTTTCATGCTCTTGGGGCATTTCATCAAACACCTTAGGTGCATAAGAGGAACCAAAAGCAAACCTACACCCACTTGAGAAGAGAATGGCTCCAAATGGCTACGTGTTGGCTGCTGGATGGGTATATATTGGGGCGGGGCTTTCGTTGCGGTTGGCCTGGCAAACCGTGACTAAAGGTGCCCGACGGCCTTTAGTCGCGGTTGTCCTGGCCAACCGCGACTAAAGCCCCTCACGTGCGCCAGCTGGCCACCGAGCGCCCTGGGCCCAGGCCTTTGGTCGCGGTTCACCTCCGAATCATGATTAAAGGTCCCATTAGTCGCCAGTTCCTACAACCCGCGACTTATGGGGCTGGACGGAAGCCTGTTTTTCTACTAGTGAATATTAAAGTTTTAAAATTATGCCGATATTGTATAGGGTATTTATCATCACATATATGTTATATAATAAGATAGTACATAGCATGTCATGTTGCTAGTGGTACATGATTTACTTGTCCTTATATTTTAACTTTTAAACTAAAATTTGCTCCGTTGGCCACCCAACCAGTTTCTTCTTCATTGACGCGTGCCATGACCTAAGCAATCTCAACAACATATGTAGGATCAGTTATGTTACTTCTAAATGGGCGAAGTGATACAACCCCAATCTTCCTGTGTCACTATATATAACGCCGATCATGAAACAAATCCGCAAGGTCTACTGTGCCCCTAACTTTCATTCATAGACAAAGGAGATGTAATCAATAGCAGAACACTGTGTCGACACAATATACAAAAGCACTGTGAAAAACACTGATTGTCCCTAGCACTATTTCGTCCTGTACCAACGGCCACGTAGCATCAGATCTAGATCAATCAAATCTGATCACACGACCGAGGATCACCTTAAGTGAGAGATATTGCAGGCTTTGATGTGACAAGTTAGATAATATGAATTGCACAACAAACTCGAGTTTTTTACTGTCCTTACTTTATATATATACCCTCTCCATATCAAGACCAACGCGTACCCACTCGCGTTGCTTCCCCTTGGGCGACGCCAGGGGCTTCCCAAACCCTAGCCGCCAGACTCACTCGACCCATCCCCTGCCGCCACTGCCGCCTGCTAGGGCCGCGGTGGCGGCGGGCTCAGGCGCCATAGGCTCCTGGGCGGGTGGTCGCGGCGGTTCTCCTATGAGGCCGACGGGGCGCTTCATGCGTGGAGGCCGACGGGGGCAGTTAGGGCTGCACCCCTACTACGTGGTGGCAACCGGAGCACCATGGCCAGCGGAGTGTTGCACTGAATGGGTGCTCTCCGTGCAGATGGGTGGCAACAGCGGCTGCGGATCTGAAGTCCTACCCAGATCCGTCACAGTGGGCCCTCGGCTAGCTGGTGGAGCGAGGAGGAACCCGTGAGGGGCGGCTGGAGGTTCCCTGTCGGCGTGCTAACAACAGGTTTCGTCTTCACAAAGATGCTCTGTACAGTTCCAGTCAGCTGCGAGATCGGGGGACGCGACCTCCGGTGAAAATTACGGCGACTACGGTCATGGCGGACGATGGCGGTGTCTGTGATGTCATTCACTTCTCAAGATATTTGTTTCAGGTCGCGGCACCAGGCTCGAGATGCTCTGAGGGAAACCCTAGTTCCGGGTCTTCTCAGAATGAACGTTACGACATCTTCGACATCGTTTTCCCTCGTCAGGGCATCGTTTTGAAGCAGGTGCTGACTAGAAGGGCCCAGTGGTGGAGCGGGGTTTCATCTTCTCCATCAACGACGGCGGATCTCGGCGGCGTGGCGGAGTGGAGTCTCGTCATCTGATGTGGGTTGACGAAATCGCCTAGGAGGACGACGCTGTCTGGCATCGTGGTGGCGTCGACGGTAGGCCTGGCAACATCGATGCGTCGGTTCCTGTTCTAAAGATGGATGGGTGGAATATGGCGGTGACCGCCTCCGAGAGTGCACTGGACCGGTGGTGTGCCTCGGAACAGGTATTATGGCTTGGATGGGGCCTCTGACTTTAGATGTTAGGCTTTATGGCGAAGTTTGTTTGGTATTCGGCTCGGACGACTATCGGCACCCCATCATCAAATGGATAGGAGTAGGGACAGATGTTGCCGAGATGATGGCTTCAGTCTGATTGATGTATTACTTTGTAAGCTCTTCGTGAATAATTAATAAACTGGCTACATGCATCACCCAGATACAGAGGCCGGAGCTCATCCTCCTTTTCTAGAAAAAATCAAGACCAAACCCATTTGCTATTTTATACATGATCGGTGTCCAAGAAGTAACCTACCTACCTTGCTAATTCCGAGATGATTTTGCTAATTTATTGATCATTATCAAGTTGAAAAGTCTCATGGAAAAAGAGATGCAAAATTGAAACAAATCTTCCTATTGTCATTTATGCTTTTTTTTAATTGAAGTTGTATTCACAGCCTCTACATCTAGACCAAACCCGTTTACTATTTTATACATGATCACTTTACTAAGATGTGTTTACTATCCTTATTATCATAATCCCCTATTGATATGTTTAATATGCTTACATTCTATATCCTGTCTACATCTAAACCAAACATGTTTGCTATTTTATACATGATCAATTTCCAGGAACTTACCTACCTACCTTCCTAATTATGGGATGATTTTGTTAATGTATTGATCATTATCAAGTTGGAAAAGTCTCATGGGAAAATACATAGGAAATTGAAATAAACCTTCCTATTGATATGTATGTTTTTTTAAATAGATATGCATCAACTAGTCTCACGCACTCATTTCGCTACTAAATTTTAAATGCATTATAGATGTGGTAGATTTAAACCATAATGGTTGAGATTGAATAAATTGTTAAGATTAAAACATACCCCTCCCATGAGTGTGTATGATGGCCAATTTTAAAATGAATCAGTTCATTAATCAACACTAATCCAACCCTATAAACTCGCTATATAGAGATTTATGTACTGGATTGAAAACTTAACGGTTGAGATTAAAACGTACCGCTCCGACGAGCGTGATGATAAACCAGACCCAAGTTTTTGTAGATTTAGACGTATTTATTTATGTACTGGATCATATCTTGGAGGTTGTATTTTTAGACCGAGTTGCATAGTTTGTACTAACAGAAAAGAGGAACATGTCGCGTAAAAAAAAAGAGGAACACGTACGCACTGCTCCTCTGTCTGATATTTCCTAGCAAAACTGATGTGTGAAATCTTACTTTGCATCCCTGAACTCGAGATGCTTTTGCAAGGTACGAAATGATGAAATCAGTGAATTCTGTGGTGTACTGTGACTCTGTGAGACATGCGATCTCTAGTTCCTTGTATTTGTAGTTGTGATTGTAATTGATCCTTACCTACGACAACCTTCCAATGAGCGGCAACAGCTACACTAGCAGAGAGAACCGCGTATCTCCTTTTTTCTGCACCTATGATTACCAGGTTGTTTCAGGTTTGGATCTAGATCGGGCGCGGGCCAACACAATTGATTCTTATTAGCAGTTAATTAGTGTAAAAGACAAAATTACCCTTAATTTTGTATCCGGCATAATATTTATGAAAATTAACAAATCAGACGCATAATACACTCCGCCACACTAGCAGGTCTCTCACTCATGCCACAGAGATGATGCCAAGATTGCCTTCGGAGGACCAGACGTGGGATGCTCTGGCAGACATGAGGAAGACCGCCTGCCAGAAGAAACTCGGCGCCATTTACAATGCCTGTCCGGTAACCAGCGTCGTGGACAACCTCATCACCCACATGTGTAAAGCAAAAGACGAGACCTTTTTTTTTCTGCGGTTGAAAAGATGAGACTTTATACATAAATCATACAATGACAAGACAACTTAAATCAAACAAAAAGTCAACAAATACAATACTTGAAGTAAATTAAGACAAAAGTTGGTGCTAACTCCTATGCCACAAGGGCACAGTTGTGACTCGTGAGGGTTATATTCTATAGCCTATAACTCCTATCTCCAACAACTCTAGCGTAATATTGAACTAGTCATACAATGCTATACTCCCTCCGATCTCAAAATAAGTATCTCAACTTGAGCAAATAATTCACTTGTCCAACTTGAGCAACCAGCATTGCTCCTATTCCTATATGTACCCTCAGCATACTCCTAAACTAGCTAAGGAAACCACCAACTACCAGAAGCAACATCAGCAGCAGTAGCGGGCCAAGCTCAGTTAACTACATATAATGGGCTCGGAAATGGTCGCTGGCCCAGCTGCCGGCGACGAGGAGGCGTGCATGTACGCGATGCAACTTGCCGGTGCATCTATCCTACCGATGACGCTCAAGGGCGCCATCGAGCTGGGCATGCTCGAGGTCCTGGTGAGCGCAGGCGGGGAGATGTTGTCGCCTTCGGAGGTGATTGCACGGCTGCCATCCAAGGCGGCCAATCCGGACGCGCCGGCCATGGTGGACCGCATGCTGCGGCTGCTGGCATCGTACAACGTAGTGTTGTGTGAGGTCGACGAAGGTGAGGACGGCCTCTTCGCCCGCCGGTACGGCCCCGCGCCAGTGTGCAAGTGGCTCACCCCTAACGAGGACGGTGTCTCCATTGCCGCGCTAGTCCTGATGATCCAGGACAAGGTCAATATGGAGGGCTGGTGAGTTTGATCGTTATTTTCTCAAGACTATTGTGCTTTTGGACTGTTTTTCTCTTCCACTCTTCCTCACCTTTCGGTGTCTATCTTTCCACCAATATATTTTAATGGAATATCTCACAAAGTGTTAAACTCAACTGTGAAGTCTCATACTTTTTTTTTTGCGGAGAAGTGAAGTCTCATACCTGACTTCAGTTGATGTCAATATATGTTGTTTCCATTCCATACAATATTGTTCTCTCAGAAAAGCTCATATTAATTAGCTTTGACACATTAGTATACCTCTATATATGCATCACAATGATGCAGAGGCCAGGGTTTACAAATGTTTCCTACAAGCAGTGGTAGTTACCACCACTTGCGTTTTGTATGTTGTATGTAGTATCTGTCAAAACCGAGAGTATGTACGTGTAGTATGTAGTATATAATAATGATTAGGTAGTATATATACTAATTTTTAGGTAGTATGTACCATTTTTTGAGTATGCTTTTTTTACGTACAAATATGTACGTATTTCACAAATATAAAAAAAACTATGGGCTCATATGCAATTTTTTCATGTAACTTACTTTGAAATATCTTAGATATATTATATGAACATATTTAAAATAATAAAATAGTATATATAGTACCACATGGTAGTATATGAGACATGCGGGTAACTACCACCGGATGGTAGGATGGATTTTCCATATATATATATATATATATATATATATATATATATATATATATATATATATAACTGGAAATTGGAAAAATTTGTCTTACCCTCCTTCTCTCTCTCTCTCTCTCTCTCTCTCTCTCTCTCTCTCTCTCTACATCCTACGACGCTCTATATGAATAGTAAATTCAAAAAGTAGAAAAAAATTCTGAAACTTTGCATCATCAAATATGGTCAAACTTTCTACGTTCTTGCAAGTTCTCCTATCAAAACTTCAAGCATTGAAATCTTTTTCTTGTCTAGAGCTCCTCGACTGTCTTTTTGGCATGAAACTGCAAGCACCTACAAAGTTTGATCATATTTGATTTTGCAATGTTTCAGATTATTTTTTTGAATTTGTTGGCATATTTTCCCAATTTACTGTTCATAGAGGACGTAGGGGCACCCGGAAGCTGAAAAACCACTCTCTTTTTCTAATTGTCACTCCATTATTTTGCATTGACTTATGATATCTGGGCAATTAGAGAATGTTTTATTGTGTACTTGACATTTTTTCTAAAATGATTATGTACTTGACATGATTTTTTGCTTACATTTTTTGTAAAACATCTTCTTAATTAATCCCATCGTTGTCTCTTTTCTTTATAATTATGCATGCATGTGCAGATTCTCTTGCCTATTTTACGTTCATGCATATTAATATAGATATATAACAGTTAATTATCAGTAAGTGAGTGATCCTAGCTTATTTGAATGGAGGAATGTATTTATAATCAAACTGCATTGTTTTATATAATATCTCTTGTGAAATTTTGCTACGTACTTTGTTCACGAAGTACATGAAAATCAAATTGCTATTTTCTCTGTTCTATTTTTTCCTTATAAATATCACGTGAAAATAGAATTTTATATTTATCTACCTAATAAGAGTTCTATCCCATCAACCGTGAAGCTCCTCGATTCCAGTCATTAGAAAGTTATATGTAGTTTGGCATGTGTGGTCGTGCTTGTAATATACGCGTCTGAGATAATTTGGTGTTTCCAGAAAATAATTTTACCTACTATGAACTTAGAACTAGACATGTATTCTTTATCTATATAATAATATTTCATTGTATCATGTGCCATATTTGTCATATTTGCTAGGGTAAAATTAATGGAATGCTAATTTGAAATGTCTGTTCGAGCATGTAAATATATTCAGCTTTGTGTACTCGACTGCTCTCCTAGCTTTTTTTTTCTTATCTTTCTTTTGCCAACCGTACTGCTCAGCTATCTTGCCTTCTATCTAGCTATAGGAACCTGGTTGCTCGGAATTTCTAAAACAAATTGAATCCTAGTCGTTTATAATATAGGCTTGTAATATTTTTTTAACGAATCAGATTATTTACTCTATGTATAAGTGGTGACTTATCTTGTTTAAATAATATAATAATAGATAGTTCCCTTAAATCAGCATGTTATATATACCTTCTCAGACAATTCTGACTTCCGACTTTAGTTCTGACAGTTTAGTCTGGCTTGTGATCCTGCGCCAACAGTATCTCTTCAATTATAGATTTATCCACCAACTGCCAATTAGTCGATGCAAAACATGAAACTTTGACCAAGGTCCAAGTACTAACTAGAAGTACTGAAAAAATGTTTTTCTTGATGAATTTGCTTGTAAAGTTGGAAGTTGAGTAAAAGCATGCCACCGTTACTCCACTATCAGTAAACTGAACTAGAATCTGGTAACTAATTTGCAGGTATCATTTGAAGGACGCAGTCCTTGATGGTGGCCTCCCGTTCCAAAGAGCATACGGGATGACGTTGTTCGAGTACAACAGCACGAACATACACGTAAACCGCATGTTCAATGAGGCCATGAAGAACCATTCAACCATCATCACCAAGAAGCTCCTTGAGTTCTACAGGGGCTTTGATAGTGTGGGCACCCTTGTTGATGTCGGCGGTGGTGTGGGTGCAACCATCCACACCATCATCTCCAAGTACCCGCACATCAAGGGGGTCAATTTCGACTTGCCCCATGTTATCTCTGATGCCCCGTCCTTCCCTGGTGTGGAGCATGTCGGGGGTGACATGTTCGAGAAGGTGCCCTCCGGCGATGCCATCCTCCTAAAGTGGATCCTTCATGACTGGACCGACAAGCATTGCACGACTCTACTACGGAACTGCTTTGACGCACTCCCTGCTCACGGCAAGGTCATCATCGTGGAAGGCATCCTGCCGGTGAAACCGGACTCAACATCCAGGGGGCAGCTGATGTTCCTTGATGACGTGATCATGCTCATGCACACCCCAGGTGGCAAGGAGAGGCAACAGAGGGAGTTCGAGGAGCTTGCAAGGGGCGTAGGGTTCACCAATGTCAAGACCACTCACATCTACGGCAATGCGTGGGTCATTGAATTCATGAAATAGATTTCAGTATTGTCTTCTAGTTGTTGCTCCTACAATCCACATATGACTTTCGAGCTTCCATCGTGTTTACTTACTTTTGAATCATTAATATATTTTACGTACATAATAAAGGATTTGGTATTTAAGTTGTGCGAGAAATTGCTATTTCTATGTCGAGTAAATTTCGCAATGTTAAGCCTAGGAACGTGTGTGCAGGCTTACACATATAGAGCACATCAAGCACGTTTTTTTTGTTTTTTTTGTTGAACAGTGTTGTGCTTTGGGATAGGAGCAGCCAAATCGCTAACCGCTAAATCGAAATGTGCTTAGCCGCTATTTAAGCCGTCAAAAGGGGAATCCTATGTTTATTATACCCAGATACTTAAAAGTGCAGCTGCACTTTTTGGCAAAGCTGAGCGCACGCGCTACAGCCGTCAACCATGTGATGCGGAAAAAATGCATGGTAATTTGGCCCCACCCGTGGGCAAAAGGGGATGTAAAGAAAGTACATTTAGCTACCTCCGAAAACTAAGTTCTATACTCGCTAGTTATGTTAGCAACTTAGAACTGAAGCTACTAAACTTTGTAGTTATGGTAACCCAACTTATAAGGACTCCCCGCTGATAGACAATCATCCTAGGCAAACTAATAATTAGTTGTTTCTCTATATGGCCCTCCAATTTGCTCATGACATTTTTAGCAAACATACTCATATGGAGTCTAGTTTTGAAGAGATCATCCCAAGGAACTTAGGAATGAACACCAAATTTGATTTCGATGCTCGATTCAAATGGTAAAACTTTAAAAAAAGGAAAATGCAAATTAATACATGCTTATTTATTTTTCAACTAAATTTTCCACACGTGGTACATTGTCCCCATGTGAGACCACAGCCTATTTGTACTAATCTCTAATACTACCCTAAGTTTCCTTCCATGAGTGAATAGCCTAACATCATTCAAAGTTGCATCCAATACTTTTCAAGTATGGTAAGCAACTTACCTCATACATAGACAACTTAGCAACACTGATGGGCAGCTTTTAATGTATTATAGGCAAATGAAATTGTAAAGGGCAGGCAACTGAACATCACTGATAGGCAAATTCATAGTGTTTTGTAGGTAACTTAGAAAAATAATGATAAGAAACTTCATAATATTATTGGTCAATAATATGCAAACTTAGGAAACTAAGTAGCAACAGTAGGCAACTAACTACCAATAGCGGGCAAATGGGCATCGACGGTAGGGCAATTTCAAAATAATGTAGGCAACTAAGCATCAATAGGCAACTGAGTGTCAATGGTAAGCAGCTGAGCAGCCACGATAGGCAAGTTGGGATAATATTAGCAAAATTCCTTGATACACATAGTGCAATGAAGTTGTTTGTATGTAGCACTAAAGGTGCCACATGTTTTGTATGCTTTTATCATTTTTACACAATGGATCTTGCGAAGGTAGGCGGTGGTCGCAGTATATGTGGTTTCCCTACGATTGAGTGCGCGAGCTGGTGGAGTGGCAAGCAGGAATCAACATGGCATCATCCCGGGGTCCGAGTGGGCTAGATCTAGCCCCGGCGGGTACGTGAAGTGGCGGCAAGGATGTGCTCACATACGGCTCTGGTAGTGGAGGTAGGTGGAGGTGGGTGGTGCTCTTCCCTTCTGCGAGATGCATGTGTTCCCATGCAGCGCGTGCGACCTGGTTTGGGGTTGTCCTCCAATACTTTCTGCAGTTGTATGAACCGGACTGCTATGGCATTCTCTTGGTGGCGCTAGTTGCATTGGGAGCTGGTGGAGTGGGTTGCATAGATCTGGGTGAAAATTTGTAGAGACCTTGTTGATGTCGGCGGCAACGTGTTTTGTGAACGTCGCCTCCCTCTAGGGGTGCCATCGAGGAGCCTGTTGCAATCACATAGCTCATGTCTTGAGACTCCGTGTAAAAATCTTAGATCGAGTGTTTCCGTATCGAATGATGGTGTTGGTTTCCATTACTTTCTCCTTCGAGACGTCATTTGTGGAATTCTTGTGGAGGTTTGTCACAATGTAGCTGGTTGAAGAGGGAGGTTGGTTTCATGGGTGGCCAGTGGGGGCATGTGTTCTGTAGGTGGTGGTGGTGGAAGTGCTTCGCTGATTTGGGATAGGCTATGTTTTGGTTCCCTCTCTAGATATGGTTGGCCTCCTCTCAGGGATGTTCATGGCGGCGGTGAGGTCTCGATGTTCGGCGCCATCGTACAAAGATGTTGCAGGTTCTCGTTTCTTTGCATAGTGCCCACGCTTTCTCATTTGGTGAGGGTGGTCGATGTGACACCAAGAGGAGGTGAAGTGCTCGTCTCGGCGGGACATTACCCTTCGGTGGCATCAGTCATTTCCGTTCTCGCGATGTCACCTTGGGGATGGGAATTCCTTTGACGATGTTGCGACTCTCCTAGGTATTCAAGTTGAAGAGTGATCGCTGGACGAGCCGTGGACTTTTCCCTCTCTATTGTCTCGACGTCTGGTGTTCATTCGATTGATGCAACAAGACTCCTCCCATATCTTCTTGTTTTGTTCCACTTCTATTCAGTGCCAAGTTCAAGGATTATACCGCTAGGCATAGTTCATTTTGGTTCTCTTTGTTTCCTTGTTCCTTCTTGTGATTGCCGTGTGCTACATCTTGTAGTCGTTGTGTTGTATCTTGTTCTGGTTTATGAAAATGAACATTGTTTAGGCCGGCTTTTGCCCACAGTAGCAACTTCAAAAAAAAAATACTAGAGGGTGGGGCTTTGTTATTAGAGATGTGTGTGGAGTGCAATGGCTGATCTTGCAGGTAATTTGAAGCGTGTCTCGTGTGAACTTCACTTGGAAGCTTTTGCAATACTTTAGGCCATATAGGCAACCACTATGCTAGGTTGTGACTAAGTGATGACGGAGTGATGATAGAAACAGATTCTGTGCAACTGAATAACACAACAATCTTTCAGCATTAGGGGCTATTTTCAAAGATATTAACATACAACTGCATGTGGGGTTTATGGATGTATGTGTGGCATCTTATCCCGGGACTTCTAATGGAGTCACACACATTATAGCTGTGTATGGTGTTAAACTAGGAGCTAGTTTTGTGTGAGATGTGGCTTGGCCAGGTTCAGCCGCCTCTCCAATGCTGGGCTCGTAGCTCCCGTCGCCTCTCCGATGCAGCTCCAAGTCAGTGCGGCCGTGAGCTACTGGGTGGTGTCCGACCCCTTGTCACTTGACTATACTCTTTGCCGTTCAAACAGTACACATTTGTGCCAGGAAAAGCTGTTTTTTCATGCGTGTAGGAAAGCGTTTTCTCACATATAGTTCACTAGAACTTTTATTGCAACAATGATTTATCTTCTAGAGATGTCTTGTGGCCACCAAGTGTTTAACTCTAGACCGTTTTTCTTCATCCATACCAATTGGATGAGCATCTATCGTCATTTTATGAACCAAACATAGTTTTTTCACAAAGTTTATATAAAAGAAGTACCCTCTGCTTACCAACAAGCGTAAGCGCACCATACTGTAATAGATGCGTAAACAAACCAATTTCATATCACTGACCTACACAATAAGGGCATTACTAACCGATCCGTTATAACTGGTTAGAGGAGTAAAAATTCGTTTTTACTCCTCTAACTAGCACCTAGCCGATCCCTTATCCGCCGTAAGGGAGTAAATTTTTTGCTCCGGCCCCAACTTTCTCCCTAAATATACTCCACCGCTTGGTGGCTGAGTAAAAAGTTGCGCCTCTCCCTTGCGCCACCCCCGAGCCTCCATCTTTGCTGGCGCGCCTTCCGGCGACCCTCCACCGGCCCCGCCGCTACCTCCTTGCCTCCCATGCCCCCCGCCGCCCTTTTTCCCGTCATCGAGCCCATTCGGCCCCCGTTGCCATCACCAGAATCAAGGTGAAACGTTGCCACCATCTCCATTGTTGATTTGTCGGATTGCTCTGTAGTTTCCTCTTTTTTTGTTTGCTGCCACATCTCACCTTGATGGAACACCACTGCAGGTTATTCTCTCGCGTCGCCGCCCGCCGGTTTGGTCTAAATGATAGCGGCCAGTGCACCACCACTGCACTGCAACTGTTCGACGAATTGCATAGGTGAGTTTTTTGTTCGTTTCTCTTTCAACCGAGCCTTTTGGATTTAACCTAGCTCTTTGGATTGTAGATGAAGAGGTTAAGGGAGATGGTCTTGGAGGACTCGTCGTCATCGGAAGAGGAAGAACACGATGATTACTTTGACACCGTTTTAGGCATGATTATCCATGATGATATTCGGCAGCCTAGGAGAGGATCTCAGTTTGGCTGCATACACATCAACCGTGATGGAGAGGAGGGTCATGCCAAGATCATGAGATACTACTTTGACACAAAGCCAACCTATCGGAAGAAGTACTTTCGCCGGCGCTTTCGGATGCACACAAGTCTTTTTCCGACCATTGAAAAAGCCGTTGAGAGATATGATGATTGGTTCAAGCTCCGGAGAAATGCATGTCGAGAGATAAGTGCAAGCCATCTAATGAAGTGCATTGCCGCTGTTAGAATCTTTGCATATGAGTGTTTGGCCTATGCAATCGATTACTATGTCTGCATTGGTGAACACACAATCTTGGACACTGTTCGAAGTTCACAAAAGCAGTGATCGATGTCTTTGGCCTGGATTACTTGAGAGCACCAACCGAGGAAGATACCCAATGGCTGATGGTCGAGAGTGAAGCAAGAGGATTTCCAGGGATGCTTGAATCACTTGACTGTATCCACTGGACATGGAAGAATTGTCCTGTAGGATGGAAGGTTCAGTACAAAGGCCAATGTAGTGATCCAACAATCATTCTTGAGTTGCATCGAAAGATCTTTGGATGTGGCATTCATTCTTTGGTTTGCCTGGCTCTCACAATGACTTGAATGTGCTATTGAGATCACCACTGTTTTCTAGCTAGGCTTATTAACGGTGAAGTCCTTCTTGCAGCTACTCGGTCAACATGCACAATTACTCAATGGGTTACTACCTTGCGGATGGCATCTATCCACCATGGGCCACCTTAGTCAAAATGATTCCGCGTTCGAAAGGTAACAAAAAACATTTACTTTTCCCAATGTCAAGAAGCTGCTAGGAAAGATGTTCACAGAGCCTTCGGTGTGCTTTAGGAGTGCTTTGCAATTATTCGTGGACCTGCCGAGTACTGGAGCTCCAAGGTTCTATGGCGGATCATGACTTGATGCATCATGTTGCATAACATGATCGTTGAAGACGAGAGGGATATGCTTGAGAACTTTCGGTACATCACCAACGGGACTCCAGTTGAGCCAGAGTATGATATGAACAGGATCTTGGCATTCCTTGAGGAGCATCGCGTCGAGAACCTTCATGTTCATGCTCAGCTCCAACAAGATCTTATTGAGCATCACTGACAACATCTTAGTGAGTCCTAGTTGTTCTATCACATGCTATTTGCTACATCTTAACCATTCAGCGTGTTTAAATTTGAATAATTTGGTTTGTAAACTTTGAATTCAGTTTGTAAACTATATTCATGATTTGCTTGAACATTCAAATTTATGTTTAGTTTCTATGTGTTCTAATATGTAATTGTAATTTGCACTAGAATTGCAAAGTTTAGAAAAAAATTACTTCGTTAAATATAGGGGGTCGGCTAGGTCCGGCCAAATCCTAACGGTTTACTCCACCGGATACTCCACTATTTTTAGAGGATCGGTTAGAAATGCCGTAAGTATGCCGTAAGTAGTTACCTACTCATGTCTGCTAGTCACGGTACATGGCCTACATTACTTCTTCACCAAATTTTCCACTCATAGCAACATCCACGCACCTATATAAACCCTTCACTTGTTAGCTCGTAAATTTCATAGCCTACTTTCCAAGCTTACACCTTAGCATGAATATGCTTATACATCACAAAAAATAGACGATTAGTTACAATAGTGTAAATGATATATTCATTTTAATGCTTAAGAGTGGTTCCCGGTCTAGAACTTGACAAAGAGCTCTGAGAATGAAAGGCATCGGAAGAAATGATACGTGGGAGGATGATGGCCAAAGAAATGACAACCTGTCCAGAAATCCCTTCCAGTGATGTATGATGTTACAATAGATTAGGAGCATAGATGGAGTCCTGAGTCCTGACTAGGCTTGCCGGCACTGCTCATCGTTGCGCTGATGGTGCTGGAAGTGGTCTATTATTGCTAGGAGGCTTAACCCGCTATTTAAAACCTTTCTGTCAACTGTGGAATAAGTCCATTTCTTTTTTATTGCGCCATCTCTTTAACTAACTTCTTTTAAAAATAAAATCCATCTCTGTTTGTTTTACCTTCTTGTGAACAGCTTGGTTCTTTTTTATAAAAAAAATTGCTCATTTGTGTCGGTAGACTGGCAATAAGTCCAAGCTTTTAGCAAGCCAACTAGCAGCAGAACCACCAGCACCACTCCATCACCAACAGACCAACTACCAGTAGCTGCCACCGCCTCCGCCTCCAAAGGTGCCGTGCGTCGGCGCGCTGTCTCTCAGACTCTCACACGCTCCAGGGCCAACTGTCAGGCGGTGGCCGTCCCCACCAGGTACTCGCCACTCGGGCATGTAACGTCATTCGCCTCACCATTCACACAAACTCTTCCTTCACCGCCGCTCAGAGCGTGTGAGAGTCTGAGAGCGCGTCAAGCAAGTAAGCGAGCACTGCATGTTGTTGATCTTGGCTGTTTAGTTTAGTCAAAGGTGCTGGAGAGGCCGGTGGGGGACGTGGTGGTGATCGGCAGTGGGGACGTGAGGGCTCTGCTGTGCAGGACTTCTCGCGAGGTATGGCCAGGACGTGTTGGTGCTCAAGAACCACGACCAGCCCTGCAGCGCCGCCAACTCATTCGACTTCAAGAGGTTCCACTTCAACTCTGGCGCCTAGCTCATCTCCGATTTCTAGTCAGAGGCCCACAAGCCATTCCCCTCGCGTAGATCACCCTCTATTAATTGGTTCCTCTGCAAATAACAAATGAAAACAACAAAATATGGAATTTTTATTTCTTCAGAGAAATTAACTCTGTTCTAATTGGGGCTGATGATTTGACCGGCCCTGCAGATCCTCTTGTGCTAGGCCAATCGGTTCGGTGTGCCTTGTATGACTCTTGGATGGTGGATGTCACCCAAGGCCAGTTCAACTCGAGGATAGGGCCTACTGATTTCCCCAAGGTTGAGTTAAAACCTGATTAATTTGCAATGAATTGTTCTGGACTCATTGATATGATGTTATCTGATTGATCGAGTTGAAACTTAGTAGTGCTCTACCTTACTGCACTTTTGTTGGATGTTCTATGTTACCCTTTGTTTGTAATATATAGTGGTTTCATAAAATACTACCAGGAGCTTGAGACCTATGGTTGTCTTGATGCAACCAGGGAGTGGATAAATATTCTAGTGAGTTCCTTATATTCCACATTTATTTTCTTTGGGGAAGAAATCTTTTCAGCTGCAGAAATTGCTTTTGGAGCCTGAGCTCCATGGTGGCCTCCAAAAGCAAAATAAAAAAATTCATGAAAACTCATATTTTTGCATTTCAAAAAATTCTGAAAAAATACAGATATATATGAAGGCATAATGCACACATGTGTAAATTTTCAGGACGAAATACAAAAAAAACAAATCTGAAGTTTTTTAACATATGATACTATTCATCCTCGCAGGTCATGAACTTGCCTTTTTTGTACAGGTCGTAATTCAACTTATTTCATCCTGAAATTTTACACACATACACCTGACATCCATGTTTACTTGTACAATTTTTTTCAATCGGCTTCCATAGAGGACGAGATCCAAAACGCCACTCTCTCTCAGCTGTAGCTAGACAGACTGGACTGCTGAAAAGACACATGTTGGCAAACGGGCAATGCATCGCTTCGTTGTGCGTTTTAAATAGCATAATATACAATCAGCATGTGAATTTGTGCAAATATCACGATTCAAATGTCAGGCCAAGACTAGCATACCATGTTAACGTCCGCCTGAAACCTCTGCTAATGCAGTATTACAAAACAATCTCAGGTCTCCACTCTTCAGCCTAGGTGATCTGGGCATCCTTTCCACAGAGTCCAATAGATATGTGCCTTGTCCGTTACAGCCCAACATTAAAATGAGACCTCGGGGAGCCCTAGGCGCCACGAAACTGCTACACCGATTCGGTGGTCTGGCCTCATTCCTCCTCAGGCCGGTTTTCAGTTAAATCCTTGTACTCTAGAATCATTGGAGGTGTCCCTTCTAATAGGTTTTCTAGCATTTGGCGCTCCAGAGTCCCTCCGAAAATCAAAATCTTTCTCTGGCAGGCCTTAGAGGCAGTCTCCCCCGCGGCTGACCAAATTCGTAAGAGAAACGGACCGGGCTCGGAGTTTTGTGCTCTCTGTGGTGCCTTGGAGGACTCGAATCATATCTTTTTCCACTGCGTGCTTGCTAAGCTGGTTTGGAGCAGTGTCAGATCCTGGCTCCAGGTTTAATGGAACCCCTCCTCCTTTCCTGAGCTGAGAAACCTGGCCAATTCGCTGCTTGGGGTCACTAAGAGGGTCTTCTGGGTTGGCCTGGGTGCGATATGTTGGTCACTGTGGACGATTAGGAACAAATTTACAATCGAACATGTCTTTCCACTAAAGCTACTGACTGTCTATTTAAATCTTGTATCTTCTTGCAACAGTGGAGATCATTGACTAAGGAGGACGACCGGGGCGCGCTGGACATGCTCATCTCTAAAATTCGGGCCTCGGCGTCATCTCTTACTGGGCAGGGACCTGATGTCTGATCTAGCCTTTCGGTGGTTCTTCGTCTTCGTTGCTGGCTTCGTCTTATCTTTTATCCGGCCTGCGTGCCGTGTCTTGCAGGGTGCCATGTATCCTTCGTACTTTAGTGCTCCTGGTTTCTGGTTGTGTTAGCATGAACTTTGGTGGCTTTGTCCCCGTGTTGTGGTTTGGGCTTGTGACTCTGCCATGTGGCTTTATTTATAAAATCGGGCTATGGCCTTTTCTCTAAAAAAAACAAACTGCTACGCCGTTCTCAGAGATCGTCGATTCATCGGAGCTGAAAAATCTAGCTGGATTGACCTCCTGTGCTGTCTGCAAAAATGGTAAGCTGATAAATTCTGCCTGCTCAAATATCCTGTTTCACTCAAGTGCTTGTCCCAACCCCAACGTCTTTGCTTTACATGAAAACTCCGCAACATCAAATGGTAAGAATAAATAAGTAGTGATGCATTTGTTTCTGAGAAAAGAAAAACTAAATGTGGCTCCAGGTCTCCACGGCCACAACGTGGAATTCTCACCACTAAACTACAGCCACTTCAAGTGACATAATTTTGTAGTTGTCCCATATAATATCGAAGTCGTGGAAGGCAGTCATCTGTCACATGGATCATTAGTTCATTACAGAGGCCTTTGCTCCTCTCAGTGGTGTTTCATCATTGGAGGCATGGGCTTTTGTAACTTGTACGACTTAATTAGCTTTTCCACATCAAATCAATCCTTAATCATTGGAGGCTCTGTTGAACACTCCCTTAAAACACGCCTACTCGCCTAGATATTTTCATGTGTACAATTCTGAAGATTTATGTTCACCATTTGGTCTAACCACAATATCAGGAAAATATTCTTTCAGTTGATCCAACAGTAATGCCTGTCATGGCGTGCCTTGTTGGTATCATGCTCCATGAAAAATGGATGTCCAGATAGTTGGCATTGGATTATGACTTTTAAGACTTAGCTTTTCCACTGATTAAGCATTGATGACTTTGCCGAACTCTCACTTGAAATGCGCCTAACATATTTCAAATAAGTAGTTCTGAAATTTTTATTTCCATCATTTGGTCTAATTACAAATTATCAGGTTTACATGTTTGCAGAATGATGCAACCCAGGGAGCTTGCTAAAGCAGCCTCTTGGCAGAAGTGGAGTAATAATTGACGCCCTTGTACAGGGTATCAAAAAATTTGGTAGAAATTTTCATATCACTAACCTACCCAATAGAAGTGCATTATTATCACCCACTTCTCCAACCTACACAATAGTAGTGCCTGGCCTGCATCTGCTCACAGAACATGGTCCACATTATTATCAGACACTTCTCGATCCATAACAATGCATTCACCTATATAACCCCTTCACTTGTTAGCGAGTGAATTTCTATTCCACACTTCGCACTTGTTTCTTAGCATCGATACAATAGGTTTGGTTATACATCACAAATTGCTACATGGCTGATGAAAATATCATGCCAATACTACATTCCTTTGGCGGTGCCAGGATCCAAACCTTGTGATGTCAAGCTCCAAAATAAATACAAAATTTGAAAAATTAAGTACGAACATCAACGATCATACTTTATTCCAAACATATTTACCATAACAGCCCTTTGCATGCATATTTTCATATGTATAGTAGTATATATATGCATAATAGCATCAATACTAATAGACTGAAATACAACTGTTGTTGTCCCAAAATCCATTTAGCTCGCCAAAAGAAATACTAAAGAAAAATCACTCTATTTATTTTTCCCCATTAGTTTTCTGCAAAGATCACTAACCTCTTTTAAATTGGAGTCTTCGATCATCATTGATATTTTTACTTGACTATCACTTCTTGACAAATATATCTGTTTACCATGACCAGACTTGAGATCTAACAGTGACAAAACAAGCTTTTGCTAAGAGAAACGAAATTGGAATTTCTTAATATGAGATGATAATTGGATGAAAAAGAAGATCTTACAATCAAACAAAACGGGAAGGTCCACGTCCTAGACTTCTGGTTTGCCCGCCGGTTGCCGGAGGTGCAGAGTGCAGTACGGCGAAGCAGTGGAGGTGGACTGCTGCTTTGGTGCGCTCGCCGGTAGCCACAGTTGCAGTGTTGCAATCTGCGGAGAAACAGATAGTAGCGAAGCAGCGGAGGTGGCGGCGCTCCTCGCCACGGTGTTGTGCCCATTGGCCGGGATTACATGGGCAGGAGAAAATAAAGTAGTGCGTCATTTGAGGATCAACCAGTTAGGAAAGTTTAATTACGGCTTCCTTTTGTTAAACGGGCCCGCCAGATCTCACGTAGCTTCTTTTTATTAATTAAATGGCCAGCCAAATCTCACGCAATAGATAACAAGTGGTCTGTGATTAGCGGTGACATGCACATAGGCGGTGGTACGATTGACAGAATCCTGTGTAGTCAAGCGACTACACAGTTTAAGTGTGGCTTCGCCACGGCTTTAGTGCTCAATATTGGTTCCTGGCCGAGAACATAGCGAAAAACTGTGAGAATGAAAGGCATCCGGAGAAATGCTACAAGAAAAGGAGAGCAGGTTAGTAGAAGAAATAACGACTTGTCTAGTCTCACAATGTGGACCAGTTAGCTATTACCACTTGGACCAACTCGTGTCTTGGTTGCCTGGCGGCATCAATGGCTCTACTGTGAGAATCACAACACTGTCCAAGGATGATTAATTGTCGTGTTGCGAATATCATTGTCAAATTCGTGGCCGTGTCTCAGCTTGAAAAGAATTCATTATCCGCCCATGATGAGAATCTTCTGGCATTTCTATTTTTTGCCCTCTACTTAACCAGCTTTCTTTCAAAAAATTATGTTCATTTCTCACAGTTGATCGGAAAAACATATAAAATAGTTAGTAAGATGAGAGAGCCCGGCCGCTCAAGTGAGGAGAGAAAGGGCGGCGAGGGGCCACATGTCCCTAGTCGTTGTCTCACTCAAGGGCTCCACTCCCCTCCTCTTCCACACCCAAATTCAAGACCTTGCCGCACCCGCACACACTACCTCTGCTTCCATACTGGGCTCCCTGTACTGCACACTCATACGCGCCACCACCCTCGTGTAATCCAGCCACCAACCGTAGCTCCAGTTCAGTACCATGTCGGTGCCGCGGCACACTGCTGAGCGGTGGAAAACCCCACCCGCACTCGCCACCCAGGTATGTACTGTTGCCCCGCCACTCACACCATATCTTCGTTGGCCGCCAATTCAGACCGTGTGAGATTGAGCGTGTCAAGCAAGAAATCATTTTGGCCATCACCGTTGTTGTTTCATTTTGTTTTAGGGTGAAGTGACCGCCGGCGGTGGTGATCGAGAGCAGGTTTGACGGGCTCTGCTGTGTGGGGTTCCGAGCGAGGTACGATCGAGAGGTGGTTGTGCTTGAGAGCCATGACCAGCCTAGTGGTGCCGCCCACTTGTTCGATCGTCAAGGGGTTCAACTAGTATCTAGTTAAGTACTACTCCTAGATGAGTGTAGTGAAAGTCGGAAACCCATTTTTTGTTACTTGATAATATCATCTTTTGTAGCTCTGCTCCTCTAAGTGGTGTTTCATCACTCTGCTACAAAGAGTTATGTGAATAACCACGGCCTGGAACATTGTTCATTTTACTTGACTACGGGTGACTTTGAGTTACAGTGCAAGTTTAAACTAGCAACTTTGTCACATCTAGTATCAAAGCTTTGCTACGAACATTCAGCTTTAGTGAAGAAAACAACCATGAGAATGAGGTAAGACAAGCACTTGGGTCAAGTAAATGACAATTCTAGCGAATGCACACCTGATTTCTAGCTGAGAAGTTTGATGCATCTACTCTCCTTTACCATTTTCTTCTGCAAATATTTTGCTCCGAAACCCCGTGTTCTTCAAGTGATTGCCGGATGGATCGCTGACAAAAACATCATGGTGTGTTGCTGCAATTGACGATTGGTGTTGTATATCTTTCAATCCATGCAAAGGACTCACCTAGACGTACGTACAATAAGCTTTTGTTTAACATACACGATAGACTAGGAGCATCGACAGAGCTGCAGCCTCTTCAACCTCGACTTCTTGTGATGACGCTCCTCGAACCTATGGCGAGCCATGTAGCGCCACGGATGATTAAATGTCGTTTTCCGTGGAAACCTTCGGGTTGCGCTTGTGGCCTGGTTTAGGCTTTAACAAATTCCTAGATGTCCCGAACTTGACAATCTTCATCCATTTCTCTTTGTTTTGCCTTCCGGGTGACAACTTTTTATTTTCATTTTCATGTTCATTTCTCGCAGTAGATTTGAAAGAAGTTGAACCACCCCAACTAGCATCAGGTGTGAGGTGAGAGAGCTCAGCCACAAGGTGAAAAAGGGTGGTCAGGCGCTACGTTTCCCGGGCCGTCGTTTCACTCGACAATTCAAATCCGGGAACAAAGGGAGGCATACCTTGGCTAGGGATGGGGTGTAGTGCATGCACGACGGTGACCTCACGACAGTGGTGCGTGTCTTTCTTGTATCCACGGGATCGGCTGGCAGGTGGGAGAAAGCTCTGCCAACGGATGAGCTTTCCACCGATGTCTTCACATCTTCCAAGTCTAGACGTCATCGAAGGCAATTCAGACTACATGTATTTTTGCAGGTCTTTACACGAGTTGTTGGACACCCGCTTTGGGTTCTCGCCATCCAAATCGAGTCCACTCGTCCATTTCCACGAACTGCTAGAGATGCTCTCTTTTTTTGCGGGAAAAGAGAATCATTGCTTAATCATGGGGATGAAAATTGTTCTGAAACAGAAAATGAATTCATTCAAGTTGGATGAACTCATACACACAGCTAAATGAACAAAACTTATGAACTATCCTCACGTTTACATGAAAGGGTATCCTCTTCCCTTACCAACAAGCATAAGTGCACACTGATAGAATTGGTTGATGAGACAAAACAATTTTCATATCATCGGCCTGCACACTAAGTAGTGCCCGACCTGCATCTACTTGCAGAACATGGTGCATATTATTTTCACCCACTTTCCCACCGATAGCAACTTGCACTCTCCTATATAACCTCTTCAATTGTTAAACGGTGAATTCTAGTCCACACTCCACACTTGTTTGTTAGCATGAATACAATAGATTTGGTTATACATCCCAAAATGCTAGATGGATGACAAGAGTGTGTCAATACTACGTTCATTCAGTGCGTAATAATATTTTTGTCCAAGAAAATAGCGAAGAGCTTTGAGACTGAAAGGCATCAGGAGAAATGCTGCAAGGCAAGACAAAGAAGTGAGTAGATGAAAGGAAGACTTATGTAGTCATACCATGTAGTACTGTGTGACATTACCATAGACTAGGATTAACTCCTATATCTATTAGCCAGCGACGCTCCATGGGTGTACAGTGCGATCCAACACAGTAGCCATGGATGATTAAATGTGGTCGTGTTGCAAATATCCTCAGTCATATTCGTGGCTTTGTCCGGGCTTCAAAAGAAATCCGCAGCCCACCCATGGCGACAATCCTATGCCTAGGAATGAAAATGGCGCGGAAACGGACGAAACTGGGTGCTACCATATTTGTTTTCATAATTTTTTTGCAAAAGCGGAAACGAATACAGAAACCTCGCAAACGAATATGGAAACAGATACTACCGAAAACAAACATGCAGCGAAACCAAAGCAGACACGGAAACAAAGCTATGTGTTGACCGGAACTTAAAACCCACTTGAATCATAGAGAAATACAAAAAAACATACAAATTGATGGAATTGTCAATATGGCCACAAAAGAATATGGTTGTGTCGGTAACATAGGGTAGTATTGTAGTAGTACATGACAATTTTGTATAGGGTCTAGTTGAGTATGTGTGCAGTAGTAAAAGTTGGTACTCAAATGATACATTCTGCCCATTCTACTCATTATGTCATTATGTGTTGTTTGGTAGTTGAGCTACAAAGCAGCCATGGGCCTATTGTAGAAACGGAAATTCCATATTAACGGAAACGGAAAGTTCCGTTTCCATGTGTGTTCTATCGGAAAACACCATTCTGCTTTTTGTTTTCGCTTTCTACATAAAAATTCCATTTTCCATTTTCATTTTGTAAATTTTCGCTCGTTTATATTTCCTCTCCGTTTCCATTTTTCCTCCGAAAAGCCGAAACTTACCACTCCATTTTCATCCCTACCTATGCCCATTTCTCTTTTTTTACCAGCTTTCATTATTATCTAAAATTTTCTTACAGCTTGATTGCAAAATCATATGAAGCTCGTGGAGGTGGGAGAGATCAGACGATCACATGAGGGGAGAGAGACCGACAAGGTGCCGCTTGTCCCCTACCGCTACCTACTCAAGCGCCTCCACTGCCCTGCTCTTTTCGTCACCCAAACTCTAGTCCTAGACGCGCACGCTGGCACCACTTCCGATTAACGCGCATGAACGTGATGAGACAGCCGCCTAGATGGTTACCGCCACACTGACCTCCCCCAAGTTGCACCTTCGTACACACCAGCACTCTAGACCGGTGAGGCGCCATGTGTTCCCGATCGCTGCCTCACTCACACGCTAGACACTGCACTCCATTTTGTCTTCTGATTATCTCACCCACCTAAACTCAAAACCTTATGGCGCATGGCACCTTCACATCAACGACGACTCAGTCCGTCTTCGCCAAGATGGCCTCTGCTCCACCGCCCTGCACGCTGATAGCACCACCACCACCACCACCCTACCATCGCCAGCATGGCCAATAGCCACCACATTTTCTCCGATGTAAGCGCTAACGCAGGTAGTCACAGAGGTGACTAACCCCTTGCCACCCGAAAGTATCTCTGTCAGCCAATCATTCTCGCCGAGTATAGAGAAAAAAACTACCACATTATGAGCTATGTCTAAAAAAACTACCATTTTTTTTTTTAATTTTTCAAAACACCATCACTATTTTGGTTGGCTGTTCCAAAATAACCCAAGTGACTGAACCATTAAGTTTTAAGCGAAATTATGACAGCTCGGGTCCACTCGTCAGGTTGACCGTTATCTCTGACCGTTAGGTTGAACGTTAACAGATAATGACATGTGGGCCCCACACATTTTTGAAGTGCATTCAGGTCCCTATAGAAAAAATAAAAGCAATCGGGTCCCTATAATTTTATTAAAAAAGCAATCGGGTCTGTGTGAAAAAGTATAAAAAGCAATCAGGTCCCCGCCGGCGAGCTCATCGATGGAGCCGACGAAGGGACCCTGTGCACGTCGTCCGTCATTGCTCTGGAGGCGGAGCTCGAGGGCGTTCCGGCTGCTGCACACGGCGGAGCCGCTGCCCTCGTTGTTGCACGCCGGTGGCTCCCGCCTCCCGCTGTTCCGCTGCTCATGGTCGACCATAGCGGGCGGCAACAGTATAGGTGGCAATGGCGCGGGCGGGGATTGGTGGGGTGAAGGAGGCGGTGGTGGGGTTAGCCACACCGCAACGACACGCCGCGTCAGCCGGGCGCTGGTGGAGGCCGCCGCCAAGCGGCAGCGTGTCGCCATGCGGTGGCACCGCGTCGAGGTGTGTGGTACGTGGGTAATGCTAATGGCAGCAATAGTGCCGGACCGTCTTCGTCTAGCTTGGCGTCACAGAGCTTCACGCAGTGGCGACAGCCGGTGCACCACCCGCCACACGTGGCCTCGCTGGCGCTGGCATGGCTATGCCATGCGTATCACCGCGCTGGGAAGTTCTCGGTGGGGAGGTGGTTCCGCCATGGCTGCTTGGTCTTGGGTCTGCTCAGCCGTGCATGGCGCCTGGCCTGGTTCGGGAAAAGAGAGAAAAAGGTAAGGAGAGGAGAGGAGAGGGAGGAAGAAGAGATGGCTTACATATGTGGGCCTCACTTGTAAGCTAACAAAGAAATGCATACCAACAAATGGTTTGGTTAGGAGCGGGGCCGACCTGTCATAATTTGAATTAATTCTAAACCACATGATAGTTTGGGGTTTTTGGAATAGCAAACCAAATTTGTAGTAGTTTTTTAAAAGATTAAAAAAGTGGTAGTTTTTTGTAGACATAGCACATAATGTGGTAGTTTTTTTGCCGTCTACTCCATTCTCACCAAATCTCTGCCGTTCAAACAATACACACGCTATTAGAAAAAACAGTACACACGCTATTAGAAAAAACAGCACACACGCATCGTCAGAAGCAGGTGGTGCATGTGGGTAATGCTAATGGCAGCAACGGTGCCGACCGCTCTTCGTCTGCTCGGCCACAGTAGCTTCACATGTGGTCGCACAGGACCTGCATTCCATTGGTACTGCCATACCGTTTGGATCCATTGGAAGTTGGGCGGGCATGAAGGAAGTCTTCAAGAAGCACTTCGTCGCCGTGAAGAAGGACTTCTCCATCGTCGAGCTGGCGCAAGTTCGACACCGACGAGATGAGTCCATCGATGACTACATCATCAGATTCCGCAACAGCTATGTGCGCCTTGCTAGAGAGATGCACCTTGAGGATGCCATCGAGATGTGTGTCCATGGTATGCAACAACATTGGTCACTTGAGGTCTCTCGATGCAAGCCTAGAACCCTGAGCACGACGGTAGCAGCCACGAAGCTCGAGTCCGAAAAATCGCCGCAGATAATGGAGCTCTACAAGAATGCCATTGCATTTGACCCGGCCAAGCGCTTCGCCGCGACTTCCAAGCAAGCTAACATCGGTGGCAAGCCGAAGGCGCCGGCTGAAGTGAACAACACCAAGTTCTTCTCGTCTGCACCACAAGGCCATGTGCCCGTCTTGGGAGCAAGAGGCGAACAGGCGGCGGGAAGACAACGCCCGTCGATCCAGGAGCTCCTCGGGAAGCAGTATATCTTCCGTCGTGAACTTGTCAAAGACATGTTCAGCCAACTGATGGAGCATCGAGCATTGAACCTCCCAGAACCTCGGAGGCCCGATCAGGTAAGGATGACTGATAATCCGTTGTTTTGCCCATATCACAGGTACGTGGGTCATGTCATCGAGTATTGTGTCACCTTCAAAGAATGGCTCCAAAGAGCTGTTAATGAGAAGAGGATCAACTTGGACCTAGAAGCCATCAACCCGGACTACCATGCGGTGAACATGGTGAGCGTGGCCTCATCCTCTTCGATAGGTCTAGAGATGGAGCATGAAGAGAAGTGGGTGCCACTCGCATGGGTGGAAGACCAGCTATCCAGCCTTGTTCTCTCCACAATGCAAGCACTTTCACTCCATCAGGGGTTACCCCCTCCATCCACAAGGAGGAGCCTTGGAGAATGGTTCGACGAAGGCCGTACCCAAGGAACCGTCCACCTCGGCCTCCTTGCCCAGCTTCCCTGGTGCAAGCCGCCCCGAGGATCCTAAGACGAGTCGATCCGAAATAACGCCGCCTCCACCAAGGTTCGCCCTCATGTTGGAGGGAAATGAGTCGTTCCCACGGCTAGGGCGCGTGTTACCCACCTTGGAGCAATTCATGCCACGCGCTCGAGTGCAGGTACCGGCAAAGGGGAGGGAAGAAGACCAAGAAGGACCTAGATCATCCCAATCATCAAATATCGAAAGCTGCAATGTCATCCTCAACTATAGCGACACGCCAAGCTCTGATTCGGAAGATGTGTTCACACCCGAAGACCAAGAGGAGTTCCACGCTGAAGACACAAAGAAGGATGTGCAAGCAGAAGAGGTGAACATGAACTTGCGTGGAGGCAAGGTTCCACCTGAGCCACTGAAGATCATGCGAACAAGGGGGCCCAAGCCGGCTGCCTCAAAAGTGGCGCCCTTGTAGGAGGAAGGGCGAGAAGAACAAGGCCAAGGGAAGACTAACCAGCATGACGTTGACTACAACATCATCGCCCACCTCAAGTGAATCCTCGTGCTTTTGAGTGTGCATGACACCCTCATGATGGTGCCCGACCTTCGTGAAGCCCTTATCAAGGCACTTCAAGCTCCCGAGCTCTATGAGGTGTCCATGGCAAAGCATCGCCTCTTCTCCAACCCCCTATTCGTGAATGAAATAACATTCGACGAGGAAGACAAGCTCATACTCCCTCCGTTACTAAATATAAGTCTTTGTAGGGATTTCACTATGAACCACATACGGATGTATACAGATGCATTTAGAGTGTAGATTCACTCGTTTTGCTCCGTATGTAGTCCACAGTGGAATCTCTACAAAGACTTATATTTAGGAACGAAGGGAGTAGATGACAATGACCACAACCGACCGCTCTACGTGGAAGGTAACATTGGCACTGCACACCTTCGCAGGATCCTCATCGACCCAGGGTCTACCGTGAATATCCTGCCCCTTCAGAGTTTGACGCGGGCTGGTTTCATGGTAGACGACTTGGAGTCCACAGATGTAATGATCTGCGGTTTCGACAACCAAGGGAAGCCAACGCTCGGTGCCATCACGGTGAAGATCCAGATGTCTACGTTTAGCTTCAAGGTGCGGTTCTTCGTCATCGAAGCGAACACCTCCTACTCGGCCCTTTCTGGGGAGGCCGTGGATTCACAAATACAGCGTCGGGCCATCCACTCTTCACCAGTGCCTGAAGTTCCTCGACACCCAAGGCAAGCAGCATCACATCATTGGTAACATCTCTCCTTACACTGTGCATGAGTCCCACCATGCAGATGCAAAGTATTACTTCCTTGTAGAAGGCAGCGACTAGCAGTTGGGGCGAACGACACCTTCGGCTGATATCTTGATCAAGCCAGGTGTGGCACCGGTGACCGAGATGAAGCGCCTCCTCATGCCGTGCTCACCTTCCGGGGCAAACGACTCCTTCCCTTGGCCATTAGAGCCAAGGACGTAGGCGATCATCCTCAACAGGGTGCCACGACTCCAATCGCTCTTCCCCTGTAGAGGCCGGGAGCTCTACTTCGACCTCGTGTGGGACAAGATCTTTTGAGCCTGTTCCAACAGCCCCGTTACTATTGAAGGCAAGATTCCCGACATCGATGTTGGCCACCCTAAGATCGGCTATGACGCCTCGTCAGGAGGCTACCCCTTCTTCAACGACCTCGGCACACCGAGATCCTAGCTGTTTACAGTTGGAAGCTCTGCAGGTGCCCATGAAGGTCGAAAGATGCTAATAGGCAGCAATGATGCGCCACCAACCATCACGTTGCGGGAATGCAGGACTCTAAAGGAGAAACCTGTGTCTGCACAAGGAGTGGTTAGAACCAGAATAAAAGAGATGGAGGAAGTCGGAAGGGGAGCTCAAGGCGTGCAGCCCCCGTCACTCTACATCTCAATGGCTTCTCCGTTCAAACGATAGAAGAAGGAGGAAGAAGAAGATCGGAGGAGACAGTGGACACAGGTGATTTTCGGCGCACGAACGCCCTCTTCCTTCCCTCGAGCACGAAAGCTTGTCACTCTGTTACAATGCCACCGCACGGCCTTATACCCCGAGCCAATGCACCGGGTACGCACCCATGCCTCCACTCGCCCCCCGATCGCGCCCGCGCCCTCCTTGCTCTGACCACGCCCGCGCCGTGCTCGGACACGCGCGACTCGCGGTGAGCTCCAGCGGATCGCGCCAGACCAGGCCGCACGGCTCGCCAACAGAACACACTCTCACACACACCTATGGTGCACCAGCCCACGGACACGCCCATGCACCCCATACGCACGCACACACACAACCCGCTGCGGACCCGATGCGTCGAACACATCCGGCGCGCGCCCATACACGTGCCCGATGCGCCTGGCTTGTCGCCGCGGCTTATTAGCCCAACACTTCACCTCCTAAGCCGCGGCTCAGCGCAGGCCGCCGTCCTCGACGCCGGCGTCCACCATCATCGCGTGCTCCACCACCGGCGTCCATCCGCCACTCCCTCTTGAAATGCCCGCGCTCGCCGCACGTGTAGCAGCGGCCGCGCCTGTTGCCGCCGTTTCCCGATGCCACGCTCTGCCTGCCGTCGTCGTCTCGAGCCCTGCCGTGCTGCCACTCCCGCGCCCACCATTGTGCCATCGTGAACATGAGCTGACCATCCGCCCACTCGCCGCCCGCCTTTCCACGCCGTCGCAGCCGCTCGTCGAATGCCTTCAGCCGGCCCAACTGCTCGATCCCGGCCACCGCCGCATACAGGCGGTCCGGCGCGGACTCAAGCAGCTTCTTCACCAGCGCGGTATCCTCCAGCGTCGATCCGAGCCCTGCGAAGCGCGCCGCCATCCCACCGAGCTTGCCAGAGAAAGTGTCCAGCGTGTCGCCCTCCGCCATGCGCAGGACCTCGAACTCACCGTGGAGAGTACCCAGCCGCGCCGCCCGCGCGCGATCCACGCTGACGAACCGCGCCTTCATGCTGGCCCAGACCTTCGCTGCCGTCTTCTTGGACGCCACCTGCAGTAGGAGGTCCTCCGTGAGCACTCCGAGCAGATAAGCCCGCGCCGGCTTATCCTTCTTAGCGATCAACGCCGCCACCGCCGCCGCGTCCTCCGGCACCACCACCGACTCCGATAGCCCAACCGCGTCGAGGTTGGACACGACTTTGATTTCCCACATGGTGTAGTTCTCACCGGTGAGTATCAACACCGGCTGCGGCAGTGAGCTGCCCGATCCGCCGGCGTACGGGACGAGGGACATCGCCGGCGAGCTCCTCCTTCCACGTGGCTCTGATGCCAAATGTTGGTGCTGAAACCTAAAACCTAGCTCTATCTCTCTCTCTCTACGCCTCGCTCACTCTCTGCGCTCAAACGATAGAAGAAGGAGGAAGACGAAGATCGGAGGCGATAGTGGACACAGGAGATTTCCGCGCGCATGAACGTCATCTTCCTTCCCTCGAGCACGAACTCAAGCTTGTCACTCTGTTACAACGCCACCACGCGGCCTTATACCCCGAGCTAGCGCACCGGGCACACACCCATGCACTACTAGGAAAATGCTTATAGATAGAAGTTTACCAGTAGCGCCTTTTTATGACCCCACGCTACTAGTATTTACCAGTAGCGCTGGGAAGAAAACACGCTACTACTAATATATATGAGCAGCGTTTGTTTGCTTGGGTCGCGCTACTGTTACATGGGCCGCAAGGCAAAAACAGTAGCCCACTTAGCTGTAGCGTTTGTTTTGAACGGGCGCTACAGGCTACAACTTTAGCAAGCGCCGCCTCTAACCAAGCGCTACTACTATAGCAAAGAAAACCGCCCGAGCGCCTCAAGACCCCTCACCGCCACAATCGATCCCTCCGCTCGACGCCACCGCCGCTGTTAGGGTTAAATCCCCAACCGCCTCAACCCCTGGCCGACGGGTCCCCTGCACCGCCACCACGCTGTCGCCTCGGCCTCCGACGCCTCCAGCCCGTAAGTCCCTCGATCTCCTCCTCGCGCCACACTAGCTGGGCTCCAATCGATTTGCTGCGGCTCGCCATGTTTTTGGATTTAGGGATTGCACCGTGGCTCCGCCGATGGCTCCAATCGATTTGCCGCGCGGCTCGCCACTCCTTGTCGCCTCTACGCGCTCCGCCTCCCCTCTCATTAATTAGTATCACATATGGATTAATAGGATTAGTATGACATATGGATTAATAGGATTAGTATCACATATGGATTAATAGGATTAGTATCACATATGCATCTCTAGATCCTACTGTTAATTAGTATCACATATCATCTTATATGTTACTAGATCTTAGGATTTGGCATGCACACTTGAAGTGTTCTTCATATATGCAAAGGTGCTGGCCTTTCATGTTTCCTCGTGATTGGGGAGAGAGAGAGAGGGGTTAGGTGAGAGAAGTAGAGGTTTTTGTTGCTCACCAAACTTAGGAGAGAGTAGAGAAGTAGCTAGAGAAGTAGAGGCTTTTAGCACATATAATTGAAACTTGAGTTTCAATTCTTGGTTGCTGCCCTCGGAGGAGTGGTGGTGGCGGTGCCTAGTGTTCTAGGGTTTAGAGAGGGGGCGCCCATGTCGTGCCTTTTCCGAGAGGAGCCACGCAGGCGGCGTCGATTGGTGTGCCCGTTTCGTAGATGATAGGCTTCGCAATGGGAATGATTATCCATCATCTGTGGTTGCGTGAACGCCTCCACACGCCAAGTTTCTCGATGGTGGTCGAGATCGGCTCCCCTTCTGAAATGGTGCCATGGGAGCTTTCGAGATACGTTCCTAGAGCCCTGGTGTCGTCTAGGGCATGATTTCGCAGTCCACAATTGAGCAGGCAAACCGCATCTTCCAGGGTTGGCGCGCTTGTCCTGAAGATGGTGTGCTGGCGGGAGCTAGCAGCTAAGCTAGCTAATGTGATCGGCCGAGGATGAAAGCGTCCCATCGTATCACGTTGTCACGATACGTGACTATTGTTTCCGACATTTAGGATCATTGATGTAGTACTTGTAACTACTTGTCATTCCTTCGCTGGAACAACCATAGTGCTCGACCGTAGAATCGGGAGCATTTTTTTAGCTACGATATGACAAAGAACGGTTGAGGGTTTCAATTCTTGGCTACTGCCACTAGCTTCTTTGTTGATGCATATAAAGATATGACCAAGAAGCCCTCAATGTTATGTGGTTTCAATTCTTGGCTACTGATATGCTCAAATTGCCAAGTTGTTATGATGCTGTTAGTGAGCCCATTTTTGGTAAATTTCAGAAAAATAAAACACAGATAGACAGAGAGTTGTATCTGATCGAAAAGGGGGGTGTTTGCCTTTTATAGTTTTAATTATTGTGCATCTGATGCCAAAGGTGGAATGGATGTTTACTTATTGTGTTCTGGATGATTCTAAGCTGGTTCAACTTTTGGACGTGGGAATAGATAAAGTGTTCCCCTGGACTGAACTTTATGTTTACTTTTTAGTTGTTATTTTGCTTGCCATGTGAACTCTAGCTATGAAAACTTTATGTTTACTTTTTGGATTGTTAATCCTTTAATCATATTGCTTTAGGGAAATGGCACCGCCACCACCACCACCATGTCGACGGTGCAAGTCAAGGTGCGCCAGCAGCCTTGCAACTGGCACGCTGTTTGGCATCTACTTCGAGTCTAGTTTTCTTCATGAGGCGGTAATAAATTATACTCCCTCCGTCCCGAAAAACATGTCGCGGCGGCATTTTTGCAAAAAAAACCCTCTCGTTTTTCCCGACCAAACCCGCGCTCCTTGTCCTCCTCCTCCGAAGAAGCAGAATTCTGTTTCTCCGCCGCCATCGCTTGTCGCCCTCACCAGCCTCCCCTGCTTTCCCGGCCGCAGCCTGCCTCTTGCTCCGCCACAAGACTCGGCCTCTTGCTCCGCGCCAGCCTTACCGCCAGCCTCCCCAAGCTCCCCCTTTCTCAAAAAAATCATTGATTTGCATCCCATGTTAGTCCAACCCACAGCTACCGCCTGGCTCGCTTTCAAGGCCGCAACCGCCGTCGGAGAGTTCCGCAGCGCCGGATCAAGACCACCAACAACAACCTAAAGGCTGACGAGCAGCCGGGTGTCGCCCTCGCCATCGACGACGATTAAAGGTTGCCGCCGACGCCCTGGCGAAGCGGGCGTAGATCCTCCACCGGCCAACTTTGGATTTTTTTGTCGACCCGCCTTCTCGACGGCGAAGTTGCAGCGCCGCTTGTCTATATATTCGGAGAATTGGGAGGTACGTTGCTGGAAGAACGGGCGGCGGGCCACGCCCCTGCCTCTTGACTCCACGACGGGTCATCTCTCCCTCGCCGCTGCCGACCACCTCCCCGGGCTGGCGCTTACACGCTTTCACTTGCACGCATCAGCAAGTAAGCCATCGACCACGAAGCCAGTCCCGACGCACCTGCATCTGCACGCCTGTGCCACTCACCTGCATCTGCACACATCTGCATCAAGGCAAAGAGCTCGCCGGAGTAAAAAGGTCTTCTTTTTCTCGCCATCTTCTCCTGCCACCTTATTTTCTTGTAAAAATTTCTACTGGATTGCTCCATTGTTGCATTCCTGAACTCAATTTGTTCATTTGGCGTACTGTCAGTGGACTTGCTATGCTTGGAGTGGCACTTTACTAGACTCAAGAAATTGCTGCATCATTAGATCAAGAAATTGTGTTGTCACGGGCTAGGGACTGAAGAAAATGTGTTGCAGATTTTGATTTGCTTTGTCGATCTTTGGTTAACTCCATAGAAGAGTTTTGTACTGATTCAGTTAATCGACAGTTAGTAACAAAGATGTTCTAACAAAGAATAGCTTTCAGAATACTACTCCAAAATCCTCCTAGTTGTAGCTCACCTAAATGGTTGAATTCAAAGAACTGCAGTGGCCTTCAGTGATTGAGAGCTTAAAATTTCCAACAATCTGAACAAACAAAGTAAAAAGGATCAGTATCTCATTTCAGCTGATTTATTCTTCATAAGCATAGGCTTTTGTTTGTTGTGCACATCACTGGCCAGAGCAAACTGAAACCCACTCTTCTCTCTCTACCCAAGGTTGTACTCCAGTATAAGGAGTATACTCCATATACTCCATATTTTTTGCTGGAGTACAAGGAGTATATGTTTAGATCATGAAGGAGAGATGTATAAGGCGGTACTTATATACTGATAGCTAATTAAGAAGCTGGGAAATATATACTGATAGCTAATTAGCAAGGACCTTGAGATGGATTAATCCAGTGCTACTCCTCTTATTATCTAATCTATCCATGCTATGGCTGCATATTTATTTACTGTACCAAAGATGGTCTTTCTTATTTTAGCTTATCCATCCCATGTGATATGCTAGATTTTAGCATCTGTATTGATGAACCTTTGATGAAACTAAAGAAAAACTGGAAGTGTCCTTGATAGCATGAAATGGACCTCTTAACTAAATAGAAGCGATTTCTTGTCATCCACCGTCCTTTTATTTGTTCCATGCTGATAGCTTTGCTGATTTAACATTAATTAAGAAAACCAAATTCATACCATATCATCTACTGATGATATGGGATTAGCAAAGGCCTTGCTTGCCTCATTAGTTGTTGTAGTTGTCAAACAAAACTTTCAGTCCACTAACCCGAATTAATTCAAATAACTAAAATTAATCCAAATTAATCCAAATAACCCAAATTAATTCAAATAACCCAAATTAATTCAAATAATCCAAATAACCCAGATAATTCCAATAAATTTCAACAAGGAGTTGATATACAAGGATTAGACAAGGCATACACAAGGGCATGACATAAGGGCATCTTTGTCCCCTCTTGACACAAGATTACACAAGACATACACAAGGAGCACCTGAGTACATGACATAAGGGCCTCTTTGCCCCTCTTGACTACATTCTTTCTCTCCGCCACTTCTTCCCTTCCCTTCCCTTTACTTTTCTTTTCTTTTCCTTCTCTAGCTAATTCTTTCCTTTCATTTTCTTTTTCCTATTGCAATTTCCATTTCTTCTATAAGGGCCCTAGTATCAACAACTACCCGACTGCCGCAATATACACCCCAAGTATTTCCATTCCAAAGATTACGAACGCGATCCTTGTGCAAGTGGGGCAACTTATATTGATTTCCTCCTTTGTCTTTCATAACTTCAAACATAATCGCTTCTAATGTGATAAAGCTTCAGGCAACTTGCTCGGGATCGTAGTTCTCGAATTCCTCTTCCACACCTGCAGTTCAGCCTTCGGATGTTTGTAGGTGACCTGCAATGGGTTAGAGATCGGAGAGAGGTATGGAAGCAGAGGTCCAAACAATTTAACTCAGGCTATTTGGGGGCCGTAGTAGCAATCGGATGTCAAGATCAGTTTGTTCCACGCCTTCTCGAAAAAGCTACATCATTGGGAAGGACATGGGGCTTTGCATTATCCTCGTTGGATGAATATTGTTGCTCCCTCGTCATCGCCGTGCCACTTATCCTGAATTGCCGGATAACCTTATTGATTAGATAATCTCTGCACACGTGCCTAGTTACTTTCACCGATGTCAACACTTTTGTTCCCTTTGTTCTCATATGACTTGTCCGCTTCACCGCTTCTCTTCAAGGAATGCCCAAATGCCAATCTTCCCGTCGAACGTTAGCTCCCCCTCATTGTTATATCGAGGCCTGGCAACAGCTGTTAGGAACATCACCTTCCCAATGATGTGAGTGTTTGACACGGTGCGCTTCGGCTCGAGTTCTCACGGAAGTACATAGTAACTATTCTTCACTCTCGTCATGTCAAACCACTTCTCATCGATGTGAACCATATTCGCATTGGTTTTAACATAGCCCGAGAAGTTGAGATTGAATTGTCATCGACCATGGACATACAAAATTTCAATCTCGCAAGCTTGTTCTCTAGCTTGAGGTGAGGCTTCACGGTGCTTGTGATGCGGTTGAGCTCATTCAACTGAACCTCTTATGTAGGGTCGATCGGGCCACACCTAGAGACCGTGCTGTAGGATCGAATTGTCCTTCTTTTATTTAGTGGGATTGTTGAGGTCCTCTCTAGATCCAGCTCCTTTCTCTTTCGCCGGATCTTCCCGGCTTCTTGCTTGAGACATCTACTTCTTTTGCCATCGGCAATTTGCTTTTTGGATTTTTCCTGCATTCTTTCAACAGATCGTACACTTACGCCCAACAGTGTTTGAGACTAGCAAATTGTCGCCCTGCTGAACAGACTCCATCTCGAGCTCGATTACCAAAGAAAGCAAAGTAAACACCATGCCTCTCCTTATCTGACAATTCTTCTTCTCTTTGAAGTATCCAATTCATAACTTCATCCTCTTCCTCTTGAGCTTCGTCCTCTTCCTTCATCTTCCTGGAGGCATCCAATTCATATCTTCATCGCCTTCCTCTTGAGGCATCAAGTTCAAATCCATAGCTACATTCTTCCGCCACTTGAGGTTCCTTTTCAGGGATCCAATTCAAATTAATACCTTCACCGTCTTCCTCTTGAGGCATCAAGTTCAAATCAATGGTTTCATGTTCTTCCTCTTGAGGCATCAAGTTCAAATCCATATTCATGTGTTCCTGCCATCAATGACAAAAGATGAGTACACCATGGTACCATAACAAGAATATACACACACAAAAAGAGTATTCTAAGATCAACAACATCATTTTTCTTCAAATTTGGAGTCTATTTTGCTTATACAATCAGGATGCATAATGTTACATATGTTGAATCAAGAAGGAAAATAGATAGATTATACTTAAAGCTCATTTTTGCAAAGCAAATACCGAGGATAGAAATATTCAGTTAACTGAAATTACCAAAAATTTCTGTCACTGAACAGTTTGCTCTAACTAAATTCAAATGAGGTCATATTTGTATTCTAGTTTGCCTTCAACTCTTTTACTGAACAATTTACTGTATTTGTTTTCTAATTTCCATTCTCCATCTAAAATGAGATCATATTTCAAATTCAAGTAATAACAGCAGACAACACAAAAACAGCAAAGAAAGAACACATGTTTTCATAGTACTCCATAAATGATTCATTTCCATACATGTACTCCATGTTCCTAATAACCAGCAGAAAGAAGCTCTTGGTCAAGTACTCCTCATGTTCCTAATGAGGAGTACATGCAAACCAAGATAACCAACTTACAAAGTGAGAATCCCAACCTTGACCATGAATATCTCCTAAACTATAAGTCCAAATCAATTGATTCTTTTGCATTATTATTTTTATTTAATTTCCTTCTCTGCTTGCAAAAGTTTGGGATTTATTTGACCTGTCTAGATGTTCTAGATAGAGTTTTCTTATTTTTCTCTTTATTGAAAATGCTTTGAAAAATTATTTCCAAAGAGAAATAATTCAGGAGGTGAAGACCAGGAGTTTTGTGACCCTCCATTTAAACAGGGCAAGCCACTTCATCCACTTGCTTGATGGCAATTGCAAGGCCATGGCTTCCAACTTGCAGATTCACGGTTATTTTTGCCCTTTTATTGACTTGGCTTGTTATGCTTTTATTGTTTTCCTAAGTAGAGCTTGGTAGTGAGAAATAGACTTCAAAGAGGGTATTTTAAGAGTTAAACTTAATTGCCTTGGTTACTTTGGAGCTAGCATTCACTATGAAACTGGTATTTACTTTTGATAACATGAATCGTAATGAATAAAAAAGTAGTGACAAGGAGACCCTTAGGGGTTGCTGGTATTGGTTCAATGGCAACAAATAATGCTAAATGCTCATTTTGGCACCCAAAGACGACCTCCTCTGTATTTATTTTGTTGACATAATATATGACCTCCACTGTTCTCTTTTCACTCAAAGCTAGTACTGCAGTTCTAGTCAGTTTAGTGCTTCAGTTAAACAGAGCAACATCATAAGCTATGGAAGTTTGTCTAATTGGCTTCTTCTTGTGGGTGGCAACAGTTGCCCTGCACAAAACCATACCACCCATTTACTCGAATGCCTGAGCAGCTATGGTTACAGTAACTAATAAGTGAGTGTACTTTCTTTTCAGCCGCTGGACGACCTGCTCGGAGCATCGGCGACTCCGCGGGCACCTCAACAAACTGCCCTTGCACCCAATGGCACCAAGAAAGCCGCTTGTCCCTTTGTCCCATGGTTGTCCAAACTTGATGATGGTTTTATCCAGCTAACCGGGTGATACTTGGACAATTTTGAAAGTTTTAACATGGTTCACATGTACGGAATGAGGCTACTGTTTTATGAATGCTGCTAGTGCTACAAACCTGAATTGACATCATCTGAATTTGCTAGTGCTACAAAGTTTTAACCTGCACTGATTTATGAAAGCTGCTAGTGCTACAAACCTGAATTGGCATCATCTGAATTTGCTAGTGCTACAAAGTTTTAACCTGGACTGTTTTATGAATGCTGCTAGTGCTACAACAATTTGCATCCTCTCAGATTTTACAGTTTCACTCTGAATTGGCATCATCTGAATTAGCATCATCTCGATCTCTGAATTTATCATGCTCTCTCGATGAATAAGCACCGCACTTTCTACAGAGTGCAGAGGAGTAGCAGCGATAGCAGCACGGGCAGGATCAAGAGGATAAGTAGCACGGGCAGGGTCGAGGAGGAGCAGCAAGACGGGCAGGGAGAAGGAGCAGCAGCACCACCACGAGCAGATCTCCACCGCGAAGCTCCTGGTCCACCGAATTGTCGAGGCAAGCTCCGCGATGCCAAGAGGGGATCGCAGCGCACACGCCGCTGGAGCTCCAGGAGGATGCGCTGAGAGCGAGGGAGGACGCACGCTGGGGCTCCAGGAGGATGCACGGGCCTCCAGGAGGGAAGCTGCTGGCCTCGAGGAAGACGTGGCAGGAGATTCCAGCGGCCCGCAGCGTGGGAGGAGACCACGCGGCGCAAGAGGTCCGGGCTGCGCAGAGGAGGTAATTGGCTAAGGCGGCGAAGCATGTACTTGGCGACGGAGGAGGAGCTCATTGCCACTCGCCCCTGGCGAATCACGCAGCTGGGCGGCGCCGGCCCCTGGCGACGCGCAGGCGACGGGCAGAGGAAGAAGAAGGGGCGGAGGGACTTGTTTGAAACGCTTTTGAAACCACGAGGGGTTTTTTGCAAAATTACCGATGAACTACGCCCGCGACATGTTTTTTGGGACGGAGGGAGTATGAAACTAGTAAATACTATTTTGTTTTTAGTGTTATTGGCATTAATGTTATCGGCATATCATGGTATGTTGCATTTTCTGTAGTTTTTAGAGTAATTTGATGATATGCTTTATTGTTATACTTAGTGTAGAGTCCGATGATATATGTGCTTAGTGAAACTTATATGCTTAGTGAATCTTATATGCTTTATTGTTATACTTAGTGTAGAGTCTGATGATATATATACTTAGTGTAGAGTCCGATGATATATATGCTTCGTGTAGAATGTGTGAGGCTACTTATTAATTGATATGTTTTTTGTTCAGAAATTGCCAAAGAGCCTATCTCGAGAGTTGTGGTATCAAGCCCGATGAAGAAGACTCTGCTGGAATACGCCTTACCGCAAGGCTCCGTCACCACTTGTGCGCATTTGCGTGGACACTGACGGTCGCACACTTCAACTCGGTTGGGTGGAAGAGCTTCCTCGTCGGCAAGAATCTTCATGTTGGATAGGCAATCCTAATTACTATCAGGAACCCCCACTGCCCAGGCTTGAGGATGATGGTCGTCATCGACATCATCTAGAACTACATATGCATGCGTGTGGCTGTTGAACCATATATATGCTAGTATGACTACCTAGTAGACTTATCAACTATGATCTATCCATGCATTGTTGACTACTATATGAGTTTGTGAGATTGTGTGGTTATATTAAATGTGGTACTGTCGTTAATGTTCGTGAGATGGTTCTGTGAACTTAGTTTATTTGCACTGGACTTGTCTTGATTTCCATAAATATTGCACCTGACTACTTTTTTTATTTTTATTTCTATTTGCCTAGTTATAGCGTGGGGAAAAAATAGGGCGCTACTACTACGTGATGATAGTAGTAGCGTTGGTGGAGAAAGCGGCACTACTAATAAGTATTTTAGCTGCAGCGCTTGTTTAAAAACGCGCTACTGTTAAATAATAGATGTAGCGCCCTAGCAGTAGCGCGGGTGCCCGCGCTACTGGTATGTAAAAAATCAGCGTCACTAGTAAGCTTTTCTCTAGTAGTGATGCCTCCACTCGCCCGCCCCCCCCCCCCCCATTGTGCCTGCGCTCTCCTCGCTCTGACCACGCCCGCGCCGCGCTCGGACGCGTGCGACTCGCGGTGAGCTCCAACAGATCACGTCCGATCGGGCCGCACGGCTCGCCAACAGAATGCACTGTCACACACACCTACGGTGCACCAGCCCACGGACACGCCCGTGCACTCCACACGCACGCACACACACAACCTGCCGTGGACCTGACGCGTCGAACACGTCCGGCGCGCGCCCATACACGGGCCCGACGTGCCTAGCTCGTCGCCGCGGCTTATTAGCCCAACAACGAGAAGACAACAACTCTGATGCGCACCTATTTCTGGTTGTGACCGACGACTTTGGATCATCACCACAGGTCAGTTTTTATTGTGTGTAGGCCCTGTCTTGGGCATAAGTGGCGGCTGGGAAGCCATGGCCGATGGCAAAAGGGAATGACAGACGTTGTGAGTTGTGCCACGATAAGCTCCACATGGGCCTGGGGTAGGCAAAAAGCCAATTATCATCACGCTCAAGCCGAGGAAGCAAACCAGCATATCCTTTCAGAGATTTGAACATGTTTTCTCCAGAAAAAATAGAACTTCAAATACGTTGAACGTCATCTTACTGGATGATCCTCTACTGCCTTGTTTGAAAGCATTGAGGCATCGATCGGTCCCTCCCGAGTTATTCGATCACGCATGCATGTACGTCCATGATCAGCTCGCCAGCTCGTTCACTCGGTGCATCCCTTTTGTCCATTGTTTGCTATGCACACCCTCACAAGGAAGGGGGAGGGCTCCTTGCATGCCTCCCCTCTGCGCTTTACCCTCGCCATCCTCCTGGCAGCACTGGTCGCCACCCATTGTAGCACGTCATGGTTGCTGTTTGCAACACCAGGTCGCCGCCGCCACGATCTCGTAGCACACTGGCCCACCGCCCCCGTCGCCCGGCATAGGCTTCACAGATCGCTCGTTGGCTTATGCAGCATCATAATTCCACCATGTGGGTTACAGCATCAGCACACACCGCGGTGTTGGTTGCAGCATTGCAGGTCATCAGTCGTAGCACGAGGAAATGGCCTCTCGCAACACCCACTGATGAGCTCGTAGCTCCCGCCACTTCTCCAGTGCAGCTCCAAGTCACTGCGGCCGTGAGCTACTGGGTGGTGTCCGACCCATTGTCACTTGACTATACTCTTTGCCGTTCAAATAGTACACGTTTGTGCCAGGAAAAGCTGTTTGCTCATGCTTGTAGGAAAGTGTTTTCTCATATATATATAGTTCACTAAAACTTTTATTGCAGCAATGATTTATCTTCTTGAGATGTCTTGTGGCCACCAAGTGTTTAACTCTTGATCTTTTTCTTCATCCATACCAATTGGACGAGCCTCTATCATCATTTTATGAACAAAACATAGTTATTTCACAAAGTTTAGATAAAAGAAGTACCCTCTGTTACCTACAAGCGTAAGCACACCATACTGTAATTGATGCGTGAACAAACCAATTTCATATCACTGACCTACACAATAAGGGCATTTCTAGCCAATCCCTTATAACCGGTTAGAGGAGTAAAAAATCGTTTTTACTCCCCTAACCAGCACCTAGCCGATCCCTTATCCGCCGTAAGGGAGTAAGTTTTTTTGCTCCAGCCCCAACTTTCTCCCTAAATATACTCCACCGCTTGGCGACTGAGTAAAAAGTTGCGCCTCTCCCCCGTGCCTCCTTCTTTACTGGCGCGCCTTCCGGCGACCCTCGGCCGGCCCCGCCGCTACCTCATTGCCTCCCTTGCCCCCCGGCGCCCTTTCACCCGTCATTGAGCCCATTCGCCCCCCGTTGCCGTCAGCGAAATCAAGGTGAAACGTTGCCGCTGTCTCCATTGTTGATTCGTCAGATTGCTCTGTAGTTTCCTCTTTTTTTGTTGGCTGCCGCATCTCACCTTGCTCGAACACCACTGTAGGTTATTCCCTCGCGTTGCTGCCCGCCGGTTTAGTCTAAATGATTGCGGCCGACCAGTGCACCACCACTACACTGCAAGTGTTCGACGACTTGCCTAGGTGAGTTATTTTGTTCGTTTCTCTTTCAACCGAGCATTTGGATTGAACCTAGCACTTTAGATTGTAGATGAAGAGGTTGAGTAAGATGGTCTTGGAGGACTCGTCGTCATCGGAAGAGGAAGAAGATGATGATGACTTTGATACCGTTTTAGGCATGATTATCAATGATGATGTTCGGCGGCCTAGGAGAGGATCATAGTTTGGCTGCATACACATCAACCGTGATAGAGCGGAGGGTCATGCCAAGATCATGAGATACTACTTTGACCCAAAGCCAACATATCGGAAGAAGTACTTTCGCCGGCGCTTTCGGATGCACACAAGTCTTTTTCCGACCATTGAAAAAGCCGCTGAGAGATATGATGATTGGTTCAAACTCCGGAGAAATGCATGTGGAGAGATAAGTGCAAGCCCTCTGCTGAAGTGCATTGTCGTTGTTCAAATCTTGGCATATGGGTGTTCGGCCTATGCAATCGATTACTATGTCTGCATTGGTGAAGACACAATCTTGGACACTGTTCGAAAGTTCACAAAAGCTGTGATCGATGTCTTGTGCCTAGAGCACTTGAGAGCACCAACGGAGGAAGATACCCGGTGGCTGATGGCTGACAGTGAAGCAAGAGGATGTCCAGGGATGCTTGAATCACTTGACTGTATGCACTTGACATGGAAGAATTGTCATGTAGGGTGGAAGGTTCAGTACAAAGGACACTGCAGTGATCCAACAATCATTCTTGAGGCAGTTGCATCGAAAGATCTTTGGATGTGGCATTCATTCTTTGGTTTGCCTGGCTCTCACAATGACTTGAATGTGCTATCGAGATCACCACTGTTTTCTAGGCTTATTAACGGTGAAGTCCTTCTTGCAGCTACTCGGTCAACATGCACAATTACTCAATGAGTTACTACCTTGCGGATGACATCTATCCACCATGGGCCACCTTAGTCAGAATGATTCCGTGCCTGAAAGATAAAAAAAACACTTACTTTTCCCAATGTCAAGAAGCTGCTAGGAAAGATGTTGACAGAGCCTTCGGTGTGCTTCAGCAGTGCTTTGCAATTATTCGTGGACCTGCCAAGTATTGAAGATCCAAGGTTCTATGGTGGATCGTATTGCATAATATGATCATTGAAGACGAGAGGGATATGCTTGAGAACTTTTGGTACATCACCAATGGGACTCCGGTTGAGCCAGAGTATGATATGAACAGGATCTTGGCATTCCTTGAGGAGCATCGCAAGATCGAGAACCGTCATATTCATGCTCAGCCCCAACAAGATCTTGTTGAGCATCACTGACAACGTCTTAGTGAGTCCTAGTTGTTCTATCACATGCTATTTGCTACATCTGAACCATTCAGCGTGTTTAAATTAGAATAATTTAGTTTCTAACCTTGAATTTGGTTTGTAAACTATATTCATGATTTGCTTGAACATTAAAATTTATGTTTAGTTTCTATGTGTTCTAATATGTAATTGTAATTTATACTAGAATTGTAAAGTTTAGAGAACACAAAAAATTACTTCGTTAAATATAGGGGGTCAGCTAGGTCCGGCCAAAACCTAATGGTTTACTCCACCGGATACTCCACTATTCTTAGAGGATCGGTTAGAAATGTCGTAAGTAGTTACCTACTCATGTCTGCTACTCAAGGTACATGGCCTACATTGCTTCTTCGCCCAATTTTCCACTCATAGCAACATCCACGCAGCTATATAAACCCTTCACTTGTTAGCTCGTAAATTTCGTAGCCTACTTTTCACGCTTACACCTTAGCATGAATATGCTTATACATCACAAAAAATAGACGATTAGTTACAATAGTGTGTCAATGATATATTTATTTTAATCCTTAAGAGTGGTTCCCGGTCTAGAACATGACGAAGAGCTCATGTGGGAGGATGATGGCCAAAGAAATGACGACCCGTCCAGAAATCCCTTCCAATGATGTATGATGTTACAATAGATTAGGAGCATAGATGTACTCCTGACTAGGTTTGCCGGCACTACTCATCGTTGGGCTGATGGTGCTGGAAGTGGTCCGTCGCTAGGAGGCTTAGCCCGCTATTTAAAACTTTGTTGCCAACTGTAACTTAAGTTATCTTTTTTATTGCGCCATCTAGTTAACAAACTTCTTTTAAAAATAAAATCCATCTCTGTATGTTTTACCTTCTTGTGAACAGCTTGGTTCTTTTTTATAAAAAAAAGATTGCTCATTTGTGGCGGTAGAGTGGCAATCAGTCCAAGCTTTTAGCAAGCCAACTAGCAGCAGAACCACCACCACCACTCCATCACCAACAGACCAACTACCAGTAGCTGCCACCGCCTCCGCTCCAGTGCCGTGCGTCGGCGCGCTGTCTCTCAGACTCTCACACGCTCCAGGGCCAACTGTCAGGCGGTGGCCGTCCCCACCAGGTACTCGCCACTCGGGCATGTAACGTCATTCGCCTCACCATTCACACAAACTCTTCCTTCACCGCCGCTCAGAGCGTGTGAGAGTCTGAGAGCGCGTCAAGCAAGTAAGCAAGCACTGCATGTTGTTGATCTTGGCTGTTTCATTTAGTCAAAGGTGGTGGAGAGGCCGGTGGGGGACATGGTGGTGATCGGCAGTGGGGACGTGAGGGCTCTGCTGCGCAGGACTCCTCGCAAGGTACGGCCAGGACGTGTTGGTGCTCAAGAACCACGACCAGCCCTGCAGCGCCGCCCACTCATTCAACTACAAGAGGTTCAACTTCAACTCCGGCGCCTAGCTCATCTCTGATTTCTAGTCAGAGGCCCACAAGTCATTCCCCTCGCCCAGGTCACCCTCTACTAATAATTTCCTCTGCAAATAACAAATGAAAACAACAAAATAGGGGAAAAAATTCTTCAGAGAAATTAGCTCTGTCCTAATTGTGGCTGATGATGATTTAACCGGCCCTGCAGATCCTCTTGCGCTAGGCCAATCGGTTCGGTGTGCCTTGTATGACTCTTGGATGGTAGATGTCACCCAAGGCCAGTTCAACTCGCGGATAGGGCCGACTGATTTCCTCAAGGTTGAGTTAAAACCTGATTAATTTGCAATGAATTGTTCTGGACTCATTGATATGATTTTATCTAATTGATCGAGTTGAAACTTAGTAGCGCTCTATCTTACTGCACTTTTGTGGATGTTCTATGTTACCCTTTGTTTGTATGAAAATGCTCTGGCCGTAGTAGTGGTTTCATAAAATACTACCAGGAGCTTGAGAGTCTTGATGCAACCAGGGAGTGGATAAATATTCTAGTGAGTTCCTTATATTCCACATTTATTTTCTTAGGGGGAAGAAGTCTTTTCAGCTGCCGAAATTTCTTTTGGAGCCTGAGCTTCATGGAGGCCTCCAAAAGCAAAATAAAAAAATTCATGAAAACTCATATTTTTGCATTTCAAAAAATTCTGAAAAAAATACAGATATATATGAAGGCATAATGCACACATGTGTAAATTTTCAGGACGAAATACTCAAAAAAAAAAACAAATCTGAAGTTTTTTTACATATGATACTATTCATGCTCGCAGGCCATGAACTTGCCTTCTTTGTACAGGTCGTATTTCAACTTATTTCATCCTGAAATTTTACACACATACACCTGACATCCATGTTAACTTGTAAAAAAAAATTCAGATTATTTTGAAACCGAAAATTTCGATTTTCAATTTTTTGATATCGGCTTCCATAGAGGCCGAGATCCAAAACGCCACTCTCTTTCAGCTGTACCTTTACAGACTGAACTGCTGAAAAGACACATGTTGGCAAACGGGCAATGCATCACTTCGTTGTGCGTTTTAAATAGCATAATATACAATCAGCATGTGAATTTGTGCAAATATCACGATTCAAATGTCAGGCCAGGATTAGCACACCATGTTAACGTCCGCCTGAAACCTCTGCTAATGCAGTATTACAAAACGATCTCAGGTCTCCACTCTTCATCCTAGGTGATCTGGGCATCCTTTCCACAGCGTCCAGCAGATATGCGCCTTGTCTGTTGCAGCCCAACATAAAAATGAGACCTCGGGGAGCCCTAGGCGCCACGAAACAGCTACGCCGTTCTCAGAGATCGTCGATTCGCCGGACCTGAAAAATCTAGGTGGATTGACCTCCTGTGCTTTCTGCTCGCGGGCGTCAAAGTCTGAAAGCGCTGTCTGCAGAAATGGTAAGCTGATAAATTCTGCCTGCTCAAATATCCTGCCTTCTCCAACGTTTTGCTTTACATGAAAACTCCGCAACATCAAATGGTAAGATATGATAACTGATATACTGGGTGCAAACTCCGCAACATCAAATGGTAAGATATGATATACAAAAATGCCATAACATGTCACATGTGACCACACGAAATATATAGGTGGAAAGATAGCACGGGAGTGTGGAAAGATGACAGGGAAGGGATACAAGAAGTAACAAAAGATTTCTTCCAAAAACTATATGAGAGGGATAGTGAGGTACAACCTCAGAGCATTTTAGAGTTGGTCAAAAGGAGAGTGACAGAGGAGATGAATGTGGGACTGGTCAAGGCCTTCACGGCTGAGGATGTAAGTAATGCACTTTTTCAAATTGGCCCGCTAAAGGCACCCGGCCTGGACAGTCTCCCAGCCCGCTTCTACCAGAGAAATTGGGAGGTTCTTAGGGATGATGTGATCAAAGGGGTTCTCAGCATTTTTGAGGATGGTATAATGCCCGAAGGACTGAATGACACAGTGATTGTTCTCATGCCGAAAGGCAAAGACCCTCAGTCACTAAAAGATTACCGGCCAATCAGTCTCTGCAATGTGTTGTATAAGGTGATCTCAAAATGCCTCGTCAATCGACTCCGCCCCATTTTGGATGAGATCATTTCCGAAACACAGAGTGCGTTCATTCCGGGAAGGTTGCTCACTGATAATGCCACGATCGCCTTTGAATGTCTCCACAAGATACAACACAGCAAGAATATGCACAATACCCACTGTGCGTATAAACTGGACTTGGCAAAAGCATATGACAGGGTGGACTGGAGGTTCCTAGAGGAGGTGCTTTTGAAAACAGGTTTTGATAAGAAATGGACGGGATGGATTATGCAGTGCGTATGTTCAGTCCGATACTCATTCAGATGTAATGGAGAATTGTTGGAACCGTTTACCCCGTCGAGGGGTCTTCGTCAGGGAGATCCCCTCAGCCCCTACATTTTCTTGTTTGTGGCGGATTGCCTAGTCAGCCTCATGAAGAAAGAAATAGAGGAGGGGAATTTGACTCCGCTAAAAATCGCCAGAAACAGCCCGGGTATTTCCAACTTGTTGTTTGCGGATGACAGTTTGATATTTTCCAAGGCGACAACCGAACAGGCTACAACCATCAAGAAAGTGTTGACGGATTTCCAGAGAGGCACAGGCCAGTTATTGAGCGAGAGAAAATGCTCCATCATGTTCAGTGAGCTCTGCCCGGAGGAGACTAGAGAGGAAATCAAAAGAACATTGGGTGTTGTGTCATCTTCTTTTGAGAGCAAATACCTGGGCCTCCCGACTCCGGAAGGGAGAATGAAAGATGAACATTTTCAGCCCATCATGGACAGGTTTGGGAAAAGGTGCAATGATTGGTCGGAGAAGTACATGTCCTATGCAGCCAAGGAAGTGCACGTAAAGTCAGTTGTCCAGGCCTTACCTTGCTTCACGATGGGTGTCTTTCTCCTCTCCAAGGGCTTTTGTGAGAAGTATGAGAAAATGACCCGGGACTTCTGGTGGGGTGATGAGAATGGACAACGTAAGGTGCATTGGATGTCATGTGAACGAATGACTCGGCCGAAGCGGGCAGGAGGCATAGGATTTAGAGACATGCACCTGTTTAACATTGCTTTGCTTGCCAAACAGGGTTGGAGACTCATCCATAAGCCGGATAGCCTATGTGCTAGGGTGCTCAAGTCAAAATACTATCCCCATGGAAACCTGCTGGATACTGTCTTTGCCTTGGACGCTTCTCCGGTGTGGAGAGGGGTTGAAGCTGGTATTGAACTTCTAAAGAAAGGCATCATCTGGCGTGTTGGTGATGGCAAGAGTATTCAAATTCAACGAGATCAATGGATTCCCAGAGTGGAAGGACTTAAGACGGCATCATTCACTAGAAACACAAGGCTACGATGGGTAAACCAGCTCATGCTCCCGGACAGGAACGAGGACTTGATTAGGTAGATCTTTCACCCTTTTGATGCCGATGATATATGCAAGATCCCTATACCAAGTACTGAAGCGGATGATTGTATTGCGTGGTACTATGAAAGAAATGGCAACTTCTCAGTGAGAAGCGCGTACAAGCTGGCTGCAACCATCCAAGGACAGACAGGCCTAGGACCATCGTCCTTGTCGGCAAGCGCTACTGATCGAAGCATCTGGGACCTAATATGGAAATCAGAGGTTCCCCCGAAAATTCGGATATTTGGGTGGAGGGTGGCCACTAATACCCTTGCAACACAAGGTAACAAATGCAAGCGCACGATCATCCCGGATGGCACCTGTGTGATTTGTGGTAATGGTAAGGAAGACGAGTTCCATGCGGTCATTGCATGTTTAAAAAGCAGAGCCTTGAGACATGCACTGAGGAAGGAATGGGGGCTACCTCCTGAGAAGGAATTCAGATACACAGGTCGTGACTGGCTGCAGGTGCTGTTGGGTTCAGTACCGACAAACATGCGGGCAAAAATTTTGTTTCCCCTCTGGCGATGCTGGCATTTGAGAGACGACTGTGTACATGGTGCGGGTAAAGAAACAATTAGGGGATCAGTGCTTTTTCTTGCAGAGGTATCAGGAAGAGTGCAAAAATGCAGCACTGAATGTTCTGACAGAAAGTGGAAAGGCAGGAGAAACCTTGGCTTGTGTACGTCCTCGTTTTCCTGTAGAACGGCCCAGGCAGTGGCGTCCACCGGCGACTGGATGGACAAAGGTCAACTCGGATGCAGCGTTTATCTCGGACAGTGGCCAGTGCTGGGCAGGAGCAGTCGCTAGAAATCATGTTGGTCAGGTCGTCATGTCCACGAGCAGGGCCCTGCCCCATGCAGGCAGTGCGGAGGAGGCTGAAGGTCGAGCCGCACTGGCGGGTCTGCAGGCCTTGTCAAATATGTGCAGAGGCCGGGTGATACTAGAGATTGACTGCAAATCACTTGTCGAGTCACTGAATGCTGATGTGATAAACAGATCACCTTTCTATGGCACTATCCTGGATATAAAGGCTGTGCTTGCCGTCTTCCAAGATCACAGAGTGTAACCAATTAGCTCATGAACTTGCAGCGGAAGCTAGGCGTGGGGAAAACCAGATGATCCCTCTTTGCAGATGTACCAAATAGATTAAGGTCCCTTGTACTTTCTGAGTGTAATCCTGCCTGAGTCTGTACTCTGGCTCTCAAATATATATGCATTTGTTTCTGAGAAAAGAAAAACTAAATGTGGCCACAACGTGGAATTCTCACCACTAAACTACAGCCACTTGTTGTGACAAATTTTGTAGTTGTACTATATGATATCGAAGTCGTGGATGGCAGTCATCTGTCACATGGATCATTAGTTCATTACAGAGGCCTCTGCTCCTCTAAGTGGTGTTTCATCATTGGAGGCATGGGCTTTTGTAACTTGTACGACTTATTAGCTTTTCCGCATGAAATAAATCCTTAATCATTGGTGGCTCTGTTGAACACTCCCTTAAAACACGCCTAGTCACCTAGATATTTTCATGTGTACAATTTATGTTCATCATTTGGTCTAACCACAATATCAGGAAAATATTATTTCAGTTGGTCCAACAGTAATGCCTGTCATGGCGTGCCTTGTTGGTATCATGCTCCATGAAAAATGGATGTCCAGATAGTTGGCATTGGATTATGACTTGTAAGACTTGCTTTTCCACTGATTAAGCATTGATGACTTTGCTGAACTCTCACTTGAAATGCGCCTAACATATTTCAAATAAATAGTTCTGAAGTTTTTATTTCCATCATTTGGTCTAATTAGTAAATATCAGGTTTACATGTTTGCAGAATGATACAACCCAGGGAGCTTGCTCTCAAGTACCCTCTTGGCAGAAGTGAAGTAACAATTGACGCCCTTGTACAGGGTATCAAAAAGTTTGGTAGAACTTTTCATATCACTAACCTACACAATAGAAGTGCATTATTATCACCCACTTCTCCAACCTACACAACAGTAGTGCCTGGCCTGCATCTGCTCACAGAACATGGTCCACATTATTATCAGACACTTCTCGATCCATAACAATGCATTCACCTATATAATCCCTTCACTTGTTAGCAAGTGAATTTCTACTCCACACTCCGCGCTTGTTTCTTAGCATCGATACAATAGGTTTGGTTATACATCACAAATTGCTACATGACTGATGAAAAGATCATGTCAATACTACATTCCTTTAGTGCTCAATGTTGGTTCCTGGCCAAGAACATAGCGAAAAACTGTGAGAATGAAAGGCATCCGGAGAAATGCTACAAGGAAAGGAGTGCAGGTTAGTAGAAGAAATAACGACTTGTCGAGTCTCACGATGTGGACCAGTTAGCTCCATAGACTAGGACCAACTCGTGTCTTCGTTGCCCGGCGGCATCAATGGCTCTAGTGTGAGAATCACAACACTGGCCAAGGATGATTAATTGTCGTGTTGCGAATATCATCGTCACATTCGTGGCCGTGTCTCGGCGTGAAAAGAATTCATTATCCGACCATGATGAGAGTCTTCTGCCAATTCTATTTTTTGCCCTCTACTTAACCAGCTTCCTTTCAAAAAATTATGTTCATTTCTCACGGTTGATCGGAAAAACATATAAAGTAGTTAGTAAGATGAGAGAGCCTGGCCGCTCAGGTGAGGAGAGAAAGGGCGGCGAGGGGCCAGTAATGTCCCTAGTCGTTGTCTCACTCAAGGGCTCCACTCCCCTCCTCTTCCACACCCAAATTCAAGCCCTTGCCGCACCCGCACACACTACCTCTGCTTCCATACTGGGCTCCCTGTACTGCACACTCATACGCGCCACCACCCTCGTGTAATCCAGCCACCAACCGTAGCTCCAGTTCAGTACCATGTCGGTGCCGCGGCACACTGCTGAGCGGTGGAAAACCCAACCCGCACTCGCCACCCAGGTATGTACTATTGCCCCGCCACTCACACCATATCTTCGTTGGCCGCCAATTCAGACCATGTGAGATTGAGCGTGTCAAGCAAGAAATCATTTTGGCCATCACCGTTGTTGTTTCATTTTGTTTTAGGGTGAAGTGACCGCTGGCGGTGGTGATCGAGAGCAGGCTTGACGGGCTCTGTTGTGTGGGGTTCCGAGCGAGGTATGATCGAGAGGTGGTTGTGCTTGAGAGCCATGACCAGCCTAGTGGTGCCGCCCACTTGTTCGATCGTCAAGGGGTTCAACTAGTATCTAGTTAAGTACTACTCCTAGATGAGTGTAGTGAAATTCGGAAACCCATTTTTGTTACTTGATAATATCATCTTTTGTAGCTCTGCTCCTCTAAGTGGTGTTTCATCACTCTGCTACAAAGAGTTATGTGAATAACCACGGCCTGGAACATTGTTCATTTTACTTGACTACGGGTGACTTTGAGTGACAGTGCAAGTTTAAACTAGCAACTTTGTCACATCTAGTATCAAAGCTTTGCTACGAACATTCAGCTTTTGTGAAGAAAACAACCATGAGAATGAGGTAAGACAAGTAATTGGGTCGAGTAAATGACAATTCTAGCGAATGCACACCTGATTTCTAGCTGAGAAGTTTGATGCATCTACTCTCCTTTACCATTTTCTTCTGCAAATATTTTGCTCCGAAACCCCGTGTTCTTCAAGTGATTGCCGGATGGATCGTTGACAAAAACATCATGGTGTGTTGCTGCAATTGACGCATTGGTGTTGTATATCTTTCAATCCATGCAAAGGACTCACCTAGACGTACGTACAATAAGCTTTTGTTTAACATACACGATAGACTAGGAGCATCGACAGAGCTGCAGCCTCTTCAACCTCGACTTCTTGTGATGACGCTCCTCGAACCTATGGCAAGCCATGTAGCGGCCACGGATGATTAAATGTCGTTTTTCCGTGGAAACCTTCGGTTGCGTTTGTGGCCTTGTTTAGGCTTTAACAAATTCCTAGATGTCCCGAACTTGACAATCTTCATCCATTTCTCTTTGTTTTGCCTTCCGGGTGACAACTTTTTATTTTCATTTTCATGTTCATTTCTCGCAGTAGATTTGAAAGAAGTTGAACCACCCCAACTAGCATCAGATGTGAGGTGAGAGAGCTCAGCCACAAGGTGAAAAAGGGTGGTCAGGCGCTACGTTTCCCGGGCCGTCGTTTCACTCGACACTTCAAATCCGGGAACAAAGGGAGGCATACCTTGGCTAGGGATGGGGTGTAGTGCACGCACGACGTTGACCTCACGACAGTGGTGCGTGTCTTTCTTGTATCCACGGGGATCGAAGCTGGCAGGTGGGAGAAAGCCTTGCCAACGGATGAGCTTTCCACGATGTCTTCACATCTTCCAAGTCTAGACGTCATCGAAGGCAATTCAGACTACATGTATTTTTGCAGGTCTTTACACGAGTTGTTGGACACCCGTTTTGGGTTCTCGCCATCCAAATCGAGTCCACTCGTCCATTTCCACGAACTGCTAGAGATGCTCTCTTTTTTTGCGGGAAAAGAGAATCATTGCTTAATCATGGGGATGACAATCGTTCTGAAACAGAAAATGAATTCATTCAAGTTGGATGAACTCATACACACAGCTAAATGAACAAAACTTATGAACTATCCTCACGTTTACATGAAAGGGTATCCTCTTCCCTTACCAACAAGCATAAGTGCACACTGATAGAATTGGTTGATGAGACAAAACAATTTTCATATCATCGGCCTGCACACTAAGTAGTGCCCGACCTGCATCTACTGCAGAACATGGTGCATATTATTTTCACCCACTTTTCCCACCGATAGCAACTTGCACTCTCCTATATAACCTCTTCAATTGTTAAACGGTGAATTCTAGTCCACACTCCACACTTGTGTGTTAGCATGAATACAATAGATTTGGTTATACATCCCAAAATGCTAGATGGATGACAAGAGTGTGTCAATACTACGTTCATTCAATGCGTAATAATATTTTTGTCCAAGAAATAGCGAAGAGCTTTGAGACTGAAAGGCATCAGGAGAAATGCTGCAAGGCAAGACAAAGAAGTGAGTAGATGAAAGGAAGACTTATGTAGTCATACCATGTAGTACTGTGTGACAGACATGGCTTTAGTAACATGGTGTTGTGTTACGATAGGCCCAAAACAGCGTTACTAGGCCACATAGTAACACAGTTTGGAATGTGTTCCATTAGACCGTGTTACTAAGTGGTGTCCACTGTCACATATAGTAAATGTTACCATATATTAAAAAATGTGTTACAGCTACATTATAGTAACATGCATATTATCTGTTACCAAACATGTTAGTAACATATATTTATACCTATAGTAACACTCATGGTAACATATTTTTGTAGAAGTAAAACATTGTCGTTACTTGTTTTTGTAACTATGGTAACACAACTTGTAACATAAAATCCAAATACCATAACACTATAATCAACTATCTTAGTAACACGTTTTGTAACTATTGTAACACCATCAGTAACACTACTATATTATTGTGGCAACATAATTAATGTATTTATTTTTTAAATTAACCACAAAAGTAGGTACCCATTTTATGGAATATACATTTATTTAATAAATCACTACAACTACTGAAATAGTTCATTATTTTACTTTGATGCTTAGCACCATTAAAATGATAGAGAAATTGAAGTGCAACATATAGACAAATTAAAAATATCAAAGGTATTTATTATGAATATACAAGAGTGCGGGATACATATGCATTACAATAAATAAATACCAATGTTATTGGTGCAACAACATATCATTCGTATCAGTTTGACTATAAGAACACACCTATGAAGAATATTACACCATAGCATTTACATCAATTCGACCAAAGAAAAAGGTCTTGTGAATGGCATTACATTTTTCAATCTATAAATGTAAACTATGGTTATTGCAAGTAAAATCTTCTAGTTTTGTATGCTTCATCCAATCGGAGAACTCGGCTGCAACTCAATTATCCTTCTTTTGGATCTGTAAAAGAAAACTGGACCTTAGTGTTATGTGATTAAATGTACACAAATATAATTGTAGAATCTGGAAGAAAAGACTTCAACTTACAAAAGCTCAAGGCCAGGCAATTAAGTATCCTAAAGCAAAAGCAACAACAATTCTCTTGCAATCATAAACTTACCTTACTAACTCCTCGTTATCCGGAATAGGCTCATCCATGCACACAAGTGCAAATTCGGGACTTAAGTCAATAGCACCAACCTTAGTTTCTAGATCACAACTCCAAATAGTAGCATATGCAACATTACATTAGTTTGAATATGTTAAATTCTTTAAAACTACTCTCTCTGTAAAAAATATAAGAGCGTTTAGATCACTACTTCAACGCTCTTATATTTCTTTACACAAGGAGTACTTTGGAACTAACCTATATTATGATCAATATTATCATTCAACGGCAATGACAATAGAATTTGCATGACCAATGTGTCAATGGTGCACATGGTCATAGTTCAAGAAAATTGTGATGACCATTCAGTTCGCTAGGTATACACATTCAAGCGGCAAGTGGGACTAATAGAGGGATGCCCACATTGCACTCATGTGTTAAGCAGGTGTTCGTGGGCAGCCGGCAATAAACTTGTTGTCTTTGCTTGCCCACATAATCCCATTTAATACCACATAGTAATAAAATGATCCGCTATTGTAATAAAGAGTATAATAGTCACCACGCGGCAGATGTGTGGTAAGCAACCACAAAAAAAATGAGTTCGGACAATTCTACTTAGCTCTTGTACAAATCAATACTAACTTATTGTATCTGGACATTAGTTGAACACGGCAACACAAACAACTATCAATCAGGTCACTACATGAGCAAGCACATGCAAAGTGGCCCCCAGTGAAAAAATTTCAGAGTGGCAAAGCATAAGCATACTATTGACAAATCAGGAGCAGAGCATCTGCGTGGTGTTGTATGTGCGTGCTTGTTGTTGTGTTGGGCATGTGTGTGTATGTGCTTTCTAGTACCTAACCAAAGTACTCGCAAGATGTTTTCTAACAGAAGACATTCTATGGCAAAGTTATAAAGAATATAAACATTCTATGGGAATTATCAATGAGCGCGTCCATATGACTACATCAACAAATACCTGGAACCAGTAGCCATCATTACAGTGGCTTTAAGCAACATGGAACTGAATGCATAAACCCTTGAGGTGTCGACACTAACCAAGCTCCCCACAAACATTTTGTAAGAGTAAAATGGTAAATAACTTAAGATGGAAATAGATGTACAGCCAAGAGCTACAGACTATAAGCACGCAGTGAAACATATATTCAACAAATTTGGAATTAAATGTATAACCTTTTTTGCGCATAATGTAACCAGGATGGATACTTGGTGAAAGGTGATGGAGTCTTACATTTACCTAAATAAAAAGGTAACCCTGATGGGTACTTGGTAAAAAGTGATGCTATCACCCATTTGATTATATCAAACTAGCATATGAGATTGAGACACAAGAAATATAATAATTAAAGTGAAATAAAAAGACAAGCTTCTACTGTATTATCATAGTGATAATTGGGATATACTACACTAAAATAATCATACATTACTAGAACCCTTACCATGAAAAGCACTATGTATTACACCTACATTCCCTGTCAGTAAAGTACATGTCGGTGTTGCTCTTCGCAATTTCTACTACCCAATTTGACACTCGGTAGACATATTTAGATGAACTAAAAAATCGCACAGGTATTCGGGTATGTATGTATATGTGCCAGTTTGAGACTATGCGAGTATGTATGGATATGTGATGGGTATTCGGGTATGTACATCTCGACCATGGGCAGGAACACGTACGTACTATTATTATTAGCAGGAGAATCAATTAGCAGCGGGCATGTACCCTCAATGTCGTCCTCGCATCTTACTCCTCTTGGCACTAGTACACAAACAAGCAAGCAGCCTGCTGGATGGATTATTGTGGAAGGTAGCTTACATATGGATGGATTCCTCGTGGATGATAGCAGATGACGAGGACCGGTGGCCTTAGGGCGGGAGGTGCGCATGGTCCATGCGCTATTTCTGCTCAAGCCGCTTCAATTCTTCATGGCCGCCCGGAGGAAGGGATGGCTAGCTGCCGACGGCCCCGGCTAGATCTGCCCAGGACTCCGGCGGCTGCGCGCTCCTCATGGCCGCCTCCTCGGGCCTCCTCGAGCCTGGTGGGGAGGAGGGAACGACCCTGGGGCCGAGGGTTGCGTTGGCGACCTACAGAGAAAGGGGCGAGCGGCGGCTGCGGCATGAGGCCTTCAGGCGACTTGCGGCGGCGGCTTGCGGCGTGGTATGCGGTGGCTTCGATGGGTAGGCTGCGTGTGAAGGGACAAGGAGAGAGAGGAGATAAAAGGATAGGGCACCCACTGGGCCGCAGCCGTTACATCTAAGTAAATCCAACGGTTACGACGTGTGATCCGTGGGAGGGATACATTGACCAATCAAAACACAATGTTTTTTAGTGTAATATTTTTACACTCGGTAAAATTTTAATCTTTTTTTTCCTTTTTTCTCCACTTATCTTTTTCTTTCTTCTTTTTAAGGCCTATTAAAAGATATAAATAGGATTTTTTAAACCAAAATTTTGCCAATATTTTTATGCACTTGTGATTTAAATTTGAATTATATGAATATATGACTAGAAATGCATTAAATGTACTTGCTTCACAAAAATACCCATTTTTACACTGTGAAAATAGATTTGTTTTTAACAAAAGGTTAGAAACTCTATTTGTCAACATTGTTTTATGTTTGTTTTTGCTTTGATGTTTGTGAACATTGTTTGTAATGGCAAGATGCACCTATGTGCCCAATTTGGGCACATTATCATAAACTATGCAATGAATGTGGCCATCGCCTAGAAAATGAATGTTCATACATGACACCTTGTTTTGTCAAGGTTTTTTTTTCAAAATGATCATATTCCAAGTTTAGTATTTTTTCCTCGCAACTAGTACACATAAAAGGACTCGATGCGAAAGGATTGCATTTATTGAATTTATATTCTTTTCTTTCATTTTTTCCACAATGGGGACATCAAAGCGGGGAGCTCGGAGGGGATAAGGATGGATGTGCTATGTGAGAGATTCATCAATTATGAAAGATAGGTTTCCCGTAATCGCGGGATCATCTGATCGTATCGTATCCCTCAGACATAGGAAGCTACCAAGCCATGCGTAACTGTGTAAGAGACCGTGTTGAGGCTTCATCAAAGCGAGGACATTCGACCTAGAGGATCCTGCCATGTCCTCTAGCTCAAAGTAGATTGATGCAACACTATTTATTACCCACGTCAAATGACAAGGACAGGGGCTACTGGCTTCTGTTAGTGACATAGGAAATGGGGTGTCCCGAGCACACTATAATCGAGTACCCTAGCAAGCAAGGGATCATATCATAAGTTTAATTGTGATGAGTCATGTCCAATGTGCTTTACTATAAGTGTGACATTATGATCTAGTACTAGTTAACACCGGAAAAGCATTAAGGTTGAAGACGACTCGCCGGAACCATTTGCGCCCTTGATCTGCTATCCCGGGGGTCAAATGTAGCATGCTTCTCTACCTCACGAGAGCTAGCGTCTTTGGTCTGTTATCCTGTCTGGTTTAACTCCGACCTTCCTTCACTCAAGTACAGTGCCGACCATAAGTCCATTCGGTTGACCAGTCTAGGAGCAGCCAGGAAGGACGACCAGGACACCTGACAGTCACCTCCAGACCTCCCTTCGCTTTGGACCAGGATGCTCGGCCGATGCTAGTAAGATCTCTCTTGCTCTTTAGTGCCTTCCCATTCTTCTACCAAAATGGATTTTGTAGGGTCCTGGAAATGTGCCCCCAAATCCCGTACATATACCACTCCAAGGAGGACAATTTTAGGTTTCCAGTAAAAAAAAACCGGTCGGGCCATGATGCGGGATCTACTAGTCATTTTTTGGCCCAAAAAACCGCATATAGGTCCGATTTTTGGGGATCGGGCCAATATGTGGGATCTGTTAGAGCTGCTCTTAGCACGGTGTACAAGGGATAACCTCTAGGTTGCCCCTGAGCTGAGCATAACCGTTACTTTCGTGGTTACCTATTTAAAGGCTCCTTCTTCCCAATAATTTCCCTACTTTCACATCTCATATCAAACGAAACATCGCATACAAGAAATATTTATATCTCATCACGAGAAAAAAATTATAATTTTAGACAATTTGAATTTTTATGCAAGACTAATGGAAAATTATTGATTTAATGACGTGCTCAACAAATTTGAATTTGTGCATTGTTTGATTTGGATGTGTTTAATTTTTAGTGTTATAGCACATTAAAATATGGAGAGCGCCTATAAAGCGCTTGTGGCGCAAGCAACGCAGTGTCGGGCGCCCTGGGCCGACCCAGCTAAGCGAGGTCGCTCTCCCAAGCTTGCTCGCTCGGCTGTTTCGACCGGTTCACCATGTTGACCGGTCGACTGGTTCACCGTGGACCCATGTCATAGTTGATTGTACACTTCTATAACCAGTTTAGAATTTAAAAAGCTTTTTGAGTTTGAAAAAAAAGTTTGTGGCCTCAAGAAATGCTCACAAATTTGAAAAAAGCTCAAGAATTTTAAAGAAATGTTTGTCAATTCTAAAAAAGATAACTAATTCAATAAATGTTCACAGACTAAAAAAAGATTCACAAATTTGATTTTTAATATATTTTAGAAAAAGTTCGTAAATTCTAAAAAATGTTTGCGAACACGAAAAAAGTTACCATATTCAAATTAAGTTTCCGTATTTGAAAAATTCCCACGAATTTGGCAAAAATCATGGCATGAAAAGATATTGGCGAAAATGAAAATGTTCAGTGGCTAAAAAAAAGCTTGTAAATTTTAAAAAAGAATCATGGTTCCAAAGAATTCACGAATTTAAAAAGTTGCCAAGTTTAACAAAAAGAATTCACGAATTTTAATAAGTTGGTCAATTTGATAATTGTTGGTAATTTTTTTAAAAAATACAAGAATTTCAAGAAAAAACTTACTGAATTTTTTTAAAAAAGAAGTGGAAACTAAGAGTAAAAAAATTAGGAAAAGGAAACAGAAAAACCATATCGAAAACCGGAAGGAAAACAAACAAAAATTAGATGAGAAAAATCTAGCCGAGAAAAACGAAGAAAAACTAGGTGAAAGCTTCCAGAAGCAAAACCGGCCCAAAGTCACGGAATCGCAGCCGACACCTATCTCGTCCAAAGTATTTAAGAACAAGGCCAATTTATTGAAAATTAACGTAGTGGTGGTGGTAGCCCGTTGGTACGCACTTGTTTCCACAAGTAGGATGTAGCAAGTTCTATTCTTGGTATAATTCATTTCTTTTTCTTCATGCATGTCAAATTGCCCCCATTGTTGGTCCTTTTATTTTGTTCAAGGGCCCACATTTTCTAATTTTCTTATAGGAAGAATATTTATATATAATATGCTCTCATGCTAACTTCTATAATTTTGAGAACAAATTTTTAAATGTATTCTTTATTTTCAATAGGTTAAGTGAATGAATTTATGCGTACATATCGAAAGTAATTCCAGTTTGAGTCATATATGTATCTCAATCAAGGCTCACATGTTCTAATTTTCTTATAGGAAGAATATTTATATATAATATGCTCTCATGCTAATATCTATAATTTTGAGAACAAATGTTTAAATGTATTCTTTATTTTCAATAGGTTAAGTGAATGAATTTATGCGTACATATTGAAAGTAATTCCAGTTTGAGTCATATATGTATCTCAATTAAGGTTCAAGTAATACAGAAAAAAAAGCTCAAGACTATGTACAAGCTTATGCCACAGACAAAGATTGTTGACAAAATCAATTGAATGAAAAAACTGAACTTGTGTTTGTAAGCATTGTGGCACCACTCCTTTTTATTAAAATATAATTTACACTATTCCATTTTTCTCTAAAGTTATATAGCTTGTAACAGTATGCATCAACACATGATATTAGTTATTCTATCAATAGGTGTAACACACCAGGAGCAACACAAACTTATATGTTACTGTGGTAACGTGCCGGTAACACATTTTCGAATCTTGTCAACCATGTGTTACTCTCTGTGCTGTAACACACATGATACGTTACAGATATTTTGCTATGTAATACATTTTTCTACATGTTTCAACATTGTGTTACTTAATCTATGTTTTGTTGTAGTGTGTTTACCATAGACTAGGATTAACTCCTATATCTATTAGCCAGCGACGCTCCATGGGTGTACAGTGCGATCCAACACAGTAGCCATGGATGATTAAATGTGGTCGTGTTGCAAATATCCTCAGTCACATTCGTGGCTTTGTCCGGGCTTCAAAAGAAATTCGCAGCCCACCCATGGCGACAATCCTATGCCTAGGAATGAAAATGGCGCGGAAACGGACGAAATTGGGTGCTACCATATTTGTTTTCATAATTTTTTTGCAAAAGCGGAAACGAATACAGAAACCTCGCAAACGAATATGGAAACAGATACTACCGAAAACAAACATGCAGCGAAACCAAAGCAGACACGGAAAGAAAGCTATGTGTTGACCGGAACTTAAAACCCACTTGAATCATAGAGAAATACAAAAAAACATACAAATTGATGGAATTGTCAATATGGCCACAAAAGAATATGGTTGTGTCGGTAACATAGGGTAGTATTGTAGTAGTACATGACAATTTTGTATAGGGTCTAGTTGAGTATGTGTGCAGTAGTAAAAGTTGGTACTCAAATGATACATTCTGCCCATTCTACTCATTATGTCATTATGTGTTGTTTGGTAGTTGAGCTACAAAGCAGCCATGGGCCTATTGTAGAAACGGAAATTCCATATTAACGGAAACGGAAAGTTCCGTTTCCATGTGTGTTCCATCGGAAAACACCATTCTGTTTTTGTTTTCGTTTCTACGTAAAAAATTCCATTTTCCATTTTCATTTTGTAAATTTTCGTTTCTGTTTCATATTTCCTCTCCGTTTCCATTTTTCCTCCGGAAAAGCCGAAACTTACCACTCCATTTTCATCCCTACCTATGCCCATTTCTCTTTTTTTACCAGCTTTCATTATTATCTAAAATTTTCTTACAGTTGATTGCAAAATCATATGAAGCTCGTGAGGTGGGAGAGATCAGACGATCACATGAGGGGAGAGAGACCGACAAGGTGCCAGTTGTCCCCTACCGCTACCTACTCAAGCGCTCCACTGCCCTGCTCTTCGTCACCCAAACTCTAGTCCTAGACGCGCACGCTGGCACCACTTCCGATTAACGCAGCTAACGTGATGAGACAAGCCGGCCTAGATGGTTACCGCCACTTGACCTCCCCAAGTTGCACCTTCAGACACACCAGCACTCTCTAGACCCGTGAGGCGCCATGTGTTCCCGATCGCTGCCTCACTCACACGCTAGACACTGCACTCCATTTTGTCTTCTGATTATCTCACCCACCTAAACTCAAAACCTTATGGCGCATGGCACCTTCACATCAACGACGACTAGTCCGTCTGCCAAGATGGCCTCTGCTCCACTGCCCTGCACGCGATAGCACCACCACCACCACCACCCTACCATCGCGCATGGCCAATAGCCACCACATTTTCTCCGATGTAGCGCCAACGCAGGGTAGTCACGGAGGTGACTAACCCTTGCCACCCAGTATCTGTAGCCAATCATTCTCGCCGGTATAGAGAAAAAACTACCACATTATGAGCTATGTCTAAAAAAACTACCATTTTTTTTTTTAATTTTTCAAAACACCATCACTATTTTGGTTGGCTGTTCCAAAATAACCCAAGTGACTGAACCATTAAGTTTTAAGCGAAATTATGACAGCTCGGGTCCACTCGTCGTCAGTTGACCGTTATCTCGACCGTTAGGTTGAGCGTTAACAGATAATGACATGTGGGCCCCACACATTTTGAAGTGCATTCAGGTCCCTATAGAAAAATAAAAGCAATCGGGTCCCTGTAATTTTATTAAAAAAGCAATCGGGTCTGTGTGAAAAGTATAAAAAGCAATCAGGTCCCGCCGGCGAAGCTCATCGATGGAGCCAGCAGAAGGGACCACAATGCACGCCCTCCGTCATTGCTCGAGGCGGAGCTCGAGGGCGTTCGGCTGCTGCACTGCGGAGCCGCTGCTCTATTCTTTGCTGTGGCTCCCACTCCTCCCGTTGTTCCGCTGTTCATGGCTGACCATGGCGGGGCGGCAACAGTATAGGTGACAATGGCGCGGCGGGGATTGGTGGGGTGAAGGGAGGCGGTGGTGGGTTAGCCACACCCTGCAACGACACGCCCGCGTCGCCGGCGCTGGTGGAGGCCGCTGCGGCTTCGGCAGTGTGTCGCCGATGCAGTGGCATCGTCAGAAGCAGGTGGTGCACGTGGGTAATGCTAATGGCAGCAACGGTGCCGGACCGTCTTCGTCTAGCTCGGCGTCACAGAGCTTCACGCAGTGGCGACAGCCGGTGCACCACCCGCCGCACGTGGCCTCGTCGGCGTCAGTGGCGGCCATCCGGTGGCTCGCAGCGCGGGGAAGTTCTCGGTGGGGAAGGTGGTGCCGGCCATGGCTGCTTCGGTCTTGGGTCTGCTCAGCCGTGGCGGCGCCGGCTGGCTCGGGAAAGAGAGAAAAAGGTAAGGAGAGGGAGAGGAGAGGGGAGGAAGAAGAGATGGCTTACATGTGGGCCTCACTTGTAAGCTAACAATAAAACAGACAGTCAACAAATGGTTTGGTTAGGAGCGGGGCCGACCTGTCATAATTTGAATTAATTCTAAACCACATTATAGTTTGGGGTTTTTGGAATAGTAAACCAAATTTGTAGTAGTTTTTTAAAAGATTAAAAAAGTGGTAGTTTTTTGTAGACATAGCATATAATGTGGTAGTTTTTTTGCCGTCTACTCCATTCTCACCAAATCTCTGCCGTTCAAACAGTACACACGCTATTGGAAAAAACAGCACACACGCATGCCAGGAAAAGCTGGTTGTTCAGGCCTTAAGGAAAGTCTTTTCTCACATATAGTTCATTACTATTTTTACTGCAATAATAATTTATCTTCCTTAGACACGTTCTAGTGATGACTCAGTTTGTAACTCAGACATATGTTTCTGTGTCTTTAACTCTTGATATTTAAATGCACCTTATGCGTTTCATTCATCCATAGCAATTGGACGAGCTTCTCTCCGCACTTCATGAGCAAAACATATTTGCTCAAGAAAGTTTATATAAAAAGTACTCTCCACAATCTACAAGCGTAAGTGTATAACATATATAATTGATGTGTGAAATAAATCAATTTCATATCCCCGACCTACACAATAAATAGTGCCCCACTCATTTGTGCTACTTACGGTACAGTACATGGTGTACATTACTTCTTCAACCATTTTCCCATCCATGGCAACATCCACTCACTTACAAAACGTTCGCTTGTTAGCTCGTGAATTTGATAGTCTACATCCCAGCCTCGCATCTTAGCATGAATGTAACAAGTGTGCTTGTACATAAAAAAATTAGATGATTAGTTACAAGAGCGTGCCAATGCTGCAGTAATCTAATGCTTAATAGTGGTTCCGGGTCAAGAACATGGTGAAAAGGTTTGAGAATGAAAGGCATCGGGATAACACTACAGGAAACAGGTAATTTGCCGTCTGTGAATCCCAGACGGCAAAGACCTAAATCCAGACGGCAAAGATTTTGCCGTCAGGAAGCAGACGGCAAACTCAGACGGCAAAGATAAGTCGGCAAAGAATACTTTGCCGTCAGCTTTTCATCGGGAAGACGGCAAAGACTTTGCCGTCAGCCAACTCTGTCTTTGCCGTCAAGCCCAATAACACCAGACAGCAAAGAAAACCATCTTTGCCGTCAGCTAGACTACGTCTTTGCCATCAGCCTCATATATCCTAGACGGCAAAGAATTTTTTATTATTTAAAAAAAATATGAACCAACAGTGCAGGTGCATAGGCCGTACATGGTCGAAGGCGTACGCAAAATCTTTCATATCAATTTCGCAACAACCAGTATAAGAATCAATGACGAACGAATGGATTTTACATGATAGAACTAACCCATTTACAGTATATATCCATCATCACTCACTCATCCACGAACAAGCAAACTCTATTTCAACTTTTAAAAAAACTACTCTATTTGACGAACTGGGCAACTGGCCCTTGCAGCGCACGCGCCGCCGGGAGGTGGTTGACTCCGCGCCGCCAGGGAGGTCGAGGTCCGCGCCGCCAGCGCACAAGGGGCCAGGGAGGTGGATGGCTCCATTCCCCTGCCATGGCCACAGCCCGTCCATAGACGATGTAGACGAGGTCGTCGAGCATGAGCGCAGAGGAGGGGAGGTCCGCGGCAGCATGGGGGAAGAGGATCCCGCGACCGCCAGCCCTGCTCGCCGTGCCGGCACCCGGCCACGTTCGCCCGTGCTGCGGCCTCGCCGCGCTCCGCCGCGGCCGCCGAAGCCCAGCCACGCTCCGACGCGGCCGCTGCTGCCTTAGCCCGTGCCGCCGCCAAGCCATGCTCCCGCACGCCGGCCGCCGTGCTCCCTGGCGCCAGTCGCCGTCCGCTCCGCTCGCCGTCCAGCCGGTCGCCGTCCGCATCGTGGGCATGGGTGGTTGGTGGCTGGTGGCATGTGTTTGCATGGGTGGTTAGTGGCTGGTGGCATGTGTGTGCGTGGGTGGTTGGTGGCTGGTGCGTGTGTGAGAGGATAAGGGAGACCACGTGGGTGGGTCCGTGTGTGTGGACAGCGTCCGTGCGTGGCAGGTGGTGTGGTGGGTGGTTGTGCAGGCAGGTGGGTAATGGGTGGTGTGGATCGTGCACATGAGGAGCGGACGGTGTTGGATCGCTGCCATGTCATCAATCCGCGTAGTTGATCCGCGTGCTGTGCTTTTTCTTTGTCGTCTTGGATTTTTTTTCTGGGGCCAATGAAATCTTTCTTGTCTTCCTTTTTCTACATACGTCGAAGCGCTTTCTGGTATGTAGAAAAAGAAAAACGTCAATCTTTCTTGGTTTGTGTTTTTAGTTCGAGCAATGAAGTGAAACTCTTTCTTGCCGTCTGTGTTTTCTTTTGCAGACGGCAAAGTCTATTTTACCGTCTGTGTTTCTTTGCCATTTGCTAATGACGGCAAACCCTTTCTTTACCGTCTGCCAGACGAAAAGCTGACGGCAAACCCTTTCTTTGACGTCTACTCCATTCTCACCAAATCTCTGCCGTTCAAACAGTACACACGCTATTAGAAAAAACAGCACACACGCATGCCAGGAAAAGCTGGTTGTTCAGGCCTTAAGGAAAGTCTTTTCTCACATATAGTTCATTACTATTTTTACTGCAATAATAATTTATCTTCCTTAGACACGTTCTAGTGATGACTCAGTTTGTAACTCAGACATATGTTTCTGTGTCTTTAACTCTTGATATTTAAATGCACCTTGTACGTTTCATTCATCCATAGCAATTGGACGAGCTTCTCTCCGCACTTCATGAGCAAAACATATTTGCTCAAGAAAGTTTAATAAAAAGTACTCTCCACAATCTACAAGCGTAAGTGTATAACATATATAATTGATGTGTGAAATAAATCAATTTCATATCCCTGACCTACACAATAAATAGTGCCCCACTCATTTGTGCTACTTACGGTACAGTACATGGTGTACATTACTTCTTCAACCATTTTCCCATCCATGGCAACATCCACTCACTTACAAAACGTTCGCTTGTTAGCTCGTGAATTTGATAGTCTACATCCCAGCCTCGCATCTTAGCATGAATGTAACAAGTGTGCTTGTACATAAAAAAATTAGATGATTAGTTACAAGAGCGTGCCAATGCTGCAGTAATCTAATGCTTAATAGTGGTTCCGGGTCAAGAACATGGTGAAAAGGTTTGAGAATGAAAGGCATCGGGATAAATCATACATGCGAGGACGAGGGAGTGGGCCGAAGAAATGATGACTCGGCCAGCAATATCTTTCATCCCGGTATGATGTTACAATAGATTAGGAGCATCGACGGTCTCATGCCTTGGCTTCCCGGCTATGCTCTTTGTTCCCCTCATGGCACTTGTACATCAGTGAATGGATCCTCGTCTTGCAGTGGATATTTTCGGTCATAATTCTGGCCTTTTTCTAGGTTTCTTGAAGTTGATAGGTCCACCAACCGCGACTTCGGTCCTTTTCTGTGTCTTGTGTCTTCTTGTTCAGTAGATTCTTGTAAAACAATACAACAATTCATTTTTATTTGTTTTATCTTCTTGTTAAACTGCTTGTTTTTGTAAAAATAAAACCATTTTCATTTCTCGGGGTAGATTACGCAATAAGTCCAAGGCTTGAAGCAAGCAAACTACTCCAGCAGTAGCAAAACAAAGGTGAGATGAGGCGAGAGAGATCAGCAGCGGGGAGAGAGGTTGGCGATGCGTCATGTGTCCCCAACCACTGCCTCGATGCTCCACTCATGCTCCATCTTCTCCACCCAAACTTGTGACCTTGTCGTGCGTGCCACCTCTTGATCCGATGGCGGCAGGACCGTCGGCCCAAATGGCTTTCTCTGCATTGGCCTCCTCTTAATCACGCGTCAACTGCCACCCTCACGCGTGCCCTGGCGCCAGCAGCAGCCACCGCCCTCCAATGCCACGGCGTGTCAATGTCGCCCGCTCATTGGCGGGTGGTGGCCGCCATATGAGGTATTTGGGTGCGTATTAATTCTTACTGGCCACTAGTACCAGCTCTTCACCGTTCAAATCGTGAAAAGAGGCGGCAAGCAATCACTTGGACTGTCATAAATGCCGTTGTTTCATCCAGGGTGGCTGAGAGGGTAGAGGCGAAGGTGGTGGTCACCGAGAGCAGGCTCGAAGAGCTCTGCTGCCTGCAGACCTCAGTGAGTATCTTGACAAAACATAATTTCTCAAGAAAGTTTTCTTGAAAAAACATAATTTCTCAAGAAAGTTTAGATAAAAAGTATCCTCCACAATCGAATATCTATTTCTGAGCTTGGGCTCATCTGCAACTGGTGAACAGCATTATAACTGTGATGTGTACATATTATTATAACTGCGATGTGTGAAATAAATCAATTTCATATCACTGACATACACAATAAGTAGTGTCCGACTCATCTATGCCGTGATGGTACATGGCATACATTATCTCTTTACCCACTTTCCCACCCATATTAACATCCACTCACCTATATAAACCTTCAGTGGTTTGCTCATGAATTTCATATTCTACACTCCACGCTTACACCTTAGCATGAATATAATATGTTTTCTTACACATCACAAAATTAGATGATTAGTTGCAAGTGTGTGTCAATGTTATATTCATTTAATGCTTAAAATATGACGAAGTGTTCTGAGAATGAAAGACATCGGGATATATGATATGTTGGAGTTCGAGAAAGTGGGCTGAAGAAATGACAACTCGTTGAGAAATTCCTTTGGATCCAGTGTGATATTACGATGTATTAGGAGTACAACTGCCGATCCCTGTACACCATCTATCAAATCATTGTAGTGCCGTGGGTATAAATCATTGTAGGTTTCTAGAAGTTCATAGGTTCGGACGGCCGCTTCAGGATTCTTCTCTTTCTCGAGTCGTGCCGTCTTGTTAACTGGCTTCTGTTTCTCGATTCATTTTTATGTGCTTTACCTTCTTGTTAACCAGTTTCATTTTTAAAATTCAATTGTTCTCATTTCATGTTGAAGCGAGCCAACTACTCCATAATTTCAAAAAAAATTCAGCACCAACCAAAATTACCGAAATTCAGTGAGTTTCAATACTAAATTTAACCAAATATTTCTAAAAAATGAAAATTATTTAAAAATATATTTGAATTCCTATGTGCTGCTGAAATTGCTGAAATAGTTCGGTTAAAAGATAAATATTTCAGTGTCCACTAAAAAATTAATGAAATTCAATAATATTTCGTCGAAATCTGACTAAAAGTGAAAACCATGGTGAGGCGAGAGAGCTCAGCCGCTTCACGGTAGAGAAGCCACCGAGGTGCCTCGTGTCCCAGCCACTGCCTCACTCCGTGCCCCACTCACGCTCCCTCTTCGCAACCTAGGCTCGTGACCTTGCCGTGCGTGCCACATTCGATTCACCGACGACGAGACTTCCGGCCAATATGGCTTCCTCCGCGGTGGCCTCCCTGGCACCCCGCCCTCTACCGCACGGCAACCGCCACCCTCGCGTGTGCCCAGCAACAGAAGCGGCGGCTCTAGTGCCGCACCGAATTGGTGCCGCCACGTGCTGTCGGGCGGTGGCCGTCCCTGCCGGCCAACCTCCACTCGGGTACGTATTAATTTTTACCCAACCACTCGCACCGGCTCTTTGTCGTTCAAACTGTGTCGGAGGCTAGGAGCGCGACAAGCAAGCACCTGGGCCACCATCGTCGTCGACATCATTTCATAGTTCATGTGTTTTGCTTTCAATTTTCATTTCATGTACTTCCTCTGTTCCATAATGTAGGGTCTATAGAATTTTTGGAAAGTAGCCAGGAAAAGATGATTATTCATGTCTCTAGGAAAGCACTTTCTCACATTTAGTTCATTTTTTTTCTGCAATAGTGATTTATCTTCTTGAGATTTTTTAGAACGAAATGTATTAATATCGCGAAGATACCAATTACACTCAATCTTTGCACCAATAAGATGTCTCAAAGACATTGAGGATGCACACCGCTCAAAAAGAAAACAAAAAAGAACGGAAAAAAATAAAAACCTCACCACAGTGATCAACTCCTCGCAGCAGTACACAAACCACCACCAAAGACAACACCCAAAAAATGTAAAAGGTCTCCAAAAGCGACGCCTTCAAGAAGGAAATAGTGCACAAGCACCGTGTTCTTCCAATCCAAGATCTTATGTTTTCACCCTGGAGAAAGTCTAACCTTTCAAAACAATACCTTCGGTAAGGTAATAGCCACGCACAAACAATGAAGGCCAAACCTTAGAGTTTCCCTGAAAGTAACGACTCAGCACCTGAGGAGCACCACCAAAAATGAAATCCTCTAGTGTTGTCGCCCCCACTTGTGACAACTGCTTCTGAAAGTTATCAAACACCTGACTGACTCCATCGCCTTCAAGGGCCCCTCCACCTTAGTTATCCTCCAATCTAAGACACCGTGAGTTTCTATACCGCTATCTATGCCATGGAAATCGAGATCCCAACATGTCCCATGGTTTCAACAAACAACAGAGCTTCGGGTCGCGCCCTCATGAACCCGCGAAGATTGATATCGACGCGCACGACGCATTATATCTAATCCAGATATCCTTGGGCAAAATCTCTGGCAGTAGTTCCAGAACACTTTGATGGCCAAGTCAACCAGGACTGATCATGCAGATCACTGTCGGGATGCGATAAGAGCACTAGGACCGCCACTACACTACACCGACGCCATCACCGCCGCAACAGAGGACACCGACTTGCGCTGCCCATAGCCCGCGCCGCCGGCTAAAGACGAACGCCAGATCGAGGCGGATCCCGATCCGCCGCTACCCTCGCGCCTGCACGATCCGCCACCTCGAAGCCCGTCGTGCGCCACCGCGGTGCTGAGTGCTGCCGCATCACCGTGACCCTCGCCAGTGTAGTGTCCCGGCCCAGCCGCGCCGCCCCATGGCGAAGCCCCTCGAGAAGGCGAAACACCCCACAGCTGCCGGCCGCGGCGAGCTTTGCACGGCAGCGTCCTCTAGCAGCGCCGATGGGGAGGGGAGAGGAGAGTGCTGGTGGTGGCAGTCTGGCGCCCTCCTCGTTGCCCACAGGAGCAACGTGGGAGGGTCCGAGATCTATAAAATTGGGAGAGAATTTTACTTCCCTGCCCATCTTCTTGACAAATTTTTAGTAGCCACTTAGTTTTTAACTAGGGTTAATTAGATAAATGCCATTCCAATTATGATGATTCATAAAACTGCCACTGCAATATCTAAACTTTGAAAAATGCCACTGCAATTTTTACAAACTTTGAAAAACGCCACTGCAGACTTCGAAATATGCCACTGGAAATGGCATTTTTCAAAGTTTAAAAATTACAGTGACATTTCTCGGAATCGCCAAATTTGAAGTGGCATTGATCAAATTAACCCTGGCATCTTTCTACGTCTTTAATTCTTGATGGTTGCATCTTATCATGGATTTAAATGGACTATATAAGTTTTTCTTCATCCATTGCAATTGGACGAGCTTTTATCCACACTTTATGAAGAAAACTTATCTTCTCAAGAGAGTTTTGGTACGAACTATCCTCACACTAGATGGTAAGGCAACATCTATCCTACCTGAAAGGGCAAGTGTACAATGTTAGCATGATTCTTGAGACAAACCAATATTTGAATCACCGAACCACATCATAGGTAATGCCCGCCGACCTGCATCTTCTCATGGGATATGATTTTTATATCACGGACCCACATGATAAGTAATGCCCGACCTGCATCTTCTCTTGGGACATGATTTTTATATCACTGACCCGCCTGGATATGTAATGCCCGACCTGCATCTTCTCATTGGACTTAAAGTTATACTAAGTCTGCTGCACTTATTTTGTGAGGGGGGTGGTACATTGTTTCTTCACTGACATTCCCACCCATAGCAATATCCACTCACCTATATAACCCCTTTGCTTGTTGGTGAACTTCGTAGTGTACACGTCAAAAAATGCTAGATAACTACTACGTTCATTAAACGTTTAATATTGGTCCCTGGTCTAGAACATGGTGAATGGCTCTGATTAAGAACCAAAGGCATCGGGAGAAATTATACAAGGGAGCATGGGTAAGAGGGCTGAAGATATGGTGACTCGTCCAGTCTTGCCGGATAACTTTGTCTGATATTTCAATAGACTAGGAGAATCGACTAACTCCTTCCTTGGCTTGCCGATGGTGCTCCTCAGACCTCGTTTCTTCTCCGTGCAGAGGCCATGGAACCTCCTCGTGTCGCGAATATTTTCAGTCACATTTGTCGCTCTGTCTATGGACTTCAGCAAGTACCAGATTTTACCTTTCCGTGCACAGCTTCGTTTCCCCGATTTTATCTTTTTTTATTTGCAGTAAATTTGAAATAAGTTGAAGCAAGCCAGCGGCAGGTGAGGTGAGAGAGCTCAGCCGCGAGGGGACGGAGAGTGGTCCGCGAGGAACTGCGTGTACTCAGCCACTGCCTCACTCACGCGCTCCACTCCCTTTCCTCTCCCACCTAAACTCGAGCGCCACATCCTCTTCACCGGTGATGAGACCGCCGACCGAGATATCCTCTTCCGCACTGACCTCCCCCACGATCGATGAGCTCTCCAAGACGCAACCACCCTTGCTGTGCCCAGCAGCAGCAGCCACCCCAGTGCGCGCCGTGTTGCCGTGCTTCTGGGCGGTGGGCGGTGGGCGGTGGCCGCCCCCGCCAACCCCTCGGCCCCCACCAATGGGCACATACTATTACTACTCCACCACTGGCACCGAATCTTGGTTTCCCCGACATTCAGACCGTTTGAGAGAGAGCGCATCAAGCAAGCACACATCCTTCATCGTCGTCGTTTCATGCCTTTACGAATCTTGGTTTCACCGCCATTCAGACTGTGTGGCGGAGAGGCCGGAGCGCATACCGTATGCTTGTTTGGTTCGACACATTTTCCCCGTTATCTGATTACACCGCAAATTGATACCGTTAATCATGTTTATTTGGTCCGGCCCGTAAACAGCTACCACGTAAACAGATTACAACGCAAGTCTCCGCTGATTCCGCCCACCCCTGGCCGCAAACAGATTACGTTACAGCTTCGTTCTCGTCGAGCTGCGCATCGAGATCGATCCATCCGCCCTCGGTGGCTCGGTCCCCTCTGGACTCCGCCCCCTATCTCGTACATCGAGGCGAACGGCAGCACTGGTCTCGCGCCATACCTCGATCAACTCTGCTTCATGAGCAGGCTGGCGGCGGCGCCATGAGAGGAGCAGCGCGGGGGCGGCGCTGGTGGTCGCGCCATTAGAGGTCTCCCAGCTATCACTGCAGGCCTCACCAGCAGGTCTCCCAGCTGCTGGAGGCACGCATTCCCGTAGCCATCATCAGCGGAGGCGCAGGATGGTGCCAGATCGGCGGCGTCGAAGACGATAGTATAGCCGATGGGAATGATTACGGTTACAGTTCACATCCAAACAAAGTTCCATGTTTTTCCATTTCCTTTACAGTACCAGTGTGACCTGATTCCGTTTACGTTTGCGCTACCTTTGGTGAACCAAACACCTCCTTTGTAGTAATGGTTAACGCTGATGTTTCATGCCTTTACGAACAGTTATGCTAGACCTACCTAAAATTACTCACGTTTTTACGTACTCCGCCAACAATCTTGGTTTCCCCTTCCGCTCCGAGTCATGGACCCCCCCCCCCACCTTCGCTTCTGCAGCCTCGTCACCATTCACTTCCTCGGCATGGCCGCCTCATCTTGCAGCTCCTGGCCATGGACGCGTCGCTGCTCTGGGTTGCGCCGCCCCCACCAGGGGCGGACCCAAGTACAACCGAGTGGGGGCCTAGGCCCCCACTCAAAATTTTGAATTCCCTTTGTATTTGTGCATATTTTGAAAGAAAAAACTTCAAAATCAGCAACTTTATAGAAGTTGTGCCCCCAGTCAAATGATGTGCCCCCAGTCAGAATTTTGTCTGGGTCCGCCCCTGGCCCCCACCTGTGGTTGTAGCTCACCACCCCATGGTTGCAGCACCAGGGTTGCGTCGCCCCGCCGCCATCGCCATCAAGACTTGACACACGGGGGCAAAGTCCGCTGCCGTCTCGTCGCCGCCCTCACTATCAACACTCGCCCTGGGTAGCTGCTTCGCCTGTAGAACCATCACAACAAAAAAATGTCGAATGTAGCTTTTGCTACTGTAGGTTGCAGCCCGCCACGGCCACACCCGTCGTCATCTTCGCACTACTTCATTAGTTGAAGCAGAAACACACACTGGTTCCAGCTTTCCCCAGTAATGGTTCCGGCATTTGCATCGCGTGGTTGCAGCTCCGCTGGTAGCCGCTTCCAGAAAAAAAATCATCGCCGGGCATAGCACCATTGCTTCCGATGTTGCTTCAATTGTTGGTTCCAGCATTTTTGACTGCTGGTTCCAGCATTTCTCCCACCGGCCTAGAGCCTTGAAGCATCGCGAGCTCCCCTTCCAACACTGCCGGAACACGGTTCAAGCATCGCTAGAACACCGTTCCAGCATGGTGCGTGTATCGATTCCAACAGGGCACGAACTGGTTCCAGCTCTTGGTGTGGCGATTGCAGCTCCTCTGCCAGCGAGGTTTCAGCATAAGCGCATCTATGGTTGAAGCTCCCCAGGTCACGTGCTTTGTTTTTAGCTCGGCGGCGTAGCAGTTCGCGACATGGTGTCGTCGCCGTTCTAGCTCGGCAGCCTGTTCTTGCAGCACCTGCAATGCGCGGTCCCAGCTCCTAGCTTTGGGCGTCTGCTAAAGAGGAGTCTCATCGCAGCACACTTGCCAAGTGCATCACCGGAGGTGGCTGCAGCAGGAAGGAGAGGGGTTGCGAGATGATGGAGAAGAAAAGAAGCGGCGGCGAGATATGAGGAAGAAGAAATAGCGGTGGGGGGATAAGTCTGCAGAAGCTTGAAATCAGACACCCCCTACCCCTCCCCGTCACGCGACGCGGCCGCGCGTGCCGCGGGGGAAACCCTAGCCGCCAGGCCCTCGGCCCCGCCTCCCTCTCCTCCTCCCCGCCGCCGCCGGCAGGCGCTGATCTGGGTGTCTGGAATCGTTGTGGTTGCCCTGGTGGCCTTGTGTGGCACGGGTGAGTTGCCGAGCGAAAGCTCCATGCTTTTGCACCGACGGCAACGACGCTCGTGGGCACCGCTTTCTTTTTGAAGACGTCATTGTGGATCTTCTCTCCGTGCCAGGGTTCCGAGCGAAAGCTCATGTCCACTTTGGACTCGGCAGCGGCGACGCTTCGCGTCGTCTTACCTCCTGAGGGGGTTGTCATGGAGCTTAGATGCAACATCATCAAGAGCTGAAGAAATGGAAACATGTCTGAGTTAAAACTCAGTTGCCACTAGCACATGTCTCAAGAAGATACATTATTATTGCGGTTAAAGTAGTAATGGAATGCATTTGAGAAGAAAGACTTCCCTAAAGGCCTGAACAAACAACTTTTCCTAGCAAGCGTGTGTACTGTTTGAACGACAAAGAATTGGTGAGAGTGATTGGGCGACACATACTCATTAGCTCATAACCGCTCGCAGAGTTGTCGCTACATCGGAGAGGCCGTTACTTTCAACATAGCACAACCAAGCCCAAAAGATAAAATGAGAGGAAGAAAGAGAAACAAATGCCGACACCAGCAGCTTGACGAAACAGAGAGTATATAGCAAAAAACTACCACATTACGGGCTAGGTCAACAAAAAACTACCACTTTTCTTGATGTTTCAAAATGCTACCACAATTTTGGTTAGTTGTTTAAAAAAACATAATTGCTGAAGCGTTAAGCTTTAACCGTGTTTATGATAGAGGGGGTCCACTTGTCAGGTCATCGTTATATTGGACTGTTAGTTGACTGTTATGACATGTGGAGTCCACATGTCGGTCCCTCCAAAAAAAAATCGGCCGTGTAAGTTTTGTAAAAAGGTAATCGGGTCCCTGTTCGTTTTGGAAAAAAAAGCAATCTGGTCCCTGTGCTCCCGTCAGCCGTCGCCACGGCTGAAAGTTGTTGTGTGCTGCTGTTCCCCACCGCCGCTGCGTGCCGCTTGCAGCTGCTGCACCACGCGGCCTCTGCCCCATGCCGCCACCGTGTGCTGCTTGCCGGCGCTGCTCCCTGTTGCCGCCACTGTGTGCCGCTCGCGGCTGCTGCTCCACGCTGTCCCTATCCCCTGCCGCCGCCACCGCGTGCCGCTCACGGCTGCTGCTGGTCGTCGGCGCTGCTCCACGCTACTGCCGGTGCGTGCCGCTCGCAACTGCTGCTGCTCACCGGCGACGCTCCCTGCCACCGCTGCTCCTTGTTGCTTCTGCTGTCGCCCGGTGCCGCTGCTTGCTGCCAGCGATCGTCTTGTTGCTACTAATTGCCGCAGCGTGCCTTGCTCTGCTACATTGCTGCTTGCTCGCTGCCGTTGCAGCTGCTACTCTGCCACCACTGCCGCCGATGCTGCTTCTCACTGCCCTTGCTGCGGTTGTTCGCTGACCTTGGTGCTGGCCATGGCTCGAGAGAAAGATTTCAGGGAAGGAGATGGAGAAGAACAAAGAGAATAGGGAGGAAGAGAGAGCTGACATGTGGGTCCCACATGTAAATACGATCAAACAAGCAGTCAACTAGCGGTCAAAGGCGGCGAGTGGACCCAATCTGTCATAAACGTGATTCAAATTAACTAACACGGTCATCAGCGCAACATGGTAGTTTTTTGGAACAGCCAACCAAAATTGTGGTAGCATTTTGAAACATCAAGAAAAGTGGTAGTTTGTTGTTGACCTAGTCCGTAATGTACTCAAACGAAAAAGACCAGCAACTAATGCACCCTCCGGAGATGTCCCACGGCACTCCAAGCACACCGAAGCACCACGTACCGAGCAACACCTTTAAGAAGGAAATCGACAACGCTGCTGCTGCCTGGACAAGTCCTAGGGTTCCCCCGGTACGGGGTGGGTAGTGGGGAGGGCGTCCACTCGAAGCCCTTCATGATGGAACGACAGCACCCACAGGCGTCACCACACCGGTGCCGGACGAGCCGACATGGATTTCTCCCGAACCAAAAATCCCTGCCACCACGGACGATCCAAGTGCTCCACCAAACTTGCCGCTCACCAGCATACGCCACCATGGTCTTGGAACCAACCTCATCGTCAAATTGAGGCCATCGACATGAGGCCTAGAGGAAGGAAGACGGGATAATGGAAACTGGGGCACCAACAACGCATGGCCGAAGCGGCGGGGACTACCTCCATCGTCGGCGGGGTAGCCAACCGGACGCGGCAGGTGGAAACAAACCAAGCCCCCACTGACCCTGCCGAGCCCAAGTCCCCCCACCACGATGCAGCACGCGGGCTTCCAACGTCGTCGCCGCCCAGAGAGCGTCGTCGCCCCAACTCGACCTCCTGGTAGCCTTGCCGCCGTGCGAAGAGCCGCCGGCCCACCCTAACCTATATGAGGCCAAAAGGGGCCCAGATCTGGGACTAGCGGGCGCCGCCGGCCGGGCACCCACACCACCGCACCACCCCATAGCCAACGAACGTGACCCCGCCTCAGACATTCGAGGCCTGTGGGATCTTCTTCGTCGAGTCAGACCGCCACGGGCCGAGCCGCACCGCCGCCATTAGGAGCCACCGCGCCCCTCCGGCGCACATGGGCAAGGACCTGCCGCCGCCGCTTCTTTCCAGCTGGGCAAGGTCCCGGCGGACCACGTCGGCGGCAGCAGGGGAGGAGGATGTGGTGGGGGATGGAGGAGAAAGATGGCTAGGGTTCGCACGTCGCCGGGGGGAGCGAACAGACCGCCTTCCAGGAGCGCGTGTATCACTATATGCGTTTTGTTCATCCATAGCAATTGGACGAGCTTTTATCCCCACTTTATGAGTAAAATATTACTGTCAAGAAAAATTATATAAAAGACAATCTCTGCAGCCTACAAGCGTAAGTGTTTGCATTCTAAGTTATGTGTGAAATAAATCAATTTCATATCCCTGACCTACACAATAATTTGTGTCATGCTCATTTCTGCTGCTTGATGTACATTATTTTTTCAACCACTTTCCCATCCATAGCAACATACACTAACCTATAAAACCTTCAATTTTGTTAGCTAGTGAACTTCATTGTCCACATCCTAGCCTTACATGCTAGGATGAATGTAATAAGTTTGCTTGTACATCACAAAAATTAGACGACTAGTTACAAGAGCATGCCAATGCTATAGTAATCTAATGCTTAATGGTGATTCCTGGTCAAGAACATGGCGAAAAGGTTTGAGAATAAAAGGCATCGGGATAAATGATACATGCGAGGATGAGAGAGTATAGCCGATGAAATGACGACTCGGCCAACAATATGTTTCAAACCCGTATGATATTACAATAGATTAGGAGCATCGTCGGTCTGATGCCTTAGCTTCTGGGTTATGCTCCTTCTTCCCCTCATGGCGCGTGTACATCATTAATTAGATCCTCGTCTTGTAGAGGATATATTCGATCGTATTTCTGGCCTTTTTCTAGGTTTCTAGATGTTTATCGGTTGACCCACTGCAACTTTGGTCTTTTTCCATGTCTTGTGTCTTCATGTTCGGTTGATTCTTGTAAAAACATAAAAAGATTCTTGTAAAAACACAATAATTCATTTCTGATTGTTTTGTCGTGTCGTTAAGCCACTTCTTTTGTAAAACATAAAATTATTTTCATTTCTATGGAAGCAATGTGAATTAAGGAAATCTTGTTTTGGAAACTGCTAGGAGTTACCAGACGTGATTATAGGACCTCGTATATGGAAGCTACATGTATAAATGAAGTTTGTTTTAGCAGCTGTCAAGAAATTTAAGTGGGCGCTGTTGAAGGGATGGATCCAAAGATCCACAAAGTTTCATCCAACGGCCATCCACTGGTCTGACGAAATGCTAGGGATCAGTAGTCTGATCGCCTCTTAGATTTAAATGCACTATATGTGTCTTTCTTCATCCATAGTAATTGGACGAGAACTAGACTATATCCGCAACTTATGAACAACTCATGTTTTCTTATGAAACTTTAGATGAAAAGTACCCTCCGACAACCTATAGGCATAGCAGTACAATATTATAACTGATGCATGAGACATACAACTTCATATCACTGACCTACACAATAAGTAGTGCCCCACCCCCACTCATGTCTACTCACAGAACATGGCATACTACATTATTTCTTCACCTACTCTCCCATCCAGAGCAACATCCACTCGCCTATACATATCTCTCACTTGTAGCCGGTGAATTTCATAGTCTACACTTGACACCTATATCTTATCATGAATATCACAGGTTTACTTATACATCACAAAATTTAGATAATTAGTTACAAGAGCATGTCAATGATATATTCATTTAATGCTTAATAATGGTTCCCGGTCAAAAACATGGTGAAAGGGTTTGAGAATGAAAGGTATCAGGAGAAATGCTACGCGGGAGGATGAGACAGTCAGCCGAAGAAATGCTGATACGCCTAAAAAATCCCTTACTATCTTGTATGATATTACGATAGATTAGAAGCATCGAGCTGCTCCTTGTACGGTTGTACCTTCTGGTTGACAACTTTTATTTCTCATTTTCACGTTCCTTTCTTGCTGTAGATTTGAAATAAGTTGAACCAACCCAACAAGCACCTCGTGAGGTGAGAGAGCTCAACCACAGGATGTGAAAGGACGATGAGGCGCCGCTCCAATCATTGAAGGCAGTTCCTTCCTAGCAATTGTTTTCCGAACAAAGCACACGATTCTTAGGATGAAATAGTGTGTGCTATTAGGACTTATGGCAAAAAGTTCTTCTGGTAGAACTGTGTGCCCTTTATCACACACACATCTTTCTTTCCAAATCATGCCTGGCAATCGCACACATTTGATCTTTGGGCAGTCGATCATATTTTTGTAACGTGTGTGATGCATTCATCACGTAGTTGACTCTAGTGTGTGTAATAGATGTGTCTTCATAGTATGGTTCTGCACTAGTGTAGTGAGGTGAGAGAACTCAAACGCTTATGTGAAAGGAGATGTGTTGAGAAGGTGCCACTTGCCCCTAATGGCTCCTCTCCCCTCTTCCCCACCCAAACTCGAGCCCTTGACGTGCCTGATTGCACCACCTTCGCTTAACTGGCAGCGTGGCTGCTGCCCGAGATGGATTTCATCACACTGGCCTCCCCCTGGGTTGCACCCTCGGAGGCACCACCTCCCTTGTGCACTCTAATCACTAGCACTCCAGAATAGTGAGGCGCCATGTGCCCCCAGTCGCTGCCTCATTCACACACTCGACACTCCGCTCCACTCCCTTTCCTCTTTCGATTATCTTACCCACCCAAAAATTCACAGGGGCACACGCCTGCCCAGCAGTTCCAGCCAGCCAATTACCTTACGATCCACAAAGTAGTTGGATCATGCATGCTTGGGGGCACAACAAGTTTTAAGTCTTAGTTTCAGAAACATACGACTTTGTCGGTCATAGGTTCTGAAACTTATGGTTTTGTCTGTCTCTCACACCAAGTTCAGAAGTTGAAACCTTACTAGTAGAAAACAGGGCTTTGGTTGGGGCCTGGCCAGCCCATTAGTCCCGGTTCAGTCACGAACCGGGACCCATGGGGGCATACGTCCCGGTTCGTGAACCCAGGGGACCGGCCGGGGCCTCGTGGGCATTGGTCCCGGTTCGTCTGGACCCATTTGTCCTGGTTCCTGGCACAAACCGGGACCAATAAGGCTCGCTCCTGGCCCACATACATTTGTCCCGGTTCGTGGCTCGAACCGGGACAGAAAAGGGCTTTAGTCCCGTTCCAGCCACGAACCGGGACAAATGAGTTGCCTATATATACCCCATCGCCGCAGCAGAGCACTCCACAATGCTCTGTTTCTTCTGGCCGGCGAGGGGAGGGCATTTGGGTGCTCTAGCTCACCTCCTATGCACATGAGGTGTTCGATGAAATGCCTGAGCCACACTAATTAAGCTTTCTCCTCTTAAGCTCGACCTCCGAGCTCCATTTTTCTCGAGATTTGCATAGGTTTACCGGTCCGTCACGTCATGTCCCCGTCTTCACCGCCGTCGATCGCCCGCGCCGATCTCGTCGCCGGCACCACCGTGGTGATCCTCTTGTTCTTATCTTCTTTCTGAAAGAAAAGAATTCTTACTTTAGATAGATACTTGTCTAATTATATATAATGCACGCAGATGAACCGGCAATGGATGTATGGTGACAGACACACCTCCGAGTACGTTAAGGGCGTGCATAATTTTCTCGAAGTGGCTGAGGCAAACAAGCAGAATGGTTTTATGTGTTGTCCATGCCCTAGTTGTGGGAATACGAAGTCTTACTCTGACCGGAAAATACTTCACACCCACCTTCTTTATAAGGGTTTCATGCCACACTATAATGTTTGGACGAGGCACGGAGAAATAGGGGTTATGATGGAAGACAGCGAAGAAGAAGAGGACGATGACAACTATGTGCCCCCTGAATACGGTGATGCTGCAACGGGGGAAGCTGCTGAAGATCAAGATGAGGAACCGGACGATGTGCCCGATGATGATGATCTCCGCTGGGTCATTGTTGATGTAAGGAGACAATGCGAAAGTCAAAAGGAGAAGCTGAAGTTCGATCGCATGTTAGAGGATCACAAAAAAAGGGTTGTAGCCCAATTGCGAAGATGGCAACACAAAGCTCGGTACCGTACTGGAATTGCTGCGGTGGAAGGCGTAGAATGCTGTGCTCGACAAAGGATTTGAGAAGCTACTGAAAATATTGAAGAAGAAGCTTCCAAAGGATAACGAATTGCCCGGCAGACTGAGCGCAGCAAAGAAGGTTGTATGCCCTCTAGGATTGAGGTGCAGAAGATACATGCATGCCCTAATGACTGCATCCTCTACCGCGGTGCGTACGAGGATTTGAACGCATGCCCGGTATGCAGTGCATTGTGGTATAAGATCAGGCGAGATGACCCTGGTGATGTTGATGGCGAGCCCCCCAGGAAGAGGGTTCCTATGAAGGTGATGTGGTATGCTCCTATAATACCACGGCTGAGCATGCCAAGTTGATGCGATGGCACAGAGAGGGCCTTAAGAAAGACGGGAAGTTGAGAGCACCCACTGACGGGTCGCAGTGGAGAAAATCGAGAGAAAGTACTGGGCTGAGTCTGCAGGTGACCTAAGGAACATATGGTTTGGTTTAAGCGCGGATGGCATTAATCCTTTCAGGGAGCAGAGCAGCAATCACAGCACCTGACCCGTGACTCTATGTATGTATAACCTTCCTCCTTGGATGTGCATGAAGTGTAAGTTCATTATGATGCCAGTTCTCATCCAAGGCCCTAAGCAACCCGTCAACGACATTGATGTGTACCTAAGGCCATTAGTTGATGAACTTTTACAGCTGTGGAATGGAAACGGTGTACGTGTATGGGATGAGCACAAACAGGAGGAATTTAACTTGCACGCGTTGCTTTTTGTAACCATCGACGATTGGCCCGCTCTCAGTAACCTTTCAGGACAGACAAACAAGGGATACCACACATGCATGTACTGTTTAGCTGACATCGAAAGTATATACCTGGACAAATGTAGGAAGAATATGTACCTGGGCCATCGTCGATTTTTTCCGACCAATCATCAATGTCGAAAGAAAGGCAAGCATTTCAAAGGCGGGGCAGATCACCGGAAGAAGCCCGCCATGCATACCGGTGATCACGTACTTGCTATGGTCAATGGTTTACATGTAATCTTTGGAAAGGGTCCCGGCGGACTAGCAGTTCCGAATGACGCTGAGGGACGCACACCCATGTGGAAGAAGAAATCTATATTTTGGGACCTACCCTCTTTGGAAAGACCTAGAGGTCCGCTCTTCAATCGACGTGATGCACGTGACAAAGAACCTTTGCGTGAACCTGCTAGGCTTCTTGGGCATGTATGGGAAGACAAAAGATACACCTGAGGCACGGGAGGACCTGAAACGTTTGCACAAAAAAGATGGCATACCTATAAAGCAGTATGAAGGTCCTTCCAGCTATGCACTTACCAAAGAAGAGAAGGAAATCATTTATGAATGCCTGCTCAGTATGAAGGTCCCGATGAAGGAAATATGCCCTAGAGGCAATAATAAAGTTATTATTTATTTCCTTATATCATGATAAATGTTTATTATTCATGCTAGAATTGTACTAACCGGAAACATAATACATGTGTGAATACATAGACAAACAGAGTGTCACTAGTATGCCTCTACTTGACTAGCTCGTTAATCTAAGATGGTTATGTTTCCTAACCATAGACATGAGTTGTCATTTGATTAACGGGATCACATCATTAGGAGAATGATGTGATTGACTTGACCCATTCCGTTAGCTTAGCACTTGATTGTTTAGTATGTTGCTATTGCTTTCTTCATGACTTATACATGTTCCTATGACTATGAGATTATGCAACTCCCGTTTACCGAAGGAACACTTTGTGTGCTACCAAACGTCACAACGTAACTGGGTGATTATAAAGGTGCTCTACAGGTGTCTCTGAAGGTACTTGTTGGGTTGGCGTATTTCGAGATTAGATTTGTCACTCCGGTTGTCGAAGAGGTATCTCTGGGCCCACTCGGTAATGCACATCACTTAAGCCTTGCAAGCATTGCAACTAAAGAGTTAGTTGCGGGATGATGTATTACTTGAACGAGTAAAGAGACTTGCAGCAACGAGATTGAACTAGGTATTTAGATACCGGCAATCGAATCTCGGGCAAGTAACATATCGATGACAAAGGGAACAACGTATGTTGTTATGCGGTCTGACCGATAAAGATCTTCGTAGCATATGTGGGAGCCAATATGAGCATCCAGGTTCCGCTATTGGTTATTGACCGGATATGTGTCTCGGTCATGTCTACATAGTTCTCGAACCCGTAGGGTCCGCACGCTTAAAGTTCGATGATGGTTATATTATGAGTTTATGAGTTTTGATGTACCGAAGGAGTTCGGAGTCCCGGATGAGACCGGGGACATGACGAGGAGTCTCGAAATGGTCGAGACGTAACGATCGATATATTGGACGACTATATTCGGATTTCGGAAAGGTTCCGAGTGATTCGAGTATTTTTCGGAGTACCGGAGAGTTACGGAATTCGCCGGGAGTATATGGGCCTTATTGGGCCATACGGGAATAGAGGAGAGAGAGCAAAGGAAGGATGCCTGCGCCCCCCTCTGGTCCGAATTGGACAAGGGGTGCAGCCCCCTTTTCCTTCTCCCTCTCCTCCTCTTTCCTTCTCTCCTACTCCAACAAGGAAAGGAGGATTCCTACTCCTGGTTGGAGTAGGACTCCCCCATTGGCGCGCCCTCCTCCTTGGCCGGCCGCCTCCCCCCTTGCTCCTTTATATACGGGGGCAGGGGGGCACCCCATGGACACAACAATTGATCAGTTGATCTTTTAGCCGTGTGCGGTGCCCCCCTCCACCATAGTCCACCTCGATAATACTGTAGCGGTGCTTAGGCGAAGCCCTGCGTCGGTAGAACATCATCATCGTCACCACGCCGTCGTGCTGACGAAACTCTCCCTCAACACTCGGCTGGATCAGAGTTCGAGGGACGTCATCGGGCTGAACGTGTGCTGAACTCAGAGGTGCCGTGCGTTCGGTACTTGATCGGTCGGATCGTGAAGACGTACGACTACATCAACCGTGTTGAGCTTCCGCTTCCGCTTTCGGTCTATGAGGGTACGTGGACAACACTCTCCCTTCTCGTTGCTATGCATCACCATGATCTTGCGTGTGCGTAGGAATTTTTTGAAATTACTGCGTTCCCCAACAGTGGCATCCGAGCCTGGTTTTATGCGTAGATGTCATATGCACGAGTAGAACACAAGTGAGTTGTGGGCGATATAAGTCATACTGCTTACCAGCATGTCATACTTTGGTTCGGCGCTATTTTTGGATGAAGCGGCCCGGACCGGCATTACGCGTGACGCCACGCCGAGACCGGTTCTCCGACGTGCTTTGCACAAAGGTGGCTAAGCGGTGTCGGTTTCTCCAACTTTAGTTGAACCGAGTGTGGCTACGCCCGGTCCTTGCGAAGGTTAAAACAGCACCTACTTGAAAAACTATCGTTGTGGTTTTGATGCGTAGGTAAGAACGGTTCTTGCTAAGCCCGTAGCAGCCAGTAAAACTTGCAACAACAAAATAGAGGACGTCTAACTTGTTTTTGCAGGGCATGTTGTGATGTGATATGGTCAAGATGTGATGCTATATTTTATTGTATGAGATGATCATGTTTTATAACCGAGTTATCGGCAACTGGCAGGAGCCATATGGTTGTTGCTTTGTTGTATGCAATGCAATCGCCCTGTAATACTTTACTTTATCACTAAGCGGTAGCGATAGTCGTAGAGGCATAAGATTGGCGAGACGACAATGATGCTACGATGGAGATCACGGTGTCGCGCCGGTGACGATGGTGATCATGACGGTGCTTCGGAGATGGAGATCACAAGCACAAGATGATGATGGCCATATCATATCACTTATATTGATTGCATGTGATGTTTATCTTTTATGCATCTTATCTTGCTTTGATTGACGGTAGCATTATAAGATGATCCCTCACTAAATTATCAAAGTATAAGTGTTCTCCCGAGTATGCACCGCTATGAAAGTTCTTCGTCTTTGAGACACCACGTGATGATCGGGTGTGATAGGCTCTACGTCCAAATACAACGGGTGCAAAATAGTTGCACACGCGAATACTCACGTTAAACTTGACGAGCCTAGCATATAATGAATATGGCCTCGTAACACGGAGACCGAAAGGTCGAGCGCGAATCATATAGTAGATATGATCAACATAGTGATGTTCACCGTTGAAACTACTCCATCTCACGTGATGATCGGGCATGGTTTAGTTGATATGGATCACGTGATCACTTAGAGGATTAGAGGGATGTCTATCTAAGTGGGAGCTCTTAAGTAATATGATTAATTAAACTTAAATTTATCATGAACTTAGTCCTGGTAGTATTAGTATATCTATGTTGTAGATCAATAGCTCGCGTTTTGCTCCCCTGTTTTATTTTGATATGTTCCTAGAGAAAACTAAGTTGAAAGATGTTAGTAGCAATGATGTGGATTGGATCCGTGATCTGAGGATTATCCTCATTGCTGCACAGAAGAACTATGTCCTTGATGCACCGCCAGGTGACAGACCTATTGCAGGAGCAAATGCAGACGTTATGAACGTTTGGCTAGCTCAATATGATGACTACTTGATAGTTTAGTGCACCATGCTTAATGGCTTAGAATCGGGACTTCACAGCCGTTTTGAACGTCATGGACCATATGAGGTGTTCCAGGAGTTGAAATTAATATTTCAAGCAAATACCCGAGTTGAGAGATATGAAGTCTCCAACAAGTTCTATAGCTAAAGATGGAGGAGAATAGCTCAAGCAGTGAGCATGTGCTCAGATTGTTTGGGTACTACAATCACTTGAATCAAGTGGGAGTTAATCTTCCAGATATAGTGATTGACAGAAGTTCTCTAGTCACTATCACCAACTTACTAGAACTTCGTGATGAACTATAATATGCAAGGGATAAACGGAGACGATTCCCAAGCTCTTCGTAATGCTGAAATTGACGAAGGTAGAAATCAAGAAAAGCATCAAGTGTTGACGGTTGACAAGACCACTAGTTTCAAGAAAAGGGCAAAGGGAAGAAGGGGAACTTCAAGAAGAACGGCAAGCAAGTTGCTGCTCAAGTGAAGAAGCCCAAGTCTGGACCTAAGCCTGAGACTAAGTGCTTCTACTGCAAAGGGACTGGTCACTAGAAGCGGAACCACCCCAAGTATTTGGCGGATAAGAAGGATGGCAAAGTGAACAAGCTATATTTGATATACATTATTGATGTGTATTTTACTAGTGTTCGTAGCAACCCCTCGGTATTTGATACTGGTTCAGTTACTAAGATTAGTAACTCGAAACGGGAAATGCAGAATGAACAGAAACTAGTTAAGGCCGAGGTGACGATATGTGTTGGAAGTAGTTCCAAAATTGATATGATCATCATCGCACACTCCCTGTACTTTCGAGATTAGTATTGAACCTAAAAAAGTGTTATTTGGTGTTTGCGTTGAGCATGAATATGATTTGATCATGTTTATTGCAACACAGTTATTCATTTAAGTTAGAGAATAATTGTTGTTCTTTTTACATCAATAAAACCTTCTATGGTCATACACCCAATGAAAATGGTTTGTTGGATCTCGATCGTAGTGATACACATATTCATAATATTGAAGCCAAAAGATGCAAAGATAATAATGATAGTGCAACTTATTTGTGGCATTGCCATTTAAGTCATATTGGAGTAAAGAGCATGAAGAAAGTCCATGCTGATGGGATTTTGGAATCACTTGATTATGAATCACTTGATGCTTGCAAACCATGCCTTATGGGCAAGATGACTAAGAATCCGTTCTCCGGAACAATGGAGCGAGCAACTGACTTATTGGAAATAATACATACTGATGTATGCGGTCCGATGAGTGTTAAGGCTTACGGCAAGTATCGTTATTTTCTGACCTTCACAGATGATTTGAGCAGATATGGGTATATCTACTTGATGAAACACAAGTCTGAAACATTTTAAAAGTTTAAAGAATTTCAGAGTGAAGTGGAGAATCATCGTAACAAGAAAATAAAAGTTTCTACGATATGATCGCAGACGTAAAATATTTGAGTTACGAGTTTGGCCTTCAGTTAAAACAATGTGAAATAGTTTCACTACTCACGCCACCAGGAACACCACAGTGTAATGGTCTGTTCGAACGTCATAACCGTACTTTATGAGATATGGTGCGATCTATGATGTCTCTTACCGATCTACCACTGTCGTTTTGGGGTTATGCATTAGAAACAGCTGCATTCACGTTAAATAGGGCACCATGTAAATCCGTTGAGATGACACCTTATGAACTGTGGTTTGGCAAGAAACCAAAGTTGTCGTTTCTTAAAGTTTGGGATTGCTATGCTTATGTGAAAAAGTTTCAACATGATAAGCTGGAACCCAAATCGGAGAAATGTGTCTTCATAGAATACCCAAAGGAGACTGTTGGGTACACCTTCTGTCACAGATCCGAAGGCAAGACATTCGTTGCTAAGAATGAATCCTTTCTAGAGAAGGAGTTTCTCTCGAAAGAAGTGAGTGGGAGGAAAGTAGAAATTGATGAGGTAACTGTACCTGCTCCCTTATTGGAAGGTAGTTCATCGCAGAAATTTGTTCCTGTGACTACTACACCAATTAGTGAGGAAGCTAATGATGATGATCATGTAACTTCAGATCAAGTTACTACCGAACCTCGTAGGTAAATCAGAGTGAGATCCGCACCACAGTGGTACAATAATCCTGTTCTGGAGGTCATGTTACTTGACCATGACGAACCTACGAACTATGAGAAAGCGATGATGAGCACAGATTCCGCGAAATGGCTTGAGGCCATGAACTAATGATGATGATCATGTAACTTCAGATCAAGTTACTATCGAATCTCGTAGGTAAACCAGAGTGAGATCCTCACCAGAGTGGTACAATAATCCTGTTTTGGAGGTCATGTTACTTGACCATGACGAACCTACGAACTATGAGGAAGCGATGATGAGCCCAGATTCCGCGAAATGGCTTGAGGCCATGAAATCTGAGATGGGATCCATGTATGATAACAAAGTGTGAACTATGGTTGACTTGCCCGATAACACTACAACGAGAACCCCCTACAGCTACGCATTCACTCCAACGAAACATCGATGCGTTGCTAGGATTAAAGTCCCCACTTCCCACTTCCCACTTCGCACGACTATTGACCACTTTGTTGAAAAAGAAAAAAGAAACACATCCTAGCGATAAAGTACCCACATCGCCACCGCCTACCTTCATCCTATCGTGCGAGGCCGGATCCGGTTCCTCCGGTTTCACTCCTCCCTCCCCACTCAGGCCGCCTCAACCGTGCTCCGCGATCCCGACGTCGAGGGTTTCCTCATCAGTCCGGCGCCACCCTTCCCTCCCACCCCGAACGGCAACCCCGCCTAATCGGAGGAGCGACACGATGTCGACCGCGGCGATGGTGCAGGTCGGCGACGTGCCGGACCCGATGGTGCGGAACCACCTGGAGCAGGACACCCTCGAGTGGATCTTCGTCGGTGGCATGGGCGGCGTCGGCAAGACCATCTGCAGCTCCATCGTCTCCATCTGCGTCTGCTAGTCCCTGTTCGTCATCTCCAGCGACCCTGTTCTTCATCCTCAGGGACGCCTTCCAGCAGTGCTTCACCAAGTTCTTCACCCTCATCAAGGGCTTCTGCAACCTTTACGCCAAGGTGATTATTTTCTCCCCTCTCTGTTTGCTTTCCTCCAGTTCACTCCATCGGCCCTGGGATCTGTGTTAGTACTTAATTTGAGGTATGCGTGGCTGGTTGCTTACTGATGAACCTGTATCTTCACGAACAGAATGGAGATTCTACCTGTGCTTGTAATACGGCGGTGATTTCATCTTATGCTTTCCTTGAAAATTACAGTTGACATAAGTTCTATGACTAGTGGAAAATAAGTATGCTGTTTGGAAATTTCCTTTTTTTTAATATATTCTGCCGAGGACAGACTTTCAGCAGTCAAGATTGAGGTGGCTGACTTGGAGAAAAAAGAGTACCAATTATCTAGCAATTCCCTCTGGTTCACAAGAAAGAGATATTTCATGTTAGTTGAACCCTTATTATTGCATCAGTTTTCATAACTTTTATGAACCATGTTATATATATACTCCCCCAGTCTAACATTTGTTCTCTTACTGTAGATTAGTCCAATGGAGTACTATTTTGTAGTTTTTGATACAGCTCCTACAAGCATACATTATTATGGTTACTAAACTTGCAGTAATGCAGGAGAAGGGTCTAGAGAAAATGACAGACTTAAAGAATAGATTCAGTCATCTGTTGAATCAGGTAGTCCTTAATATTGAGAAATTTCAACCTATTGGGAAACTATGATTGTTGTCTGTCCACACATGTATGCCCATGGTCGTGTGCGGAGGATAAATTTTATTTAGAGTAGGGCGAACACTAAAGCTGTCGGCTGCTCTTGCCGATGTTCGCTTGCCTGCCATCGCCGACCATTGTCCATTTAGCCGCCGTTGCTGCCACAATGGACTAGTCAGCTAGCAGGTAGGGTCCATCACTCTCACTCGCATGGTGTCGCTACGTGCGCATGATGCCTCATAGCTTGGTCGCTTCAGCTTAGGGATTAGCAGTCTGTGGCGGTTACCAAACAATGACTAGGCCAGCATCAGGACCATGCCCATATCTCACCAACGATCCAGCGCTTACATATTACTCCCTCCGTCCCATAATGTAAGAAGTTTTTTCACACTAGTGTAGTGTCAAAAGGCATCTTACATTATGGGACGGAGGGAGTATATATCAATTCACTCCATCTTGGTTGTAGTACATTGTATAACTTAAAAATAATTAGCATGAGTGCGTTTGGTTCATCAGAGTATGAACTAATTCTGTGGAATATGGAGGTAAATCAATTCTAAATCCAATCAATTGTAATCTCTACTTGTGAGTACTGCAGCGGACATCTTGTTTCCATCCGAAGACTACATAATGACAAATGGATACACTCTTATAAAAGCAAGTAGGCAACCTTTTTTCCTATAAAGATGTAATAAATTTGGCTGTAGCTTTTGAACTTATTGATGTTATTTGTGTTTCTCTGCCATCTTACCAAGAAATGAGACATGCTATATTGTAAGTGAACATTTTGTTATTTGGTGACAAACTAACAAACTGCACGCACATGTTTTCCATTCAATTTCACCACTACTTTTTTGTATATGTTTTTATTTCTACTAGTAAATGTACAATTTGTGCATCTGTCATGTTTTCTTGTCTATTTGGTTGAGCAAATAGTGCATCTAAAGTGGAAAAGGGTCTGTAAGCATTCTGTATGGCTGGATATTGAAGTTTCAATTGTTTTCTCCTGTATGGTTTCTTATGTTTGCAATTCAACAAACAACGTAGCTTTAAATTTTAGTACGGTAAAGAGGTGTCATAATCAAGCTATCTTCTTAGTTCTTTGTTAGTATTATTTGTGCAATACTACACAATGCACATTGTATCAGGTCATTCATTTCATATACAAGGTGGAAAAGTCTTGATGGTTTAGAACATACCACTAAATATATGTAATAGGAATAATTATCGCATGACCTTCAACCTTTATATGTTGCTTCTTTAAATTTTACGTTTCTATCAACCTGGTTTTTCTCTACCATAAGTTACTGATCTTGTTTCTTTGTTGTTGTAGATTGCCAAGAAAAATAGATGATGCATGGTGATGAAGTCATATACCTGGGGTAGGGTCATAGACCTACCCAAAGGTACCCTCCTCAAGGAGATTCACAAGAGAAGCAGCCTTCCAGTCGACCTGGTAGGTTTCCACTCGACAGATTCAAAGACACTCGACCATGAAGACCCACTCGACCACCAGGAGTCCAAGAGCCACTCGGTGTCCAAACGGTCTGTAGTTAAATAGCCTTTATGGTCATAATGGTACTTTATGTAAGGTTACATGCTACAGAACGCTCGGCCTTAACGCACCTTAAACCCTCTCTTACGTGGGCTGGCTGGGGTCCCGCGCAATCTATATAAGCCACCCCCTCCACAGTGTAGAAGGGTTCGCACCCTGTAACACATACGCATATAGTCCAGTCGACCGCCTGGCTCCGAGACGTGGGGCTATTACTTCCTCCGAGAAGGGCCTGAACTCGTAAATCCCTTGCGCATACACAACTACTCCTTAGCTAGGATCTTGCCTCTTAATACCTACCCCCCATTCTACTGTCATACTTAGAACCACGACAGTTGGCGCCCACCTTGGGGCAGGTGTTCTAGCGATTTGTTGGAGAAGTTGGGATTCTTTCGATCTCCGGCATCATGGTTTCAGGTGGAGTTCTGGTCGACGGCCACGAGATCCGTCTCGGTGCGCTCACGTTCGTCGCCGACAGCTCCGCTTGGCTTCAAGAGGCTCCACTCGACGTGATCGCTCCCCTTCCATGGGCGACGATTGCTGCTGCGTGTGTCCATGCGGCCCTCCTCAAGGCAACCATCGACCCAAGTATGGGCCGCCCTCACTGCCTTCATTCCCAGCCTCCCACCGGCGCAAGCGTTCGGGTCGGTCGAGGCTCCAACGATGGGTGAGGCATGCGGTGGCCCGCCACCGGCCATCCCCAAGTCGCGGCAATCGAGCCCGACGAATCTCTCTACGGCTTGTTCGACCTGGCCGACCGGCTCCATAGAGATCACTGCGTCCAAATGCGATAGCGATGACCGGCAGAGGTCCCGATGGTCGATGGACCACGCGATCCCCCTGGATTCGCTTCGCACCAAAGTGGAGGTGGCGGTGGAGACGATCCAGAGCAAGCCCATGAAGAGTACTTGCCCGAGCCCCTCACTTCGCTCCAGAGGGAGGAGCTTCGCCGTCGGAACATGGATGCACTTCACACCCCTATCGTTGGGGAAACTCCCGAGGCTCGCGCCTTGGAGAATGCGCGCTTGGCCAACTTGGCTGAGCGCACTCGACTAGAGAATCTTCAGCGAGCACTCGACGAGCGTACACGATCAAGGGTTCCAGAATCCAGTCGACGCCAGCTCTTTCAACCGCCAACTCAGGTATATCGGACTCCGATTCAGAATTTAGCAGCTGCTGCCCGTATAGCAGAGTCAATTCAGCCTTCCCAGTCGGAGGCGGGTAGAGGTTTGCAGCAGATCAGGGATTTGCTCCGGGCGGCGGGAGATCAAAACTCAGTTGTATCCCAGTCACGGAACAGGGTTCACAGCCGATCCGTCGCTGCGAATTCAGTCCAATGGCCCATAGTCCAAGATCGCCTCGAGGCGCCGAGGAACGTGGGCGCCGGCGTGATGATCAATATAAGGGTCATGCGAGCAGTATGAGCACCAATTCGATCGCTACGATCGACGCCGAAAGTGCCCTCCCTCCCCAAGTGGTGGATCATACGCTCCTCAACGGGGGACGGCAGACGCCAAAAGCAGTCTTTGGGCAAAGAGTTCCAATCGACCCTGTGGAACCAGGCTTTGACGCGAGATCTATTATCGCTCAAGGTTTGGTCGACAGAACAGAGCTCACCGAGACGGCCGTGATAGAGATGTTCCTTCCAGCAGCGAGCTCATGTCTCGTGACCGTAGTGTTTCAAATAGGGCCATCGAGTCCGCAGTGATTCCTCCCAACTTCAAAGTTGGCGGCTGAGTCGAGAAGTTCATCGAGAATCCAAGCCCCGACACTTGGCTTGAGGATTACCGGTGGCTGTTCAGATCAAGTGGCAACGATGAGGTAGCCATGAAGCATTTGCCTATTATGTTGGAGGGTTCAGCCAGCGTGGTTGAATCGATTAGCACCAGCAGATGTTACACTTGGGAAGATCTTGCCCGATGTGTTTGTCGAGACATTTGAAGGAACTTGCAAAAGACCGGCAGGTTTGGCGGAGTTGCGATCGTGTGTGCAAAAGTCGAGTGAAACTTTGAGAGATTATATCCAGAGGTGGATCACTTTGCACCACACGATCGAGAATGTATCGATCATCAGACCTGCGTGCCTTCTAGGAAGGCGTCAAGTACAGAGAATTGAGTTTGTAATTTGGTCGACCCGGAGATATGTCACCGAGTCGGATGATGGAGATTGCCACCTTGTTTGCAAATGGTGAAGAAGATGATCGGATCCGGAGTGGTAAATATAAATCGCCGCCAATGAGGCCGGCGGAGGAAATTCCACTTGGAAGCGAAGCATAAGCCGAGCCAGCGGCTCGGAGAGGCCTTGGTCTGTGACCCTGTGAAAGTTCAAGGGGAAACCCTAAGGGTCCTTGGAACCCCAAGAAGGTGAAAGACCAAGATGGAAACGACGTGTTGGATTTGCCATGTCATATTCATACAAAGAAAGATGAAGAGGGTAAACTCATTTACCCGAAACATACCACTCGACAGTTGTCGGCTCTTGATTCAAGCAGCCCAAGGGAAACAGCTCAAGGACAAGGACAAAGAGATGTATAAAGTTGAGGACAGAGATGACAGTGATGATGGATATCCCCAGGTCAATTCCACCCTGATGATTTTTGCTAACGTCGAAAGCAAAAGTCGATTGAAGGTTATCAATCGGGAAGTGAACTTGGTTGCTCCGGCGACTCCCAATTATCTGAAATGGTCCCAGACCGCCATCACATTCGACCAGTCTGATCATCCGGCGCACATTGCCACCCCTGGGAGGCAAGCGTTGGTGGTCGACCCAATTGTTGAAGGCACTCGACTGACCAAAGTCCTGATGGATGGTGGTAGTGGCTTGAACATATTATACGCGGAGACGTTGAAAGGGATGGGCATTCCGATGTCCAGACTCAGTACCAGTAACATGAGCTTCCACGGAGTCATTCATGGAAAGAAGGCTGAGTCACTCGGCCAAATTGCTCTTGATGTAGATTTTGGTGATTCAAAACATTTCCCGAAAGAAAAGTTGACCTTTGAGGTCGAGATTTCTAGAGCGCTGATCACGCTATTCTGGGAGACCAGCTTATGCACGCTTTCATGGCCCGACCATGTTACGTGTATCTTAAAGCGAAGATGCCTGGTCCCAAGGGCGTGATCACCGCCTGGCAATCGGAAGAAGGCAGAAGAGTGCTTCCAGAAAGGTTCTAAGATAGCCGATGCTCAGTTGGCGGTGGTAGAGCTACAAGAGTATCAGAAAACTGCAGATCCGAGTGATTTGTTGCGAGCTAAGAAGCCTGCTACGGAGTCAGCATTTCAGTCGACTGGCGAGACGAAACAGGTTCACATTCACCCGACTGATCCTGACGCTGCTCCGACCGACATCTCCACAACACTCGACTCAAAATAGGAAGAAGCGCTCATCCAGTTCCTCCGTGAGAACTGGGACATCTTTGCATGGAAGCTCACGACATGCCGGTGTTCCTGTGGAGCTGGCTGAGCATCGCCTCTGAAGTCGACCCACAATTCAAACCGGTTAAAGAGTATCTTCGGCGGTCCGCCGTCCAGAAGAGAAAGGCCATTGGCGAGGAGGTGGCTCGACTCTTAGCGGCAGAGTTCATCCGAGAGATCTACCACTCTCAGTGGCTCGCCAACGTTGTCATGGTCCCCAAGAAGGACAAGTCGTTGCGCATGTGCATCGATTTCAAGCATATCAATCGGGCCTGCCCGAAGATCATTTCCTCTTCCTCGGATCGACCAAATAGTCGACTCAACTGCGGGATGCGAGAGGTTGTCTTTTTTGGACGCCTATTCCGGGTATCATCAGATCCGTCTGTATGGACCCGACGAGATCAAAACAGCTTTCATCACTCCATTCGGGTGCTTCTCTTATGTCACCATGCCATTCGGCCTCAAGAATGTCGGAGCCACGTTCATGAGGATGATTCAAAAGTGTTTACTCACTCAAATCAGTCGGAATGTGGAAGCATACATGGATGACATTGTGGTCAAGTCACGGAAAGGTTCCGACCTGTTGACTGACCTCGCTGAAACATTTGCCAATCTCGGGAGGTATGATATCAAGCTTAATCCATCAAAGTGCACATACGGAGTTCCGGTGGAAAGTTACTCGGTTTTCTCGTTTACGAGCGAGGAATTGATGCTAACCAGAAAAAGTTGGCACTATACTCCGAATGAAACGCCTGCAAAGTGCACGATGTCCGAAGCTTTCCGGTTGCTTGGCCGCTTTAAGTCGATTCATCTCTACGACTCGGTGAATAGGCATTGCCTCTTTACCGACTGATGAAGAAGTCAGACAAGTTCGAGTGGACTCTAGAAGCTGATGCAGCGTTTGCAGAGCTCAAAGCGCTGCTCTCCACCCAGCCGGTGCTTGCTCCTCCTATGAGTAAAGAGCATTTGCTGCTTTACATTGCAGCCACTGGACAAGTCGTCAGTACTGTACTTACGGTCGAGCGGGAAGAAGAAGGAAAAGCCTTCAAAGTTCAACGCCCAGTTTATTATCTTTCAAGTAATCGACCCCATCAAAAGCCTTCAAAGTTCAACGCCCGGTTTATTATCTTTCTTCAAGTACTTGACCCCATCAAAGCAAAGATACCCTCACTATCGTAAGCTTGTTTATGGGATCTATATGACCACGAAGAAGGTTGCTCATTATTTCTCCGATCATTCCGTTCACGATTACGTGACGCCCTTTGTCGGAAATTCTTCATAACGGAGATGCAACTGGTCGAGTGGCAAAATGGGCGATTGAACTCCTTCCCCTTGATATCAAATTCGAGGCAAAGAAAGCCATCAAGTCCCAAGCAATAGCAGATTTCCTCGTCGAGTGGACTGAACAGCAGCTTCCGACTCAAGTTCACTCGGAACACTGGACTATGTTTTTCGATGGATCCAAGATGCTGAACGGTTCCGGTGCAGGGGTTGTATTGGTTTCCCCCCGAGGAGATAAGCTCAAGTATATTCTCCAGATTCACTTTGATTCCTCCAAAAACGAAGCAGAATATGAAGCACTCTTGTATGGGTTGCGCATGGCCATCTCACTCGGCGTCCGTCGCCTTATGGTCTACGGCGACTCGGATTTGGTTGTTAATCAAGTGATGAAGGAGTGGGATGTCAGAAGCCCAGCTATGACAGGTTATTGTAATGCAGTGAGAAAGCTGGAGAAGAAATTCGAGGGGTTAGAGCTTCATCATATACCCCGACTGAAAAATCAAGCTGCAGATGACTTGGCGAAGATAGGGTCCAAAAGGGAAGCTGTTCCCAGTAATGTATTTTTGGAGCACATTCATGCACCTTCAGTGCAGGAGGATCCTTTCACAGAAGAAGCCCCGCAGCAAAAGGGTGCCAATGATCCGACCGAAGTTGAGATCCCAGCCGTGGTCGACCTAATTATGGAAGTGGTGGTCATCACTCCCGACTGGACGGTGCCTTACATCGCATATATCCTAAGGAAAGAGCTCCCGGAGAATGAAGAAGAGGCTCGACAGATCGTCCGACGATCCAAGGCCTTCTGATGATCAAGGGACAGTTGTTTAGAGAAAGCGTGGTCGAGTCGGCCGTAAGTGCATCACGCCGTAAGAAGGTCGAGATGATTCTTGAGGATATCCACTGGGAACCTGTGGCCATCATCGTCCTCTCTGACCACCGTGGCTAAAGCATACCGAAAGCGGGATTTTCTTGGCCAAAAGCAAACGAAATGGCAAAGGAAATAGTTGACAAGTGTGAAGGATGTCGGTTCTATTCCAACATGTCGCACAAGCCCGCCTCAGCCTTGAAGACCATTCCACTCGTCTGGCCCTTCGCTGTTTGGGGATTGGACATGATTGGACCGTTGAGAACTGGCAGAAGCGGCTTCACCCATTTGCTAGTAGCAGTCGACAAGTTCACCAAGTGGATCGAAGCCAAGCCCATCAAGAACCTTGATGCATGCACTGCTATCAGTTTCATCAGGGAGTTGATTTTCAGATATGGAGTTCCGCATAGCATCATCACCGACAATGGGTCAAACTTCGATAATGACAAGTTCAAAGCCTTCTGCGCCTCTCAAGGCACGCGGGTCGACTATGCTTCAGTGGCTCATCCTCAGTCGAATGGACAAGCAGAACGAGCAAATGGCCTCATTCTCAAAGGGCTGAAACCACGGCTGATGCGCGATCTCAAGCACGCAGCAGGAGCTTGGGTCGATTTAATTTCCATCAGTTCTCACGGGGACCGAGGACCACTCCTAATCGGTCGTGGGAGAACTCCATTCTCCTTAGTCTATGGAGCTGAAGCAGTTACGCCAAGTGACACTGCTTCACAATGCGCCTCGAGTCGAAGTTATACTCTGAAGAAGAAGCGGAACAAGCCCGGCAAGATGCAGTCGACCTCTTGGAAGAGGAGAGAGAAATGGCCCTGATCCGCTCGACTATCTATCAGCAAGACTTGCGTCGGTTTCATGCCAGAAATGTGAAGAGTCGAGCCTTCCAAGAGGGAGATTTAGTCCTCCGAGTGGATCAACAGAAACCACACAAGCTCGCCCCAACTTGGGAAGGTCCCTTCATCGTCACAAGAGTCCTCCACAACAGAGCATATCATCTCTACAACGTTGATCGCCAGATCGACGAGCCTCGAGCTTGGAACGCGGAGCTGCTCCGCCCCTTTTACACTTAAAACTCACTCGGTTGAGATGTAATAAAAGTACTTTTGTAGTTTATCTAAGACAAGAATGTTATAATTTTCCCAGTGATTGTTATTGCTCTTTGTCGAAATTTCCCCCAGTGGGTGGCTTAGTCGCGAATCCGATTCGCCTAAGTTTGTAAAAAAAATCATTTCCGAGTGCGAGCCAGCCTCTCACTCGGGGGCTTAGTTGCGAATCCGCTTCGCCTAAGTATTCAAAATCCTACTGAGTGGTGAGCCAGCCTCCCACTCGGAGGCTTAGCTGCAGTCCAAGTACTCGCCTAAGTAATCAAAATCCTACCGAGTGGTGAGCCAGCCTCCCACTCGGAGGCTTAGCTGCAGTCCAAGTACTCGCCTAAGTAATCAAAACTGTACCGAGTGGTGAGCCAGCCTCCCACTCAGAGGCTTAGCTGCAGTCCAAGTACTCGCCTAAGTAATCAAAATCCTACCGAGTAGTGAGCCAGCCTCCCACTCGGAGGCTCAGTTGCAGTCCGAGTACTCGCCTAAGTAATCAAAATCCCATGAGTGGTGAGCCAGCCTCCCACTCGGAGGCTTAGCTGCAGTCCAAGTACTCGCCTAAGTATTCAAATCCTACCGAGTGGTGAGCCAGCCTCCCACCCGGGGGCTTACACAGCCCAAGGATTCGGCTTAAACATCCAGAATAATAAAAATCCTACCGAGTGGAGAGCAAACCTCCCACTCGGGGGCTTAGCTGCAGCCCAGTGCTCGCCTGAGTAATAAAAATCCTACCGAGTGGAGAGCGAACCTCCCACTCGGGGGCTTAACTGCAGCCCAGTGCTCGCCTAAGTAATAAAAATCCTACCGAGTGGAGAGTGAACCTCCCACTCGGGGGCTTAGGTGCAGCCCAGTGCTCGCCTAAGTAATAAAAATCCTACCGAGTGGAGAGCAAACCTCCCACTCGGGGGCTTAGCTGCAGCCCAGTGCTCGCCTAAGTAATAAAAATCCTACCGAGTGGAGAGCGAACCTCCCACTCGGAGGCTTAGCTGCAGCCCAGTGCTCGCCTAGGTAATAGAAATCCTACCGAGTGGAGAGCAAACCTCCCACTCGGGGGCTTAGCTGCAGCCCAGTGCTCGCCTAAGTAAGGAATTTATCCCAATCCGCAAGGACGACGAGGTGCAGGTCGACTGTTACCTCCCCCTTCGGAGCTTCACCACAAGTACAACGTGCGGTTCATCCCAATCCGCAAGGACGACGAGGTGCAGGTCGACCGTTACCTCCTCCTTCGGAGCTTCGCCACAAGTACAACGTGCGGTTTATCCCAATCTGCAAGGACGACGGGGTACAGGTCGACTGCTACTTCCTCCTTCGGAGCTTCGGCACAAGTACAACGTGCGGTTCGTCCCAATCCATAAGGACGACAAGATCAGTCGCAGTCTGTGTTCCGTCTCTACCTGCAGGACAGATGAAGCATAAGTCAACTGGAATTTCAGCGGAATATCTTCCGAATGAGGCAAAATCGAGTTCGGATAAACGCCATACAGATCCAAAGGTACTCAGGCGTTAAGCCTGTTAAAGTTTATCGGTTACAGCAACCACTCGGCATTCCGAGGCAAATTTAAAGTGGGACTTAGAAGTTTTTTACTCCTCCGGCGGAGGACTGGAAGGTGCAACAAACTGGTCGAGGTCGACCCCGTCGGCAATCTGGTAGCAGCAGCGATGAAAGTCTCCATGAAAGATCTGAAGTCGTGCTTCCCGGTATTGGCAACCTTGAGAGACACCAGCTTGTCCTCTTGGCGCTTCTTTGCAGTGGACACGAACCAGAGATAGAGCAACATCAGCACCACATCTGGCAGAAGACTTTTTCCATTCCTGCACTCGACTTGGGACCTCATTCAGTCGGGTCATCAAGGATTCAAGATCATTCTGAAAAGTCTGTTCTGGCCAGAGAGTCGAGTCGATCCGCGACACTGCAACTTTCAGTCGAGCAAGATAATCCACCGCGCTAGCAACGCGAGACTCCAGTCGGAGCACATTCATAGCAGCTTCGTCCTTCACAGGAGAATTGATGGGGTCCAAGCTGGTTTCCACTCGACTGATTTCTTCTTCAATGTTTTGGCAGAATTCTGAAAACACGGTTCAGACTCAAAATAACGATCATGTGATAAGCCGGTGAAAGCAAGACAGTCGGATAAAGGAGATTACCTTCAAGCATGAGAAACAGCTTCTTGGCGAGCCCTCCGAGATAAATCTCCGTGTCGCTTTCGCTTCCCGCCAGTTTGCTAGCCTTGTCAGACAGAACAATCTTGTCGTTCTTCAGTCGACTAACTTCCTTGTTACCCGCGTCAAGAGCAGCTTTCAGCTTGGCATTTTCATCTTCGAGTTTGTCGACTGAGGCAAGCTTCTCTTCAACGAGATTTGTTTTCTCCAAAGCAGCCTTACAGGCCTCTGCAAGGTCAAGGTCCTTCTTCTTCAAAGTCTCCTCCAGTTTATCTGCAAAGCAACAATGAGAACAGAGTTGAGAATGAGCAGAAAAACAAAGGCAGTCGTCAAAAATTCTCACCAGCCATACCTTTCGCTTCATCCTTTGCCTTCTGCAAATTCTCCTGAGCAAGCTTCAAATCGAGATTGAGCTGGATCTGCTTGTTCTCTAACTCAGTATAGCGAGCAACAAGCTCGCAAGATTTCTGCAAAGAGTCAACCAACGAAAGACATCAAAGACAGATCACTTCCGAGTGATTAAAGAAAAATAGTAGCATTGCTAAGGCTACAGTCGAATCAAAACATTCGACAGTAGTCTCGGGGACTACACCCAGCGGGTGCACTCAGCGTGCCCCCACTGGTTTACCGATTTGGTTCGATCAGTCGACCAAAAGAGGCAAAAAGTTGTGATTCTAAAATCATGGCTAATTGTCGTGGTCAGCCGCGAGAAAAAAAACAGTTCTTTAGACTATAGTCGACTGCACGCAGTCGACCATAGTCTCGGGGACTACACCCAGTGGGTGCACTAAGCGTGCCCCCACCGGTTTTAAAGATACAATCGACAAGGTCCGTCCATGTCGAGTGAAGAAGATCACAACATAAAGACTATAGCCGATTGCACGCAATCGACCATAGTCTCGGGGACTACACCCAGTGGGTGCACTCAGCGTGCCCCCACAAAAGTTCAATCGACAAAAACACCCAGTGGGTGTACAGATATGGAAATCTCCAGAAAGAAGCAGTTTCAGGTAGCATATCCTAACAAAGCAAGCAACGACTGACTTACTTGGACATTGCTCTGGAGAGCGGAACTAGCGTCGTAGGCTGCCTGACTAGCCTCTCGGACCGCTTTCACCTGCTCCATCATGATCCCGGCCTGGCGTATGGCCTCCTTAGCAGCACTTACTTGGTCTTCCGGGACGTGGTGTGTAGCAAAGAGAGATGGTGGATCAACAGTCGACAAAGTAGGTCGGGTACTTGTCAGCGGTACAGCGAAAGACACAGAAGTCCAAGTGAGGTTGCCTCCTGCAGAAATCAGCTTCTCAGGAATCGCCGCGACTTGAGCAACCTTGCCAGCAGGCACTTTCTTGTTCTTCCTCTTCCTCAATGGCGCTTCCTCATCATCATCGTGGAGATCAATGATGTGGCGGAACTACAAGAAGGATTCAGAAGTAAACATGGAAGCCCAATCGACTAAAAGCTCCAGTCGACTAAAAGCGAAACCTCAGGGATCGTACCAAGGTCGGAGGTGGCCGCGTCTTCCATTTCTTGATCTTCGTGCTTGGCTGAAGTCTCGGAGGTAGCGGCGCTGTAGATTTCAAGAATCGGCTGATCAGTCATCGAGTCGACCAAAAGTTCACTCATGTTGAAAAAGGAAATACAAGGTTCTGTTGGTTACCCAGAGATGGTGGGGATGACCATTCGCATCTTGGGCAGGGCCTTCGCCGGCTTTGACGACGTCGCTCGAGGTTGTTTCGGCGGTTTCTCGGTCGGCGCGGGAGAAGTTGTCCTTGGTCGCTTCGTCGACTGCCCGGCGGGCACAACCGCTTTACCGCGCCCGACCGCCGGATCATGCGTCAGCTTGGACCTTCCCTCCGAGCGAGGAGGATCGACGTCTTCCTCCTCTTCTTCCTCCTCCTCCTCGTCATCAGAACTATCATCCTCCTCATCCTCCTCACCGTCGGACTCCCATTCCGCCGGGCTTTCACCTCCACTTCCTTCTTCTTCTTCGACTGTTTCCTGCGCCCCGTTGGGCATCGAGTACATCTCAGTGGTGACCTAGAAGACAACGAAACAAGGTGAAAGTCAGTCGACGAATTGGCGTCAAAACAGAATGAATGCAACAGAATCACAGTCGGAGATAAGTGGTTGTACCTGGTCTGGTTGGTAACTATGGTCGAGTGGTGGAATCCTCCTAGCTCCACGAGGGTTGTCTTTGTTTCCCGTGATGGCAGTCATCCACTTCTCCAGCGTGGCGTCATCGACCTCCTCTGGATGGACCCGAGAGGTATCCTCCGTACCAGAGTACATCCACATCGGATGACCTCGGTATTGAAGTGGCTGAATACGCCGTCGGAGAAAAACCTCCAGGAGATCCATGCCACCACCCCATCGCGAATAAGCTGGACTACACGCTCCATTAGCAACTTTACTTGGGCCCTTTCCTCCGTAACACCTTCGTGGAAGATGGCTTGTTCACTCGACTCATGGAGAAAGGAGGGAGACCAGTCGACTGCCCCGGCGTCGGCTGGTCTTGGCTGTAGAAACAGGTCGACTGCCACCCTCTAACCGAGTCGGGGAGAGTCATAGCTGGAAAGGCGCTCTTCCCCTCATCCGACCCCGAGCCCCCACACATCTGGATTACTTGGGTCCTCTCGTCATTCGGGCTCGTTTTCTTCACCGTCTGAGAGCGACGGTGAATATGTGTGAAGAGACCCCGGTCTGGTCGACAACCCAAGAAATTCTCGCATAGCGAAACGAAAGCAGCAAGATAGACGATGGAGTTCGAGTAAAATGATGGAGTTGCTCTCCAAAAAGTTCAAAACCCCCGAAGAAAGGATTTGGCGGCAGAGAAAACCCCCGGTCTACGTGGGTGGCCAGGAGGACGCACTCACCCTCTTCAGGCTGTGGTTGCCACTCCGTGCCCGGAAGCCTCGCCGACCCATGGGGGATCAGTCCTTCATTAGACAGATCGACGAGATCCTTCTCGATGATGGTCGAGCGGATCCAGTCTCCTTGGACCTAGCCCTGCGGCAACTTGGACTGCGAAGAGGAGCCGCCCCGGCTGGGCGCTCTCCCCTTGGCCTTCGCCGCCGCGTTCTTCACCCATTCCAGGGCTGCGGTCTTCTCCTTCACCATGTTCGCCGGCGAGACAAGTTCGGAGCTTCGGCGCTGGACAGACGAAGAGCACGGCGAGAAGATTTGGAGGCGTAGAGAGGAGAAGTCTGAGGTCATACTGTTCAAAATGCCCTGCCCAGCGCTTTATAAGGGACCGCTTCCGAGTGGCTGACTGGTAGGCCCAGGCAATCCCGTCGCGATCCCACAACAGGCGCGCGCACGATACGTGATGTAAAAAGGCGCGCGAAGATCGGTAAGCGCCATCGCCTTATCCCATCCGAGTGCCGCGGTTTTCTCCGCTTCGCGCGCTTCCCAAAATTCGGATCCCGCAAAATCCGCCAACCGCAGAGCAACTCGTCAGATAACTGATTTCCTCCGATCCGTCGCTCAGAAATCCTCAGGTTCACAGAGTTCACTCGGCAAACGTGAAGAATGGATCAAGTCGACTGAAAGAGAAGCTGATGCCATCGCTAAAAGGTCGTTGATCCAGAGCAAGACACACTCACAACATGAAGAACTGGTCGGAAAGATCATCAACTCCTTCCTCACTCAAACCTCTATCCATTTGGGGGCTAATGATGAAGTCATATATACCGTAGGGTCATAGACCTACCCAAAGGTACCCTCCTCAAGGAGATTCACAAGAGAAGCAGCCTTCCAATCGACCTGGTAGGTTTCCACTCGCCATTCAAAGACACTTTCGACCATGAAGACCCACTCGACCACCAGGAGTCCAAGAGCCACCCGGTGTCCAAAGCGGTCTGTAGTTAAATAGCCTTTATGGTCATAATGGTACTTTATGTAAGGCGTTACCAACGCCTGCCTTAACGCACCTTAAACCCTCTCTTACGTGGGCTGGCTGGGGTCTGGCGCACTCTATATAAGCCACCCCCCTCCACAGGTAGAAGGGTTCGCACCCCTGTAACACATACGCATATAATCCAGTCGACCGCCCCCGGGCTCCGAGACGTAGGGCTATTACTTCCTCCGAGAAGGGCCTGAACTCGTAAATCCCTTGCGTACACAACTACTCCATAGCTAGGATCTTGCCTCTTCATACCTACCCCCCATTCTACTGTCATACTTAGAACCACGACACATGGCACATGCTGATTGCGAGGTCAAGAATTGGGCTTCTACTAGATAGTTTAGCATTATGTTTTAGAACATCACTTTCATGGTCGATGTCACATTATGTTCTACAATGGCTAAGACGTTGATTGCATGGTCAATAATTGGGCTACTACTAGATAGTTTCACAAGCTGCAATCTTTGGATTGTGTTCTTTGTAATGCCAAATGCAACAGAGTTAATTTTATGTATGAGATCTTTATGTTTATTATAACATGGCTTCACAAGACTGTTTGAATTGACCTAATAATTTTGGATGTAAATATATGAAATGCCATTAATTGTCCATGCTATGTAGTTGTTGCAATGATCCATTTGGAAATCCTCATATGTAGGGTAACCAGCAATGCATATGAAGCGTTGTTATGGTCTTACTATATACGTTGCCGGTGTTGCAACGCATCTCCACATTGCTTAGCAACGCATGTGTATACGTTGTTGTAGACTTTTGCAACGCCACCAAAGGCAACGCTTATTCATCCGTTGGTGTAGACGTCGGCAACGTTTATACGGGCATACAACAACGCATCATTGCGTTGCTAAAAGGGGGTTATTGTTGTAGTGTGACCGGCAAGCCATAGAAAATAAATGGATCTTCAAGAGGAAGACGGACGCTGATAGTAGTGTTACTATCTACAAAGCTAGAATTGTCGCAAAAGGTTTTCGACAAATTCAAGGTGTTGACTACGATGAGAGTTTCTCACTCGTATCTATGCTTAAGTCTGTCCGAATCATGTTAGCAATTGCCGCATTTTATGAAATCTGGCAAATGGATAACAAAACTGCAATCCTTAATGGATTTATTAAAGAAGAGTTGTATATGATGCAACTAGAAGGTTTTGTCGATCCTAAAGGTGTTAACAAAATGTGCAAGCTCCAGCGATCCATCTATGGACTGGTGCAAGCATCTCGGAGTTGGAATATATGCTTTGATGAGTTGATCAAAGCATATAGTTTTATACTGAACTTTGCGGTGAAGCCTGTATTTACAAGAAAGTGAGTGGGAGCACTACAACATTTCTGATAAGTATATGTGAATGACAGATTGTTGATCGAAATAATGTAGAATTATTCTGTAAAGCATAAAGGAGTGTTTGAAAGGAGTTTTTTCAAAGAAAGACCTCGGTGAAGCTGCTTACATATTGAGCATCAAGATCTATTGAGATAGATCAAGATGCTTGATAAGTATTTTCAATGCGTACATACCTTGAGAAGATTTTGAAGTAGGTCAAAATGGAACAGTCAAAGAAAGAGTTTCTTGCCTGAGTTGTAAGACTCAAAGCCCGACCACGGCAGAAGATAGAAAGAGAATGAAAGTCATTCCCTATGCATCAGCCATAGGTTCTATCAAGTATGTCATGCTGTGTACCAGATCTATTGCATACCCTACCAGTAAGTTTGGCAAGAGAGTGCAATAGTGATCTAGGAGTAGATCAATGGACGGCGGTCAAAATTATCCTTAGTGGAATAAGGATATGTTTCTCGATTATGGAAGTGACAAAAGGTTCGTCGTAAAGGGTTACCTCGATGCAAGTTTTTGACACTAATCTAGATGACTCTAAGTCTCGGTCTAGATACATATTGGAAGTGGGAGCAATTAGCTAGAGTAGCTCCTTGCAGAGCATTGTAGACATAGAAATTTGCAAAATACTTACGGATCTGAATGTGAAAGACCCGTTGACTAAATTATCTCACAAGCAAAACATGATCACACCTTATTACTCTTTGGGTGTTAATCACATAGCGATGTGAACTAGATTACTGACTCCAGTAAACCTTTGGGTGTTGGCCACATGTCGATGTGAACTATGGGTGTTAACCACATAAAGATGTGAACTATTGATGTTAAATCACATGGCGATTTGAACTAGATAATTGACTCTAGTGCAAGTGGGAGACTGAAGGAAATATGACCTAGAGGCAACAATAAAGTTATTATTTATTTCCTTGTATCATGACAAATGTTTATTATTCATGCTAGAATTGTATTAACCGGAAACATAATACATGTGTGAATACATAGACAAACAGAGTGTCACTAGTATGCCTCTACTTGACTAGCTCGTTAATCGAAGATGGTTATGTTTCCTAACCATAGAAATGAGTTCTCATTTGATTAACGGGATCACATCATTAGGAGAATGATGTGATTGACTTGACCCATTCCGTTAGCTTAGCACTTGATCGTTTAGTATGTTGCTATTGCTTTCTTCATGACTTATACATGTTCCTATGACTATGAGATTATGCAACTCCCGTTTACCGGAGGAACACTTTGTGTGCTACCAAACGTCACAACGTAACCGGGTGATTATAAAGGTGCTCTACAGGTGTCTCCGAAGGTACTTGTTGGGTTGGCGTATTTCGAGATTAGGATTTGTCACTCCGATTGTCGGAGAGGTATCTCTGGGCCCACTCGGTAATGCACATCACTTAAGCCTTGCAAGCATTGCAACTAAAAGATTTAGTTATGGATGATGTATTACGGAACGAGTAAAGAGACTTGCCGGAATTTAGATTGAACAAGGTATTGAGATACCGACGATCGAATCTCGGGCAAGTAAAATACCGATGACAAAGGGAACAACGTATGTTGTTATGCGTCTGACCGATAAATATCTTCGTAGAATATGTGGGATCCAATATGAGCATCCATGTTCCACTATTGGTTATTGACCGAAGATGTGTCTCGGTCATGTCTACATAGTTCTCGAACCCGTAGGGTCCACACGCTTAAAGTTCGATGACGATTATATTATGAGTTTTGATGTACCGAAGGAGTTTGGAGTCCCGGATGAGATCGGGGACATGACGAGGAATCTCGAAATGGTCGAGACGTAACGATCGATATATTGGACGACTATATTCGGACTTGGAAAGGTTCCGAGTGATTCGGGTATTTTTGAGTACCGGAGAGTTACGGAATTCGCCAGGAGTATATGGGCCTTATTGGGCCATACGGAATAAAGGAGAGAGACCAAAGGAAGGATGCCTGCGCCCCCGTCTGGTCCGAATTGGACAAGGGTGCAGCCCCCTTTCCTTCTCCTCGTCCTCTTTCCTTCTCTCCTACTCCAACAAGGAAAGGAGGAGTCCTACTCCCGGTGGGAGTAGGACTCCCCCCTTGGCGCGCCCTCCTCCTTGGCCGGCCGCCTCCCCCCTTGCTCCTTTATATACGGGGGCAGGGGGGCACCCCATGGACACAACAATTGATCAGTTGATCTTTTAGCCGTGTGCGGTGCCCCCCTCCACCATAGTCCACCTCGATAATCAGAAGCGGTGCTTAGGCGAAGCCTGCGTCGGTAGAACATCATCATCGTCACCACGCCGTCGTGCTGATTAAACTCTCCCTTAACACTCGGCTGGATCGGAGTTCGAGGGACGTCATCGGGCTGAACGTGTGCTGAACTCGGAGGTGCCATGCGTTCGGTACTTGATCGGTCGGATCGTGAAGACGTATGACTACATCAACCGCGTTGTGCTAACGCTTCCGCTTTCGGTCTATGAGGGTACGTGGACAACGCTCTCCCTTCTCGTTGCTATGCATCACCATGATCTTGCGTGTGCGTAGGAATTTTTTGAAATTACTGCGTTCCCCAACACCCGACTGGCTTCTCGTCGAATATAAAAGGAATAATAAATATGCCAGAGAAAAAGTTCCAGAACTAAAGTCTCACGACTGCCACGTGATTATGACGCAACTGCTTCCGGTTGCATTGAGGGGGCTTCTACCAGAAAACGTCCGATTAGCCATTGTGAAGCTATGTGCATTCCTCAATGCAATCTCTCAGAAGGTGATCGATCCAAAAATCATACCAAGGCTAAGGAATGATGTGGCGCAATGTCTTGTCAGTTTCGAGCTGGTTTTCCCACCATCCTTCTTCAATATCATGACGCACGTCCTAGTTCATCTAGTCGACGAGATTGTCATTACGGGCCCAGATTTCTACACAATATGTTCCCCTTTGAGAGGTTCATGGGAGTCCTAAAGAAATATGTCCGTAACCGCGCTAGGCCAGAAGTAAGCATCTCCATGGGCCATCAAACAGAATATGTCATTGGGTTTTGTGTTGACTTCATTCCTAGCTTTAAAAAGATAGGTCTCCCTATATCGCGGTATGAGGGGAGAATGACTGGAAAAGGCACGCTTGGAGGGGACTCAATAATATGCAGGGACGGGCATTCTTGGTCTCAAGCACACTACACAGTTCTACAGAACTCTACCTTGGTGACCCCGTATGTCGATGAACACAAGAACAGTCAAGGCCCAAACACCCGGAGCAAAGGTGACGATCGGATTACATGTGAACACAGCAGGACTTTCAGCAGTTGGTTGGAAACTCGTCACAGAGGTGACAACACTGTTTGTGATGAGCTGCACTCGTTGTCCAGGGGACCATCTTCGACTGTATTGACTTACAAAGGATACGAGATAAATGGGAATACATTTTACACGATCGCCCAAAATGGAAGCGGTGTCCGCTTTGATGCAGCAACCAAGAGGGGAAATGACACATATTATGGTTATATAGTGGACATATGGGAACTTGACTACGTACATGATTTTAAGGTCCCTTTGTTTAAGTGCAAATGGGTCAATCAATCTGTCAGAGGCGAATGCAGTGTAGACCCACAAAGACGGAATGACAACAAAGTGGATCTGAACAATCTTTGGTACATCGACGAACCATTCGTCCTAGCCAATGATGTGGCGCAGGTTATCTATGTGAAGGACATGTCTACCAAAGCGAGAAAAAAAAGATAAGGAAGCGAATACATCAGACGATGAGCCAAAGCACCACATAGTTTTTTCTGGAAAAAGGGACATCATGGGAGTGAAGGGCAAGACAGACATGTCTGAAGATTATGAAAAGTTTCATGAAATTCCTCCCTTCAAAGTCAAGGCTGACTCAAGCATCCTGATAAACGATGAAGATTATCCATGGTTACGGCGCAATAAGCAAAGGACACAAGCGAAGACAAAGTGAAGACTTTCTCTCCACAACTATTATGATGATACCATGTCAACTTTCATAGTTCATTTGAAATACCTGCTGTACAAGCACGTACTAGTTGGTCCTATTTGAAATGCCTGTTGTACCAACCGGGACTAAAGGGGGTATTGGTCCTGGTTGGTGGCACGGACCGGGACCAATGCTCCGCCTATATAATCAACACTTGTGAAAATTTTCGTTCAGTTCTTCGATCCTGCCTTGTGCCAGCCACCAGTTGCCCGTCGCCGCCGTCGCCCTGCCTCCGGCAGCTGTCCCACGCCAACGCCTTGTCGCCGCCTTGTATCACCCTGCTGACGCCGCCTGACCCTGCCTCCTCTCTCATCGCCCGTCGCCGCCCCTACCCCACCGTCGCCGTCCCCGTCCCGTGCCCTGCCTCCTCGTTGCCGCCCCCTGCAGTGAGCTCATCCTTCTCGCCGCCGCCCCCTGCCTTCTAGCTAATTAAGTTTAGATGTATAGTTGTATTAATTTAGATGTGTAGTTGTATTAATTTAGATGTGTAGTTGTATTAATTTAGATGTTTAGTTGTTGTAATTTGTTCATAAAAGAATATGCAAAAGTTATAATTTTTTGCAGTTTTTTGATGATATTATTATTGAATATGCAAATTTTTGTATGTTCATATGCAAAGAATATGTCATTTTTTTAATAGAATTTTTATGAATTTTTTCTGTTGTAATTTTGTTCATAGAATTTTTATTTTGTTCATAGAATTTTTATGATTTTTTTCTGTTGTAATTTTGTTCATAGAATTTTATGATTTTTTTGTTAATAGAATTTTCTTTGTTAATTTATGTATATGTTCATATTGTGTATGTATAGGAAAATTGTGTATGATCAAAGTCATTTATGTATATGTTCATATTTAGAAGAAAAGCAGGAGAGGAAAAAGGAAAATAAGAAGAGGAAGAAGGAGAATAAGAAGACGAAGAAGAAGAGGAGAGGAAGAAGAGGAGAAATAAATAAGAAGATGAAAAAGAAGAAAAAAAAGAAGAATAAGAAGGAATATAGGAGAAGAAGAAGAAATAGAATAATATATTATTCTATTTTTTCTTCTTCTCCTCTATTCCTTTCTTCTTCTCCTCTTTTTTTTCTTCTTTTTTTCTTCGATCTCCTCCTCTATTCCTTTCTTCTTCTCCTCTTGTTTTTCTTATTCTTCCTCGTCTTACTTTTTATCGGGTATGTCGTTGTCGATATACCCCCCTCCCCGATTTAATATAATTAGTTTGAAAAATAATATAACTAGTTAAACTAGTTTATTTTTAGTAAGTACTACTTTATTGTATTTTTAGTAAGTGCTTAGTATAGTTTAACTAGTTGATTTAATAAAACTACTTTATTTTACTATAGAAGTAGTTTATTTTTAGTAAGTACTACTTTATTTTATTTATAGTAAGTGCTTAGTAGTTGAACTAGTTGATTTAATAAAACTACTTTATTTTACTATAGAAGTAGTTTATTTTTAGCCAAGAAAATTAATAGAACTAGTTTATTTCTTTAGTTCAAGCAATTATTCCCGCATCGACGTCGACGATGCCTATCCCGCATGCTCGTAAATGCCGACTCCTGGGAGGAGGCCGGCTTGATCAGAGGGGCCATGTCCGGGACTGGGCTCCGCCGGGCTGGTATTGGGAGGTGCTACCTTCCGGGGGGCGTAGGTTGGTGAGGAGCCAGCCCGTCGTTGACCCGATCCTTGTTTGGTGGCGGTCGCATGGGCCAGTGACGGTGACGATGCTTCCGGATACCGCGGAGGTGGTACGTCACCGTGTCAGCGAGGAGGACGAGCACGTCCGTCGCTACATGGTTGCGTTGGATGGCAGGTTCGACAATACCTGGCAGGTTCTTCAGGGATCTCACTGGAGTGATCCTGTGATGGTTCCTTCTCTTTGGGTGTCCACCGCCCGCGCCGATACCCGTCGGGTGCTACGATTCAGGCTATATTAGTGATGCTATATGTATGATAGTATTCGAGGTGTATTACTGATAATATTCGATGATGTATGGACGCAAGAGATGATGTAGTTTTTCTTATAAGTGAATGCATGCTAATTTGAATACTACTTTATTTTACGATTTGGTTTTGCTTATTGAATGCTCAAATTGGAAAACTATCCTACTTTGAATGCTAAAATTGGAGAGCGCTATGCAAGGCGTATGCATTTGATTAGTTGATAGCTTATAGGGTTTTTGTTTTTCCAGAAATCTAGGAGCCCCCTCCATCATCCCCGCCGTCATCCCCGTCACCGACCCCCCTCCGACCTCAAGGTGAGACCAGCCAAATCTCCATGTCAATATGAGTCCTATAAGATATTTTGAAATGTTTTTTCTCATATTTTCAACCATTGAAATGTAATGTCCATCAAGTTTGAATGCTCATATGATGTAGATAAAAACATGTATATTTCCGTTCCGGCAAATTTCAGGCGCTCGATATGTCCTTTTTTAGAAAGATAATTAAACGATATTTCGGGTTGACTTTAGGTCTGTCGAGTCTCCACCATATATGAGAGGACGAAGAATCCAGACTGTTGTCGTGGGGGTAGCTTCTCCTTCCTTCCCGTGTGCTAGACAATTTGGTGTAATGCACTCGGGAACGAAAGGAGGAGCTACCATCACCGATGGTCGCAAATGTCAGAGAGGAATCAGTGAGGGAGAGTCTCCACCATATATATATGAGAGGACGAAGAATCCCGACTGTTTTTGTGGGGGTAGCTTCTCCTTCATTCCCGTGTGCTAGACAACTTGGTGTAATGCACTCAGGAATGAAAGGAGGAGCTACCATCACCGACGGTCGAATATGTACACCATGTGAGCTGAGAGTTTTCAAGAAAAGACTCGACAGACCGATAGTCAACCCGTGATGAATAATAATGATCTAATTTAGGTTTTTTAGTACATATATTTAATTGTACAAGTTTAATATTTGAATTATGAACATAGGAAATGTCATACTCGGACGACGAAAAGTCGCCTGGGAGTGCGATCGGTGCCACGCGACCGAGGTCTGTATGAGCCTCACCTGGACGAAGATCGGCGCTTCAGCATTAAGCTGGAGGATACCTTCGATGTTGAAACAGTATGCAATGACGACAAGTGTTATTTTTTCGTAATTAAGCACGACTTCAAATATTTCAACGTGTACTTTTCATCTTTTACAATTCGACTAGCTTATCCCATGTCATGCAAGACGCTATGTCTTGGAGAGAATGGGTTTTGAAGACCATGAAAGTTCCGAAACAAAGAAAATTCACCTAAAGACCCATCATGGTGTGGATTTGGAAGTAAAGCCGTACAATTCTGAGAGCGTAACCCTTTTTGGTTGCAAAAAATGGAAAGCACTTTGCAAGATGTATGGTTTTGATGAGGGTATGCTTGTCACCATGCACTACTAGGAAAACGCTTATAGATAGAAGTTGATGCAAAAGCTGAGAAAGAAGTTCAGTCAAGTGACTATCGACGAGAAGGTGGCACGGGCAATGGAGAAAGCAAAAGATGAGACCAAAGCTGAGATAATCGCTTCCTGTAGATCTGATATGGTGGCTGCCTTTACAAGCTTGATTCCAACAGTGGTCACATGGGTGCAACAAAATCCAAATGCGCAACCAAGTGATTTTCCCATGCCGAGCTTCACTGGGAGCAACTCAATGAACACCACACCCATACCCGTACCTAGTATGGCAACCGCACCCGCACCTCCTCCAGCACCTCCTCCTCCACCCAGCTCTCATAGCAGCCCTAGCTCCGTCTCTGGCTTGAATGTCGGGCCGTCGACATTGGCTGAGCTCGACGCCCTCACGGTAAATACGCGTCGTTTCACCTTCATCAACTCAACTAATTAATTAATCTTCAGTTGCCGTTCTTTTTGGATCTCTGACGCCGCACGTATATGTCTTTGTAGGCCGACTCCACTCCGTGCACCCTCCTTTACAACATGAAGGGCGGGTTGGTGGATGTGGGGAAGGGTACTATAGTGAAGCCTAAGGATCGATTGTTTCACCGCCGGAAGATGCCTGATAACGCCTTAAGGGTCTCCGTGGCGAGTGTGAAAACGGGCTACGAGGGTCTCCCTCGTCCGATACAAACCGATGGAGAGGATGATGAGACCCCCACCCAGCTTGACCAATGCAAAAATTGGTCGATCCTGTGGCCGAAAAATCTTCTTCGTGTCGAGGTGGCCGGGAGCACACCAACGGGACCTCATGGAGGTATGACCACAACACCACCTACACAAGTACAACCATCGTCTGTGCTGCTTGCTAAGATCGAGAGACATGAGGAAGGAGGGCCAACCGTTCCCCCGACAGATGATGCCATCTGCCCCATGGAAGAGGATAGGGATCATGACATGGAGGAGGCCGACGATGACCCTAACCAGTATTTCAATACTGCCTTTGACAACGAAGTAACAATGAGTCAACCATATGAATATGAGATGCATGTACCAGAGCCGAAACGTCCTCGGGAGTGCAAGAAGTCTTTCTTCATGCAATCCTCGCAGGACACGCCTCCAGATGCTGGCTCCACCCAAGCTCAACTAATTAGCCAGAGTCATCCAAAGCTGAGCCCGACAACACTAGGGGTGGTGCTCAGGGAGGGTCTGACAGACCCACCAGCACCTGAGCCCACCAAGAAGAAGCAGAGGACGAGACCGGCGGCGAGAAAATTCAATAAAGCTGGCAGTGTTGGTTCTAGCAGCCAGCCGCCTTCGACCAAGGTTGACCATGTACCGATGAAACATGCGCCATTAATCCATGTCGCGGGAGAGCCAATGGTACCGGCGAATGCACTAGTTGCCATAGAAGGGGATCTTAGGAGACTCCATGACCATGTGCTTTCGACAGAGAGAAGCCTCCTCGCCTCGGATGATCCAGGATACACACTTTATACAGTTCATGTGCCGAAAGGGCTTGCAAGATGTATGTCCACACATGCCCCGCGGACCTCTTCTTCCTGAGGTTTGATTACATCTTCCAGATGTTTCAAATGAGGACACCGATTTTACGCTCGTCTCAGAGCAATGCGCTGCACATGAACTACATCGTCAGGAGAGAGCAAGTCACCGGTCTTGCGGTCGCGGTCCCATACTACATATATGAGAGCTTCTTGTCAATCAACGACGCCAACCGTCAATATGCGAGTCAGTACATCGAAGAATTCTTGGTCAGCAATAAGGACAAAGAAACGATTCTCCTACCTTATCATCCCAGGTAAGTCATCCGCGGATAGCACTATAACACATACATCCTTTCGTGCATTTCAATAGTTACTTTGCACGCATGGAGGCTAAACTTAATCATGTCTTTTGCGCAGCGGCGGGTGTCATGCCGTTATCATTGTTCTTTACCCGCGTTACTTCCGCGCTCTATATTTGGACCCGTCGAAGAACATACAGAAGAAAGATTACACACAAATAAAGTATGTTCGATGAGCTATGCTTTGGGCTTCAGCATGCAGGGTGGCTACATCCAAAGACAAAAAATAAATAAGGCTGGGCTTTGTTTCAGCCACAAGACCGAAGTTCTGCTGCATCCAACAACCGCAAGAAGTAAGAATGATGGATTCTCGTCATCCATCTAATGATGGAGTATGAAGGGATGTGCAATCACTTTGCATGAAATCTTCATCCGATACCCATATCCAGAGATGGGCCGAAGCCTTTGGAGCCGTGCCGGATAATCGACTTCGAAATGATTTTTACCAGATCCAACAGGAAATTGCGTCCATCATCATCAAAGATGTCCTCGAAGAGAATGGAATGTTCTACAGCGGCCCAATATCGCGAGCTGATGTCCGAACCCGCATTGCCCTACAGCGTCAGGACATGACGCCTTTCACTAAGCTTGGGTGCACCCTTCCGGATATGGATAGATGGGAAGAGTGCACTGCTTAAAAATAATGTGTCTGTTAGTTACCTGTTACTTTCTGTACGAAGAAACTTCGAATCTCTTAGTACGACGAAACTATTAGATGTATGGAGCCGCGCTCTAGTTAATTACTTTCGGTACGATAAAATTTGTTAACTATGTTTACTATATATGTTGCTTCTATTTCATAACTGTTTTGTTGAATTCGCTTCATGGTATATATATGTGCATCTCTAACAGGTATATAGATCAACGATGGTCAGGAAGTGGTATGTATGGTGTATGTAGGGCATGTTCCGGTGTGTATGATCGGTGGCAGTGTCGGGCCCAAGTCTCTGGCTTCTCCGGTGGAAGCTTTAAAGGATTTGATAGCGGGCGAAGCGAAGCTAGTTACTTGGGATTCATAGCACAACAGGATTTAGAACCAGCCAGCTGCAAAACTACTACATAATACCGCTTTTAATCATCGTGATCGCTCTTATCGTGTATGTCTTAGTTTAGGTAGATGATGAAACATGTGTCTACGGTGACAATGTAAGAGACATGTCATCATTAACTTGTATCGCTATTTCGAGATGATGATGAGATCGACATCATTTGTGTTGAGACTATGTTGATATGATGAGACTATGTTGTACCAGTTCGATAATGATGATGAGACATTCCTTTTTCATATAGTTCCAGTGTATGTGTATGTTTTAACTGTATAAAACCTGTAAAAATACGAATACAGCAACATAAAAAAAGAAAATACTAGCAGTAGCATGGGCTATTGGAGTAGTAGCAGCGCTGCTTACCAGTAGCGTTTTTTTGAAGGGCCACGCTACTAGTATTAGCAGTAGCGATGGTCAGAGGCACGCTACTGCTAGATACAGATAGAAGTAGCAGTGGTTCAAACAAGCTCTACTGCTAAAAAATAGCTGTAGCGCTTTAGCAGTAGCGCGCCTGCCCGCGCTACTAATAGCCAAAAAACCAGCTTTACTGGTAAGGGTTTTCCTAGTATTGATGGATCTTGGTGATCCTGTGAGCTTCTCAAACATAGTTATTAGCTAATTTATATTGTTTATATCAAAATAGTTGACAACTTATTTCCATTGACAACTTATTTTCTTTCTTCAAAGAATGTGCCGAAGATGGTAGACAGAACCTACTACACCGAAGGCTTCGAATTAACTTATCAGGAGAAAAATCGTCTGATCGCATTTTGTACTGATCTTGAGAATTACAATATCTACAATCAAACTCCTCAACATTATGGTCAATACGTGCCACTAGTGTACGTGTTGAACTCCGGTAACTTCCATAGAGATGCCCTGGTAAGATTTTTTACTATTACGATGTCCGTGCATCTTTTGCATACTTCTAAAAGTAGTACTTCATTGCTAACTATGAAGTTATTACTATGTTTTTAACAGAGAATCCCGATGGCTTGTGTGCCTCATTTGATGTATCAGAATGGTAGCCTTGATGTTTTGAACATACAGCCAGGTCATCCTACGAATCTCAACTGTCCATACCAGATTTCTAAAAGAAGTGGAGACATGAAAATCAAAGAATGGAAAAAATGTATGGACAGTCGTAAGGAGGTTCTTGAAAGCAAAAGGAAGCGAAGCGCAAGAATTGGAGACAGGATGATCTCCATTCTCCATAATGGAGAGTCAGGGTCTATATTGTTTTATGCTATTTTACCTTAAAGAGGGTATTTAGGTCCTACCTAATGCTGATGATCATGTGCTAAGAACAATTAAGTTGGGTTGGTTCATTGACTATGAGGATGATGATCGTATAACTTTTTATTAATAACGAGTAGAAAGTTGTATGATGATGATTAGTAGGGCTTATTATTATGATGATGCATGATGCGAACATGAAGAGTTATTATCTATCAGTGGGTGAAATGAAGGATTGAAGTGAAGGCAACATGCATGTGGTGCATGTCGAAAGTAGTACTAATCCAAACTTGATCAAGTTAGGATTAGTATTACTTTCGACATGCAACATATGTTGCCTTCACTTTAATCTAAGCCATGTGGGGGCATAGCAGTAGCGTTGGTAAACCAAGCACGGAGATAAGAGAGGACACTTCTCTCTATTAGCTAGCTAACACACCCTAAATTACCCCCTAAACCACCCCCTTTCAAAAAAATGCAAAAACCTCAACTCCTGCCAGCTGCGGACGCGTGGATGCCTATTATCGGTTGGTGCCGCAAGGGACCAAACCCACTACTGGGCTCGCCGCACCGGCCACGTGGAGGCACATCTGTCCCGGTTCATGTAAGAACTGGGACTAAAGGCCTAGGGCTTTTGTAACGACCCTTTAGTTTCGGTTCAGAAACCGGGACAGATGGGCCTTACGAACCGGGACAAATGGCCCTTTTTCTACTAAAAGCTTAGGATTTTGTTCGTCGCAGGTTCTGGAACTTATTATCAGGCGCTCGTACAAATTTACAAAAGTTGAAACTTAACAAAATTAAAAATCCCTCATCACAAGAAACACGGATATGGAGACGAAACTTAATTTGAACTTTTGTTTCAAAAGATATGAAAGATTATAATTGGAAAGCCAAAATAAAGAGGGTGTTGCATGTCCTCGTCCCTGCGTGCTACAAATCCTCCCCCCTCATCCACTTAACATTAACGACGATTATACTGTCCGCAAAGATGCCTCCACTCCACTGACTTCCCTTGCATGCCGTTCCGCCACCCTGACGCATGCCCAATAGACACCGCATCCTCTTCGATGTAGACTCACGGAGGTTGCGAGCTACCGGGTAGTTGTGGTCGGCCCCTAGCCACCCAAGTATGTGTTGCCCAATCATTCTCACCGACTCTTTGCCATTGAAACAGAACATGTGCACGTTAGGAAAAGCTGGTTGTTGCCTCTAGAAAAGTCTTTTCTCACATGTAGTTCATTATGCAATAATAATTTATTTTCTTGAGACATGTTCTAGTGGCGACTCAGTATTTATCTTAGACATGTTTCTGTGTCTTTAACTCTTGATAATTGTATCTTATATTTAAATGCGCTATGTACATTTTTGTTCATCGAGTTTCTATGCGCACTTTATCAACAGAACAAAGAATGTTTAGATAAAAAAAGTATCCCCCGCAACCAACAAGATTAAGTGTATATATTATAAATTATGTGTGAAATAAAGCAATTCCATATCACTGACCTACACAATAAGTAGTGTCGACTCATGTCTGCTCTCCCGCAAAAAAAAGGACTCATGTCTGCTCTCACAGTACATGGCATACACTATTTTTTCGACCACTTTCCCACCCATATTAGCATCCACTCACCTATATAAACCCTTCACTTCTTTGCTGGTGAATTTCATATTCCACACTACACGCTTACACCCTTGCATGAATACAGTAGGTTTTCTTGCACATCACAAAAATTAGAAAATTAGTTAGAAGAGTGTCAATGTTATATATTCATTTAATGCTTAAAAATAGCGGTTCCCGGTCAAAAACATGTCCGAGAGCTCTGAGAATGAAATGCATTGGGATAAATAATATGTTGGAGGGCAAGAAAGTGGGCCAAAGAAATGACCAGTCGTCCAAAATCCCTCCCCTTATTCCATGATATTACGATGTGTTTGGATTGTCGATAGACCCATTGCTTGGCTTCAAGACAGTGCTCGTAGTTGCGTTGATGACACACGTACAACAGCACACAAACTAGCGTCATGCTGTGGACTTTTTTAAATATGCGTTTTTTAAAAGTTCATTTAATTTTTTTAAATTGATGTACCTTTTCATATTCGAGTACATTTTTTTGAAAGAGTTCATGAATTTGAAAATTTTATGTGAACTTGAAAAAAGTACGCGGATATGGACTTCTTTTACGCAAAAATATGTGGATTTCCAAAATTATTTCAACTTGAAACAAGCACGTGAATTTCAAACAAAGTTCATGGATTATGAAAGGGACACAGATTTGGAAAAAAGTTGCGGACTTTGAAAAGCATGTGGATTTGAAATAAGTATGCGAATTTCAAAAACAGTTCATGGCTTTGAAAAATACTTGGATTTGATAAAATTACACAAACTTGGGAAAAATATGGGGATTTAGAAAAAGTACGGTAACTGTTAAAAAATCATGGATTTGAAAAAAGTACGCGAATTTCTGAATAGTTCGCTGATTTGAAAAAATTATGTTTATTTTTTAAAAAAGTAAGCGAATTTCAGAATAGTTCGCTGATTTGAAAAAAAGTATGTTTATTTTTTTTAAATATGTGACCCTGAAAAACCTACGCAGAGTTGAAAAGTGTATTTGGATTTCAAAAGTTCACGGATATAAATTTCTTTTTACAGGAATATGAGTGAGCACCGGTCAAAACAGGGGTGAGTCAACACCAAAACCGGTCAAAACCGAGTCTAGGGACGAACCTTGTCCGGTTTCGGTAGTTGGGGGTGCAAGTTGTCCGGTTTTGAAGTTGAAGGACCCAATCTAGACTTCACCAAGAGTTGAGTGACGAAAAGTATACTTTTCTCTATTTGCGGCATTTTTTCTAGGCTTAGAGAAATTGATAGGTCTGCTGACTGCGAATTCAATCCATTTCTGTTTCTGATACCTTGTTAACTGGCATCTTGTAAACAAAAAAATCATTCTTTATCCGTGTCATAGATAAACAGCTTCATTTTTAAATAAAAATCGTTTTCAATTCTCGTGGCAGATTACGCAAGCCAACTAGCAGCAGCAGAGGCCAACGAGCTCAGCCGCTAGGGGAGAGAGGCAGCTGAGGTGCCACGTCTACCAAAGCCGCTGCCTCACTCATGTGCTGCACTCCAGCTCCCTCTTTCGGACCCAAACTCGTGACATTACCGCGCGCGCCACCGGCGACGAGACCGCCGGCTAGATGGCTTCCTTGACAAAATACCAGAGTACAATAATGTGGCACGTCAAGAAAATAAAATTGTGCGGTGCAAAAAAAAGTACCAGAGTACAATAATGTGGCACGCCAAGAAAATTAAAACATAGCTGCATTTATATTAGTTTTAAGTTTCCCCTAAAACTGCCAGCAAGATGATTTTATTTAATAATTTCATCAGAAGATAACCTAGTTGCTAAGGTTCCGTATCAATGTAGGTTATGATCCTCCACTGGATTGGGGACAGGTAATTTGCACGTTTGCCTCTCAATATGTTCAGAATTAAAATCAACATACTTTAAAAAAGGAACTTGGAACAACATGCTTATAAATTGAATTAATCTTTATGGTGTTTGGCGACAATTTTCCCTTCACACAAGCATCATAAATCGAACAATTGAAAGAAATTACAAATAAATTGGCATCGTAGATCACTCCCTCAAAATAAGTACAATTGGCTGTACAATTCGATACATATAAGATGAGAGCTGAGAGAAATTAATTGAGAATACTTAATAGTGCTAACCTTGAGAATTAACCGCTAGAGCAGTTTCCAGGATTCGCCGTGCGCTGTTGTCGCCTAATTCGGTCGAACTTCGCGAGCAGGGAGGGCATAAGCTAGCAGCCGCCGGCTGCGCTGATCGCTCAGATCGCACGTTAATCACGCCAGAAGCTTTTTTAGGTTTTTTTTAGAAACAGGAGCTTTTTTAGGTAACCGCAAGGACTAGTACTAAGAGCAGGAGAGGCTATGACCATGACTGAGCTTTCTTAGGCCTTGTGCAATGCAAGGTGTTTAGGAAAGATGCTTGGAGAAATAAATCAGGCTTTTTTTAAGCACAAGTGCTTATGTGTACAGGCACACGTTTAATTAGACATCTCTCCTGTAGAAATAGACACTAGTGCTTCACGAAAAACCGGTTTATTTTTCTAAGCACCTCCCTAAACACCTACAATTGTACAAGGCCTTATGGGCCTTTTCTTTTGAGATTTTATACTCTCTGTTTCAGTTGGGGGGCTAGCACGTGTATTCACCAAATCTAATTGCTAAGTACTCCTACCTATCACATAGTTTGTCGATCGTTGGGGGGGGGGGAGGGAAAATTCCTACGCTCACGCAATATCTATCTACGAGATGCATAACAAGGAGAGGGGGAGAGTGTGTACATGTACCCTCGTAAACCGAAAGCGTTAGGTAACGCGGTTGATGTAGTCGAACGTCTTCACGACCCAACTGATCCAAGTACCGAACATACGGCATCTCCGAGTTCAGCACACGTTCAACTCGATGACGTCCCTCGAACTCTTGATCCAGCAGAGGGTCGAGGGAGAGTTCCGTCAGCACGACGGCGTGGTGACGGTGATGGTGATGTGATCCGTGCAGGGCTTCGCCGAAGCACTACGACGCTATGACCGGAGGAGTAAACTGTGGAGGGGGGCACCGCACACGGCTAAGAGAACAATTGATGTGCCTTTAGGGTGCCCCCCGCCCCCATATATAAAGGAGAGGGGGGGAGGTGGCCGGCTAGGAGGAGGCGCCCCAAGGGGGGGAGTCCTACTAGGACTCCACTCCGAGTCGGAGTCGCCTCCCTTCCTTCCAACGGGAGGGGGAAAGGGAAAGAGGGAGAGGAGAAGGAAACCGGGCGCCCCACCCTTGTCCAATTCGGATTGGGCAGGGTCGAGGGAGAGTTCTGTTGGAAATATGCCCTAGAGGCAATAATAAAAGTATTATTATTATATTTCCTTGTTCATGATAATTGTCTTTTATTCATGCTATAATTGTATTATCCGGAAATCGTAATACACGTGTGAATACATAGACCACAATATGTCCTTAGCGAGCCTCTAGTTGACTAGCTCGTTGATCAACAGATAGTCATGGTTTCCTGACTATGGACATTGGATGTCGTTGATAACGGGATCACATCATTAGGAGAATGATGTGATGGACAAGACCCAATCCTAAGAATAGCAGAAGATTGTGTAGTTCGTTTTGCTAGAGGTTTTCCAATGTCAAGTATCTCTTCCTTAGACCATGAAATCGTGTAACTCCCGGATACCGTAGGAGTGCTTTGGGTGTACCAAACGTCACAACGTAACTGGGTGACTACAAAGGTGCACTACAGGTATCTCCGAAAGTGTCATTGGGTTGACACGGATAGAGACTGATTTGTCACTCCGTATGACGGAGAGGTATCACTAGGCCCACTCGGTAGTGCATCATCATAATGAGCTCAAAGTGACCAAGTGTTTGGTCACGGATCATGCATTACGGTGCTGAGTAAAGTGACTTGCCGCAATGAGATTGAACGAGGTATTGGGATACCGACGATCGAATCTCGGGCAAGTAACATACCGTCTACAAAGGGAATAGTATACGGGGTTGATTGAATCCTCGACATCGTGGTTCATCCGATGATATCATCGAGGAGCATGTGGGAGCCAACATGGGTATCCAGATCCCGCTGCTGGTTATTGACCGGAGAGCCGTCTCGGTCATGTCTGCATGTCTCCCGAACCCGTAGGGTCTACACACTTAAGGTTCGGTGACGCTAGGGTTATTAGGAAGACTTGTATGTGATTACCGAATGTTGTTAGGAGTCCCGGATGAGATCCCGGATGTCACGAGGAGTTCCGGAATGGTCCGGAGGTGAAGATCTATATATGGGAAGTTGTCATACGGACACCGGAAAGTTTCGAGGGCATATCGGTATTGTACTGGGCCACTGAGGGGTTCCGGGTCCACCGGAGGGGCCACCCTCTTGGAGTGCCTCATGGGCCGCAAGGGACAGGGAACCAGCCTGGAGGGCTGGGCGCCCCACTTTGGGCCCATGCGCCTAGGGGTTGGGGGGAAACCCTAGTGGGGCGCCTGCTTGGGGGCAAGCCCCCTCCTAGTCACGCCCCTCCTCTAGATCTCGTCTAGAGGGGCCGCCCCTTCCTCCTTCCCCTATAAATAGAGGCGAGGGAGGGCTGAACACCTGATCCAAGGCGCAGCCCTCCCTCCCCAACACCTCTCTCCTCCTCCGTTGAGTGCTTGGCGAAGCCACTGCCGAGTATCGCCTCTCCACCAACACCACGCGTCGTCTTTGCTGCTGGAGCCTTCTTCCTCAACCTCTCCTTCCCCCTTTCTGGATCAAGAAGGAGGAGACGTCATCCGCTCCGTACGTGTGTTGAACGCGGAGGTGCTGTCCGTTCAGCACTTGGTCATCGGTGATTTGGATCACGGCGAGTACGACTCCATCATCCCTGTTCCATTGAACGCTTCCGCACGCGATCTACAAGTGGTATGTAGATGCAATCACTCTCCCATGAGTCGTTGCTTAGATGAACTCATAGATGGATCTTGGTGAAACCGTAGGAAAAATTTTAATTTTCTGCAACGTTCCCCAACAAGTTCCGTCAGCACGATGGCGTGGTGACGGTGATGATGGTGATGTGATCCAGGGGCTTCGCCGAAGCACTACGGCGCTATGACCGGAGGAGTAAACCGTGGAGGGGGGCACCGCACACGGCTAAGAGAACAATTGATGTGCCTTTAGGGTGCCCCTCGCCCCCGTATATAAAGGATAGGGGGGGAGGTGGCCGGCCAGGAGGAGGCGCGCCAAGGGGGGGAGTCCTACTAGGACTCCACTCCTAGTAGGATTCGCCCCCTCCCCCTTCCTTCCAACGGAGAGGGGGAAAGGGGAAAGAGGGGAGAGGGAGAGGAAACCGGGGGGGGGGGGGGCACCACTAGTAGAAAAGGGGGCAATGGTCCAGGCCCGGCCAGCCCCTTAGTCCCGGTTCAATCCAGAACCGGGACCAATGGGGCATTGGACCCGTTCAGTGAGCCCCGGGGCCGGCCGGGCCACGTGGGCCATTGGTCCCGGTCGTCTGGACCTTGTGGTCCCGATTGGAGGGACGAACCGGGACCAATGGGCCTCGCTCCTGGCCCACCACCATTGGTCCCGGTTGGTGGGACGAACCGGGACCAAAGGCTGCCCTTTAGTCCTGGTTCAAGTCACCAACCGGGACAAATTAGTTGCCTATATATACCCCTCGCCATGAAAGCGTAGCACTCCAGTGCTCGTTTTTTTAAATGGCTTGGCGAGGGAGAGCTTTAATGGTGCTCTAGCTCACCTCCTATGCACACGAGGTGTTCGATGGAATGCCCGAGCCACACTACTTAAGCTTTCTCCTCTCCAAGCTCGACCTCCAAGCTCCATTTTCCTTAATATTTGTCTAGGTTTAGCGGTCCGTCACGTCCCGTCCCCGTCTTCACCGCCGTCGATCGCCCGCGCCGATCTCGTTGCCGGCACCACTGTGGTGAGCCTCTTGTTCTTATCTTCTTTCTGAAAGGAAAAAAATTCTTACTTGTATGTTTATATAGATACTTGTATAATTTTCTTACTTTTATTATTGCATCTTATATAGTGCGATGGTTTTGGTATCCGCCCGTCGGCCCCTCGTCCGCTCTATGACTCGGATGTGGTATATATTATCTTTTCATAACTATTGGTTCATTTATTGTTTATGACAATTATGCCGACCAACGTGACATAGATTTTATTTATCTAGGAGTTTGTTGAACCGGAAATTCCAACCGACCCTATTGTCGAGAGGTTAAATTTAGTTGAAGAAGAAAACAATTTTTTGAAGGAAAAAATTAGAAAAATTGAGGAGCAGAAGATGATATTGGAGTTGCATGTTGCGGATGTCGTCGATGATCACAAGATCAAGATGGATGCAATGCGCTTGAAGATTAGAAAGATCAGAAAATATGCCATTCATACCGAGGCTTGGTATCATTATGCCATTGGATCAGTTGTTACATTGGTTGCGATTATGATCGCATTTATTTTCGCATTGAAATGTTTTACATAGTTTCAAAGTATGGTTTAATTAATTTAGATGCTCTGCAGAGCTTTATGTTGTTAGATGAGAACTATGTATGTACTTTGGTTTTAATGTGATGATGAACTTCTATTAATTTGGTCACTTAATTATCTATTCATGATGTTCATAATGATTTTTGACACACTTAATTATATATAATGCACGCAGATGAACCGCAATGGATGTACGGTTCAAGACACACCTCCGAGTACATTAAGGGCGTGCATGATTTTCTCAAGTGGCTGAGGCAAACAAGCGTAATGGTTTTATGTGTTGTCCATGCCCTATATGTGGGAATACTGAAGTCTTACTCGACCGAAAATCCTCCACACCCACCTGCTTTACAAGGGTTTCATGCCACACTATAATGTTTGGACGAGGCACGGAGAAATATGGGTTATGATGGAAGACGGCGAAGAAGAAGAGTACGATGACAACTATGTGCCCCCTGAGTACGGTGATGCTACTGAACATCAAGAGGAACCAGACGATGTGCACGATGATGCTGCAACGGGCAAAGCTGCTGAAGATCAAGAGGAACCAGACGATGTGCCCGATGATGATGATCTCCGCCGGGTCATTGTCGATGCAAGGACGCAATGCGAAAGTCAAAAGGAGAAGCTGAAGTTCGATCGCATGTTAGAGGACCACAAAAAGGGTTGTACCCCAATTGCGAAGATGGCAACACAAAGCTCGGTACCGTACTGGAATTGCTGCAAAGTGGAAGGCAGAGAATGTCAGTGCTCGACAAAGGATTTGACAAGCTACTGAAAATATTGAAGAAGAAGCTTCCAAAGGATAACGAATTGCCCGCCAAAGACATACGCAGCAAAGAAGGTCGTATGCCCTCTAGGATTGGAGGTGCAAAAGATACATGCATGCCCTAATGACTGCATCCACTACTGCGGTGCGTACAAGGATCTGAACGCATGCCCGGTATGTGGTGCATTACGGTATAAGATCAGACGAGATGACCCTGGTGATGTTGATGGCGAGCCCCCCAGGAAGAGGGTTCCTGCGAAGGTGATGTGGTATGCTCCTATAATACCACGGTTGAAATGTCTGCTCGTAAACGGAGAGCATGCCAAGTTGATGCTATGGCACAGTGAGGACCGTAAGAAAGACGGGAAGTTGAGAGCACCCGCTGACGGGTCGTAGTGGAGAAAAATCGAGAGAAAGTACTGGGATGAGTTTGCAAGTGAGCCAAGGAACATATAGTTTGGTTTAAGCGCGGATGGCATTAATCCTTTCGGGGAGCAGAGCAGCAACCAAAGCACCTGGCCCGTGACTCTATGTATGTATAACCTTCCTCCTTGGATGTGCATGAAGCGGAAGTTCATTATGATGCCAGTTCTCATCCAAGGCCCTAAGCAACCCGGCAACGACATTGATGTGTACCTAAGGCCATTAGTTGAAGAACTTTTACAGCTGTGGAATGGAAAGGTGTACGTACGTGGGATGAGCACAAACAGGAGGAATTTAACCTAAAGGTGTTGCTGTTGTTCGTGACCATCAACGATTGGCCCCCTCTCAAGAACCTTTCGTGACAGACAAACAAGGGATACCACGCATGCACGCACTCTTTACTTGACACCGATAGTATATGCCTCGGCAAGCTGCAGGAAGAATGTGTACACTGGCCTATCGCCGATTTCTTCCGACCAACCATCACCGCCGAAAGAAAGAAAGGCGAGGCAGATCACCGGAAGAAGCCCGCCATGCGCATCCGGTGATCACGCATTTGCTATGGTCAATGATTTACACGTAATCTTTGGAAAGGGTCCCGCGGACTAGCTGTTCCGAATGACGCTGAGAATCACGCACCCATGTGGAAGAAGAAATCTATATTTTGGGACCTACCCTACTGGAAAGACCTAGAGGTCTGCTCTTCGATCGACGTGATGCACGTGACAAAGAACCTTTGCATTTACCTGCTAGGCTTCTTGGGCGTGTATGGGAAGAAAAAAGATACACCTGAGGCACGGGAGGACCTGCAACGCTTGCGTGAAAAAGAGGGCATGCCTCCGAAGCAGTATGAAGGTCCTGCCAGCTACACTCTTACGAAAGAAGAGAAAGAAATCTTCTTTGAATGCCTGCTCAAGATGAAGGTCCTGACTGGCCTCTCGTCAATATAAAGGGAATAATAAATATGCCGGAGAACAAGTTCCGGAACCTAAAGTCTCATGACTGCCACGTGATTATGACGCGAATCGCTTCCGGTTGCATTGAGGGGGCTTCTACTGGAAAACGTCCGATTAGCCATTGTGAAGCTATGTGCATTCCTCAATGCAATCTCTCTGAAGGTGATCGATCCAGAAATCATACCAAGGCTAAGGAGTGATGTGGTGCAATGACTTGTCGGGCTTCGAGCTGGTGTTCCCACCATCCTTCTTCAATATCATGACGCTGGCGTCCTAGTTCATCTAGTTGATTTAGATTGTCATTCTGGGCCCAAGATTTCTACACAATATGTACCCTTTGAGAGGTTCATGGGAGTCCTAAAGAAATATGTCCGTAATCGCTTAGGCCGAAGGAAGCATCTCCATCGGCCATCAAATAGAGGATGTCATCGGGTTTTGTGTTGACTTCATTCCTGGCCTTAAGAAGATAGGTCTCCCTAAATCATGCGGTATGAGGGGAGACTGACTGGAAAAGGCACGCTTGGAAGGGACTCAATAATATGCAGGGATGGATATTCTTGGTCTCAAGCACACTACACAGTTCTACTGAACTCTACCTTGGTGACCCTGTATGTCGATGAACACAAGAACAGTCTGCGCTCCAAACACCGAGCAAAGGTGACGATCGGATTACATGTGAACACATCAGACTTTCAGCAGCTTGGTTGGAAGCACGTATCAGAGGTGACAACACTGTTTGTGATGAGCTGTACTTGTTATCCAGGGGACCATCTTTGACTGTATTGATTTGGAAAGGATACGAGATAAATGGGAATACATTTTACACGATTGACCAAGGTCAAAAGAGCACCAACCAAAACAGCGGTGTCCGCTTTGATGCAACAACCGAGAGGGGAAAGGACACATATTATGGTTACATAGTGGACATATGGGAACTTGACTATGGACATGATTTTAAGGTCCCTTTGTTTAAGTGCAAATGGGTCAATCTGTCAGGAGGCAGGGTACAGGTAGACCCACAGTACGGAATGACAACTGTGGATCTGAAAAATCTTGGGTACACTGACGACCGTTCGTCCTAGCCAATGATGTGGCACAGTTTATCTATGTGAAGGACATGTCTACCAGACCGAGAAATCGAAAACATAAGGAAGCGAATACATCATACGATGAGCCAAAGCGCCACATAGTTCTTTCAGGAAAAAGGGACATCGTGGGAGTGGAGGACAAGACAGACATGTCTGAAGATTATGAAAAGTTTCATGAAATTCCTCCCTTCAAAGTCAAGGCTGACCCCAGCATCCTGATAAACGATGAAGATTATCCATGGTTACGGCGCAATAATAAGCAAATGACACAAGCGAAGAAAAAGTGAAGACTTTCTCCCGCAACTATTATGATGATACCATGCCAACTTTGTAACTGATTTAGTATGATACCATGCCAACTTTCAACTTTTTCAGAGTTCATTTGAAATGCTTTAATGTCTTATGGTTCGCCCTCGTAATAATTAAAAATAGCAACAATAAGTTTTTTGTTGTAAGTAGAAACAAAATAAAATAAATAAAGCAAGAAAGAAAACAAAAAAAAACAAAAAGTATTTTCAAATTTGAAAACTAATGGCACTAACAGAAAGTTTATAATTTTCCTAAAACTAAAATCAAAAAGAATTGAAAAATAAAGCAAAAAACAAAAGAAAATAAATAATTCAGAAATCAAAACGAAAAAACAACAATAAGTATTTTGTTGTAAGTAGAAACAAAATAAAATAAATAAAGCAAGAAAGAAAACAAAAACAAAAAAAGTGTTTTCAAATTTGAAAAGTAATGGCACTATGTAAAGTTTATAATTTTCCTAAAACTAAAAGCAAAAGAATTAAAAAATAAAGCAAAAAACAAAAGAAAATAAATAATGCAGAAAACAAAACAAAAACTGAAAAAATAGCAACAATAAGTAAAGATAACAAAAAAACAAAAATGCTCTCTCATCTGGGCCCCACGGCCTGAATACGACATGAAACCCTTCTATGGGCCAGATTCAGGCCCAAGAGGCCTGTAGGCCCATCGAGCACAAAGAATAGCAAGTAGGCTCGAAGACTGCAGTGGGAGGAGTCGAGAGGGTGCGGCAAAGGCCTTATAAACCACTGCGCGCCCCTCTCAACTAGCGAGGTACGACTAAACTTTGGCCCCGACGCGGGCAGCATAGGGGGCTTTGGTCCCGGTTGGTGGCACCAACCGGGACTAATGGGGGGGCATTGGTACCGGTTCGTGGCACCAACCGGTACCAAAGGGTCCGCTTCCCGCCCTTTGGGCTGCCGAAAAGAGGGCCTTTGGTCCCTTGGTGTCACCAACCGACTAAAAATGCATTAGTCCCGTTGGTTTCACGAACCGGGACCAATGGCTTTGCTATATAAGCAAACACTTCGCAAAAATTCAGAATCTCATCGCCAGCTTCCCCGGACGACGCCGACCGTCCTCGACGCCGCCAGTTGCTCCACCTCGCTGTCGCCGCCGCCGCCGCCAAGGTCGTCACCTTCCCGAGCCAGCTGCCTCGTCGCCCGGCCTCCCGAGCCCGCCCGTCCGCCCGCCTGCCCGAGCCCTGCCCGTCGTCCCGCCCCTTGGCCACGCCTCGCCGCCCACTGTCCGCCATCGTCATCTAGCCGCCCATTGAGCCGCCACAAGACCGGCTCTGTTTTTTCATTTTATAGATATATATATAGATAATGTATATGTGTATGTATGTGGCTATGTGTATGTAGATGTTCAAAATGTATAAAAAAATTGTTCAGAGCATGTTTTTCTTCATATATGTATTTTTTGTTCATATGTGTATTAATGTTTTCATATATGCAAAAGATAGATTTTTAGAAAATTTAGGTTTTTTTTCTATTCATAGATTTTTTTGGTGATATTAACTATTGTACAATATGCAAATGTTTGTATATTCATATGAACAATGCATTAGGCAAAACCTTTGTTTTTTTTCGAAATTTTCTATTTGAACATTTTTTTTAAAACAAGAAATACTAAAAGAATGAGAGGAAAAAGGAAAATAAGAAGAGGAAGAAAGGAGAAGAAGAGGAGAGGAAGAAGAGGAGAAATAAATAAGAAGAGGAAATAAGAAGAAAAAGAAGAGGAGAAGAAGAAAGGAAGAGAGGAGAAGAAGAAATATAGAAATTTCTATTTTTCTTCTTCTCCTCTATTCCTTTCTTCTTCTCCTCTTTTTTTTTCTTCTTTTTTTTCTTCTTCATTACTCATCTTTTCTTCATTTTCCTTATTTTCCTTTCTCGATGGAGAAGAAGAAAAGAAGAGTAGAAGAAGAAGAAAGGAATAGAGGAGAAAGAAGAAACTTCAACACGAGGGGGCCCCACCGATACCCCCTCCCCGATAACATTATTTTCCCATGTATATGTATGTCGCGTCGTTGTCGATATAACCCCCTCGAGATAACTTCGACATGAGGGGCGGTCGATATATATACCCCCTCTCGACCGTGATAACTTATACAACGGCAGCACCCCCCTCGGCCCTCTCGCTCAACCAAAACTCTCGAGGACACCCAAACCCTAGAGAGAAAACAATGTTGATCTCCTAGCCCCGCCCGCCGCGCCCCTACCCGACAAATTAACTCTCTCGAGGCCACCCAAATTAACCCTTGAAGCGTTGTGTCGAGGCGACCCCAAACCCTAGAGAAGCAACGTCGAGGCCACTAACATGATTCCTTATTGTGATTAGCTAGCTAGTTCTACGTTTGCCACTAATATATATATATCCATCTGTACCATGTTTGAATAATAATTGACATGTTGTAAATATTTGCAGAAACTATGGAGGACTCCCGAGACGAAGAAACAGAAGCGATGTTGGGGCACATAATCGCACAAGGAAGTGATGTTGGGGCACACCGAAGGTCCCAAAGGACTGGGTGAAGAAGAGGGCTATGTTCATGATGGCTTCGACCCATTAATGCCGGTACAGGAAGAGGACTATGTTCATGATGGCTCCGGTGACACAATGGAGGTACAAGGAGACCGTGCTGACTGCTCCGGTGACCGAACCGAGTCCGGCCAGGTATATATATATATTAGTTAAGCCCGTGCTGACTAGTTAATTGAGGCATCCATTGTTTTGGTATATGTACACATATTAATTACTAAGGAAGGCATTTTCTGCTTAGTGCGGGGTTCTTGTTAGGGACAAGATCCCGATCAGCATCCATCAATGGTATAAGCCTAAGGAGGAAGACCCTGAGGTGTCTTATGTCAATGATATGCAGAAAGAAGATCTTTGGACTCAGCTGAAGCCAAATTTCACCCTACCGCCAGAGGAGGATCCGGAGAAGCCAGTTAAAGAGCAAGTAATCAAGTCTTGTGCTCTTAAGAAGATGGCAACCCTAATGAGGTGGTGGAGGAAAGAGTTGAACCAGTTTGTCGAGAAAGAAAAGACACCAGAATTCATCGGCAAATATGAAAAGATCAAAGATCACTGGGCCGCATTTGTGGCCCACAAGACATCGAAAAGAGTAAGAAGATGTCGGCGACAAACAAGCAAAATGCTGCGAAGAAGAAGCTTCACCGTCGCCGCAGGGGTCGTGGCTACCTCAAAGCCCGGCCTAAGTGGTCCAAGGCTGAGCATGATCTGCTTGAAAAAGGATCGAACCAGAGACAATGTAATCGGCGGACCGTTGTCGGACTTGGTTCTTCGGGCTGGCGGAACCTTGGACCTCGTAATGTGGAAGTGCCGATTGGACGGACGAAACAGCTGGAAATACCAGTCAAGAACCTTCGACACTATATCGATGCAAATAAGCAGCGAGGGACGCTCCTTCCAAATAGGGAGAAGGATGAGCTCACAATGGCCCTTGGGAATCCTCGAGCACCACGGACGGACACGAGGCACGCCAGCTCCATTCCGTGGAAGGTTGGTTTTCCGGATGCAGGGGTTACAAAACCCACGAGAGGAGGAAGAAACTAGAGCAGGACCAACCGCAGCGCTGCACAAAAGGGTAATGGGGCTAGAGGAACGAGAAGAGGAACGAGAAGCGATAGATCGCAGCAAACGACACGAAGCTTCCCCGAAGTTACCCCGCCATCTCGGCGGAGAAGCGATGTGGCTTCCATCGAAGCTGCTTCACCGGAGCATGTCTTCACGGCTCGCCAGCTATCCCGTGGATGGTATCACAGTAGTCTCAAAATTGCCACATTATGGCGCGATGGATGAATTTGAAGGTCAAGGCGGCTGTTGGCGAAGTTTATCCTAGTGGACCCGCACAACTTATCACTGCGAGCCGATTCCGTAAGGATATGCTAAGGTGATGGTGGATGAAATAACGGAGGGATTTGAGGACCTCTGCTTGACCACCCTACCGGTGAAGGGGAGACTAGGCTGGGTTCTCGCTGAAGACTCCATGCCTATGGCGGAAGGAGCTCATCAACCTTCCGAACTGGACGCCTCCGCCTCCTCCTCCTCCTCCGGCGAGTCAGTGCACTCCGCCTCCTCCACCGCCTCCTCCTCCGGCGAGTGACGATCAGGGCACGCGTGGCGGCACTCCGCCTCCTTCTCCGGCGCGTGGCGGCACTCCGCATCCTTCTCCGCCTGCGCCGGCGCGCCCGAGCAGCCAGCCTCCTCCTTCTCCGCCTCGTCAGCAAGGGCGGAAGAGACCCTTAGCTGCTCACGGCTGCTCCGGCGCGTCGTAGTCCTTCTCCTCCGCCTCATAAGCAAGCAAAGAAGACATCTGCTCCGTCTGCTCTGCTGCGGCGTCTAGCAAGTACAGCCAAAGGCGGGAGGAGATACAGATTCGGTCCTTCTCTGAAGACTCCAGAGAAGTTACCTTACGAGAGGTCCGAGGAGGAAAACGCGAAGATCGCGCTGACCGAAGTGGATGACTGGTTTGCAGGGTTCATAGGAAAGAGACATCCACCTCCGGAGGAGAAGGTAGATCCGGTGAAAGCGAAGCGCACTCTGGCTGCCTTGAGGAAACCGGCAAAGTCTCCGCCGAGAACCAACTATGAGCGCATTACTGAACAGACATATCTCCAAGCGGAGCGGTCGGGAAGTACTGTCAGACATCAAAGAGCAAAAGAATGAGCAGCTGCGAAAAAAATTGACCAGCTCGGCGAACAAGCAAACCAATCGTGCCCCTTGCTCAATGTGTCTAGCGGCAACATAAATCGCTAATGTTCCGGATGGTGGCGGTTATGGCAATCTACAAGATTACCTGCTGACGATGCACTTCCTGAATACATGAAGGTGGAAGAACACAGATATCTGATGTACGGAAGCCTCTCGTCAAAGATGAAAAATCTCTAACAACGATGATGCGAAGATTCCATACTTGGTACATGAAAACCTGCGAGAGTCCGGGGACGAATAGTTTGTATCTGCACATTAAAGAGGAGCACGACCTCGTTGGAACTGATCATTGTGTGTTCCATTTGAGGATTTCTTGGCGTTCTTCAATCAAAAGGCCCTCGATAAATTAACGGTCTTTTGCTACTGCCTGTAAGTACTATTTCTGTCATTAAGTCTCTATATATAGCTCAGCTCTTTCATTGCATGTATTTATAATTAATTATTCTCAATATATTATGCAGATTGAAGATAAATCGAAAGTGCAAAAAAAAATGAAATCTATGATATTGGGTTCATTAACACAAATATCATAGATGTATTTCTGGTTGAAAAGGGCGTCAAAGAGGCCGAGGACAACTTGCTACGTTCGTTGATAAAAAATCAAAACAAAGATACCATACTCTTCCCTTACAACGGCGAGTGAGTGTTACTGATCGTTTGCATATTCGGTTTCCCTTATTACTCGAGCGAGGTTATAGTAATGTAATTGATGAGTTATGCATGCGTGTGCAGGTTCCACTATATTCTTATAGAGATTAAGCTTGAGCGTGGACTAGTAACCGCCTTAGACTCGAGACGGAAAGATCCCAGCACCTATGCGGACATTACTGAAATGCTCAGCAAGTAAGTTCAATCGATCATTATCGCACCATAGCGGCAACTTTTTGTTCATTTCCTGATATCTCAAGTAATAATAATTATTTTCTTTGTCTTGCAGGGTTTGGAAACAGTTCACCGCAAAAGCTCGGGACTGCCGAAGGAGCTGCGATATATATACCGAAAGTAAGTACTCACGGCTAGCTAGTTGTGCGCATCTCCCGTTGATTCTATAGCTATACTTTCATCAATGCCATTTATAATGCTTCATTATCAGTTTGATTGACCTCTATTTCTCGTAAAGTGCTTGTGGCAGGAACAAGGGAATGATTTACATGGATACTACGTGTGCGAAGTTCATCTACAACGCGACTTTGAAAAATAAGCGGGGCTACTCTCAAAGACAATATGAAGTGCGTAACCAATTAATAATATTCACAATTTCATTTTATTACACCATCATTTCTGTTGAGTTTCATTCATATATATGTATTAATTAATCCCCTTCTTCAAATTAGACATGGCAGATGCAGAATGAACTCCTAGAACCAGATCGCATTAAAGCAATTCAAGAGGAATTGGCGGGATTCTTTCTTGACCACGTCATCAATAAAGCCGGAGAATACCATGTGGAAGTTGATTTCAAATGCTAGGGGACTGTAATTGAGAGATCTTATATATTGTACATGTATGTAGCCAGTAGCGTCGGATGTACATGATACGAAAACTTGTTGTTCGACCAATCTCTCGGAGAAGGAGAGGTCGATCGATCATTTCTCTCGTTATGCATGACGAACTTCTGTACTCGATGTTTCCCTTCATTTTCTTACTAGCTAGCGTGTCGAGGGCTATATGTATATAGTACGTAGCGTCGACCAAGCACGGATATAAGAGAGGACACTTCTCTCTCTATTAATTAGCTAGCTAACACAATATATGAAACACCTAAATTAACCCCAAAACCCCCAACCCCCTTTAAAAAAAAAAACAAAACCCCAGCCATCGAATCTTTGTGGCGTGGATGCCTTTTGGTCCCGGTTGGTGCCACCAACAGGGACCAAAGGCCCTGCCCTGGGCTCGACGCACCGCCACGTGGAGGACCATCTGTCTCGGTTCGTGTTAGAACCGGACTAAAGGGGAGGTATTAATGTAACGACCCATTAGTCCTGGTTCATGAACCGACTAAAGGCCCTTACGAACCGGGACTAATAGGTGTTTTTCTACTAGTGCACCCACCCCTTGTCCAATTCGGATTGGGCAGGGGGGTGGCGCGCGCCACCTCTTGTGGCCTGCCTCCCTCTCTCCACTATGGCCCATGAGGCCCATTAACTTTCCCGGGGGGTTCCGGTGACCTCCGAGTACTCCGTAAAATCCCGAACCTCTTCGAACCATTTCGTGTTCAGATATAACCTTCCAATATATCAATCTTTACCTCTCGACCATTTCGAGACTCCTCGTCATGTCCGCGTGATCTCATCTGGGACTCGAACAAACTTCAGTCACCAAAACACACAACTCATAATACAAATCGTCATCGAACGTTAAGCGTGCGGACCCTACGGGTTCGAGAACTATGTAGACATGACCGAGACACATCTCCGGTCAAATACCAATAGCGGAGCCCGGATTCTCATATTGGTACCTACATATTCTACGAAGATCTTTATCAGTCAAACCGCATAACAACATACGTCATCCCTTTGTCATCGTTATGTTACTTGCCCGAGATTCGATCGTCGGTATCATCATACCTGGTTCAATCTCGTTACCGGCAAGTCTCTTTACTCGTTTTGTAATGCATCATCCCGCAATTAACTCATTAGTCACATTGCTTGCAAGGCTTATAGTGATGTGCATTACCGAGAGGGCCCAGAGATACCTCTCCGATACACAGAGTGACAAATCCTAATCTTGATCTATGCAAACCAAACAAACGCTTTCGAAGACACCTGTAGAGCACCTTTATAATCACCCAGTTACGTTGTGCTGTTTGATAGCACACAAGGTTGTTGGAATAATCCAAACGTACCTACGTGTGTTAGTGCTAAAAGCCTAAAAGTTGGAAAGTTTATTGAGTCATGTTAGGATTACTAAAGGGCCGGTGATCAGTGTTTCCGGTTGATTAGTTTAGGAAGGTGCCTTCGCGTGTCCTAGTAGTGGTCATCCTATATTAGACTAGGAGTCTTTGTAGCTTTGCCTTTACTGGGCTATGTCTGTGTTGCTTCTGGAGTCCAAACCAACTACGAGTAAGTCTTGAGTCGGTTGATGCTATGGCTGGTACGTGTATATATACATAGCCAGGTCAGAAGATTTGTAACACTGTGAGAAAATAGAAAAATAAATAAACAGAAAAGAGGGCACGACAAAAGCCCTTGGCTATCAGTTTTGTGTGCGCGTGTGTTCGTGCAATTTTATGTGATCGATCCTGAGGGTGGATTTCCAACAATTGGTATCTAGAGCAAGGTCGAGGTGAAGCTGCGCTTGCCCCGGGGTGGCGACCCGACTAGCGCCTCGGGGCGGGCGATACAGTCGTTGGTGTAGCGACAACGACGAGCGGGTGATATGGTCGCTGGGTGGTGCAGCGACGAGGAGGAGAAGGCAATAGTTGTTCGCGGAGTGACGACAAGAAGGTAGTGAGGGTGCCATTGCAAGAGAGACGACGAGTCATTGTTGTTCGGCGGAACGATCTGGAGGAGGGCGACATGGTTGTTGTCCGCAAGGCGTTGATGATTGTTGATGGTTATCGATGTGTTGAAGTTGCGACACCGAGGAGATCATCGAGATCAACGTTCGAGGGTGCAAGGTGGAGATGGCGAAGTTTCGAGCCGTCATCAAGGTGTGCACATGAGTTCCTGCAAGGTGCGTCCAAGAGCTTAGGTGTGTGAGTCTTCTGCTACAGTTGAGATGCGTCACTGGTAGAGCAGAATTGGGAGTGAGACCTGGCGGAAAAAGGAATTCGTGCATTGCGTTCTGTTCGTAGTCGTGGAGTTCCGGCGAGTTCATATACGGTGGAGATGAGTTACACGTATATGGCGAGTTGTGTTGCCGCTGGACAGGAGGTGTCGTTCGATAAGATGTGGCATCGGCGACAATGAGAAAGATTGAAGATGTGGTGGGTGAAGAGATGTGTCTCCCCGTGGACAAGCAACCAATCAGAAGACGAAGATCAACATAAAGATGGATGCGCGCCAGTGTTGCTTCTGGAGTCCAAACCAACTACAAGAAAGTCTTCAGTCGGTTGATGCTATGGCTGGTACATGTATATATACACAGCCAGGTCATAAGATTTGTAACACTGTGAGAAAATAGAAAAATAAATAAAGAGAAAAGAGGGCACGACAGAAGCCCTTGGCTATCAGTATTGTGTGCACGTGTGTTCGTGCAATTTTATGTGATCGGTCCTGAGGGTGGATTTCCAACAAAGGTGTTCCTCCGGTATTCGGGAGTTGCATAATCTCATAATCAGAGGAATATGTATAAGTCATGAAGAAAGCAATAGCAATAAAACTAAACGATCATAATGCTAAACTAAAGGATGAGTCTTGTCCATCACATCATTCTCAAATGATGTGAACTGTGATCCTGTTCATCAAATGACAACACATGTCTATGGTTAGGAAACTTAACCATCTTTGATTAACGAGCTAGTCAAGTGGAGGCATATAGGGACACTCTGTTTTGTCTATGTATTCATACATGTACTAAGTTTCCGGTTAATACAATTCTAGCATGAATAATAAGCATTTATCATGATATAAGGAAATATAAATAACAACTTTATTATTGCCTCTATGGCATATTTCCTTCAGTCTCCCACTTGCCCTAGAGTCAATAATCTAGATTACATAGTAATAATTTTAACACCCATGGAGTCTTGGTGTTGATCATGTTTTGCTCGTGGAAGAGGCTTAGTCAACGGGTCTGCAACATTCATATCCGTATGTATTTTGCAAATCTTTTTGTGTCCCTCCTTGACCTGATCGCGGATGGAATTGAAGCGTCTCTTGATGTGTTTGGTTCTCTTGTGAAATCTGGTTTCCTTCGCCAAGGCTATTGCTCCGGTATTATCACAAAAGATTTTCATTGGACCCGATGCACTAGGTATTACGCCTAGATCGGATATAAACTCTTTCAACCAAACTCCTTCATTTGCTGCTTCCGAAGCATCTATGTGCTCCGCTTCACACGTAGATTCCGCCACGACGCTCTGCTTGGAACTGCACCAACTGACAGCTCCATCATTCAATATAAATACGTATCCGGTTTGTGAATTAGAGTCATCTGGATCAGTGTCAAAGCTTGCATCGATGTAACCACTTACGCCAAGCTCTTTGTCACCTCCATAAACGTGAAACGTATCCTTATTCCTTTTCAGGTATTTCCGGATGTTCTTGACCGCTGTCCAATGATCCACTCCTGGATTGCTTTGGTACCTCCCTGCTAAACTTATAGTAAGGCACACAGTAGGTCTGGTACACAGCATTGCATACATGATAGAACCTGTGGCTGAGGCATAGGAAATGACTTACATTTTCTCTCTATCTTCTACAGTGGTCGGGCATTGAGTCTGACTCCACTTGACACCTTGTAACACAGGCAAGTACCCTTTCTTTGACTGATCCATTTTGAATTTCTTCAAAAATTTATCAAGGTATGTGCTTTGTGAAATTCCAGTTAAGCATCTTGATCTATCTCTAGAGATCTTGATGCCCAATATATAAGCAGCTTCACCGAGGTCTTTCATTGGAAAATTCTTATTCAAGTATCCTTTTATGCTATCCAGAAATTCTGTATCATTTCCAATCAACAATATGTCATCCACATATTATATTACAAATGCAAAAGAGATCCCACTAACTTTCTTGTAAATACAGGCTTCTCCAAAAGTCTGCATAAAACCATATGGTTTGATCACACTATCAAAGCATATATTCCAACTTCGAGAAGCTTGCACCAGTCCATAAATGGATCGCTGGAGTTTGCACACTTTGTTGTCACCTTTAGAATCAACAAAACCTTCTGGTTGCATCATATACAACTCTTCTTTAATAAATCCATTAAGGAATGCAGTTTTGACATCCACTTGCCAAACTTCATAATCATAAAATGCGACAATTGCTAACATGATTTGGAAAGACTTAAGCATCGCTACGGGTGAGAAGGTCTCATCGTAGTCAACTCCTTGAACTTGTCGAAAACCTTTCGCAACAAGTCGAGCTTTGTAGACAATAGCATTACCGTCAGCGTCTGTCTTCTTCTTGAAGATCCATTTATTCTCTATGGCTTGCCGATCATCGGGCAAGTCAACCAAAGTCCACATTTTGTTCTCATACATGGATCCCATCTCAGATTTCATGGCCTCAAGCCATTTCGCGGAATTTGGGCTCATCATCGCTTCCTCTTAGTTCGTAGGTTCGTCATGGTCTAGTAACAGGACTTCCAGAACAGGATTACCATACCACTTTGGTGCGGAACATACTCTAGTTGACCTACGAGGTTCGGTAGTAATTTGATCTGAAGTTCCATGATCATCATCATTAACTTCCTCAGTAATTGGTCTAGGCATCACTGGAATTGATTTCTGTGATGAACTACTTTCCAATTCGGGAGAAGATACAGTTACCTCATCAAGTTCTACATTCCTCCCACTCAATTATTTTGAGAGAAACTCCTTCTCTAGAAATGATCCATTCTTAGCAAAGAATATCTTGCCTTCGGATCTGTGATAGAAGGTGTACCCAACAATCTCCTTTGGGTATCCTATGAAGACGCATTTCTCCGATTTGGGTTCGAGCTTATCAGGTTGAAGCTTTTTCACATAAGCATCACAACCCCAAACTTTAAGAAACGACAGCTTAGGTTTCTTGCCAAACCACAGTTCATATGGTGTCATCTCAACGGATTTAGACGGTGCCCTATTTAACGTGAATGCAGTCGTCTCTAAAGCATTACCCCAAAACGATAGTGGTAAATCGGTAAGAGACACACTACTAGGGAAAAGCCTAGCAGCAGCGCGGGTTCTAGGTATATCAGTAGCCCGGGGATCGGCGCTACTAATAAGGCACTACAGCTAACCCGTAGCAGCAGCACGTGCACACCCGCGCTACTGCTATGCAAGTGTAGCAGCAGCGTGCTTCGTGGAAGCTCGCTACTGCTAATAGCTCTAGCGCGCTTTGCCTAGATGCACTACTGCTACTGTGACGCTGCTGCTAACTTTTCTCCACTCGCTACAGCTAATTTTAGTAGTTTTTGTTTTTTGTTCTGCATATTTGTTTTGTATTTGAATAGGCTTTATACAAGAATCTTTAGCAGATACAGATGTCATCATGATACACATACAAATGGCTGCGAGACCAGAAATGTAATCATAGCATATACATACAAATAGTCTCATCATAATAATCATCCAACACAAAGTGGTATCTCATCATCATCTCGAAAATAGCGATACATGCAAGTCTCGAATACTTGCAACTACAACATCATCCATCTAAACAATGGTATACGCGAGAAGAGCTATCAGTATGAGTGAGAGCGGAACTATGCAGTACATGAGGCGGCGGTTACTAGTCCTCTCTCGCGCTAGCGTGAACCTCAAGTAACTAGCTTCTCCTTCTTGTCTGCTTTTGAAGCCTTTATGGCTGGCGCCCGAGACCCCATTCACTTGCGCCTAACACTCAGGCCCCTCGTTGTACACCCCCGGAACCTTCCCTTTGTACACCACATAGCACTGCCATCTCGCCATCAAGAAACTAGGTACCTGTTACAGATGCATCTTCATGAAGAGGATGTACAATCATATGCAACAAAATATACTAGAGCAACACGAAAAAGAAAGGGTTAGCAACTAGATGCAAAATACAGTACGCAAACTAATTAACTAGAGGTACGCAGGTCATCGTACTCAAACTAACAAAGTAGCGTTACGCAAGTTCGGCAGGGACCGTGGACATCACAAAGTTTCATCGCTATAGAAAGTATACAAGTTCAACCGGCACATATCATCATCATCGGCATCGTAAATCACTAGAAGTTCCATCCTTCCATATCATCGAGGATGGACCCTAGCTTCTTGAATGGCGTGAGGTCTTGAAGTTGCATGCCTATGCGAGTTCAGACGTACATCCCCTTCTCATCGACGACTTCTTTCACGATGATCGTCGCAATGTCCCTTTGGATGCGAAAGAAGTCATCTCTTAGTTTATAATCCGCTTCTCCATGAGATTCTTGCCACTTGTGGATATGATCATCATTTCTGCTTGTCATGCGAAGCTTTTGGTGATCCGTGCTGAACTCAATCATGAGATGGAGGATGTAGAATCCATCCTTCTTGCTTGGTTTTGAGACATGGATGCATCACAAGTTAGTTTTATGCGCGAAACTTATCTTCTTGTTCCTTTGTTTCCTTATCTGCATGTGACCACCTCTAATGCTGAAGCCTTCGAGAGCGTCATCCAGAATATTCATTATGTGGGTGTAGTCCTTTTTCTCGTAGTCTCTGGAAGGGTCGAAATACACGGTGTGGGAGCTCGCGGGTAAAGAACGATAAGGACGGCGCGCCCGTTTCTGCGGGGAAAAGACACCTCAAATTATTCTCCATATGAGCGAGAAGGAATGATTGAAATGTATGAAAGGGTTGTCTGGAACTGACTTACTTTTGATGATAAGGCAGGAGGACAATTTCCTGGTCCTTATTATGTACCATGAAGTTTTGGAGGTAGTCCCTAGCAGTTTCACGCTCAAATTTGCCGAGACTCAAGAAAGACTCGTGCATGTAGTACAGATCCGCCACACAGATTTGCGAGACTTCTTCTCTCTTCATGACGGAGCTCATATGTAGCGCAAAAAGGCGGACGATTGTAAAATCGCCAACTTGTCAGAAACATCTCAAAGATATGGTCAAACCGCAGGAAGAACACCTCCGCGGTCCGTGTGTCGACGTAGCACTTCCCCTCAGGCACACGAGCCACGTATGTCGGATATCCTGGATCCTTCGAGGCTAGTAGGCTTTTCTCAGTCGACGGCGCATGGTCGTGCAGTCTCCTGAGATCCCCTTATAGTGCCTCCAGCGGTTTTGGCGGTAGCATCGCCTCGCCCGTGAGATGGAACATGGCCGCACCTTTCACGGGTACACGCTCTTCAGAATCCATCGTCTGGCTGCTATGTGCTCTGGCTTGTTTGGAGGCAGCTATCTTCCCCGATCTCTTCCTCTCCTTTTTCTTGGGCACACCTTCCAGATCCTTCCTTAACCCTTGCCCCCAGTTGTTCCCGGGCCAAGCATCTGTCGACCCGGCTAGTTGAGCCTGTGTTGTGGCGGCATCTTCAGGCGTGTCCTGTGAGGATTTCATGAAGAGAGACTTTTTACAATCCCTGCTACGACCTTCCTACCCGGGCAGATCATCCATATCCTCATTAGCATGCTGATAGCCCGATTCATCATATGGTTGAATCATCATATCCAAGTCATAGTCATACGCGTTTGTATTGAGGAAACCCATTGGGTCGACCTCCGTCTCATCATCCATTCTCTGTTCTACAGGACCGATTACAGCAGCCAGTACTATTGCACCCCCTTCATCACAACGTCCGCCGCTCTCACCCGGCACTGCAGGAGCTGGAAATTGCATAGGCGGGGTGGTGGTCTCCGCACATGCTTGTTGTTGTGTGGTTATTGGTGTGCTCTCGGCCTACTCCAGACGAATAAGATTCTTCAGCCATAGCAGCACCCAACCCTTGCAGCTTCCACTCCGCGGCGGGTCTCGTCGTCCTCTCCCACATGCTGTCTTGGAGGAGGCAACTCGTGCCCTGATTTCACACCGACATGTTAACCCTGAAGTGCCCAGCGGGATCGGCTGGTTGTGGAACGTGGGTTGCAAGGGGTTCATTATCATCCCCTTTCCCACGTCCACCTTCTTGCCTTTGATCAAGTAGACTATGGTGCACGGGGTTTCTTCGTCCTGCAAACACATATGTCTATGGCGTAAAACATCCGAAAGGCAAAGAAAATGGTATATTCTATATATATATATATATATATATATATATATATATATATATAGATATGTTGCTGCGACATGTAATTACCGTGAGGGCGTCGAGCTCAGCCAAAGACGAAGGCCCACCTAGCGCGCCAGAGACTGAGGACGGGCTGCTATGAGCAGGAGCAACTTCGAGAGGAGGCCCGGTTGCGTGAGCAAGTGATGGTGCGGTGGTGTTGTTGTTCATGGAGTTGCTCCCGACGAAACTGGGCAACGGGAAATCATGTACCATCTTGTCTGGATTTTCCTTCGCCCAGTTGATGATAGCTGGAACCAAGTCAGTAGCGAAATCATTTCTGCAGGCAGTTACAGCTACATTGACTACCTGTTGTAGCAACTCATTTTTCTCCTCGGCTGTTTTTTTTTGCGTCCTCAGCTACATTTTTCTCGACCGCAAGCTTCACCTTCTCGTCGATGTCCGCCTGACTAAACTTCTTTTTTTGCTTCTTGGCCTCCGGGCCCTTGTTGTAAACCACCTTCCACGTGGCGCCATCTCCAGCGCCATGCACACGGCCATACACTACTAGGGAAAACCTTATACACAGAATGTTACCAGTAGCGCTTGTTAAAATGAGGCGCTACTACTACTTAATTAGTAGTAGCGCGTCTGCTAGAACGGCGCTACTGTTACCCGCCAGCGATGGCGTGGCAGGAAAAGAACGGCGCTACTACTATAACTGCCACACCGTTCGGACGTGCTAGAGTAGTAGTAGCGCCCTTCTCTGAACAGCGCTACTACTACGAATTTTTGCACCAGCGCGTTTTGCCTCGCCACGCTACTGTTAAAGCTATTTTCACCTAACCCCCCGCGTGGCCTGATTCCGTCTCCTCTGCTTCCTCCCCCAATTCTCCTCTACTATTCCTCGTCGCCTCCGCCTCGCCGCCGTCTCCCCCGACCCCGCCTTGCCGCCATCTCCCCTGACCCCGCCTCGCCGCCGTCTCCCCCGACCCGGCCTTGCCGCCATCGTCCCTGACCCCGCCTCGCCGCCGTCTCCCCCGACCCTGCCTCGCCGCCGTCTCCCCCGACCCCGCCTCGGTGCCGCCGTCTCCCCCGACCCCATCTCTCTCCCCGCCCTCTGTAAGCTCTCCCTTCCGATCCCTCTTCTCTGCTTAGTATGTACCCTAGCTATTTAGTGCTAGTTAGTATGAACCCTAGGCTATTTTTAGTGCTAGTTAGCTAATTACTAATATGGTAATTAGGCAGTAGTTCCTAGGTACTAATTAGTTAGTAAGAACTAGGTACTAATTAGGTATTAGTTTATTGTTATTTATAGTATGTTTATTTTTAGTAAGAACTAATTGAATTAATAGAACTCATTAGTAAGAACTTGTTGCTATTTTTTAGTTAGCAATTTTTCAAGATCGGATCGTCGCCGACGATGCCTATCCTCGCATCCTCGTCGTCGAGTCGGGCGGAGGACAACACCTGCTTGACCAGACGGGCCATGTCCGGGACCCTGGCTCCGCTGGGTGGTACTGGAGGCGCTACCTACCGGGGCGAGGTTGGTGAGGAGCCAGCCTGTCGTTGACCCGAACCTTCTTTGGTGGCGGTCGCGTGGGCGATGATGGTCCAGAGGCTCGAGGACCCCCGGAGGTGGTGCGTCACCGTGTCAGTGAGGAGGACGTGCACGTCCGTTGCTACTTGTTTGCGTTGGAGCACGGGTTCTCCAATACCTGGCAGGTTCTCCAGGGATCTCACTAGAGCTATGATCCCGTGATGGTTCCTCCTCTGTGGGTGTCCACCGCCCGTACCGATACCCGTCGTGTGCTACAGTTTTAGTTGTATTAGTGATGTTATATGTATGACACTATTCAGGATGTATTAGTGATAATATTCGACGATGTACGGATGCATGAGATGATTTACTACTGGTTATTGAATGCATGCTAATTTGAGTCCTATAAGATATTTTGAAATGTATATCTTGTGTTGCTCAAATAGGATATGTGCTTGCCCAAGTGGCCGGTCATGCTTGCAGGTTACACCTCCAGTGGCCTATGTTTTGCCGGAGTGTTGATTCATTTCCGTTCCGGCAAATTTCAGGCGCTCGATATGTCCTATTTTAGCAAAGGTCATGCCGGATTTTTCCATGAATTTTGGCATGACTTGTGCCAGAATATGTAGGAAATATCGAGTGCCCCGGATTTGTGTGTTGAGTATCCTGGTAGTTGTCTTCGATCGATTTTCAATTAATGTTTTAACTATGAACATAGAAAATGTCTCGATTTACGAAAAGGATTTCGGTATTTGCAAATACTGCGAAGACGAAGCGCAGCTCGTGTCGACGGAATCTTCCTAGATGATGATAGGTGCTTCAAAGCATCAAGCTGGACGAGAACTTCGAAGTGGATACAGTAACTCACAACGACAAGTCTTTTTTCGTAATTAAGCATGACATTTGCTTCATTTGCTTCAACTTATAATTTAAGCATGACATTAAGCATGACAAGTCTTTTTTTTTACTATTCTACTAGCGTATCCCCTGCCATGCAAGAGTTTTTGTATTGGATAAGATAGGTTTCAACAGACTATGGAGGAAAAGAAATTTTACTTGAAGACCGAGCATGGTTATATTTTCAACGTAAAATTATACAATTCGAACAACTACACCTATTTTGGATGCAAAACATGGCGAGCACTATGCAAGACTTATGCATTTGAGCCTGATATGGTTATCACTCTTTGATATTCATCCGAAGATGATATTGAAGGTAATACCGACATCTGGGTCGATGTCTGCGACGCCTCCGATTATACCATTATGTAAGTTTCTCAACCATATTTATGTCTTTGATATTGTTTATTCAAAAATAGTTGACAACTAATTTGTATTGTCAGCTTATTTCGGTGCAAGCAAACATGTCCGGTAACTTGGTAGACAGGACCTACTACCGTCCCGGGGCTGAATTAAACTGCGAGGAGCTAAGTCATTATGTTTCATGGCTTGAGGATCTTGATACTGTCAAGACAAATTTTCTTCCTGGATTTAGAAATGTTAGTATGGAAAACGTGCGACCAATAGTGTTCGTAATGAACTACGGTCACATCTATTTAGGAAGGATGGTAAGATTTTACTATTTATCCTCGGTGCATCTTTTTCCATACATTATTTTTGAAGCTAAACTTCATTGCTAAGTATGTTACCATACGATGTTCTTCAACAGGACTCGATGAATGTTGTGCCTTATGGGATCGAGACTAAAGGTACCGTGAGTATTATTAGCTTACGGCCAAGATATCCTACAGATTACTTTAGTGCATTCAAGATTAGCGACGGATGCTTAATAGTGCAAGACTGGACCAAATATGTAATGGGAGAGAGCAGAGAAGTACTAGGGGGCCAGCAAACAGAGGCGCTACCCACGATTAGGAGACAGGTTCATCTGCCTGCTCCAACTTGATCAAGGAGGAGAGCTACATATGTTTTATGTTATTTTACCTAAGAGAGAGCAGCAAGAGTGAAAACACGCTGGAGAGAAAACACTAAAAATGGCGCATAAAAACACTAAAAATGGCGCATAACTTGTATTGTACCAATATTTGTACGATGGCGCATAAATACACTAAAAATGAAAGAATAAAAAAGAATACTAGTAGCGATGGAGAGAAAACACGCTGCCAGTAGTTACATTAGCAGCAGCGTGGGAGTGAACAAACACTGCAACTATTCGTCCTAGCAATAGCGCGTGCGGGCACGCTTTACTGCTAAGCAATAGCTGTAGCGCCTTATTAGTAGCGCGCCTACCCGCACTACTAGTGAGCACAAAACCAGCGCTACTGCTAGGGTTTTCCCTAGAAGTGATATTGCGGCCGCTGGCCCAAAGGGAGTCCCTTAAGTTCGTTCAAGGCCCGGTTGAGAGGGGTGTCCCACTTGGGCCTCATCGGAGAAGTAGGGCTTTCGGCTGCAAGCTGGTGTTGCTTCTCCTGCAGAAGGAGCGTGAACCATTTAGGAATGTGTAGTCGACTAGATATGGAGCTAAATGTAAGGTGGTAAAAGAATAATTTCCTCGTGATCTGGTCCATGTAAAAACCTTCTTTTCCTTGTCCCACTTGTAGCGGGCCCTGATGAAGTCACGCTCCAAGGGGCTGGTGAACTTCGCGAAGGGGTCTGGGATACCCGTGGCTGCACGTTCCGCGTCCTCCTTACCCCATATGGGCCTTTTACCGAGGTAGCCACGGCTTCCGAGGCGATGCCTCCCCTTGTTCCTTTGCTGAAGGCTCTTGAATTTCACAGCCTTAGCCTTGGCTGCCTCGGTAGCGCAAGTGTCCTTGAACTTTTAGAACTCCTCTTCCGTAAGTGTCGGATTTTCCTCCAGAATCTTGGATAGGGGTTCCTCAGCCTCAATAGCATGTTTCACCCTCCCTTTCCAGGAGACCAAATCATTGTTGAACATGCCCATGGCGTGATTGTTAATCTTTTTCATCTTCGGATCATCCCACGGTTGTTCTATGTTATCATCCCGGTCGGGGAACTTGAATCTCTTGTGCAACTTCGTCAGGAGAAACTGTGTCAAATGTTCCTTACTCCTTAAGTCATCATCGCTGATGCTCGCGCATTCCCGTAGGATGCATCCTACTTGGTTCCCATAGCACTTGCGAGGTTCTTCCGGCTCTAATGCCTCAAACTTGCGAGGTACCATCTTTGTGATCACCAGTCGTCCAATCCCTAGTTTGTCAGGTTTTTGTATCCTCTTCTTCTTCTGCTTCTTCCTTTCGGTAGCGGCATCGCTGCCGGTACCTTCCCCGTCGGTATCTTCACCGCCGGTACCTTCCCCGCCCGTCTCGGCGCCGCCATCGGTCTCGGCGCCGCCATAGGTGTCGGCGCTGTCGGTGTCGATGTCGGCGTCAGTACCATCATCGAGGCCGACGTGCAAACCTTGAATTTGGAAATGCTTAGCAGTCAAATAGTCAAGGTACTCTTGTTCACCCTCATAATCCATCTCGTCCGCATCTTGGTCAGAAGGCCCAGTTTCTTCGTTGTTCGGCATGTTTCCTATGATTAAGTCTCCTTGTTTAATTCTAAAACTATGAAAAAAAATGAGAAATGACATAAAAAAGAAATCTATGTTTGCCGGAATGTCGTTTCCCAGCAACTCGCAGCACTCGATATGCCTACTTTCTAGCACAAATCATGACAAAATTCACGGAAAATTTCGGCATGACCTTTGCTAAAAAATGACATATCGAGCGCCTGAAATTTACCGGAACGGAAATGAATCAAGATTCGGCGTAACATAGGCCACTCGGATCATTTACCACCACACATAATCATCATGTCCAAGTGACATGTCCAAATTCCAAATATGACATGTCCAAAACATCACCTGTCCACATATCACATGTCCACTTCAAATTTGCATATAAAAGGAAGAAAAATATAGAACTTGCAAAAAATACCTAGCTAAATTCATAACTAAATATATAACCTGGTTAACCATCTGCCCTAACTAAATTCATAAGTAAATTAACCTAGCTAAATTCATAAGTAAATTAACCAAGAAACCTAGCTACCAGTGAGAGGAGGAGCGGTGGGGGGCTTACAGAGGCTGCAGGCCCGGTGACGCCCGAGGTTGGGAGGGGTCGGGGTCGGGTCGAGCGCCGGGCCGGAGCCGGGTCGGGTCGGGGCGGGCCGTGGACCAGCGCCAGGCCGGTCGGGTCGGGGTCGGAGCCGGGCGCCGGGTCGGTCAGGGTCGGGGTCGGGGGTGAGTGCAGAGGCCCGGAGAGGGCAGGGCTCCGACGCGACGGAGGATTTGGGGGAAAAGAGGCGGGATGAAGAGAGGAGTGGTGATCGATTTTGGGGGTTAAGTGGGCATAGCAGTAGCGCATTTAGGAAAAACGCGCTATAGCTACTCCAGGTAGCTATAGCTGTTTCGTGTAGAAACCGCTACTACTATCTTGACTACCTGTAGCTCTTTTCTAACAAAAGCGATGCTGCTATAAAACCTATCACTACAAGGAAAAGGGCTATACATAATATGGACATTAATGGTGCACTACACATGTGGTGCGCCACTCCTATATAGCAGTGGGGCACCATGTGTTGGTGCGCCATTAGTGTGATGGGCGCTAATGGCGCACCACACCCACGTGCGCCACTACTAACAAACTTTTTTTTTCAAAACTAGTAATTGCGCACCAGGCACAAGGCGCCATTACTAGTTTTAACTAGGAATGGCGCACCACTCACCCCGTGCGCCACTACTAACAATTTTTTTTACTTTTTTTCATAACTAGTAATGGCGCACCACACACACGGTGCGCCACTACTAACATAATTTTTTTTGCAAAACTAATAATGGCGCACCACCTAACTGGTGTGCCATTAGTAACCAGGGTTACTCATGCCGCATTTGTAGGTGGTGCGCCATTAGTAACCTGGGACCAGCTAGATATTTTCGACAGCCACCTACCACACTCACTTTCCCCACTTCATTCTCTCCCCCTCCTCCAAGCTTGCTTCCGCTGCCTCCTCCTCCTCACCTCATTTGCACCATAGATTCATCCAAATTAAGTGGTTAAATTGCCTTTTTTTTTGATAGGTAAGTAAGGGGAAAGCTTTCTTTATGTTGTAGATCTACTTTTTTCTCCCTCGAACAACGTGCACATGCACTTTTTATGGCCTAGCTAGATCTATGTATGTTTGTGGTGTTGCATATGTTTGTGTTTTTGCATATTTGTTTGTGTTTGCAGGTACCGGTATTTGAAATGCGATAGTTGCCAATATTTTGCCGGAATGTTGATTCATTTCCGTTTCGGCGAGAATTTGGCACTATGCATCCTTTTTGGTCCTATTTTTAGGCAAAGTCATGCCAAAAATTTTCTTGGTTCTAAAATATCGTTTTGCTCTACCCCACAGGTGACCATGGTCCGCACTATGACCGAAGGCATCATGAATAGGTTTTTGAGCTCTGCGAAGGCCGAGATGCTTCAAAAGAACGAGACGGAGATAAGATGTCCGTGTCGAAGATGCAAGATAAGGAGCCTTATGGACCCGGATTCCGTACAGGTGTGGGACCACCTGCTCTTGCTTGGTTTCATGGATGGCTATCGGTGGCAAGGTGATGAAGATGATTATGAAGTCGTCCATGGGGGTCGGGCAAGAAATGAGGAAGGCCATGAGCAAGACAACCGCGGCGAGGGCGGGCGAGAAGACGAAGAATCTCCAGGACATGATCATGTAGAATATGTCGGACATGATGATGAGGAAGATGGCGGAGCAGACGAAGGGCATGATCATGAAGATGAAGATGCCAGAGCAGACGATGATGGAACATCGATGGGGCTGGGTGCAGGACCCTCATACTCAAGAGCTGCTTCTCAAGCAGACGGATAACGCAAGAGCTGCCACCCGAGAGAAAGCCAAGCTAGATCAACTGGAGATAGACGCAGTTACTCCATTGTAGGAAGGATGCATGCCCGAGGATACCCGCCTGAAAGTAACGCTCATGGCTCTGGAGATGAAGGTAAAACACAAAATGACCGACGCATGCTTCGACGAGAACATGTCATTCTGGCACGAACGTCTTCCCAAGGGGAACAAGTGCCCGACCAGTTTCGAGGAGGCGAAGAAGATCGTGTGTTCTCTGGATTTACCGCCAGCTAGATAGAGATCCCGGGTCTTCCAAAACCGTGTTCATGGGACATCGAAGGTGGCTTCGCGACGATGACTCATGGAGTAAACGCAAGGATCTGTTCGATGGTGAAACCGAACTCAAGACGCCCGCGCATTTGAGGAGCGGCGAGGAAATAGACGAAGCTGTTGAAAAATTGGAAAGATTGCCCACCGCCGGAAAGAAGCAAAAGGCGCGGAGCCGAAAGAAGCGAAAGGCGCCGAAGCCGCTGCTGAAGGTATGGAAAACGAGGTCTGTTTTCTGGGATTTGCCGTACTGGAAGATCCACCGTGTGCCTCACAGCCTTGATGTCATGCATATCATGAAGGACGTGTGCGAGAGTCTGCTTGGTACCCTGCTCAACATGCCAGATAGGACCAAAGATGGGCCGAAAGCAAGGGCAGACTTGAAATCAATGGGCATCAAGGATGAGCTTCACGCTAATGATGATGATGATGAGGCGAAGCAGGACACGGAAAGTTATTGCAAAGGCAAAAAGGCCAAGAAGACCGGAAATGACTTCCCTCTCGCGTGCTTCACTCTAAGTCAGGAGGAGATCGAGCAGTTTTTCACCTGCCTCGTAGGAGTAAACTTCCATACTGTTATGCGTGGAAGATAAGCAGATACCTAGACTCAGCGAAGCAGAAGTTCAGCGGGATGAAGTCTCACGCCTATCACGTGCTGAGGACGTAGATACTTCTAGTTGCAATCCGTGGGATCATGGACGCGCATGTCCGTGAAACGCTATTTGTCCTATGCAAATTTTTTGACGTCATCTCTCGGAAGTCGGTTGGCGTGAGGCAACTCAGAAGGCTACAGGAAGAGATCGTGGTGATACTATGCAAGCTTGAGATGTACTTCCCGCCCGCATTCTTCGACGTTATGGTGCATCTGCTGGTCCATATCGTGGAGGATATCATCCAACTCGGGCCGACGTTCCTGCACAGCATGATGTCGTTCGAAAGGATGAATGGTGTCATCCAAGGATACGTTCGCAACATGTCACGTCCAGAGGGAAGCATAGCCAGGGGCTTTCTGACCGAAGAGTGCATCTCCTACTGCATGAAATATCTAGGCACCGAGAACCCCGTTGGTCTTCCCGTCAGCAGGCACCTCGGCAGGCTCGCTGGATGGGGTCACCGTGAGGGTCGCCGCGAAATGCATGTCGACTTCGAGGGTTGACTCGTCGACTTTGGAAGAGCAAACCTAGTCGCGCGACAACACATAGACGTGGTCGATCCTTAGGTGGTAGAGCACAAAACCTATATTGAGAAGACGTACAATGACTAAGGCCAACAGTGGACGAACGGAGATATAATCAAAGAGCACAACTCATGTTTCACGCGTTGGTTCAAGCAGAAGCTTCTGTCGTACCCTTTACATGAGGATTCTTCCGCGGAAGAACAACTCATATTCGCCTTGTCACAAGGCGCCGAGCACAACCCTATGACGTATGAGGCGTACGATATCAACGGCTACACATTCTACACCGAGGGAAAGGACATGAAGAGCGATGGTTATCAGAACTCCGGGATTACGATGGAATCCTACACCAGTAACAACAAGGACATATACTACGGAAGGATCGAGGAGATCTGGGAGCTGAGCTACGCTGGAGAGAAGGTCCTGATGTCCCATGTCAGATGGACCAAGAGTGTCCTAAAAGAAGACCGGTATTTCACCACCATGGTTATACCCGAAGCCAAATCCAAGATCACGGCTTAAACGTCACCGCTTGAAAAATGAGCCATGGGTACTGGCTTCCCAAGTGGACCAATGCTTCTTCATTCTTGGCCGTCAAAGCCCGGTCGTGTTGTCATGAGGAGAGGCAAAAGGAAGATCTTCGTAATGGATGGAGTCGCCAATGAGCAAGACTTCAACAAGTACGGCGACCCGAAGATGGAACATGACGACGACGATGAAGTACCAGCATACACCACAAGAGGAAGCAGGACCACCCTACCTAAAGGATGTCCGTTCAAGAGAAGAACTCCATTTGCGAAAAATAAGGGCAAGAAGATTGTGAACAGATAGCTAGCTAAGATCGATTGTATTTAAATTGTAGCCTTCATTTCTCGATTGTATTTCAACATATTGAAATGATGGGCACTTTTTGAACTCATGAAATATTTTTAAATTTCATGGGCACTTTTTGAATTCATGAATATTTTTTCAAATTTGATGATATTTTTTCATATTCATAAATGTTTTACCAATTCACAAATGAATGCAACTAAAAATCCAAAAAAATATTGATGATATTTTTAAATAACAAATTTGATGATATTTTTAAATAACAAATTTGATGATATTTTTTCATATTCATAAATATTTTCAAATAAGAAATTTGATCATATTTTTTCACATTCATAAATGTTTTCAAATTTGATCGTCATTTTCTAAAAATTATTAGGACGCAACTAAAAAAGTTACTTATGGCGCACCCCCGCCGCCTGCATCCCCTCTATCTCGATCGCTATCCCTCTCGGCGACCGACCCACCCTCCCGCACCTCGCTTCCATCGCCGACGACCCCCCGCACCCTCCTGCTCCACCGCCGCCGACCACCCACCCCCTCCCTCCCCCTGAGCGAGACCTAGGGTTCAAGCCGCCGCTGCCGGCCCTCCGCTAGGCAACAAAAAATCCTAAAAAAATTACTAATGGCGCACCCGCTAGGGGGTGCGCCATTGCTATCCAAAAAAAAGATTACTAATGGCGCACCGCCAGGAGGTGCGCCATTGCTATCGAAAAAAATTACTAATGGCGCACCGCTATGGGGTGCGCCATTGCTAACCCTCCCCCCACTAAAATCCCCAATCCCCTTTCTTCCCCACTCGATCACATATCACTGCGCGGCCCACTGCCCGACTCCATCAGGCCGCGCCGCCTCAGCGCCCCCGCCTTCCGCCTCCCCGCACCTGACGACCCGCACCCGCCCCGCCGCCGGAGTCGCCGCCGGAGCACTAGGAGCAGGAGGCCTGCATCCACCAGGAGGAGGAGGCCCGCCGGAGCATGTCTTCTTCCTCCGACCGACCCCATCTCGCCGTCGCCACCGCTGCTTCGGTCCATCCCCGCGGCAACCGAGGTGTCCAAGCCCCGTGGTGAGCTCCTCCCTTGCCCCCCTTTCCCCCTTCGACACACAGTCAGTCCCCTGCTCCTTCTCGCCACCGTCCCTAACCCGTCGCCGGCGACAGAGGATCCGTCTCGCCGTCGTATGCCCGAGGCCGCAACGCCTCGGTCAGCGCCTTCTGTTTCGCCGAGCGGCTTCGCCTCCGACGTCCGTCGCCCGTGCAACCTCGCCGCCGGCGAGCTTCTCCTGCCGACTACAGGACAGGTAGCTAATTGCATACATGTTTTTCTCCTACTCCTCTGGTATGCCTCATGTTCGGCTGCGCCGGCCCCATGCTCTGTTTGCCACTCAACTACGCCCAACTAGCTGCTAGTAGTTCAAAGCCAAGACATTTCCTGCTACGCTCTACTACTACGGCAGCTCTGTTTTTCCCTTGTGCCCAAGTCTGTTCATGCTTAGTTGCTTACTATGGTGGTTAAAACACTCATGTCTTGGATTGTGCTCACAATTAACTTCTCATCTGCAACATGATGGAATGGAGGAGGGTGTTATGCTAAAAGTTGTAAGATTCAGGGGATGTTTGCGGAAAGTTGATGCTCTTTAATTAGCTCATATATTCATTTCAGTTCATCTGTTTCACCACCTGATTATGCGAATCTACCCATAGCGCAAGTTGTTCAGATGCATGTGTTCGCTAAAACATATTGCTCTTTAGTTGACTGTTTTCTTCTTTATTCTGTTTTTACCTGCTACCTGAATGTAATGGCTATAAAGCCCCCTTTCTCCTTTCATCTGAACCATGTTGTTGAACTGGCTTAAACCCTAGCCGCCAGAGGCGTGCTTTACCCTATGCGCTCCCTTCCAAGTAATAAAAACCCTAAAGCCAAGTGCATGTTCGACTTAAAGTTCTCAGAATGTTTAGTTTCAGTCTTTGGAATAGTTGTGTTCTTGACATAACTGCATTTTGAAATATTTGCCAGATGTAGTTGTGGACACAAACTGGCAGTTAAGTTAGAGATTTTTTTATATAAGTTTCATTCAGGTACAAGGCAAGATTCAGTTTAGGCATTTTGTTTTTGTGTTTGTTTATGCATGCAGATAATAACAAGTCTGTACGCTTTGTGTAACCTGTTGTACATTAGCAGAACATGTTCTAAGCATAAAAAAGTGACTTCGATGCATCCTGACAATAGCATGCCATGACGAAAGAAAAAGAAAAAAGAGGAAGGAGCAGAACTAAGAAAATTCATAACGGCAATTTTAGGGCCAAGATTAGTTGTGACAAGTCTTGCTTATCAGCTGGAAGTGAAGATTCTTCAGAACAAAATTGCACCAGAACAATCTAATATGCATATCTAGACCAGAATGTTTATTGTGTGATGATGATCATGATACGTAATTTTCGTTGTGTGCCATCCATGGTTGAAGAGCAGGACTCGATGTAGAATAATTTTCATAAGTGTGTGGTTTTAGATTTTGATCTTCTGAACATGATTTGCGGCATCTAGAATTATGTTAGCTTTGTTCTCAGAGGATCTGTAACTAGAAGACCAAAGTTTCTTGCTCACCTATGGGACTTAACTGTTTATTTTACTATATTACTTTTATTAAAATCGATCTCGATGGTACTAGTTGATATTTATGAGACTTGGCATTTCCCATGACTTAATCAGTGACACTGGATTGTGGATTCTACAATAGCAGCTGATTCCATTTCTTGGTCCTTGAGGATTTAATGGACCTGGTCCTAGTTAAGTACATGCTTGGTCTTGTGGTTTAGTGATGTCATTGTCCTAGCCCATGCTTGATGTTTATGGTCTTTGAGAATGTAGTTGGATATTGATGTAGGACTGATGCCCCTGGCTTGGTCTTGTGGTTCAGTTGTGTAGGACTGATGCCCCTGGCTTGGGCTTGTGATCTTTGAGAATGTAGTTGGATATTGATGTTTTTTGAGAAACACAGTACCAGCATGTCGATAATGATTTTGGCAGCAGTGTGCGGCGCAATTCCTTCATTGGATAATGATTTTGCAGGTACCCCGAGAGGCCCTTGAGTTTGCCCGAATGTCGATTAACTTCCGTTCCGGCAAATTGGTATTTGATATGTCCTATTTTCAGCAAAGGTCATGCTGAAATTTTCCGTGAATTTTAGCATGACTTTGCTAAAAATAGGACATATGGGGTACTTGCGACTAATGCATGGGCCGGGGTATCTTAGTACTTAATTAAGTAGGATCAACTGCCCCTTTATTCTTAATGTTAGTTAACTCTTAATCATCTGAGCAAGTCATCGACACACCAATCAAGCTCCTCATCCACTATGATCAGAAAGAAACTATGAAAATGACACAACAGAAGGCACTACCCCCCGATCTAGTCTAAACACACTGGCTGGCTAGTAGTTAGTGTAGGTCTTTGAGAATTAGGTTATTTGGTCAACTTAGAGATCTTGTTCCTTGACAATAACCAACTTTTTGACCAAAATTTTTTCCTATTTAGAGCGAACATGGCCCACAACGATGAGGCCGGCGGTTCGGGCGGCAAGGCATTCTGGGAGCTGTCCTAGGAGATGGAGGAAGAACCTGACCGCTATGAGGACACCGCGGAAGACACTGATCCTGACTACACAACCCCTAGTGGCGTCGGGGATGACACCACTGATGGTGCCGCCGAGGATGCCACCACTAATGATGGCAGCGCACGCACAGATGGCAGCCAACCTAAGAGGCAACGGAAGGACCGGCGCCCGAACGTGCTCGGCACCGTCAAGGCGGAATTTACTGAAGTGTCCTCCGAGGGGCATCCGACAGGGCCCAAAGAATTAGTCAAGGGGTACGCGGTTCAGCTCGGGTGCATTCTTCGGAGCACTGTCTCGATCAACACCGAGAACCTAAGGCATAAGGACCGAGGGAATTTGCGCAACCTCCTCTTCACGAAGCTGCACGAACGATACAAGTTCCCCGGTGACTTCGCAAACACACGCCTCTCAGGGAATAAAGTGAACAGTGCCGCCCTCACGAAGATGAGCACGACCCTGGCTACTTGGAGAGGCGCGGTGAAGAGAATGATTGAAAAAGGTGATAGTTATGAGAAGATCAAGGAGAAAAATCCTTCAATCAGCGAAGATGACTACAAGGAGTTCAAGATCAAGTGCGAGAGCAGCGCAACCGTGGAATCAAGTCAGTGGGGGAAAGATATGCGGGACTTGAACTTAGGGGTCCACCAACTCGGTCCCGGCGGTTACAGAGTGGCGGAACCTATATGGGACAAGGAGGACATGGAGCGTGCCGAGCAAGGCCTACCGCCCCGCTTCGAGAAATACAGTGACAAGCGTACCGGGAACTATGTCGTGGCCGGTACAAGGTGGACCCGGTAACAAAGGAGCTTACCACGGATCCGAAGATCAAGGCGCTTGAGCTTGTTCTGGTAAGGAATACACCCCCGCGTAATTAGCTCCATATGGTTGCATTCTAATTAATGAAGCCAAATTTCTAAATGGTTCACATTCCTTCCACAGGAGACAGAAACCAGTAGCGCGGGGTCGTCTCAGAGCTCCCCTTGGGACATCACTTTAAATAGGGCGTTGAACGTAATGAAAAACGAGGATAAGTTTAGTAAGTCGTCGTCCGCTGGTCGTATGGCCGGCAAAGGCTTGTCCACAAAATGGTCGTCATACTATAACGTTGGTGGGCGAAAGGAGAGAAAGACCAGCTCGGAAAGCCAGTCGCGCGAGGTTCCAGAACTCAAGGCACAAGTGGCGCGGATTCAGGAGATGGTCCAAGAGTAAGTGCAACAACAACTGGGAACGACGCTCACCGCCATTGTGCCTACCGTGATTCAGGGGCTGCAGACATGGATTGCGGGCGGCCAACAGGGGCCGCCCCGGGTTCCCAGCTTCACGGCCAGCAACTCGCACAACATGCAGGCGATGCCATTGGTATCTCCGGCGGAGGCGGTATTGGTGTCTCCGGCGCCGGCACGGGCATTGGAGATTAATGCACCCGGGTGTACGTCGGACGGCACCTCGGCAGCAAACGGCCCCTCCGTCACTTGCACGCCCGCCGTTCACGGTGCCTCGACACTAGCCGAGCTCGACGCCATCACGGTAACTAAGCCTCTCAGCCGATGACTTCACCTTTGACTAGGCATCCCTGACGCCCTACATGTTTTCGCAGGGCGCCGCCGACGTTCCATGCACTCTCCTGCACTTCGTGGGCGACGAGTTGATCGATGTCGCCAAGGGCAGAATCGTTCAACCTGGCAACCCCTTGTTCCACGGTAATCCGATGCCACCCACCGTGTATAGGGTTCAACTGGTTCGGGTCCTGCCAGGCTGCGACGACTTGTTACCTCTGATTTGACCCGCTGGGGCCGACAAAGATGATGTGATGACCCTTAGCGCCTGCTTAAGCTGGCCCCTGCTTTGGCCGAAGAGCCAGATTCGTTGGGGCGGGGGACATCACCCCACAGACAACACCGCCAGTCGTGCTGGCGCCAAACCATGGCAAGACCGCCGCAGCCCTACCGGACATGTCGGACATGCATATGGCACAGGATCCGGATGATGACGATGACGACGACGACGGTACATTTACCAACGTCGATAAGTACTTTGCCAAACATGGGTACAGTGACGAATTCTTCGGGCTCCTTCTCAAGAACCCAACCCTGCAAAAGACGACCGCGATCTAGCTGGTACCGCGGAGAAACCCAATTGCAACAGGTGTCGTCTGGCGTTCAGTTCTCAGAAGACGCCTCCAGCTGGCGCCTTCACCGAGCCTCAGATAGCCGAGGTGCGAAATATTATCAGCCCCAACACACTCAAGATGGCGGTCTCTGAGCAGAACTCGATCCCATTACAGCAGAAGAAGAAGGGACGAAAAAGAAAGAATAAAAAATGCGGTGCGAGCCAGCTGGCATCGAGTACGATCCGTGCTCAGGACGGGCCACCTTCACCTAAGGATATCTCGAGGAGGGTGCATGTGGCAGGTAGGCCAATGCTACCGACTAATCTGCTCAATGCTGCAACTGGTGCTATGCGGAGTCCTGCATGATGTTGTTCTTTCTTTGGAGAAGCGGCGTCTCTCCGAGAATGATGTGGCATACCGGTTTTCGTGGGCCAAGGTGCCAGAGGCCAAGGGCTTTGTGGATAGCGCCATCGGGGTATGATCGTCCTGGGTTTGATGACATCTTTGCTATGTTTAACCTTCATCCGCTGCACTACACCTTCGTTCGGCTATTTTCGCTGAGTATGGAGATGGGGATCATTAGAGATAAGACCCCGGACATCGTGATAGTCGACCCCTTCTACACGCGTGCCAAGATCTTGGGCAGCGCTGGGGACCGGCAAGTCGCGAGTTCATACCTCGAAGGCGTCATTCTAGCAAACCCAGATAAGGATAACTTCCTCGTGCCTTACTTTCCCGAGTAAGTCATCCCCTCACCGCCCTGGAACATATGATTTCTTAGATTTTGATCGTTCTTTTTTTTCTAACATTCCGTGTTTTGTGAAGTGACACACATTGCACAATCATCCTCTTAATCCCGAAATATTCCATGGCCCACGTATTTAATTTCCGGACCGTCGATCGAAGAAAGACTACACAAATATCAAGAAATTTCTTGATGATGTTCTCCCGCCACGCCAAATCTGGAGGCACCTTCAGAGGCCAATTCAGAGGGTACGGCAAGCACGTGTTCACCCACAATACGACGTTCCCCTACGTCAAGCAGCCCCCTGGCAGTCAGAAGGATGCCTACCACGCCCTCCATCACATGCGGGGGATCGTACGGGACCATAATCACCTTCTGCTACTAAATAATCTCAAAGATTGGGCCACACACTTGTCGGCAATCCAGGACACAGACATCAGACAAGAATTCTTTCGCATCCAGTCGGAGTTTGCGGAAATCATCCATCAAGATGTCCTTCGTACCTTGGGGCAGTTTTACCTCAGATATCAACCGTCCAACAGTGAGATAGAAACAATGCTACAAATGCAGGCTGACAACGCCCACGATTTCATTACCATCACGAAAGACGGCGGCTTCATCCACGCTCCGGTCCCTGAGTCGAGTCGAAAGTAGTGGTGCTGTGTAGTTCTGAAATGTCGATTGGCTCATGTTGTAATATTAAACTTTAATGAACTTGTATATCTCTTTTGTTTGGACAGTCGTTCAACTTATATGTAATTGATGCTATTTATTAGTAGGACCATGAATCGTGCTATTAATGTGTTACTTTTCTCTTCCGATCCTTTTGTTGCATACTTATATATTGCTTATGTATTGTCTGTGAATTGCTACTAACGTTTTGTTTGGCTAGTGCATATATAGAGATGCCGTGGTATGTTGTGTATAGGGGTAAGTTTCCCGGAGTCTACGACGACTGGGAGGAGTGTCGGAGACAGGTTCACTGTTTAAGCGGTAAAAGTTACAAAGGGTACACCACTAGGGCGGAGGCGGAAGCTCGATATGCGCGCTATCTAGCGGGAGAGAGAAGGGAGCGTTGGAGGAACCGGATGAAGACCAGTTTCATCACGATGATGATCATCGTGAGGACCGCAGCTCTCTTCTATGTGATGGTAGTTTAGATGACCGATATCGACTTGTAATGTGAAGAAAAACTCGCTAGTCGCGGTCTCGAGACTTGTAATGTTCTAACTTTGTTCGGTATTTTAAATTTGGAGACTAATATGATGAATTGTATTCGGAGACTAATCTTCTATTGTATTCGATAAATCTGATGTTTATATGTTGTGTTGTCTATATTCTGTGCAGTAATATGTTTTGTAACCTGTGCAAATATCAGAAAAGAAAAAAATCCCTAATATTCATACTAGTGGCGCACCACTCTGCACTTTAGTGGCGCACTGCAATAAGCACACTAGTGGCGCATCATCTACAAGTGCGCCATTAGTAAGCCAGAGCACAAGGTAAATATGGCCCCCTGGGAGGCATACTAATGGCGCACCGGGTGATATACTAATGGCGCACTCCCTGGTGCGCCATTAGTATCTGGTATACTAATGGCACACTAGGGGTGCGCCATTAGTATTAATTACTAGTGGCGTCATTCTAGTGGCGCACCTGTAGTGCGCCATTAATGGCCAAAACAGGTGCGCCACTAGTAGGCCTTTTCCTAGTAGTGTATATAATAGTTTTCCTGTTTGTTTCCTTCTATTTTCTTTTCCTTTATTTTCTCTCACTTTTATGTTCTTTTTTTCCGAGAGCAGTGAACGAAGGGAAGGCGATATATATTGCATCATTTGACGGTTAAATATGTATACAAACTAGGAACATATATATTACATTATTGGACCCATGCATAATAATGGCTAAGTGTGTATACAAAATAGGAACATATATATTACATCATTTGACAGATAACATACATACGGTTCCTCAGCGTTGACGTTTTTGTTTTTGAGTCAGCTTCTTTTCCTTCTTATTCGTTGAAGAATAATTGAGCCCCTCATTGTGACTTTGCCTTTTCAATGGAGTATGATTTTTCTTAGGTAATGTAGTATTGATTCTTCTTTTGACGCATACTTCATCATCATCGTCATCTTCCCTCATTGGGTTGCCGTACCGATCATAGTCTTCCTCATTGGCGACTCCATCAATTCCAATGATGTTCCTTTTGCCTCTCCTCACAACAACACGGCTGGGATTGCGCGGGTCGGTTATGAAGAAGCATTGTGTCACATACTTAGCGTGTACCCATGGCTCGTTTTTTGCGATAGCGTTCACGGTAGCGCTCTTGGCGTCGGGTATAGTCATGGTAGTGAAATTCCGATTTTCTCTTTCGACATTCTTAACCCATCTGACACAGAGCATCGTCGTGTTGTGCAGTCCAGAGTAGTCAAGCTCCCAGATCTCCTCGACCCTTCCGTAAAATCTTTCAGTTGCGCCGTTGTCGCTGCCGGTCATGCATTCCATCGTCACCCCTGAGTTCTGGTCATCACTGTCCATATCTTTGGCCTCCGTGTAGAACGTGTATCCGTTGATATCGTATGCCTGATAGGTTACGAGGTTGGGTGAGGTGCCATGTGCTAAGGTGTATATGAGTAATCCGTCCTTAGAGCCCTCCTCCGGGGGATTAGCAATAATATGCTCTTTGAACCAATGCAGGAAAATGGAGTTGTGCTCTCGAGTAACTTCGGCGTCCGTCCTGCATACCCCCCGGTCACAATACTTCTTTGCGATAATTTCTTTGTGCAGTGCCGCGACAGGATCTACCTCGTCTAGGTATTGTAGCACTACCAAGTTTGCTCTGTCAAAGTCGCTGCATCGATCTGAGTATGCCACGTGCAGTTCCCTGCGACCGTTGGAGTGACCTTCTCATTCGAGCCTCCCATCGTGCTTGTTAACGGGCAAACCAACACTAACACCAGGCTGCTAGTCTTCGCCATATAAAAATTCTCGCAGAAAGAGATGCACTCTTGTGTCAGATAGCCCTGGACGATGCTTCCATTCGGACGCGACATGTTACGAACGAATCCTTTGCTGATCCAATTCATCCTCTCAAACGGCATCATGTTGTGCAGAAATGACGGCCCCAGGTCTATTATGTCGTCCACAATATGGACACACAGATGGACCATCGCGTCAAAGAACGCGGGCGGAAGTACATCTCAAGCTCATTCAAGATTATCTAACGATCTCTTCCTCCTGTAGCCTTCGGGCTGCTTGCATCGATCGACTTTCGAGACATGACGTAAAAAAAGTTGCAAAGACCAATAAGCGTGTCATGGACATGGTTTTCCATTATCCTTCTAAGGGCAACATGTAGTATCTGCGCCATCATCACATGACAGTCATGGGACTTCATCCCGATGAACCTTTTCTTGTCCGTGTCTAGATATCTGCTTATCTTGCCACAGTAACCGGGACTAACTTTGACTCCGGTAAGGCACTTAGAGAATTGATCGATCTCAGTCTGACTTAAGGTGAAGCAAGAAGGAGGGCAATAATCCTCTTTCTTTATTTTCTTGCCCTTCTTCTCCCGCGCCTTTGTCTCCGTATCTGTCTCGTCTGACTTTTTACGGTGCGGCATGTGCAGATCTTCCCTGATTTTCAAATCTTGCAAGTCTTTTCTTGCCTTCGGCCCATCCTTGGTCTTATCCGGCATGTTCATCAGTGTCGTGAGCAAGCTCTCAAGGACATTCTTAATATATGCATTTGATCAAGGCAATGAGGTGTATCGAGTTTGTGCCAGTACTACAAGTCCCAGAACACAGACTTCGTCTTCCATACCTTCAGCAGCGGCTCCGGCACCTTTTTCATCGTCTTTCCCGGCGCGGGGCACTCCTTGCAGTTTTTCAACAGCTCATCGATTTCAGAACCGCTCCGCTTACGTGGAGGTCCTCGATGCTCAGCATGACCATTGAATAGATCTCCACGGTTTCTCCACGGGTCGTCCTGTTCGAGCAATCTTCGATGCCCCATGTACACGATTTTCCCAGACCCACCATCTTTCCTTGACGTTAGCTGCTGAGACGTTGTATCATCCATGCAACGCGTGCATCCGCAATATCCATGGCACACCTGGTCTGTTACATATCTGTAACCAAGATAGTCGTGCACCGTCGTGATCAGCGCTGCTCTCATGTAGAAATACTCGCCTTTGCTGGCATCCCATGTCTTGGCCAGTGTTTTCCATAACGTGTCTAACTCCTCTTGAAGTAGCCCAAGATACAACCTAATATTATTTCCTTGTTGTTTCAGCCCTTGAATAAGCATGCTCATCTGAATGTACTTTGACTTCATGCACAACCAGGGGGGAGGTTGTACATCCATACAAACACGGGCCATGTGCTATGTTGGTGTTCATGCCATCTGTACACGCGCCGAGCATGATGTTCCTTGCATCACATTCGAAATACCGATAGAAGTTGTTCAACGCTCTCCAGTGGCTTCCATCCTTGATGTGTCTCAGCTTCGGATCATCTCCATCGTCGGGCTTCTTCCTCTCCGCTGCGTACAAAGACATTAGCTTTGCTTCCTTGGGATCTACGAAATACCGCTGGAGACATGGAGTGATCGGTTAGTACCATACAACTTTCTGGGGATATTTCTTCCCGGCCTTCTTGTATCGAGAAGCATTGCACACCGAACAGCTGGTTTTTTCCGTGTGCTCCTTTCGATAAATTATGCAATCGTTGATGCATGCATGGTATCTAACCTGCAGCAGATCAAGAGGGCACACGATCTTCTTGGCCTCATCAACACTAGTAGGACATAGATTCCCCGCGGGAAGAACATCCTTTAGGCACTTGAGATGCTCATCGAGGCTAGTGTCGGTCCATTTGTTTTTAGCCTTCGTCTTCGAGGAGTTGGCGCGTGAAACTCAAGCGGGTCACCTCAGGATTGCATCCATCATACAATGGAGTGTTCAAGTCTACCACCAGTTGCTCCAGCTTAGCCTCCTCTCTAGAAGCAGCTCTCTCAGTACTCGTCTCCTTGCGAAGCAGTGCTTGAACATGAGGGTCCCGCATGATTGAACTTAGTACCAATGAACTCTGCTGCATGGAGTCCACGTTCTCTCCGCCGCCATGTCCGGCCCCTTCTACTCCGCCATGTCTGGCCCATTCTCCGCCGCCATGTCCGGCCTCTTCCCCGCCGCTATTATCGATCATCTCTTCGTCTTGCCCCGTGTCGTCATTGCCTGCCCCGTCGGCGTCCTCAACATCGTAATCCTCATCTTCAATTATCCACCGAGTATAGCCATCCATGAAACCAGTCATGAGCAGGTGCGCCGACACGACTCATCATCATAGGGTCGAGCCAAACTATTCCTTTGCATTTTCGACACGGACATAAAACCTCTGTTCGGTTATTTTCTTTCATGTCCTGCACCGCCGACCGGAACCACCTGTCCACCATCGTTCCACTAACCATCATAAACGTCTGCACGGTAATAATAAACAAATTGATTATAAAAATGCGTGCATGCATCAAAGTCATACAAAAATTCGGCATGACCTTCCCTAAAAATAGGACATATATAGATCTAGAGTTTGCCCGAAATTCGCCAAAACGAAAATAAATCGACATTTTGGCAAAACATAGGCAACTCAAAAGCACAATTTGGCGTCAACTCATGCCACACACACAATTTCCATCATATTTCCCAATTATCATATCACACACACATACACATATTTCTATTTTGCAAAAGCATGAAATTTTAATCACCTCTATCTCGAGATCGAGCGGAGATGATGATGTACAAAGATCAAAAGTGCACAAAGCTCTTCTTGACAAAGATAGATCTAGTTAGGGGGCAAATAGGTCACTTGACTAAATGCTACATCTACCTAGCTAGCTAATTTGGGAGGAGACAACTTCAAGTAGTGGAGGGGGAAGGAAAAAGAGAAAGGAGATGCATTAATGGAGGTCGTGTTAGTTAGCTAGGAGTAATGAAGAGAGAGAAAGGTAGGTAGAAGAGGGAGAGTAATGGGGGGAGAAGAACTGAGGAAGAAGAAGAGTGAGAGAGGGAGGATCTGGGAGGTAGGGGAAAGGGAGGAGAGGAGATGGTGCAGGGGAGGACGTACGGGTCGGAAAAGGTGGTGGGGTGCTGCGTCTTAGCAGTAGCGCGGGAGGAAAATGCGCTACTGCTAAGAGCGTAGCTGCAGCGCCCTTTCGTCACACGCGCTACTGCTAAACGGGCCAACCGTGTGGACAATTTCAAACTTAGCAGCAGCGATGTGACCAAAAAGCGCACTACTACTATTGCATTAGCAGTAGCGCGCATCATGACATCGCGCTGCTGGTAAACTTAGGTTGTTGGGTACTGTCGGTAGATTTTTGTAGCAGCGCGGTTTAGACATCACGCGCTACTGCTAAATTTACATCAGTAGCATGCTTTTCTTAACCTCGCTACTCCTAAGTAGCAGTAGTGACTCTTTTGGTGCCGTGCTGCTGCTAAGAATCTATGTATAAGGTTTTCCCTAGTAGTGACATCATAGATCTCACCATATCTAATAAAGTACGGTTACAACATTCAGACACACCATTACGTTGTGGTGTTCCAGGTGGCATGAGTTGCGAAACTATGCCACGTTGTTTCAAATGAAGAACAAACTCATAACTCAAATATTCACCTCCACGATCAGATCGTAGAAATTTTGTTTTTCTTGTTACAATGATTTTCCATTTCACTCTGAAATTCTTTGAACTTTTCAAATGTTTCAGACTTATGTTTCATTAAGTAGATATATCCATATCTTCTCAAATCATCTGTGAAGGTCAGAAAATAACGATACCCGCCGCAAGCCTCAACACTCATCGGACCGCATACATCAGTATGTATTATTTCCAATAAGTCAGTTGCTCGCTCCATTGTTCCGGAGAACGGAGTCTTAGTCATCTTGCCCATGAGGCATGGTTCGCAAGCATCAAGTGATTCATAATCAAGTAATTCCAAAAGCCCATCACCATGTAGTTTTTTATTGCGATTTACACAATTATGACATAAACGACAGTGCCACAAACAAGTTGCACTATCATTATTAACTTTGCATCTTTTGGCTTCAATATTATGAATATGTGTATCACTACAATCGAGATTCAACAAAAATAGACCACTCATCAAGGGTGCATGACCATAAAAGATATTACTCATATAAATAGAACAATCATTATTCTTTGATTTAAATGAATAACCGTCTCGCATCAAACAAGATCCAGATATAATGTTCATGCTCAACACTGGCATCAAATAACAATTATTTAGGTCTAAAACTACTCCCGAAGGTAGATGTAGAGGTAGCATGCCGACGGTGATCACATCGACTTTGGAACCATTTCCCATGCGCATCGTCACCTCGTCCTTAGCCAATCTTCGTTTAATCCGTAGCCCTGTTTCGAGTTGCAAATATGAGCAATGTAACCAGTATCAAATACCCAGGTGCTACTACGAGCATTAGTAAGGTACACATAAATAACATGTATATCAAATATACCTTTAACTTTGCCATCCTTCTTATCCGCCAAATACTTGGGGCAGTTCCGCTTCCAGTGACCAGTCCCTTTGCAGTAGAGGCGCTCAGTTTCAGGCTTAGGTCCATACTTGGGCTTCTTCCCGGGAGTAGCAACTTTCTTGCTATTCTTCTTGAAGTTCCCCTTCTTCCCTTTGCCCGTTTTCTTGAAACTTGTGGTCTTGTTTAACCATCAACACTTGATGCTCCTTCTTGATTTCTACCTCCGCAGCCTTTAGCATTGCGAAGAGCTCGGCAATTGTCGTTTCCATTCCATGCATATTATAGTTCATCACGAAGCCTTTATAGCTTTGTGGCAGTGATTGAAGAACACTGTCAATGACACTATCATCAAGAAGATTAACTCCTAGCTGAGTCAAGTGGTTATGGTACCCAGACTTTCTGAGTATATGTTCATTGACAGAACTATTCTCCTCCATCTTACAGCTATAGAACTTGTTGGAGACTTCATATCTCTCAACTCGGGCATTTCCTTGAAATATTAACTTCAACTCCTGGAACATCTCATATGCTCCATGACGTTTAAAACGTCTTTGAAGTCCCGATTCTAAGCCGTAAAGCATGGCACACTGAACTATCGAGTAGTCATCAGCTTTAGCTTACCAGACGTTCATAATGTCCGGAGTTGGTCCTGCAGCGGGCCTTGCACCTTGCGGGACTTCCAGGACGTAATTCTTCTGTGCAGTTGTGACGCCCCCGATTCAATCGTACACTAATCATGCACGCAAACGTGTATTATCAAGATCAGAGACTCACGGGAAGATATCACAACACAACTCTAAAAACATAAATAAGTCATACAAGCATCATAATACAAGCCGGGGCCTCGAGGGCTCGAATACCAAAGGTTTCGATCATAGACGAAGTCAGCGGAAGCAACAATATCTGAGTACGCACATAAGTAAACAAGTTTGCCTTAAGAAGGCTAGCACAAACTGGGATACAGATCGAAGAGGCGCAGGCCTCCTACCAGGATCCTCCTAAACTACTCCTGGTCGCCGCCTCAAGGGCTGCACGTAGTAGTAGGCACCTCCGTGTAGTAGGAGTCATCGTCAACGGTGGCGTCGCTCCTGGACTCCATCGTCTGGTGTCGCAGCAATCGGGTAAAGAAAAAGGGAAAAGGGGAACAAGGCAGCTGTGAGTACTCATCCAAAGTACTCGCAAGCAAGGAGCTACACTACATATGCATGGGTATATGTGTAAAGGGCCATATCGGTGGACTCAACTGCAGAATGCCAGAATAAGAGGGGAATAGCTAATCCTGTCGAAGACTACGCTTCCGCAGCCTCCGCCTTGCAAAAGCATGTAGAAGAGAGTAGACTGAAGTCCTCCAAGTAGCATCGCATAGCATAATCCTACCCGGTGATTCCCTCCTCGTCGCCCTGTTAGAGAGCAATCACCGGGTTGTATCTGGCACTAGGAAGGGTGTGTTTTATTAAGTATCCAGTTCTAGTTGTCATAAGGTCAAGGTACAACTCCAAGTCGTCCTGTTACCGAAGATCACGGCTATTCGAATAGATTAACTTCCCTGCAGGGGTGCACCACATTACCCGACACGCTCGATCCCATTTGGCCGGACACACTTCTCCGGGTCATGCCCGGCCGCGGAAGATCAACACGTCGCAGCCCCACCTAGGCATAACAGAGAGGTCAGCACGCCGGTCTAAACCTAAGCGCACAGGGGTCTGGGCCCATCGCCCTTAGCACACCTGCATGTTGCTAGGGCGGCCGAAAGCCGACCTAGCCTAGCAAGCGTTCCAGTCCAATCCGGCACGCGCCGCTCAGTCGCTGACGTCACGAAATGCTTCTGCTGATACCACGACGCCGGTTGCCCATATCTTGTCCCACGTGGCGGTTAGTGCGTATAAGGTCAACGACCCAACTCAGATCAAATACCAAGATCTCGTTAAGCGTGTTAAGTATCTGCGAGCGAACGCCGAGGCTGCCAGGCCCACCTCTCGCCTAGGCGGTCTCAACCTGCCCTATCGCTCCGCCACAAAGATCCACACAGAGGGCCGTTGGGACAAGGTCCTTTCAACCCCCAATCCGTGAATCACTCGCGGGTGCTCCACAAGCCGACCCGACTTTAGTCACCACATGTATCATGTATAAAGTATATAGTGTATACCCGTGATCACCTCCCAAGTGATCACAGCCCGATAGTATAGCACAAAGAACGGACAAGAATGTAGGGCCACTGATGGAATACTAGCATCCTATACTAAGCATGTAGGATTGCAGGTAAAGGTAACAACAGTAGTAGCAAGGACCGGCTATGCATCAGGATAGGAATAACGGAAAGCAGTAACATGCTACAAGATTTAATTCAAGCAATAGAGAGTAGAATAGGCGATATCTGGTGATCGGGGGGCTTGCCTGGTTGCTCTGGCAAGAGAGAGGGGTCGTCAACGCCGTAGTCGTACTGGGTAGCAGCAGCGTCGGTCTCGTAGTCTACCGGAGAGAAGAGGGGGAAGAAACAGTAAATACGGAGCACACAATGCATCACAGAACATAACATGGCAATAAACGGTGCTAGGGGTGACCTAACGCGGTAGTAGGTGATACCGACGAAGGGGGGAAACAACCGGGAAAGTATTCCTGGTGTTTTGCATTTTCAGATAGATGAACCGGAGGGGAAAGTTGCGTGTTTGCTATGCTAGGGATGTGTGGCGGACGAACGGGCTGCGTATCCGGATTCGTCTCATTGTTCTGAGCAACTTTCATGTACAAAGTTTTCCGATCCGAGTTACAGATTAATTTCTATTATTTTTCAAAGTTTTGTTTATATATAGGAATTAATTTTAAACCGACAATAAATGCAAAATTGCTAAGTGCACACAACACCGCAGTACACATAAGTGTACACAAAGTTGACATGTGGGTCCAGAGGGGCTGAGCGAGCAACCCACTCAGAGCCAACAGCTTGATCGCTGACCGTCAAACTGACCGGTGGAGCCATGCGTAAGTGACACATATTTTAATAGGGTTTTTAATTAAATTAAGTTATTGCCTCAGATTAAGTTAGTGGCCTTGGGCCCACGGGTCGGTGAGTGGTTAGGGGACTGGTCAGTGTTAGGGAGGGGTTATCCCCACTAACCTCGAGGACCGGCCTGCAGAGGCCAATGGCCTCGCCGCCAGGCTCGCTGGCTGGCACAAGGCGCCAGCAGCCACGCCGCTGCCGGCCGGACTAGAAGGCAGTGGCGGAGGGGGCGGCAAGGCAAAAGGAGCAGCAGCCGAGATGAGGGCAGCGACACGCATATTATCGCCAGACGCTTGGAGCTCGGACAAGCTCGGGAACGACGACTACGACAACGAATTGAGGGGGTGGGTTACTGAGGCGGAACGGAGCGGGAATGAGGGGAATCGGAGGCGCAGCTCACAGCGAAGCTCGTGGAGGGCTTGATGAAGCCGGAGGGGTCGAGGGGGAGCGGATCAACGGCGAGGTCGTGGAGGCTGTGCGTGGGGAGGAGCCCGTTGGTGAGCGCTGGCGGCGGCTTGGAGACGAGCCGAGGGCCGTAGAGGAAGGAGATGACGACGGGAGTCCGCCTGGACGCCGTGGCGTAGCTCGGAGTCGCCGGTGGCCGCGGGATCGATGAGGGCAGTGGCGAATGGCGCGGCGCCGGCGGTGTCCACCGAGGTCGACGCAGAGGCGGGGGCGTCGCGGCAAGAGGGGCTCCGGGGAGGAGGGAGACGGGCGGCAGCCGACGAGCGATGGGGGCGCCGGCTCGAGTGGGCTGCCCGGGCGTGGAGTTGGGGACGCTGGTTCGGCCCGATCCAGATCGGGAGAGGGAGATGGGATCGGGGGAAGTGAGGGGATCATGGGGAGAGTGGGGGGTTAGGGTTTGCGGCACCAGGGATAAGGAGTGGGGGCGGGCTGGTCAGGCCAGTGGGCTTGCCAGCTGGGCCTTTTGGTCCATTTGGGGCTGGCCAGCTGGGCCACAGATGGCCCAGTGGGGGTTCCTTTTTTTTGTATTAGTTTATTTTCTGTTTTTATTTCTTTTCTTTTATTTATTTTCTTTTACTGTCTTGATTCAACTTAGGGCAGATAAGTATTTTATAACTTTGTGTTTCCTTTACTATAATTACCTATATAATATTTGGCACTAACCGAACATTTTTATTTTAATGTTTGAAAACTTTTGATGTTTGACAATATTTAAATTTTGAATTTGAAAGTTTCGAACCGACGCGAGATTAGCAATAGTAATCGAGGTGACGTGGCATCATTAGCAGAGGTTCACTGTAGCTTAAATATCCCAAGGCCACAAAGAAGAATGAGGATAATCCTCGTTACGGACCCAAATTGCAGAAGTTGCTACCATCATCTTTCAACTTAGCTTTCTAGGAATGCATAAAAATTCAAGGGAACAAAGAGTACGTGCCATTGATCTACAACAACATAGATATGCAAAAACTATCAGTACTAAGTTCATGATAAATTAAAGTTCAATTAATCATATTACTTAAGAACTCCCACTTAGATAGGCATCCCTCTAGTCATCTAAATGATCACGTGATCCATATCAACTAAACCATGTCTGATCATCACGTGAGATGTAGTAGTTTTCAATGGTGAACATCTCTATGTTGATCATATCTACTATATGATTCACGTTCGACCTTTCGGTCTCAGTGTTCCGAGGCCATATCTGCATATGCTAGGCTCGTCAAGTTTAACCCCAGTATTCTGCACGTGCAAAACATAGAGCTTATCACACCCGATCATCGCGTGGTGTCTCGGCACGACGAAATGTAGCAACGGTGCATACTCAGGGAGAACACTCTCATTCCTTGAAATTTAGTGAGGGATCATCTTATAATGCTACAACCGTACTAAGCAAAATAAGATGCATAAAAGATAAACATCACATGCAATCAAAATATGTGACAAGATATGGCCATCATCATCTTGTGCCTTTGATCTCCATCTCCAAAGCACCGTCATGATCTCCAACATCACCGGCTTGACACCTTGATCTCCATTGTAGCGTCGTTGTTGTCTCGCCAACTGTTGCTTCTATGACTATCGCTACCGCTTAGTGATAAAGTAAAGCAATTACATGGCGATTGCATTTCATACAATAAAGCGACAACCATAAGGCTCCTGCCGCCAAGTTAATAACTTTACAAAACATGATCATCTCATACAATAACGTAGATCACATCATGCCTTGACCATATCACATCACAACATGCCCTGCAAAAACAAGTTAGACGTCCTCTTCTTTGTTGTTGCAAGTTTTACTTGGCTGCTACGGGCTTCTAGCAAGAACCGTTCTTACCTACGCATCAAAACCACAACGATTTTTCATCAAGTGTGTTGTTTTAACCTTCAACAAGGACCGGCCATAGTCAAACTCGATTCAACTAAAGTTGGAGAAACAGACACCCGCAAGCCACCTGTCTGCAAAGCACCTCGGTAGAACTGGTCTCATGAATGTGGTCACGTAATGTTGGTCCGGGCCGCTTCATCCAACAATACCGCCGATTCAAAGTAAGATGTTGGTGGTAAGCAGTATGACTATTATCGCCCACAACACTTTGTGTTCTACTCGTGCATATCATCTACGCATAGACCTGGCTCGGATGCCACTGTTGGGGAACACAACATGCAATTTCAAAAAATTCCTACGCTCACCCAAGATCTATCTAGGAGATGCATAGCAACGAGAGGGGGTGAGTGTGTCCATGTACCCTCGTAGACCGAAAGCGGAAGCGTTAGGTTAACGCGGTTGATGTAGTCGAACGTATTCACGATCCAACCGATCCAAGTACCGAACGTCCGGCACCTCTGAGTTCAGCACACGTTCAGTTCGATGACGTCCTTCGAACTCTTGATCCAGCAGAGGGTCGAGGGAGAGTTTCGTCAGCATGACGGCGTGGTGATGGTGATGTGATCCGCGCAAGGCTTCGCCTAAGCACTACGCCGCTATGACCGGAGGAGTAAACTGTGGAGGGGGGGCGCACACAGCTAAGAGAACAATTGATGTGCCTTGGGGGTGCCCCCGGCCCCCGTATATGAAGGAGAGGGGGGGAGGTGGCCGGCCAGGAGGAGGCGCGCCAGGGGGGAGTCCTTCTAGGACTCCACTCCTATTAGGATTCGCCTCCCCGCCTCCTTCCAACGGAGAGGGAAAGGGAAGAGGGAGAGGGAGAAGGAAGGCGCCCACCCCTTGTCCAATTCGGATTGGGCAGGGGGGCGCGCGCCACCTCTTGTTGCCTGCATCCCTCTCTCCACTATGGCCCATGAGGCCCATTAACTTTCCCGGGGGGTTCCGGTGACCTCCGAGTACTCCAGAAAATCCCCGAACCTCTTCGGAACCATTTCGGTGTTCGTATATAACCTTCCAATATATCAATCTTTACCTCTCGACCATTTCGAGACTCCTCGTCATGTACGTGGTCTCATCCGGGACTCCGAACAAACTTCGGTCACCAAAACACACAACTCATAATACAAATCTTCATCGAACGCTAAGCGTGCGGACCCTACGGGTTCGAGAAATATGTAGACATGACCGAGGCACATCTCCGGTCAATAACCAATAGCAGAACCTGGATGCTCATATTGGTTCCTACATATTCTATGAAGATCTTTATCAGTCAAACCACATAACAACATACGTCATTCCCTTTGTCATCGGTATGTTACTTGCCCGCGATTCAATCGTCGGTATCATCATACCTAGTTCAACCTCGTTACCGGCAAGTCTCTTTACTCGTTCCGTCATGCATCATCCCGCAACTAACTCATTAGTCACATTGCTTGCAAGGCTTATAGTGATGTGCATTTCCGAGAGGGCCCAGAGATACCTGTCCGATACACGGAGTGACAAATCCTAATCTTGATCTATGCCAACCCAACAAACACTTTCGGAGACACCTGTAGAGCATCTTCATAATCACCCAGTTACGTTGTGATATTTGATAGCACACAAGGTATTCCTCCGGTATTCGGGAGTTGCATAATCTCATAGTCAGAGGAATATGTATAAGTCATGAAGAAAGCAATAGAAATAAAACTAAATGATCATAATGTTAAGCTAACAGATGGGTCTTGTCCATCACATCATTCTCTAATGATGTGATCCCGTTCTTCAAATCAAAACACATGTCTAGAGTCAGGAAACTTAACCATCTTTGATTAACGAGCTAGTCAAGTAGAGACATACTAGGGACACACTGTTTTGTCTATGTATTCACACATGTACTAAGTCTCCGGTTAATACAATTCTAGCATGAATAATAAACATTTATCATGATATAAGGAAATACAAATAACAACTTTATTATTACATGTAGGGCATATTTCCTTCAGAGGGGGCCTGGCCCCTGGTCGTCCCCCCTTGGCTCCGCCATGCAGCAACCGCCACCATCATGCGTGCCCAGCAGCAGGAACCACCACCGGCCCAGTGTCGCACCAAATTGGAGCCGCCGCACGCTGCCGGGCGGTGGCCGCTCCCTCTGGCCCCTCGCCACCCAGGTACGTATCAATTGTTACCCCACCACTCGCACCGGCTCTTGGCCGACACTTAGAGCGTGTGAAGCAAGCACTTGAACTGTCATCATCATCTTCGCCTTGTTCAGGGTGGCGGAGAGGCTAGAGGTGGACGGGGTGGTGATCGAGAGCGGGCTCGGGGGGCTCTGCCGCGAGGGGCTTCTAGCTAGGTACGGCCAGGACGTGGTGGTGCTAGAGAGCCATGACTAGATTGGTTAATTTGTGGTGGATTGTTCTGAATTCATAGATGTGATATTCGCTGCTTGGCTTAAAGGATGAGACTTGAATTTTCTACTCCCTCCTCAAAGAAATATAAGAGTGTTTAGAACTAAAGACTCTTATATTTATTTACGGAGGGAATAATAACTAATAAGCATGACTTATAATTTGTTGCTTTCTACCTATGAAACTTAGTAGTGCTTTCTACAAGAAAAATAAACTTAGTTTGTTATCCCAATCACGCATCGTACGATTAGCCGCACCCAAACTACTTTCATTCGTGGACGCAACATTCTTGAGGGGACTCTGGCCCTTCAAGAGATTATTCACGAACTCAAACGCATTAGGGAACCGGCTATCTTACTAAAACTTGATTTCTAAAAGGCATACGATCGAGTAAATTGGGACTTCCTGCGCTAGGTTCTGTTGAGCCGTGGTTCCTTGGCCATGTGGGTCCATCGAATGATGCAGCTGGTCTCGAGGGGCCAGACTGCCATCTCGGTTAATGGGGAAGTAGGGCACTTCTTCCGGAACAGACGTGGATTACGTCAGGGCGACCCGATGTCTCCAATTATGTTTAACTTGGTGGTGGATGCCCTTGCGGCTATGCTACGGAAAGCCAGCATGGCTGGCCACATCAAGGGAGTGGTCGGCCACCTTATCCAGGGGGGATCTCTTACTTTCAGTACGCAGACGATACCCTGCTACTGTTTCAACCTGACACACATAGCATCACTTCGGTAAAAGCGATATTGCTAAGTTTTGAGCTGATGTTGGGGCTCAAAATCAAGTTCCACAAGTGTGAAGTGTTATCTATGGGGGTAGATAATGGTGAGGGACGTCGTATCGCGCACCTTCTAAACTGTAAAGTGGGAAAATTCCCCTTCACGTACCTAGGTCTGGCCCTTGCGCCTCGGAGGCTGACAATCGATGATTGGGGACCTCAATGTGGCAAAGTGGGAGGGAGAGTGAGCCTCTGGCGTGGCAAGTTCATGTCCTCCGCAGCACGACTCGTCCTGACCAACTCAAGCCTCTCCTCGCTTCCCATGTTGGGCCTCTTCCTGTTGGCGGAAGGGGTCCATGCTAAAATGGATACTCCGAGAGCCTGCTTCTTTGGGAAGGAACGGGCCTCAAACGCAAATACCGTATGGTCAAATAGGCTGCTGTGTGTTGGCCCAAGTCCTTGGGAAGACTTAGGATCACTAATACCAGACCCCCAAATATTGCTCTAATCTGCAAGTGGATTTGGAAGTTATCGCAAGGGGCGAATTGTTTACGGGCTGACGTCCTAAGAGCTAAATACTTCCCAAATGGGGATTTCTTTGAAGGGGATGCGAGGGGCTCCCCTTTCTAGAATGATCTGCAGGCAATCAGACCAGCCTTCAGCCAAGGGGCCAAGTTCGTTGTCGGTAACGGTCGTTCCACCCGTTTCTGGCTCGACCTTTGGGTGGGCTCTCGACCTCTCTGGGAGGAATTCCAAGACCTGTACACGATCGTGGTGCACCCGAATCTTCTGGGGGCCGACGCCTTGGCATCCCCCGGCAATCTGCTTTTGCCGTGATCTAAACACCCAGGAGACAGCTAGGCTGGGGTCTATGCTGGATCTAGTGAACCCAGTTGCCTTGTCAAATGAGCCCGACAGGGTGTCATGGCATATAAACGCCTCCGAAAAGTTTTCCGTTAAGTCATTATATTATAAACTGTGCCAAGGGACGACACAAATGGCGTTAAAGGACTTTGGCAGGCTCACATCCTGTTGAAGGTCAAAGTTTTTCTTTGGCAGATGTTCCGTAATAGACTTCCTACGTCTATTAACATTGCCAAATGAAACGGTCCGGCCATGGGCCCGTGCGTGTTATCTGGGAACCTTGAGAATGCGAATCACGTTTTCTTTTATGCCGCTCGTATGTTTGCGTGGAGCGCTGTGCGCAACGCGGCCGGCGTCCAGTGGGATCCGCGCTCCTCCACTGAACTCGCAGGCCTCCTCGATTCGGTTTAGGGACAGAGCAAGCGAGTGTTGTGGACTAGTGTATGGGCATTGCTATGGTCTTTATGGCTTACTCGTAATAAATTTACAATAGAGGGTATCTTCCCGTCGCACCCAGCTAACATCATATTCAAATGCTCTATCCTCATGCAGCAGTGGAGTCTGTTGGCGAGGCGGAAGGACTCTGAGATGGTGAAGCAAGCGCAAGAACGACTCCACCAAGTGTACGTGACGGCTAGGAGCCGATGACACCCTTCTAGTGTGGGAGTGCCCTTTTGTTTTGCGAGCCTGTGTGCTTTGATGTTCAGGCTTCGGCCTTGTAATTTGCTCGCTGCCCGGCTTCGAACCCTCAGACTCTGGGGCTTTTGGTCTTTAGTTCTGTCAGTTTCGATTGCTACTCTGCCTGTTGTGTGAGCTTTATTAATTTAAAGCTGGACACTCCTAGCGTCTTGGTTCTAAAAAAAAGTAATGATTTGTTTACTGTTTTTGCTGTCCGACACCAGCACGGGCACGGACCCGGCGTGGATGGCCTCCACCACGCGCGGCCTCGCCACCTCGTGTCCGCTCGGACACAGGCAGAAGCGCAAGAGGTGCATGTAGGCGAAGTAGTCGCTCTGCAGGTCACGGCCACGCGGTTGTGGCTGCTGCTGTTACTGGTGGTGGAAGGGAGGTCGCACTCGTACACAGGGAAGACGAGCGGGACGTTGCGGACGTGGCCGTGCCGACCGCTGGCAAAGAAGGTAGGTCAATGCCGGCAGCCCCGGCGACGGGCCCAGGAGTTGCCGCGGCGTGTCCCGTCCGAGGTGCTTCGCTTGTGTAGAGTCTTAGACATGTCCAAGGGGGAACCGGAGCTGTACGCAAATGGCATCCGGGCGTGTTGGAACCGAAACCCTCTGGCTACCTCTGAAACTCTCTAGCTACCTCTCCTCTCACTCGAACAGAGATGAAAGAAGAAGAACAGTGGACACAAAATTTTCTGGCCGGCGACGAACGCCGCCACGGGCGCTCAAACACCTCAATCTTTTCTTCTTTACAGTGGCTACATGATTTACCCTCGGTTCACTTTCTCTGCACACGCAGACTCTATAAATAGCCTTGCGCACACACACATCCACGGCCACACCGGCCACTAACACACGCATGCAGGGATCACCCAGCCACTAACCCACTAGACACATGCATGCATATCTACTGACTTGGCTGGCACACATTTGGCCACTACCTATGACCCAGCCAACTAACAGCTTAACAGACTCACGCGACGCACGCACATACGCACAACACACATGCGCACCCACGCACGTCACACACGCGCACAGAAGCGCCACGGCCGTGCACGCACACATGGATTATGGCTAACAGGGCGCTCTGCAATGCCAGCACGTCGGAGAGCTTCCGGCCGGGGAAGGACGTGAGCCGCTGCATCCGCCGCTCCGAGGTGCTCAACGTCAAGCTCCAGCCACCGTCTCCAACTCAGGGGCGGACGCGGCGGCCAGGACGCACTGGCCGGCGAGGGTCGCGGGAGTGAGCTGTTCCTGCTCTCCTACGCGGCGGCGGCGCCATGGCAAGCCTTCGTGCAGTAGAGGCGCACGGGCATGAGCAGCCCAGCGCACGCCTCTAACAGCAGGACCACCTCTGTCGACGTCGCTTGCATCCCTTGCTGTTCTCCGATGCACAACAGATGTTTGATGAAATGCCTCAGAGAGAGGAGGAAGAAGAAGAAAGACGTGGTAGTTTTGTGGCCGACGTGGTATTTTTTTCCTGCCAACTCAGCCTGATGGCGGGCCCAAACAATTAGTGACGCCAACCAAATGCTTAGCATTCACCGTCAATGTTTTATGCCACTGTTAGATATTCGATGCGCTGCAAAATACCACGAACCGTAAAGTGGTGGCTTTTCACTAATCGTGACATGAATGTGATGGTTCTATGCATTTAACTCGCTAAGAAGACACGTGTTGGCTAATGGCAATGCATCACATTGTTGTGCGTTTTAAATAGCATAATGCACAATTAGCATGTGAACTGTGCCAATATGGAGATATCACGATTCAATTGTCAAGCCAAGATTAGCATACCATGTTAACGTTATGCTCCCTTGAAACCTCTGCTAATGAAGTATTACAAAACAATCTTAGCCCTCCACTCTCCATCCTAGGGGATCGGGCCATATTTTCCATACTGGTCGGCAGATATGCACCTTCTCTGTTGCAGTCCTTCATAAAAATGGGAACTCGGGTGAACCCTAGGTGCCACAAAACTGCTACGCCATTTTAGTAGATAGTCGATTCACGGGAGCTGAAAAATCCCTTCGTTCGTAACTGGATTGACCTCCTGTGCTTTCTGCTCGTCGGCATCCAAGTTCGACAGCGCTCTGTCTGCAGAAATGGCAAGATGATAAACTTGTGCCTGCTCAAATATCATGTTTCACTTATGTGCTTGTCCCAACCTCCAACGTTTTGCTTTACATGGAAACTGTGCAACCTCCAATGGTAAGATATGAAAATGGTACAAAAATCTGAACATGTCACATGTGACCAAACCATGGATTTTGCTTTGGTATCCTGATGTAGGTTGAGGCACCCTAAATACAACGAAGGTGAAATGCTAATGTACCTGCATTTTATATTTATTTTTTAGGGGGTCAAATGAAAGTTCTTTTTTTACGTGAGATGGATGTTCTTGGACTGTACAAATGCTTCACAGACATGTACTAAAAAGCAGTGTGTTGTGAGAATCAAATAACCGAGATAAAATTAATCAGTGGTAACGTATTTGTACTGAAACGATTTCTATTGGTTTCTTTAGGCGAAAAAATGAAAAAAAAAAGGTGAAATGTGGCTGCTGAGATTCAAGCCCAGGTCTCCACCGCCACAACGTGGAATTCTCACCACTAAACTACAGCCACAACTCATGTCATAATTCTGGGGTATACCGGACTTTAGTCTTTTCATGCTACAGATAATTAATTAGAAGAATTGTGATGGTTACTAGGAATAAACACAAGTGTGAGAAATGGGGTATCCTATATGTCCAAATATAAACGATAAATTAAGCAATACCATCAATCTATTTGGTATGTGTCATGCAGGTAGCAATGGAAATAATTATTTTGGGGTGCGACATGGCTCTCAAAGGTTTACAGCAGACCTCAACCAAAAAACATGAAGTTGTAGGTTGTGGCAGTTATCTGGTATGCCTTGTGGACTTGCAATATCATCAATCCATACCCACACTAATAGGTTAGATGATTATGTGGCTACTTGCTACTCAAAAAAAGCATCTAAGAGAACCTATGCATATTTCTTGCAACCAGCTGAAGGACCTTAGGGCTATCCATAAGCAAACAGGCCTAACCCACTAGCTTGTGGATACGGTAATATGCCAGAAAGGCATAGGAAAGATAGAGAAAAGAGGTCACTAGAAATCCTAAAGCTACTAGAGTTTCAAGGGTAGGAACTATGATTAGATGCATGAAGTGCAATTGTATCGGTCACGCAGACCAACATGTATTGTTGTTGTAGGACAAAATGTTTCTTTATGTCAAGGCATTGGTTCAAATGGACCAAGTACAATTGGACAACATGCAAGATCGGTATCCAAGTCCTGATCAAATGTAAAGGCCTTCAAGATGTCTACTTCCAAGGTAAAATAGCCTATATGCGTAACATACTTGCTTATGTTTACTCCTCTAAATGAATTTATTTCTTCACCTATCAGGCAAATGTGAAAAACATCTCAACAAAGCACTAACCGAAGAAGAGTTGCCACAAATGATGTGAACCACCCATCAAAAAGATTGTACTCCACACTTGCTCCTGTGCAGAAAAGGACATCTAAATCTTCTTCCGATATTGTTGTAAAAAATGTGATAGTGAATATGAAGTTCAATTCATCATTTACAATCAATGTTACCTCTAGCCCTGCAAGTTATCAAGTTGCAGGAAATAAAAGAGCAAAAAAGTGCCAAGAAAACTACTAGACTGGTTGTTGTTAGTGGTTATGTGAGACTGTGTGTGAAAATTTATGTTTGCGGTTGCTTCTAAGACTATATTCAATACTACTTCTCATCTAATACTTTGTCAGGCTATGCAGTTTGTGACAATTTTTCCAGACTATGTTTAATGAATGTTCAGTTGAGTACTTTGTCAGACTATGTCTAGTTGAGACAAACATGTGAATGAGATGCTCTACGGACACTCAATCTCTATTAAATGTGACAAAAAGGTAAAAAAATCAGGTCATGAAAAATTATCATAGTCAGGTTACATAGTATATCCAATTCTCATCGAATCATCATAGCAAATTGCCCATATATGTGACATGAAAGCATACACAACACCAGCAATAAATAAACACATCAGTACAACACACATCATCATTCCTCTTATTTTGCTGACGTAATACAACACTCTTCTCCGGCAATAGCTCGTCCTTCTTCATTAACAGCCCCCCTTCTTACGCATAGAGCCTCGATTTCAACATTTTAGCCATCCTCCCCGCCTCAAGGTTCTCTCTTTCAGCTCATAAATGGTGCTTCTCCTTCAATGGCATAACAACGTCTTCGAAATAGATGGATGAGTTGTGCAAGATGAGGAGGGGTTGCATCATTGAGAAATATGTAGTTGGTGCATCTGCATGGAAACTCTAGAGCACAAACCGTAGCTAAAGCTCTTCAAAACATGCAAAATTCTATGCAAGTCATGTCAAAATTTGTACAAGATCGAATTTACCCAATCTCGCATGTATTTGAAATGCCCCCTTTTGGATTTAGTGTCGCTCCATGGTATCCAACTAGCTGCCTTCTTGTTGCGATAATGGCATTCCCTCGCCAACAGATAATCTAGTGACCCCTCACGGTAGGGAATGTGAGACGAGCGATCGAGAGGGAACGATGGTGACAAAGACGACTCGTAGGAGCGGCTTGAACTTGCATAGGTTGCCATCTGCTTGCCGAGTCAAAGGATTCGCCATGCAACCACTGCCTAATTCGCCGCCACCTAAACCTCGTTGCCGTCGTCGCGTCCGCTCTAGAGTTAGGTTTCAAGTGAAAGGGGTACGAGAGAGAGAGAGAGAGAGAGAGAGAGAGAGAGAGAGAGAGAGAGAGAGGTGATTCAGGACTTAAGTGACATTACGGTAACAAAATTGAGGGATGTGTCTGATTTTAGTCTAAACTGGGTCAATGTCAGACTAAAACGGTCTGAAACGACACGCATGGATATGTTAGAAATATTAGGTGATCAAATGGTCAAAATTTTAATTACCATAGTTAATATGGGCCCAATAATTAAATTCGGGATTACTACTAATTAAATGGTAATTAACCAATCCAGCCCGTGATTGGGGGGCTAAAATTATGCTAACTAGATGATTCCCCGCGCGTTGCTGTGGAACATGTTGCCTAAAACTTAGTGTTTTACTCGGCAATTAGGAAATATATGAACAAATGTTTGTTATATATGACAAAATAATATATAGTCTACCACCTCCGCTTCTTTTGCAAGGGAGGAAAGCTTCCAAGCTACAACTAAAACATCGTCACAAAGCTATAGCCGAGCTAGCGGGTTGGCCTCGTAGAGGCACTCATGCACCGGCTACTTCGTCATGTGCCTCACCGCCGCCGGGGAGGGTTTCTTCTTGGATACCGGTGTTGGCGGTTACCATGGTGGACACGCTTGTTGCCTGTTGAGTTGTGGCGACCAATATGGCCGAGCCAGAGAAAATCAACCCTGGTACACAACTTTAACAGTTGTGCCGACATATCTCTTTGTTTGTTTTTTAGAATTGGTGCAAACATATCTAGTTCAATCCTAACGGGTATTTAACAATTCTTAGCATAAAAATTCAGAAAAAAGGGCGACACAACATAAGATATAAAAAAATAAGGGACGATCATTCTTACTGAGTTAATACACTCACAACGATGCCACATGAAAAAGAAAGTTGACAGTAGAAGAATAATTCATCCTAGCTCGAATCCTGCATAACATGTACAATAACCAGATGTGACATCAAATTATGAGGTGAAAACAATAAAATGAAACTTGGGATTAAACCTGCTATATTCTTCTCGATGGTTACGGAAATTCATAAGAGCGAGGTTGGACTTCTTGTGATGTTGCTTTTTTTCTGGGAAGATATGTGTCCATTTATGATCAACGATGTACCTGTATTTGGCAATAGTAATTAAATAAATCAAATTCTCTTCTTCAGGAAAAGTTTGTGAATGAAATTAAAAAAAAGAATTTAAACACCTTCCGAAAATAATTTTAACTAATAATTAACATAAGTAGGGTGTTTCTTTATGATGCCTTTTGACAAAGATTGTGGGTGGAGCTGACCAGGTCGGTGCTGCACCGATGCCTGACCGGTTGAGGATTGAGGGCATGCTGCAACGTGAGCGCGTTGGTCATGTGCTGCCTTACTGTCAGCTAGGTTATGGGAGCAGAAGCATCCACGCAAACACGTGCCACTTCATGAGATCGATAATCAATCGATTTTGTTGAGATGAACGTGCTACTCTTGCACCAGTTAGCAAGACAGGCATCCAAAGCACCGCCGGTGACTTCCTAATCCAATAAGCCTAGCAGGCCTTCAGCCCCACAGAGCGAATCAGCAGAGATGACAATAGCTAAACTCGCTAACGGAAACAGGAGGGAAGGTGAGCTTAATTTTGAACCCACAAGGGCAAAAGGAAAGGCCAACTCGGCCTCCTCCCAATTTCCACACGGGCGATGCAAGAACATGGCACCACCGCTGATTTCTCTAGGCAAAGCGTGGCTGCTCTTCCAGGATCTGCAATTTCTCCGCAATGGTAGGTAGATGGCGCGGCGCGGCGCATCGGTAGTTCGTGGGTGATCACTAACCTAGCGTCAAGGTGTAGGAAGAAGGTGCAGAAGGGGGTGAGGGCAGAGGCTGTTGGAAATATGCCCTAGAGGCAATAATAAAAGTATTATTATTATATTTCCTTGTTTATGATAATTGTCTTTTTATTCATGCTATAATTGTATTATCCGGAAATCGTAATACGCTGGCGTGTGAATACATAGACCACAATATGTCCCTAGTGAGCCTCTAGTTGACTAGCTCGTTGATCAAATGATAGTCATGGTTTCCTGACTATGGACGTTGGATGTCGTTGATAACGGGATCACATCATTAGGAGAATGATGTGATGGACAAGACCCAATCCTAAGCATAGCACAAGATCGTGTAGTTCGTTTTGCTAGAGCTTTTACAATGTCAAGTATCTCTTCCTTAGACCATGAGATCGTGTAACTCCCGGATACCGTAGGAGTGCTTTGGGTGTACCAAACGTCACAACGTAACTGGGTGACTATAAAGGTGCATTACAGGTATCTCCGAAAGTGTCTGTTGGGTTGACACGGATCGAGACTGGGATTTGTCAATCCGTATGACGGAGAGGTATCACTGGGCCCACTCGGTAGTGCATCATCATAATGAGCTCAAAGTGACCAAGTGTTTGGTCACGGGATCATGCATTACGGCAGTGCAGTAAAGTGACTTGCCGGTAACGAGATTGAACGAGGTATTGGGATACCGACGATCGAATCTCGGGCAAGTAAAATACCGATTGACAAAGGGAATTGTATACGGGTTGTTTGAATCCTCGACATCGTGGTTCAACCGATGATATCATCAAGGAGCATGTGGGAGCCAACATGGGTATCCAGATCCCGCTGTTGGTTATTGCCCGAGAGCCGCCTCGGTCATGTCCGCATGTCTCCCGAACCCGTAGGGTCTACACACTTAAGGTTCGGTGACGCTAGGGTTGTATGAATATGAGTATGCAGCAAACCGAAGTTGTTGAGTCCCGGATGAGATCCCGGACGCCACGAAGGGGAAGAGTCCCATGCGCCAAGAGGCCCATGCGCAAAGAGATGAGGGAGAGGGAGAGTCCTAAAGGGAAGGCACCTCCTAGGTGCCTTGGGAGGATGGACTCCTCCTCCCTTGGCCGCACCCTTCCTTGGAGGAAGGGGCAGGCTGCCCCCCTCTCTCTTGCCCCTATATAACGGGAGGGGAGGGAGGGGCAGCCGCACCCCTCAAGGCTTGGCGCCTCCCTCCTCCCTGCTACACCTCCTCCTCCTCCTCCCGTAGTTGCTCAGCGAAGCCCTGCCGGAGTTCTGCTGCATCCACCACCACGTCGTCGTGCTGCTGGATCATCATCAACCTCTCCTTCCCCCTTGCTGGATCAAGAAGGAGGAGACGTCATCCGCTCTGTACGTGTGTTGAACGCGGAGGTGCTGTCCGTTCAGCACTAGGTCATCGGTGATCTGAATCACGGCGTAGTACGACTCCATCAACCCCGTTCCATTGAACGCTTCCGCACGTGATCTACAAGTGGTATGTAGATGCAATCACTCTCCCATGACTCGTTGCTTAGATGAACTCATAGATGGATCTTGATGAAACCGTAGGAAAAATTTTAATTTTCTGCAACGTTCCCCAACAGAGGCGTGGTGCACCATGATGCAATCGAGGGCTTGAGCAGAGGAAGATGGGAAAGATAAGGATGGATGGATCGGGAGAGGAGTGGAGATATGATAAGGATGCGGGGAACCCGATGGCCACATGCAGCCGGTGGTGCAATTTTATGTTCGATCGAGAGTAAACCACGCCCGTGGAAGAAGGAAACTGCTCATCTCTCGGTTACGGAAGTGGAAGAGAATCCGTCAGTTCGGTTACGGCATCGATGACCACAAAAATAAAAATAAATCACATAATTTGTTGATTTTTCTTTGGTGTGGAGACGTGAATTACTGTCCTCCGGGAGCCGAGGAAAGCGGAGACAACTTGCTCTTGGGCTACCTCGTGCCTAATCAAACCATTGGAGAATTTTATGGTGACACGGTGGGGCGCACAAAAAATGCCATGCATGCAAAAGCGAAGGATTAGCATAGTGGAGGGTTGATGCTGATGTGGCCATAGGAGAGTGGATGATGATATGGATAGCCTGCATGCTTAGTTAAATAGGTTAGTGAGGATCAACTATTTAAGTATTATAGATATGGTTAGGTCCCATGGTCAAGGCAGCGCCATATATATATGAGGGGACAGACTAGCACGTACAATCAGTCCAACGTATTAGTCACTTGCCTCCCGAAATTCAATTCAAATCCAATCAGGAGGCACTGCCCATTGACGTGAAGATCAAATCATTTCTTCGGCAAGGTGCCGGAGGCCTGAACGACTACGCTGCTACGTCCTCTGATCGGGCGACATCGACTTGATGGCGTCTCCGACGCAGGTTTAATCTACACTCTAATTCCGCATTAGATGGAACTTTGTATTCACGTGGTTAGAGAAGATCCAATTTTCATTCCTCAATTCGCTAAATCACACAATTAGTATTTAGATTAATCTAACATTTGGTATCAGTAGCTATGTTGAATCTAATTGCGTGAATCAGTTCCTAAGTTAACGTGTAGATTAATTTGTCTGGTAGAACTTGCCTATAGAACTGCGCCATCAGGCGTCGTACACAATTATCAGGGTCGCCGCCGTGCGTTTTAGTCCGCATCAGCGTCGCCAGAAATTGCACCATGTGCACGCATGAGCCATCGGCATCCCGCTCATTAGTTCCGAGCGTTGCAGTCGCCGCTGTCTTTGCTTGCGCATGAACGATTCTCGCATCACAAGTCGAGCCACGCGAGCGCATCGAGGCCGTGGTCCGCCGCCACAAGATCGTGGCCGTTTTCGACAGTGAGCACCAGGAGCCGCTGCGCGCCTCAGGCAGTCCCGTACGCCTGTTCATTTCTGTAACGTCCGCTCCACTCGATCTGATTTTCTCAATGGCCGTGGCGGCAGAATAGGAAGCTGGCTCGGTTTTGGTGGCGGTGCATTACGAGGCTGACTAGGTCGTTAGGGATCGGCTGCACACTGGTAACGGATTCAGAGCCTCTAAAATCGGGCGTTAGATGAGCTGTGTATGTCATTCGGTACGTAGTACGCACTTAAATTCTGCTCATTAGCCTTCATGCAGTTGATGGCTGTTTAAATTATTTGTATGATTCAGTATATTTAATGAGTAGTTTTTTTCCCCTCCCGAGTGCTGTTTCATACAATTACGTCCTTAGCATGTGCACTGGTGTACCCTTGATCAGTAGCGGAGCTTGAAGTAAAATATTGGGCGGGCCAACTCAAAGGAGAGCAAAACTATCTAGCTAGTCTGCAACTTTTGCTCAAAATCTAGTTTGCAACTACCTTCTTCCTTGTTTGTGAGCTTTTGATTGTTGGTTTTGTGCATTGGGAGGCGGTGCAAGCAGGCACAGATGTGTAGTGTGTGGTCTGCTCACGCAGCGAAGAAGTCCTATCATGCTTGTACGTTGTTGGCTGCCAGCCTTGAAGGCTTCGAGTTGCCAATGAATCATAAACAACGACTGCCTGCTTAGTGGACTGGACTAAAAGCATAGATATTGGAAATTGGACCAAATTCCTGGGGCCCCATCGCCAGGTTAGCCCCAACAAAGCTCCGCCCCTGCCCTTGATAGATTATACGTGCATTAATTCTGTTAGCTGCGGTCATTAGTTAATTGCTAGTGCTTTATTTAGGCACCAGTGCATGATTTATGGGCTACACTGCTATTTCCTCGGCTGCACAAGTTACGCTGCCATTTAGTCAGGCAATGTTTAATCTGTTGTTTAATTAATTATGCTGATTAAATTGCACGGTTGATTATTTTAGTACGTGCATTTCAGCAGTTATTTTTGAGCATCGGTGTTGAATTAGAATGGAACCAACGAGAAGTTTTGGTTTAACACTGCTATATATTCTCAGGATAATTGTGATGATTAATTTCAGTACTGCATGGTTGCATATTGACCAACGTTGTATGTGATCAAGATTATTTTCCGACCTTTTATATAAGGCAACTATGTATCTTGGGATAATCACAATAATTAATTTTTATGGCGCATGATTATATTCTGACCAAAGTTGATTATGATCATGATTTCTAGAATCAATTTCCCAATAAAGATATTTCATTTTGTTCCTTTTGGTTACTGCCCAACGGTGTTGCGAATAAGGATTCTATTAAATTTGACATGCTATTAATCAGACCAACGTACGATTAACATCATGCATTAAGTTTCCTTATATATGGATATTTTCATAATTCATAATTTTCATATCCATTTCATTTATGTTTTATTCAGCTTTGAACCCATCAGTTATTTCTGGGCTCCTGAACTCAATTGAGTACCTCAATGGGACTAACTTCCTACCTGGAAGGAGCAGGTTTTGATTAACCTTGGTGTCATGAACCTTGATTATGCACTTAGTGAAAAAGCTCTAGTTCCTTTGTCCTCTGATGATGAAAACTTTGCTGAGAAAACTAAGGTTTATGAGGCTAATAAGGAGAAGTGGGAGCGCTCCAATCGCTTGTCTATCATGATCATAAAAAGCACAATTACTCTTGGGATTAGGGGAGCAATACCTGATTCTGAATGTGCTAAGACTTATCTAGCGTCGGTGGAGGAGCAATTTAAAGGCTCAACAAAAGTCTACTCTAGTACGTTGATCATAAAAATTCTCACCACTAAGTATGATGGTAAAAGCGGCGTGAGAGAACATATCATGAGTATGAATGATATGGCCGCAAAATTAAAGGGCATGGACATGGTGATTTCCGAGGGCTTTCTGGTTCACTTCATTATGAGTTCTCTCCCTATGGAGTATGCTCCCTTCAAGATTAATTATAATACTCAGAAGGAGAAGTGGACAATGTGTGAGCTCACATCTATGTGCGTTCAAGAAGAAGAGCGGCTTAAGGTTGAAAGGATAGATTATGCTCATCTTACTTCCATAAACTTAGGGAAAAGAAAGTCTCGGGTTGATGGGAAACCTAATAAGAAGATGAACATCTCTAATATTGATGCAAGCAAGCTAGGGAACTCTGGCACCAAGGACATCGCTACAGAGCCTAAGGGTCCTAAGTGTCGTTTCTGCAAGGAAGATGGGCATGTCATGGAAGAATGTGATGGCTTTAAGGCATGTCTTGCTACGAAGGGTAATGAATCAATTTCCTATGTTTCAGAATAATTTATTTATTTTACCCTAAATAAAGATGAGTTGACTGAAGTGCCACTTGCACATTTCGAACTCATTTCAGGCATTCCATTCCGTGAGGACACTGAAAAGGATGGATCAAAGTCTTAGATTTCCAAGTGGCAAGGAGACTGATGAACAAGGATTAGTACTTCTCCTTAAATAATGGTGATTGTTCATCCTCCTGTCTTAATAATACTCTTATGTTCCTAGCATGAGGGACCTTATTTTGTTTCTCTATGAGATGATGGATTTGTTATTTTGCGAACAAATATTGTGTTATCAAGAGTTGTCATGATGGTTCTGGTTGTGTTATATCTTGTGAATCCTTGATGTGTATTATGAGTGCTCATCGAAATGATGACACTATTATTTAAGCCATGTCTCGAAGGGGGGAATTAAACACTCTCATTGAGAGACACCTTCATCTATGTGCCTTATCTGATTTAGGCCACACTATTGGTTATATTAAGGAAATAAGTAAAGAAAACTAATAAATGAGTTCTTTACGGTACTTGGGATTTGGAATTAATACGCCAAAATGTGTTCCATTCCCTATTGGTTATTACTCTTTTATCACCTTCGTCGCTAATTATTTGCATCGGCCCATGTTCTAGAAGAATAACGTTTTTCAATATTGTTACCCGATATTCACCACCGTCAAACACTCTTAATATTTATAGAATGTTTATATCAGTGGGAGTTATATACAAAAGGGCAATGGAGAACTAAAGTTGTTCATAGAGGAAATAAGAAGGGTAATTGGATTTTACGCTAAGACGAAGTGGGAGCTAGTATATCATGTTATGTACTTTATGGCACGATACATATAAAAATAGTTTTACCACAACTAAGCCTGCTGTCTAAGTAGATGACTAATATTTTTGTGCGATAAGAAATCTGCACATTAGCACCACAGTAACAACAATTAAGTGAGTATCATGTTGTGGAAGATACTGTCCAAGACCAAATTTTAAATTCAGCATATATGTACTAAGTGCATGATAGCTGATCCCCTAACTAAAGGCTTGCCATTAATTTTGCTAGCATAAGTATAACTCAAGGCCTCTAATTGTTGGGATAATTATATAAATGAGATCTCGAATATTGATCTAGACAATAAGAAAGTTTGTTTCGCTAAATAAGTGCACATGATGATTAATAAAGAAACAAACTACTAGGACCATAAGTAGGGAGTATGCATGCATGCACATACAAACTCCCAACCATGAATAATTATCCGTGTCAAGATGGAGTATCATGCTATAGATAAGGGAACCACTAGGGATCAGACTACTGATCCCTAGCATCCCGTCGAACCAGGTTAGAGCCGTTGGATTAGAGTGTACAGCCGTTGGATTAGAGAGTTAACTAGCAATTTTTGATGGGTGCTACAACGTGGGCCTGATGATAGCTTTGCTTCCACGTAGTAAGGTCTCTGTATTGTGTTTGCTTCCTACCAAAACAGAAGCCTAAAATCACGTGATTGCTTCTTACCAAAACTGCAGCCTATAATCACGTGCTTTGAGTTTGCTTCCTACTTGTTCTCGAAAGAAAAAAGTGTGCTTCCTACCATAACTAGAGCCTAAAATCATGTAACCACACAATTTTAGATCCATTTGTTCTTAACTTTTTTTGTTCCATATTTTTCTCTTATTTATCTAAAAAATATAAAAATAAAATTTTCTTCTAATGTGCTTCCGATGCGGTTTGTTTTGTCATATGTCCTACATACACCATAAATACTTGCTTAATTTGATTCCATCGTATGAGCCATTCTTCCAATACTGCAAATCATCGAATTTTTCTACAAAGATCTATTGGATCCATCCATATAGATCAACTAAACATTTTTCCCCTAAAAAACATTTTTTCCCCTGCATATTAGATGCTTCCTGGTTGTACCAACATTGCTTCAAAAAGCACTATTGGATGCTTCAAATTTGGAATGGTAGTCAGTACATGAGTGTGTTTTCCAGAATCAAGATTAATATTATTTTTTCTTGCGCACCTATGAAACATACAACCTTTAGGCATGATGCAAAAGAATAGAAGGTATGAAGCAACAACTCGTACTACATGTACAATACAATACTGATGAAGCAAGCTAGGAATCCATGTAAGGAAGCATGTACGCCTCCTGCCTAGCTATTTTGTCGCACCGTCGTTGCAGTCCCTTCCCTGTGTCTCTCGCTTTGCTCCATGCACTGCGTCCAACCTAACCTTGGCGACCTCCAAATCAGCAGGTCCGGTGAGGAGCTATGAGCTCCCGACATGCACCCACGGAGTGTGCACCATGTTAGTTTGTTTCCTAGCTAATGAAAAGAATAAAGGAAATCGAGATGCTCGATTTCATGCTTCACGCCATGCACCCGTTGACCACCATGTCATGTTCCCCGTCTAGAAAGCATCCTCTTCCGCTCCTCCCCCTGATACAAACAAGACGGCAACAAAACAACACGAAGCATGGGATTAATGAAGCAAACCGAAGAGTGTAGAATCACATGTATGAAGTAGTACATGAAGCAAACTTTACACACTGAAGGAGCACAACTCAAGCATATGAAGCAAACTGCACACCGTGAAGAAGCACATGTATATGACACATCTGAAGCATGGAAATTTGGAAGCATCATATCCATGCAGCAGCAAATAATTTCAGCAGAGTGGAAGCATGTATTGTTGAAGAATCGGAATAATCAACACTTGCTGCCAGTTTGTGGGAGCACAATTTTGTTATCTAAGACAACAATTTCACTGGAAAAAATTGGTACTTTCGGAATAAATGTAATCGTATATGGGCCTGAAAAATTGAAATTGTAATGGCAACTAATTTTACCGTCAAGATTGGGATGTTGCTGCCTCTGAGAGGAAGGCGCTGAATCCTGCAAACCTTCCTAAGCGTGTTGGCTTCAAACCATAACCGGAACGACGATCCATGGCGCTAGACCGGAGGGCATGGGGCGAACCTGGTGGAGATCACTAGGCGGAGGGTTGGGAGCTCGCTCGTGCTCGCGTCGCTCGCAGTGGATAATGTCGAGCGCGACCACCGAACAAGACGGCACACCGGCAAGGGGAAACTCACGGGCGCAGCGCAGACGGCAGGTTCTTGGCGAAGAAATCGGCAATGGCGGGGCAGTGGCGAGCTCGGCGATGGAGACGATTGGAGCGGGCGAGACGGGAATAGGTTTGCTGAGTTTGGGGCTGGACGCTGGAGAGATTAATGCGTGATAAACGGGCCCATGAGAGGTGGCTTAATAATCGGCCTGGTTTTGAAACAACCGGACGGATTTTGGAAGCAACCTCAACCATGAGATGAAAAACACATCTACGGTTCTTGACTAGTCTGACGAATGCTTTCTGTATGACGGCTGATAGGAAGTGTTTCCCTATAGATAATGGGGTTCCAGTAATAACTATTCGATTACTGTAAATACATTACCTTGGTACGGTATTTTTGTCAAGATATTGACTAATGATGATTAACCATTCGATCAAGTGGGAGAATGTTAGAAATATTAGGTGATCAAATGGTCAAAATGTTAATTACCATAAGTTAATATGGGCCCAATAATTAAATTCGGGATTACTACTAATTAAATGGTAATTAACCAATCCTGCCCGTGATTGGGGGACTAAAATTATGCTAATATGGTTAGGTCCCATGGTCAAAAGGCGGCGCAATATAAGGGGGCGAACAAACACGCATAATCAGTTCACCGTATTAGTCATCCGCCTCCCGAAATTCACTCCAAATCCAATCAGGAGGCACTGCCTCCCGAAATTCACTCAAATCCAAATTATCAAGGGATAATGGGGTCAGGCTTGTAGATATATATCATAAATCTGTAGGTAGTTTATCTGTACTTTGTACACACTCCAACATAATAAAATACATAAAATACATAGTGTTTTATCCCTTCGGAGGGTCTGACCTGGGCAAATTTTGTGTCCCTGGTATCATCTTCCCATGACGCCTAGTTAAGGATCCCCTATCAGGAGGTATACTGGATCTAGCTCCGACACAGGTAGGTATGGGGGCACCCATCAGCCAGGCCGTGCTAGCCGTCTGATTGCCCCACGATCTATAAAGTAGTTGGATCCTGCATGAGGGCACAAAAAATTTTAAGTTTTAATTTCAGAAACATATTCGGTCTCACAGGTTCTGAAACTTACGATTTTGTGGGCCGCTCACACAAATTTCAGAAGTTGAAACTCAAAAATTACGATTTTGTTGGTCACAGGTTCCGAAACTTATGATTTTAGCGGCCGCTCGTACAGTTTTTCTAAAATTGAACTTAACTTTTTTTAACTCGACAAAACGTCTTCAAAATGAGTCTAATTTGAAAGCCCTCGACACCAGAAACAAGAATATGCAAACAAAATTTAATTTAAAATTTTTATTCAAAAGATATGAAAGATTGTAAATCGAAAGCCAAATGAAAAAAGGGGTTGCATGCTCTCGCCCATGCATGCTAATCCTATCCCCTCGCATACTTAAGCTCAAACCCTTGCAACGCATGCCACCTTCACATCAATGACGACTAGACCGTCCCCACAAGATGATCTCCGCTCCACTGACTTCCCTTGCATGCGGCACCGCCACCACCACCTGCCATCCTCGCGCATGCCCAGTAGCCACCGCATCCTCTTCGGTGTAGACTTAGGGTGGCATCCTCTTGATGTAGACTTAGGGTGGTCACGAGCTACCGGGTGGTGGTCAGCCCCTAGCCGTGTCGCCTAATCACTCTCGCCAACTCGTTGCCTTTCAAACATTACATGTGCTTGCCTCGAAAAGCTGGTTGTTTAGGACTCAAGGAAAGTCTTTTCTCACAGGTAGTTCATTACTACTTCTACTGCAACAATGATTTATCTTCTTGCGACATGTTCTAGTGGCGAATCAGTTTTAAACTCAAACATGTTTTCATGCCTTTAACTCTTGATAATTGCATCTTATATTTATATATGCTATGTACGTTTTTGTTTGGAGGAGTTTCTATGATTAATGTTTTTTTTGGAAAAGCAGGTTGAAACCCCTGACCTCTGCACTATGCTCACTTTATGAATAGAACATATTTTCTCAAGAAAGTTCAGATAAAAAGTGTCCCCCCGCAACCTACAAGCGTAAACGTATATATTATAACAGATGTGTGAAATAAATCAATTTCATATTGCTGACCTACACAATAAGTAGTTTCTGACTAATGTCTGCTGCTTATGGTATGGTACATGGCGTACATTATTTCTTCACCCACTTTCCCGCCCATATTAACATCCACTCGCCTATATAAACCCTCCACTTGTTTGATCATGAATTTCATGTTCTACACTCCACGCTTACACCTTAGCATGAATATAATAGGTTTTCTTACACATAAAAGAAATAGACAATTAGCTACAAGAGTGTGCCAATGTTATATATTCATTTAATGCTTAAAACAGTGGTTCCCAGTCAAGAACATGGTGAAAAGCTCTGAGAATGAAAGGCATCGGGATAAATAATATGTTAGAGGGCGAGAAATTGAGTCAAAGAAATGACATCTCGTTCAGAATTCCATCCCCCTATTGTATGATATTACAATATGTTAGGATCATTGACAGACTCATGTCTTGACTTGCTGACAGTGCTCCTAGTTGAGCCGAGGACACGCGTACACCTCCATAATAACCATCTTGGTGCAGGGGATATTTTCGGTCGAATTTGTGACCTTTTTTTAGGCAACGAGAAATTGATAGGTCCACGACTATGACTTCACTCCATTTACATTTACGGTGCCTTGTTAAGTGGCTTCTTGTAAAAAACATAATAATTCATTTTTATCCTCGTGGAAGATTACACAAAGGGCAATGATAGGCGCCGGTCGGCTGGCCAAATTTTGGCGGTCGACCGCCAAGAGCCTTCTGATGAGTCCATCCAGGGCCGTTTGATCTCACTAAAAACGTCTTTCTGCATCTGCCCGGTCAACGCCCTATCAATAAAAAAAACTCTCCTACTCCAACCGACAGGCGCGATCTGCCGCCGTCAATGCGCGTGTGCACTCCGGCGAGCGCGGCAGCGCCCCAGCGTCGACCCTCTTCATAGCATCCCGCGCTCGTCGAAAAGCTCGTCAGTACCCTCGATGGTTGCCGTCCGCACCGCTTAGCAACCCCCAATCCTCCAACTCTTATTCCCACGGGCATGAAACAGCCGAAATCATCATGAAAATAAGGATGTAGCAAATCTACAAACCGATAGTAGCAAAAATCCTAAACGGTGGTAACAAAATGGTGCACTGGTTCCAGCAAAAACAAAAACATGGTAGCAAATTTTGGGTTGGTTTCCAGCAAAAAACGGCGATGGTGGTAGCAAAGTGGTGCATAGGTTCCAGCAAAAACTAAAACCATTGTAGCAAAGTGATACATAGGTTCCTGCAAAAAAACACCATGGCAGCAAAAAAATGAGCTGGTTCCAGCAAAACTTGAAGACGGTGGTAGCAGAAATTGGGGTTGGTTCCAGCAAAATGAAGAACTGTTTCCAGCAAAACTTGAAGACCGTGGTAGCAAAAATTGGGGTTGGTTCCAGCAAAAAAGAAGAACTGGTTCCAGCAAAAAATATCACCGTCTCCGCTTGCCGGTTCCAGCACTGCTTGTGCTGACTGCAGCACGGCCACGCGTCGGTTGTAGCACCTCGCTGCGCCGGTAGCAGCACCACAGGGACGTAGTAGCAGCAGTGACGAGCGCCGGCTAGCAACGGCCACTGCACCCATGAAATCCTCGTGGGCTACTGCTTGTGCAGCACCGGCCAATACCCCGCTGACTGCTCGCCCATGCAGCAAAAGCAATGGAGAAGGTTACAGCGGAGTAGAGGTTGGATCGCATAGGGAGCTCGTCGGAGGAGTAGCGGGACGGGATCTGTAGGAGAGGATGGGATCATAGATTGGGAGATGGGGGCGATGGAGATGGTCATTTTGTTTCAGATTGGATGTGGATGTGAGGGGAGGCGGTGTGGAGAAAGAAGAGAAGGAAAAGAAATGAGCTGGGAGCTGTGTGTGGAGAAGAATGAGCGATGTTGTGGATAAGGCTGGGAGGATTCTTGTGGCACACTTGGCCTACCAGGTACGCTCGATCCCCTTGAATCGGACGGGTCGCGGGCGACCGGCGTGAGTTTGCGCCGACAGTCCGGAGGGAAACGTTTCCCTTACATAAACCACCTAGCAGCAGCAGAGGCGAGAGAGCTCAGCCGCTAGGGGTGAGAAGCAGCTGAGGCGCCACGTGTACCCAGCCTTGCCTCACTCCACGAGTCCACGAGCTCCACTCGGAGCTCCCTCTTCCCGCCCAAACTAGTGACATTGTCGTGCCTCGTCGCGCCACCGCGATGAGACCGCCCGGCCTAGATGGCTTCCTCCACGTTGGCCTCCCGAGGCCTTGCCCTCCAGCAGCGTGCCCACCGGCAAAGCGCCGTCTCGTCTCGGCGCCGCCAGCCTTGCCGTGGTGGCAGGCCCCGCTGGCCCCTCGCTAGATGGGTATGTATGAATTATTACCCGACCACTCGCACCGGCTCTTCGCCGTTCAAACCGTGTAGGAGCGTGTCAAGCAAGCACTTGAAACCGTCGACGTCGTCTTTACGTTCGTTCAGGGTGGTGGAGAGGCCGGGCGGACATGGTGGTGATGTCCGGGGCGGCGAGGCTCGGGGGGCTCTGCTTTCGCGGGCCTCCTGGCGATGTACGGCCAGGACGTGGTGGTGCTGGAGAGCCACGACACGTCGACACCCCCCCACCCCTCCTCCGCGCGGCACCGCCACCACCCAGTGCCACCCGCGTGCATGCCGAGGAGCTATTATAGCCTCTCCCATATAGCGCCAACTCTGCACGGTCGAGAGCTACCGAGTTCATCACCCAATCACTCTCTTTGCCGTTCAAAGCGATGTCGTGCATCCCAGGACATGCTGATTGTTCAGGCCTCTAGAAAAAGTCTTTTCTTACATTGGGTTTATTACTACTTGTACTGCAATAATAATGTATCTTCTTTAGACATGTTCCACTTTGGTAACTCTGTTTTCACTTCGGACATGCTTCCATGCCTTTTAACTCTTGATGTTGCATCTTATATTTAAATGCACTATGTTTTTTTCATCCATAGCAACTGGGCGAGCATCTATCGGCACTTTATGAACAAAACATATTTTCTCAAGAAAGTTTACATAAAAGGTACTCTTACGCAACCGACAAGCATAAGTTACTTCCTCCCTCTCAAAATAAGTGGCTCGACACTTTGTACTAAAGTCGATTACAAAGTTAAGACATTTATTTTGAGGCGGAAAAAGTAATTGATATGTGAAATGAATCAATTCCGTATTCTTGACCTACACAATAAATAGTACTCCCGGACTCCTTTGTGCTGCTTACGATACGGTACATGGTGTACATTACTTCTTCAACCGCTTACCCATCCATAGCAACATCCACCCTCCTATAAATCGTTCGGTTAACAGCTCGTGAATTTCATAGTCTACACCCCAGGCCAGCCTCACATCTTAGCATGAATTTTGACAAGTTTGCTTGTACATAAAAAAAAAACAGACGATTAGTTACAAGAGTGTGCCAGTGCTATAGTAATCTAATGCTTAATAGTGGTTCCTGGTCAAGAGCATGGTGAAAAGGTTTGAGAATGAAAGGCATCGGGATAGATGATACATGTGAGGACGAGAGAGTAGGCTGAAGAAATTTCAACTCGGACAGTAATGTCTTTCAGTCCGATATGATTTTATGATAGATTAGGAGCATTGACAGGCTCATGCCTTGGCTTCCCGGCTATGCTCCTTGTGCTGTCATCATGACGGTACGTCGTCAACAAGCAGATCCTCTTATGCATAAAGGATATTTTCGGTCATATTTCTGCCCTTTTTCAAGGTTTCTAGAAGTTCATAGGTCCACCGACCGTGACTTTGGCCCTTCTCTGTTTCTTGTATCTTCTTGTTCAGTAGATTCTTGTAAAAATGCAACAATTCATTTCTATTTGTTTTGCCTTCTCGTTAAACTGGCGGTGCTTCATCCTTCACATTGATGACGGCGGATCTCGGCGGCGTGGTGCAGTGAAGACTCGGCGCCCGATGTGCGGTGATGGACTCGCGCAGGTGGAGGCAGTTGTCTGGCGTCATGGTGGTCTCGATGGCTGAGTGGTCTGACAAGGTAGAAGCCTCAATATCTGATCTGAAGACGGACACATGGAAGATGGAGGCGGCGACACATGTGAGTCGTCGAGACCAGTTTATGCCCCAGACCGGTATGTGGCTCAATTTGGGGCTTCGGCTTTTGATGATAGGCTTAGGTGAGTGGTCCGGGTATTTGGCCCAGCTAGCATCCCTTCATCATATGGATAGGAGTAGCGGCATATGTGTTGGAAATATGAGCAAATTACTACGAGATTTAATTCGAATAAATAGGAAATAGATCATGGCAGCAATAGCGAGAGATTAAACTAGTCATGCGAACTAGCATAGCGAGATGAATTGATCGCATCTAGGGCACATACTAGAAACATGAATTCTACGATCTCAAAGCAGGAAGGACAGAATCACATACGGTGCAGCGGGGAGCACCGCCCGGCGTCAACGTTATGCGCCCATGTCGTCGAGGATGAGGTTGCGAGGTCGGGAAGAAAGTAAATCGTTAGCGAAGTAAATCATGCCCGGCCGATCGGCGAGTCGCTCCCCAAAAACCTGATCGCCCCTCTCCCGTCTGGGATCACGAGGCGGGGTTCGAGGCTTCTTGTCCCTTCTCCGCTGCCGCCCGAAAGGAGGGATGGAGAAGACTTGCTTGGCGGCGCAATGATCTGGGCGCTGGTGAGAAACCATACTGAAGCGGCGGCTAGGGTAGGCGTCTGCTGACTATATATTGCGGGCGGGTAGGTCGTGGGAGTAAACCCCACGTCACGAGTAAATCACGATCCAAAAGAATCGGAAGCAGTTCAGTAATTAACGCGTCCGTTAATTATTAATTAATGAGTCATTAATTTTTCCGAGCAGCAAAAATATAGACAACGTGCATAGCTCTATCCTCGGCTTGGCTCAATCCACTTAACCCGCGGTGGCAGCGTCGTGGCAAGGCGGCGAGGAGGAGGAGCGGCGTGTAGGTCTCCTCTTCTCATGCTCATACAAGTGGTAGAAGAGCTCACCTTATAAAGAGGTGCAACTCTCTCTCAACTTATGAGGTGGGACTAAACTTTAGCCTCCTCCTCCACTCACATGTGTGCATGAATGGGCCAAGAGAATTTCAGAATTTTAGTTGGGCTTTGGGCCAAAAGCCCACTAGCAAATTCAATAATCCCCACAAAGTCTCATTGGCACATTTCACCATTTATTTCCAAAACATTGTTTATATACCGGTGCTTAGTGGAGACTGTGAAGTTGAACTTCCACTTAGAGATTTATGCTACACTAGATCACAACTTGAATAGTGGACTATGCCTTGAACTACAAGTTTTCTGCGAAACTAGTTTCACACAAATTCTTGGCCAGAATCTTTGGGATGCCGCCAAAGGCTTCCCTGAGTGGGCGTATCGTCATACTCTAGGGCCTTTCATGAATTTATTAGAGAACACCCAATTCTCACAGGCTGCGGCGTTAGCAGTCAAATTCATATAGGTGTGTTCCTCGAGAAGATGTTACTGCGGGACAACATCTCCGCTTACCCGAATAAGCCACTTGGAACACATTAAGATAAGTATCAACCTGCCATGCGGTCGGAGAGTATTGCATCCTCACGGAGTAGGATAGTTAATATAGGGATACTCTCCTCCCGGTGACCAACAGCTTGTCTCCCACTTCTACTTCTTTGGATCTCCGATCACATAGAGTGGAGTTACCACTATGGACAACTCATGCGGTGGGTCTCAGACCAATCTCCATCGATGCATTATCTATCACATTACGTGATATACACTTTGTGAAGGGATCTGCCAAGTTTTCGACGTTTGTATATAATCAAATGTAATAAATCAGGAGTTCTTGAGTTTCTGACAGATTTTAATCTCCTCTTCACATGCCTTGAGGACTTCATATTGTCCTTAGAACTGTTTATCTTGGCGATCACGGTTTGATTATCACGATTCATCGAGGATAGGGGTATTGGTTTTTCAACCATAGGTAAGTCCATCAATAGCTCACGAAGCCACTCTGCTTCAACGATGGCGGTGTCTAATCTTTGTGAGTTACGCTTCCATAGATTGACCTCGTTAAGATGGTCTGCCTTGCAAGACTTCGAGAAACAGCGCCACCACCAAGTGTAAAAACATAACCACTTGTGGCCTTAATCTCATCAACATCGGATATCCGATTCGAGTCACTATAACCCTCCGGTACCCTTGGATACCCGGTGTAGTGAATCCCATAGCTGTCATGATGCCCTTCAAGTAGCGCATAACTCTCTCAAGCGCACGCCAATGATCATCTCCCGGTTTTGACACAAACTGACTCAGCTTGCTCACAGCAAAGGAGATGTCAGGCCTCGTGGCACTCGCCAAATACATAAGCGAGCCAATAATTTGAGAATACCTCAGTTGATCTCTAGCAATCCGTCGATTCTTTCGAAGCAACACACTAGCATCATATGAAGTTGGAGAAAGGCGTCGCGATCGCTATACCCAAAATGACTCAAGACCTTTTCCACATAGTGAGGCGAAGCGGTGTGATCCCACCATTCTCATCTCTCAACAACTTGATGTTTAAGATAACATCAGCTACTCCTAGATCCTTCATTTCAAAACAGCGAGATAAGAAATCCTTAACCTCCTTGATTAAATCAAGTTTGGTTCCAAAGATCAATATGTAAATCGACATCCGGACAAAGAATAACTCATTCGCCCCCACCATAGCGATAGTACACGCACTTGTCACCATCGTTTACTACAAAGCCGGCAGCGATTAATGTTCTTTCAAACTTCTCATGCCACTCCTTAGGAGCTTGCTTAAGGCCATATGAAGACTTTAACAACTTGCACACCTTTCCTTCTGACCAGGTACTACAAAACCATCCGGTGATCCATGTAAATTTCCTCCTTCAACTCTCCATTGAGGAAAGCCGTCTTAACGTCCATTTGATGAGCAGAGAAGACCATGTGGAGGCAACCCGATGATAATGCTTACCAATTGTGGTCGATCTATCCACGGGTGAGTAAGTATCAAAGAAGTCTTCACCTTCTTTCTGAGTATAACCCTTAGCCGTAAGCCGTGCCTTGTACTTTTCAATCGTACCATCAGGTCTAAGCTTCTTCTTGAACACCCACTTACATCCTACAGGTTTGCACCCATAAGGACGGTCAGTGATCTCCTAGGTTACGTTAGCTAAGATGGAATCCATCTCACTACGAACAGCTTCCTTCCAGTAGTCAGCATCAGGAGATGCATAGGCTTCTGAAATAGTCCTGGGTGTGTCATCCACAAGGTACACAATGAAATCATCACCAAAGGACTTTGCAGTCCTCTGTCTCTTACTCCTTATAGGAGTTTCATTGTCACCCTCAACTGGATTCTCAACGTGTTCCATCGCAATGGTGGAGTTCAGGAATTATAGTGAGTTCCTCACTAGATGGAATAGGTATCTCCTGATTTGATGAACTTGACTCCTTCATAGGAAATATGTCCTCAAAGAAAGTTGCATCATTAGACTCCATAATCGTACCAACATGCATGTCGGATACCTCAGATTTTATTATCAAAATCTATAGCCAATGCTATGAAAAGCATAGCCAGAAGAACACAATCCACGGTTTTTGGTCCAAGCTTGCGCTTCTTGGGAATTGGTATATTGACTTTTCCAAACAACGCCAAGAACGTAGGTAAGAGAGTTTCAACCTTTTCCTTTCTCATTCCTCAAATGGAGTCATGGTCTTATGCTTTGTGGGAACTCGGTTTAGGACATGACACGTGGTCATTAGCACCTCCCCCCACCATTCCTTGGAAAGACCCGATGTGTCTAACATGGCATTAACCAAATCTGTTAGAGTTCGGTTCTTTCTTTCGGCCACCCCATTAGACTGAGGTGAGTAGGGAGGTGTCCTCTCATGGATTATACAATTCTTAGCATAAAAATTCTTAGCATAGAATTGGTGCAAACATATCTAGTTCAATCCTAACGGGTATTTAACAATTCTTAGCATAAAAATTCAGAAAAAAGGGCGACACAACATAAGATAAAAAAAAAATAAGGGACGATCATTCTTACTGAGTTAATACACTCACAACGATGCCACATGAAAAAGAAAGTTGTGACAGTAGAAGAATAATTCATCCTAGCTCGAATCACTGCATAACATGTACAATAACCGGATGTGACATCAAATTATGAGGTGAAAACAATAAAATGAAACTTGGGATTAAACCTGCTATATTCTTCTCGATGGTTACGGAAATTCATAAGAGCGAGGTTGGACTTCTTGTGATGTTGCTTTTTTACGGGAAGATATGTGTCCATTTATGATCAACGATGTACTGTATTTGGCAATAGTAATTAAATAAATCAAATTCTCTTCTTGAGGAAAAGTTTGTGAATGAAATTAAAAAAAGAATTTAAACACCTTAGAAAATAATTTTAACTAATAATTAACATAAGTAGGGTGTTTCTTTATGATGCCTTTTGACAAAGATTGTGGGTGGAGCTGACCAGGTCGGTGCTGCACCGATGCCTGACAGTTGAGGATTGAGGGCATGCTGCAAGCGTGGTAGCGTTGGTCATGTGCTGCCTTACTGGCCGCCTAGGTTATGGGAAGCGAAGCATCCACGCAAACACGTGCCACTTCATGAGATCGATAATCAATCGATTTTGTTGAGATGAACGTGCTACTCTTGCACCGATTAGCAAGACAGGCATCCAACACCGCCCATTTGTGACTTCCTAATCCAATAAGCCTAGCAGGCCTTCAGCCCCACAGAAGCGAATCAGCGAGAGATGACAATAGCTAAACTTCGCTAACGGAAACAGGAGGGAAGGTGAGCTTAATTTTGAACCCACAAGGGCAAAAGGAAAGGCCAACTCGGCCTCCTCCCAATTTCCACCACAGGCGATGCAAGAACATGGCACCACCGCTGATTTCTCTAGGCAAAGCGTGGCTGCTCTTCCGAGGATCTGCAATTTCTCCATAATGGTAGGTAGATGGCGCGGCCTTGGCGCCATCGATGGTCGTGGGTGATCACTAACCTAAGCGTCAAGGTGTAGGAAGAAGGTGCGAGAAGGGGTGAGGCGGGAGGCTGTTGGAAATATGCCCTAGAGGCAATAATAAAAGTATTATTATTATATTTCCTTGTTTATGATAATTGTCTTTTATTCATGCTATAATTGTATTATCCGAAATCGTGTCTGGCGTGTGAATACATAGACCACAATATGTCCCTAGTGAGCCTCTAGTTGACTAGCTCGTTGATCAACAGATAGTCATGGTTTCCTGACTATGGACGTTGGATGTCGTTGATAACGGGATCACATCATTAGGAGAATGATGTGATGGACAAGACCCAATCCTAAGCATAGCACAAGATCGTGTAGTTCGTTTTGCTAGAGCTTTTACAATGTCAAGTATCTCTTCCTTAGACCATGAGATCGTGTAACTCCCGGATACCGTAGGAGTGCTTTGGGTGTACCAAAGCGTCCTGGCAACGTAACTGGGTGACTATAAAGGTGCATTACAGGTATCTCCGAAAGTGTCTGTTGGGTTCACCACGGATCGAGACTGGGATTTGTCACTCCGTATGACGGAGAGGTATCACTTGGGCCCACTCGGTAGTGCATCATCATAATGAGCTCAAAGTGACCAAGTGTTTGGTCACGGGATCATGCATTCTGATGCGAGTAAAGTGACTTGCCGTAGCGAGATTGAGCGAGGTATTGGGATACCGGCGATCGGATCTCGGGCAAGTAAAATACCGATTGACAAAGGGAATTGTATCTGAGGTTGTTTGAATCCTCGACATCGTGGTTCAGCAGATGAGATCATCAAGGAGCATGTAGGAGCCAACATGGGTATCCAGATCCCGCTGTTGGTTATTGCCCGAGAGCCGTCTCGGTCATGTCTGCATGTCTCTCCCGAACCCGTAGGGTCTACACACTTAAGGTTCGGTGACGCTAGGGTTGTATGAATATGAGTATGCAGCAAACCGAAAGTTGTTCGGAGTCCCGGATGAGATCCCGGACGTCACGAAAGGGGAAGAGTCCCATGCGCCAAGAGGCCCATGCGCAAAGAGATGAGGGAGAGGGGAGAGTCCTAAAAGGGGAAGGCACCTCCTAGGTGCCTTGGGGAGGATGGACTCCTCCCTCCCTTGGCCGCACCCTTCCTTGGAGGAAGGGGCAAGGCTGCGCCCCCTCTCTCTTGCCCCTATATAAAGGGAGGGAGGAGGGAGGCAGCCGCACCCTCAAGGCTTGGCGCCTCCCTCCTCCTGCTACACCTCCTCCTCCTCCTCCCGTAGTTGCTCGTGAAGCCCTGCCGGAAAGTTCTGCTGCATCCACCACCACGTCGTCGTGCTGCTGGATCATCATCAACCTCTCCTTCCCCTTGCTGGATCAAGAAGGAGGAGGCGTCATCCGCTCAAATGCGTGTGTTGAGCAGCGGAGGTGTTGTCCGTTCAGCACTAGGTCATCGGTGATCTGAATCACGCAGCGAGTACGACTCCATCAACCCCGTTCCATTGAGCAGCTTCCGCACGTGATCTACAAGTGGTATGTAGATGCAATCACTCTCCCATGACTCGTTGCTTAGATGAACTCATAGATGGATCTTGGTGAAACCGTAGGAAAAATTTTAATTTTCTGCAACGTTCCCCAACAGAGGCGTGGTGCACCATGATGCAATCGAGGGCTTGAGCAGAGGAAGATGGGAAAGATAAGGATGGATGGATCGGGAGAGGAGTGGAGATATGATAAGGATGGGGAACCCGATGGCCACATCTGACGGTGGTGCAATTTTATGTTCGAATGAGAGTAAACCACGCCCGTGGAAGAAGGAAACTGCTCATCTCTCGGTTACGGAAGTGGAAGAGAATCCCTCAGTTCGGTTACCGGGCATCGATGACCACAAAAAATAAAAAATAAATCACATAATTTGTTGATTTTTCTTTGGTGTGGAGACGTGAATTACTGTCCCTCTGGGAGCCGAGGAAAGCGGAGACAACTTGCTCTTGGGCTACCTCGTGCCTAATCAAACCATTGGAGAATTTTATGGTGACACGGTGGGGCGCAGAAAAAATGCCATGCATGCAAAAGCGAAAGGATTAGCATAGTGGAGGGTTGATGCTGATGTGGCCATAGGAGAGTGGATGATGATGTGGATAGCCTGCATGCTTAGTTAAATAGGTTAGTGAGGATCAACTATTTAAGTATTATAGATATGGTTAGGTCCCATGGTCAAGGCAGCGCCATATATATATGAGGGGACAGACTAGCACGCATTACAATCAGTCCAACGTATTAGTCACTTGCCTCGAAATTCAATTCAAATCCAATCAGGAGGCACTGCCCATTGGCGTGAAGATCAAATCATTTCTTGACAAGGTGCCGAGGCCTGAAACGACTTCTGCTACGTCCTCCGATCGGCGACATCGACTTGATGGCGTCTCCGAGCAGGTTTAATCTACACTCCTAATTCCGCATTAGATGGAACTTTGTATTCACGTGGTTAGAGAAGATCCAATTTTTCATTCCTCAATTCGGGCTAAATCACACAATTAGTATTTAGATTAATCTAACATTTGGTATCAGTAGCTATGTTGAATCTAATTGCGTGAATCAGTTCCTAAGTTAACGTGTAGATTAATTTGTCTGGTAGAACTTGCCTATAGAACTGCGCCATCAGGCGTCGTACACAATTATGCTCGAAATTACATGCCGCCGTGCGTTTTAGTCCGCATCGGCGTCGCGAAATTGCACCATGTGCGCGCATGAGCCATCGGCATCCCGCTCATTAGTTCCGGCGTTGCGATCGCCGCTGTCTTTGCTTGCGCATGAGCGATTCTCGCATCACAAGTCGAGCCACGCGAGCGCATCGAGGGGTCGATGTCCGCGCCGCCCGCGCATCGAGGCCGTGCTACGCCAAATGAGCACCGAGGCAGCCGCTCATCCTCGAGCAGTCCCGTCGCCTGTTCATTTTCTGTAACGTCCGCTCCACTCGATCTGATTTTCTCAATGGCCGTGGCGGCAGAATAGGAAGCTGGCTCGGTTTTGGTGGCGGTGCATTACGAGGCTGACTAGGTCGTTAGGGATCGGCTGCTGATAGCGGATTGAGCCTCTAAAATCGGGCGTTAGATGAGCTGTGTATGTCATTGATGCGTAAATGCACTTAAATTCTGCTCATTAGCCTTCATGCAGTTGATGGCTGTTTAAATTATTTGTATGATTCAGTATATTTAATGAGTAGTTTTTTTCCCCTCCCGAAAGTCTTTGTTTCCATACAATTCGTCCTTAGCATGTGCACTGGTGTACCCTTGATCGATGGCGGAGCTTGAAGTAAAATATTAGGCGGGCCAACTCAAAGGAGAGCAAAACTATCTAGCTAGTCTGCAACTTTTGCTCAAAATCTAGTTTGCAACTACCTTCTTCCTTGTTTGTGAGCTTTTGATTGTTGGTTTTGTGCATTGGGAGGCGGTGCAAGCAGGCACAGATGTGTAGTGTGTGGTCTGCTCACGCAGCGAAGAAGTCCTATCATGCTTGTACGTTGTTGGCTGCCAGCCTTGAAGGCTTCGAGTTGCCAATGAATCATAAAAAACGACTGCCTGCTTAGTGGACTGGACTAAAAAGCATAGATATTGGAAATTGGACCAAATTCCTGGGGCGGGCCCCATCGCCCAGGTTAGCTAACAAAGCTCGCCCCTGCCCTTGATAGATTATACGTGCATTAATTCTGTTAGCTGCGGTCATTAGTTAATTGCTAGTGCTTTATTTAGGCACCAGTGCATGATTTATGGGCTACACTGCTATTTCCTCGGCTGCACAAGTTACGCTGCCATTTAGTCGGGCAATGTTTAATCTGTTGTTTAATTAATTATGCTGATTAAATTGCACGGTTGATTATTTTTAATGCGTGCATTTCAGCAGTTATTTTTGAGCATCGGTGTTGAATTAGAATGGAACCAACGAGAAGTTTTGGTTTAACACTGCTATATATTCTCGGGATAATTGTGATGATTAATTTCAGTACTGCATGGTTGCATATTGACCAACGTTGTATGTGATCAAGATTATTTTCCGACCTTTTATATAAAGGCAACTATGTATCTTGGGATAATCACAATAATTAATTTTTATGGCGCATGATTACATTCTGACCAAAGTTGATTATGATCATGATTTCTAGAATTAATTTCCCAATAAAGATATTTCATTTTGTTCCTTTTGGTTACTGCCCAGCGATTATTTGCGAATAAGGATTCTATTAAATTTGACATGCTATTAATCAGACCAACGTACGATTAACATCATGCATTAAGTTTCCTTATATATGGATATTTTCATAATTCATAATTTTCATATCCATTTCATTTATGTTTTATTCAGCTTTGAACCCATCAGTTATTTACGGGCTCCACGAACTCAATTGAGTACCTCAATGGGACTAACTTCCTACCTGCAAGGAGCAGGTGATGATTTCCCTTGGTGTCATGAACCTTGCTGATGCACTTCTTTTAAAAGCTCTAGTTCCTTTGTCCTCTGATGATGAAATCTTTGCTGAGAAAACTAAGGTTTATGAGTCTAATAAGGTGAATTGGGGCGCTCCAATCGCTTGTCTATCATGATCATAAAAGCACAATTACTCTTGGGATTAGGGGAGCAATACCTGATTACGAATGTGCTAAGACTTATCTAAGCGTCGGTGGAGGAGCAATTTAAAGGCTCAACAAAAGTCTACTCTAGTGCGTTGATCATAAAATTCTCACCACTAAGTATGATGGTAAAAGCGCGTGAGAGAACATATCATGAGTATGAATGATATGGCATAAAATTAAAGGGCATGGACATGAAGGTGATTTCCGAGGGCTTTACGGTTCACTTCATTATGAGTTCTCTCCCTATGGAGTATGCTCCCTTCAAGATTAATTATAATACTCAGAAGGAGAAGTGGACAATGTGTGAGCTCACATCTATGTGCGTTCAAGAAGAAGAGCGGCTTAAGGTTGAAAGGATAGATTATGCTCATCTTACTTCCATAAACTTAGGGAAAAGAAAGTCTCGGGTTGATGGGAAACCTAATAAGAAGATGAACATCTCTAATATTGATGCAAGCAAGCTAGGGAACTCTGGCACCAAGGACATCGCTCTGAGCCTAAGGGTCCTAAGTGTCATTTACGCAAGGAAGATGGGCATGTCATGGAAGAATGTGATGGCTTTAAGGCATGTCTTGCTCACGAAGGGTAATGAATCAATTTCCTATGTTTCAGAATAATTTATTTATTTTAAACTAAATAAAGATGAGTTGACTGAAGTGCCACTTGCACATTTCGAACTCATTTCAGGCATTCCATTCCGTGAGGACACTGAAAAGGATGGATCAAAGTCTTAGATTTCCAAGTGGCAAGGAGGCCGATGAACAAGGATTAGTACTTCTCCTTAAATAATGGTGATTGTTCATCCTCTGTCTTAATAATACTCTTATGTTCCTAGCATGAGGGACCTTATTTTGTTTCTCTATGAGATGATGGATTTGTTATTTTGCGAACAAATATTGTGTTATCAAGAGTTGTCATGATGGTTCTGGTTGTGTTATATCTTGTGAATCCTTGATGTGTATTATGAGTGCTCATCGAAATGATGACACTATTATTTAAGCCATGTCTCGAAGGGGGGAATTAAACACTCTCATTGAGAGACACCTTCATCTATGTGCCTTATCTGATTTAGGCCACACTATTGGTTATATTAAGGGAAATAAGTAAAGAAAACTAATAAATGAGTTCTTTACGGTACTTGGGATTTGGAATTAATACGCCAAAATGTGTTCCATTCCCTATTGGTTATTACTCTTTTATCACCTTAAATACGCTAATTATTTGCATCGGCCCATGTTCTAGAAGAATAACGTTTTCAATATTGTTACCGATATTCACCACCGTCAAACACTCTTAATATTTATAGAATGTTTATATCAGTGGGAGTTATATACAAAAGGGCAATGGAGAACTAAAGTTGTTCATAGAGGAAATAAGAAGGGTAATTGGATTTTACGCTAAGACGAGTGGGAGCTAGTATATCATGTTATGTACTTTATGGCACGATACATATAAAAATAGTTTTACCACAACTAAGCCTGCTGTCTAAGTAGATGACTAATATTTTTTGTGCGATAAGAAATCTGCACATTAGCACACAGTAACAACAATTAAGTGAGTATCATGTTGTGGAAGATCTTGTCCAAGACCAAATTTTAAATTCAGCATATATGTACTAAGTGCATGATAGCTGATCCCCTAACTAAAGGCTTGCCATTAATTTTGCTAGCATAAGTATAACTCAAGGCCTCTAATTGTTGGGATAATTATATAAATGAGATCTCGAATATTGATCTAGACAATAAGAAAGTTTGTTTAGCTAAATAAGTGCACATGATGATTAATAAAGAAACAAACTACTAGGACCATAAGTAGGGAGTATGCATGCATGCACATACAAACTCCCAACCATGAATAATTATCCGTGTCAAGATGGAGTATCATGCTATAGATAAAGGGAACCACTAGGGATCGACTACTGATCCCTAGCATCCCGTCGAACCAGGTTAGAGCCGTTGGATTAGAGTGTACAACCGTTGGATTAGAGAGTTAACTAGCAATTTTGATGGGTGCCTAGCGTGGGCCTGATGATAGCTTTGCTTCCACGTAGTAAGGTCTACATGTATTGTGTTTGCTTCCTTCTAAATCAGAAGCGTAAAATCAAGTGATTGCTTCTTTCTATATATGAAGACTATAATCACGTGCTTTGAGTTTGATTGCTTCTTGTTCTCGAAAGAAAAAAGTGTGCTTCCTACCATAACTAGAGCCTAAAATCATGTAACCACACAATTTTAGATCCATTTGTTCTTAACTTTTTGTTCCATATTTTTCTCTTATTTATCTAAAAATATAAAAATAAAATTTTCTTCTAATGTGCTTCCGATGCGGTTTGTTTTGTCATATGTCCCACATACACCATAAATACTTGCTTAATTTGATTCCATCGTATGAGCCATTCTTCCAATACTGCAAATCATCGAATTTTTCTACAAAGATCTATTGGATCCATCCATATAGATCAACTAAACATTTTCCCCTAAAAACATTTTTCCCCTGCATATTAGATGCTTCCTGGTTGTACCAACATTGCTTCAAAAAGCACTATTGGATGCTTCAAATTTGGAATGGTAGTCGATTACATGAGTGTGTTTTCGAGAATCAAGATTAATATTTATTTTTTCTTGCGCACCTATGAAACATACAACCTTTAGGCATGATGCAAAAGAATAGAAGGTATGAAGCAACAACTTCGTACTACATGTACAATACAATACTGATGAAGCAAGCTAGGAATCCATGTAAGGAAGCATGTCGCCTCCTGCCTAGCTATTTTGTCGCAGACCGTCATTGCAGTCCCTTCCTGTGTCTCTCGCTTTGCTCCATGCACTGCGTCCAACCTAACCTTGGTGACCTCCAAATCAGCAGGTCGGTGAGGAGCTATGAGCTCCGACATGCACCCACGGAGTGTGCACCATGTTAGTTTGTTTCCTAGCTAATGAAAAGAATAAAGGAAATCGAGATGCTCGATTTCATGCTTCACGCCATGCACCCGTCGACCACCATGTCATGTTCCCCGTCTAGAAAGCATCCTCTTCCGCTCCTCCCCCTGATACAAACAAGACGGCAACAAAACAACACGAAGCATGGGATTAATGAAGCAAACCGAAGAGTGTAGAATCACATGTATGAAGTAGTACATGAAGCAAACTTTACACCTTTGAAGGAGCACAACTCTGAAGCATATGAAGCAAAACTGCACACCGTGAAGAAGCACATGTATATGACACATCTGAAGCATGGAAATTTGGAAGCATCATATCCATGCAGCAGCAAATAATTTCAGCAGAGTGGAAGCATGTATTGTTGAAGAATCGGAATAATCAACACTTGCTGCCAGTTTGTGGGAGCACAATTTTGTTATCTAAGACAACAATTTCACTGGAAAAAATTGGTACTTTCGGAATAAATGTAATCGTATATGGGCCTGAAAAATTGAAATTGTAATGGCAACTAATTTTACCGTCAAGATTGGGATGTTGCTGCCTACAGAGGGAAGGCGCTGAATCCTGCAAACCTTCCTAAGCGTGTTGGCTTCAAACCATAACCGGAACGACGATCCATGGCAGCTAGACCGGAGGGCATGGGCGAACCTGGTGGAGATCACTAGGCGGAGGGTTGGGAGTTCGCTCGTGCTCGCGTCGCTTCATGATGGATAATGTCGGCGCGACCACCGAACAAGACGGCACACCGGCAAGGGGAAACTCACAGGCGCAGCGCAGGCGGCGAGTTCTTGGCGAAGAAATCGGCAATGGCGAAGCGATGTGGCGAGCTTCGGCGATGGAGACGATTGGGCCGGGCGAGGCAGGAATAGGTTTGCTGAGTTTGGGGCTGGAGCCAGCTGGAGATTAATGCGTGATAAGCGGGCCCATGAGAGGTGGCTTAATAATCGGCCTGGTTTTGAAACAACCGGACGGATTTTGGAAGCAACCTCAACCATGAGATGAAAAAACACATCTCTGGTTCTTGACTAGTCCGGCGAATGCTTTACGTATGACGGCTGATAGGAAGTGTTTCCCTATAGATAATGGGGTTCCAGAATAACTATTCGATTCTTTGTAAATACATTACCTTGATGCAGTATTTTTGTCAAGATATTGACTAATGATGATTAACCATTCGATCAAGTGGGAGAATGTTAGAAATATTAGGTGATCAAATGGTCAAAATGTTAATTACCATAAGTTAATATGGGCCCAATAATTAAATTCGGGATTACTACTAATTAAATGGTAATTAACCAATCCTGCCCGTGATTGGGGACTAAAATTATGCTAATATGGTTAGGTCCCATGGTCAAGGCGGCGCAATATAAGGGGGCAGACAAACACGTACAATCAGTTCACCGTATTAGTCATCTGCCTCCCGAAATTCACTCCAAATCCAATCAGGAGGCACTGCCTCCCGAAATTCACTCCAAATCCAAATTATCAAGGGATAATGGGGTCAGGCTTGTAGATATATATCATAAATCTGTAGGTAGTTTATCTGTACTTTGTACACACTCCAACATAATAAAATACATAAAATACATAGTGTTTTATCCCTTCGGAGGGTCTGACCTGGGCAAATTTTGTGTCCCTGGTATCATCTTCCCATGACGCCTAGTTAAGGATCCCCTATCAGGAGGTATACTGGATCTAGCTCCGACACAGGTAGGTATGGGGGCACCCATCAGCCAGGCCGTGCATAGCCTGATCATTCGATTGCCCTAATGACCTATAAAGTAGTTGGATCCTGCATGAGGGCACCAAAATTTTAAGTTTTAATTTCAGAAACATATTCGGTCTCACAGGTTCTGAAACTTACGATTTTGTGGGCCGCTCACACAAATTTCAGAAGTTGAAACTCAAAAATTACGATTTTGTTGGTCACAGGTTCCGAAACTTATGATTTTAGCGGCCGCTCGTACAGTTTTCTAAAATTGAACTTAACTTTTTAACTCGACAAAACGTCTTCAAAATGAGTCTAATTTGAAAGCCCTCGACACCAGAAACAAGAATATGCAAACAAAATTTAATTTAAAATTTTTATTCAAAAGATATGAAAGATTGTAAATCGAAAGCCAAATGAAAAAAGGGGTTGCATGCTCTCGCCCATGCATGCTAATCCTATCCCCTCGCATACTTAAGCTCAAACCCTTGCAACGCATGCCACCTTCACATCAATGACGACTAGACCGTCCCCACAAGATGATCTCCGCTCCACTGACTTCCCTTGCATGCGGCACCGCCACCACCACCTGCCATCCTCGCGCATGCCCAGTAGCCACCGCATCCTCTTCGGTGTAGACTTAGGGTGGCATCCTCTTCGGTGTAGACTTAGGGTGGTCACGAGCTACCGGGTGGTGGTCAGCCCCTAGCCGTGTCGCCCAATCACTCTCGCCAACTCGTTGCCTTTCAAACATTACATGTGCTTGCCTCGAAAAGCTGGTTGTTTAGGACTCAAGGAAAGTCTTTTCTCACAGGTAGTTCATTACTACTTCTACTGCAACAATGATTTATCTTCTTGCGACATGTTCTAGTGGCGAATCAGTTTTAAACTCAAACATGTTTTCATGCCTTTAACTCTTGATAATTGCATCTTATATTTATATGCGCTATGTACGTTTTTGTTTGGAGGAGTTTCTATGATTAATGTTTTTTTTGGAAAAGCAGGTTGAAACCCCTGACCTCTGCACTATGCTCACTTTATGAATAGAACATATTTTCTCAAGAAAGTTCAGATAAAAAGTGTCCCCATAACCTACAAGCGTAAGCGTATATATTATAACAGATGTGTGAAATAAATCAATTTCATATTGCTGACCTACACAATAAGTAGTTTCTGACTAATGTCTGCTGCTTATGGTATGGTACATAGCGTACATTATTTCTTCACCACTTTCCGCCCATATTAACATCCACTCGCCTATATAAACCCTCCACTTGTTTGATCATGAATTTCATGTTCTACACTCCACGCTTACACCTTAGCATGAATATAATAGGTTTTCTTACACATAAAAGAAATAGACAATTAGCTACAAGAGTGTGCCAATGTTATATATTCATTTAATGCTTAAACAGTGGTTCCCAGTCAAGAACATGGTGAAAAGCTCTGAGAATGAAAGGCATCGGGATAAATAATATGTTAGAGGGCGAGAAATTGAGTCAAAGAAATGACATCTCGTTCAGAATTCCATCCCCCTATTGTATGATATTACAATATGTTAGGATCATTGACAGACTCATGTCTTGACTTGCTGACAGTGCTCCTAGTTGAGCCGAGGACACGTACACCTCCATAATAACCATCTTGGTGCAGGGGATATTTTGATTGAATTTGTGACCTTTTTTTGAAAGCGAGAAATTGATAGGTCCGCCGACTATGACTTCACTCCATTTCTGTTTACGGTGCCTTGTTAAGTGGCTTCTTGTAAAAAACATAATAATTCATTTTTATCCTCGTGGAAGATTACACAAAGGGCAATGATAGGCGCCCGGTCGGCTGGCCAAATTTTGGCCGGTCGACGCCAACAACCTTCGATGAGTCCATCCAGGGACGTTTGATCTCACTAAAAACGTCTTTCTGCATCTGCACGGTCAACGCCCTATCAATAAAAAAAACTCTCCTACTCCAACCGACAGGCGCGATCTGCCGCCGTCAATGCGCGTGTGCACTCCGGCGATGCGGCAGCGCCAGCGTCGACCCTCTTCATAGCATCCAGCGCTCGTCAAAAGCTTCGTCGGTACCCTCGATGGTTGCCGTCCGCACCGCTTAGCAACCCCAATCCTCCAACTCTTATTCCCACGGGCATGAAACAGCCGAAATCATCATGAAAATAAGGATGTAGCAAATCTACAAACCGATAGTAGCAAAAAATCCTAAGCGGTGGTAACAAAATGGTGCAATTGGTTCCGGCAAAAACAAAAACATGGTAGCAAATTTTGGGTTGGTTTCCAGCAAAAAAGCGGCGATGGTGGTAGCAAAGTGGTGCATAGGTTCCAGCAAAAACTAAAACCATTGTAGCAAAGTGATACATAGGTTCCTGCAAAAAAACACCATGGCAGCAAAAAAATGAGCTGGTTCCAGCAAAACTTGAAGACGGTGGTAGCAGAAATTGGGGTTGGTTCCAAGAAAATGAAGAACTGTTTCCAGCAAAACTTGAAGACCGTGGTAGCAAAAATTGGGGTTGGTTCCAGCAAAAAGAAGAACTGGTTCCAGAAAAATATCACCGTCTCCGCTTGCCGGTTCCAAGATCGCTTGTCTTTGGCAGCACGGCCATGCGTCGGTTGTAGCACCTCGGCTGCCGGTAGCGGCCACAGTGGACGTAGTAGCAGCAGTGACGAGCGCCGGCTAGCAACGGCCACTGCACCCATGAAATCCTCGTGGGCTACTGCTTGTGCAGCACCGGCCAATACCCCGCTGACTGCTCGCCCATGCAGCAAAGAAAGCAATGGAGAAGGTTGCAACGGAGTAGAGGTTGGATCGCATAGGGAGCTCGTCGGAGGAGTAGCAGACGGGATCTGTAGGAGAGGATGGGATCTGTAGATTGGGAGATGGGGGCGATGGAGATGGTCATTTTGTTTCAGTATTGGATGTGGATGTTAGGGGAGCGGTGTGGAGAAAGAAGAGAAGGAAAAAGAAATGAGCTGGGAGCTGTGTGTGGAGAAGAATGGCGATGTTGTGGATAAGGCTGGGAGGATTCTTGTGGCACACTTGGCCTACCAGTGCACGCCGATCCCCTTGAATCAGACGGAGTCGCGGGCGACCAGCGTGAAGTTCTTGCGCGACAGTCCGGAGAAAGCGTTTCACTTACATAAACCACCTAGCAGCAAAGCAGAGGCGAGAGAGCTCAGCCGCTAGGGGTGAGAAGCAGCCGAGGCGCCACGTGTACCCAGCCACCGCCTCACTCCACGAGTCACGAGCTCCACTCGAGCTCCCTCTTCCCGCCAAACTAGTGACATTGTCGTGCCTCGTGCGCGCCACCGGCGATGAGACCGCCGGCCTAGATGGCTTCCTCCACGTTGGCCTCCCCAGGGCCTTGCCCTCCCGCGCGCGTGCCCACCAGCAGCCGCGCCGTCTCGGCGCCGCCGCGCGCTGCCGTGTGGTGGCAGGCCCCGCTGGCCCCTCGCTAGATGGGTATGTATGAATTATTACCCGACCACTCGCACCGGCTCTTCGCCGTTCAAACCGTGTAGGAGCGTGTCAAGCAAGCACTTGAAACCGTCGACGTCGTCTTTACGTTAAATTCGAGGGTGGTGGAGAGAGCGAGGCGGACATGGTGGTGATCGGGAGCGGCAGGCTCGGGGGGCTCTGCTGCGCGGGCCTCCTGGCGATGTACGGCCAGGACGTGGTGGTGCTGGAGAGCCACGACACGTCGACACCCCCCCACCCCTCCTCCGCGCGGCACCGCCACCACCAATTGCCACCCTCGTGCATGCCGAGTAGCTATTATAGCCTCTCCCATATAGCGCCAACTCTGCACGGTCGAGAGCTACCGAGTTCTGTCGCCCAATCACTCTCTTTGCCGTTCAAACAGTATGCGTGCATCCCAGGACATGCTGATTGTTCAGGCCTCTAGAAAAAGTCTTTTCTTACATTGGGTTTATTACTACTTGTACTGCAATAATAATGTATCTTCTTTAGACATGTTCCACTGGTAACTCTGTTTTCACTTCAGACATGCTTCCATGCCTTTTAACTCTTGATGTTGCATCTTATATTTAAATGCACTATGTTTTTTTTTCATCCATAGCAACTGGACGAGCATCTATCGGCACTTTATGAACAAAACATATTTTCTCAAGAAAGTTTACATAAAAGGTACTCTTCGCAACCGACAAGCATAAGTTACTTCCTCCCTCTCAAAATAAGTGGCTCGACACTTTGTACTAAAAGTCAAAGTACAAAGTTAAGACATTTATTTTGAGGCGGAGAAAGTAATTGATATGTGAAATGAATCAATTCCGTATTCTTGACCTACACAATAAATAGTACTCCGGACTCCTTTGTGCTGCTTACGATACGGTACATGGTGTACATTACTTCTTCAACCGCTTACCCATCCATAGCAACATCCACCCTCCTATAAATCGCTCGTTAACAGCTCGTGAATTTCATAGTCTACACCCCAGGCCAGCCTCACATCTTAGCATGAATTTTGACAAGTTTGCTTGTACATAAAAAAAAACAGACGATTAGTTACAAGAGTGTGCCAGTGCTATAGTAATCTAATGCTTAATAGTGGTTCCTGGTCAAGAGCATGGTGAAAAGGTTTGAGAATGAAAGGCATCGGGATAGATGATACATGTGAGGACGAGAGAGTAGGCTGAAGAAATTTCAACTCGGACAGTAATGTCTTTCAGTCCGATATGATTTTATGATAGATTAGGAGCATTGACAGGCTCATGCCTTGGCTTCCCGGCTATGCTCCTTGTGCCTGTCATGACGGCTGTCGTCAACAAGCAGATCCTCTTATGCATAAAGCGATATTTTCGGTCATATTTCTGCCCTTTTTCAAGGTTTCTAGAAGTTCATAGGTCCACCGACCGTGACTTTGGCCCTTCTCTGTTTCTTGTATCTTCTTGTTCAGTAGATTCTTGTAAAAATGCAACAATTCATTTCTATTTGTTTTGCCTTCTCGTTAAATCTGAGCGGTGCTTCATCCTTCACATTGATGACGGCGGATCTCGGCGTGCGTGGTGCAAGAAGACGGCGCCGATGTCGGTGATGGACTCAAGCAGTGGAGGCAGTTGTCCAAGGCGTCATGGTGGTCTCGATGGCTGAGTGGTGACACAAGGTAGAAGCCTCAATATCTGATCTGAAAGGCGGACACTGTGGAAGATGGGAGGCTGACGGACACATGTGAGTCGTCGAGACAGGTTTATGCCCCGGACCGGTATGTGGCTCAGTGGGGCTTCCGGCTTTGATGATAGGCTTAGGTGAGTGGTCCGGGTATTTGGCCCAGCTAGCATCCCTTCATCATATGGATAGGAGTAGCGGCATATGTTGGAAATATGAGCAAATTACTACGAGATTTAATTGAATAAATAGGAAATAGATCATGGCAGCAATAGCAAGAGATTAAACTGATCATGCGAACTAGCATAGCCAGATGAATTGATCGCATCTAGGGCACATACTAGAAACATGAATTCTACGATCTCAAACAGGAAGGACAGAATCACATACGGTGCAGCGGGAGCAGCACCGCCGGCGTTGACGTTATGTCGCCCATGTCGCCGAGGATGAGGTTGCCGAGGTCGGGGAAGAAGTCGTCATGGTCAGCGAAGTCGCTGCCAGCAGTCGCATGAAAAGTCGCCCCCAAAAACCTGATCGCCTCTCCCGTACAGGATCACGAGAGGCGGGTTCCGAGGCTCGCTGTCCCTTCTCCCGGTGCACGCCGAAAGGAGGGATGGAGAAGACTTGCTTGGCGGGCGCAATGATCTGGAGCGCTGGTGAGAAACCATACGAAGCGGCGGCTAGGGTAGACGTCGCCTCGACTATATATTGCGGGCCGGGTAGGTCGTGGGAGTAAACCCCACGTCTGAGTCGTCACGATCCAAAAGAATCGGAAACGGTTCAGTAATTAACGCGTCCGTTAATTATTAATTAATGAGTCATTAATTTTTTCCGAGCAGCAAAAATATAGACAACGTGCATAGCTCTATCCTCGGCTTGGCTCAATCCCGCAACCCGCGGCGCGGCGCGTCAGGATTTGAGGCGAAGAGGAGGAGGAGCGCTGTAGGTCTCCTCTTCTCATGCTCATACAAGTGGTAGAAGAGCTCACCTTATAAAGAGGTGCAACTCTCTCTCAACTTATGAGGTGGGACTAAACTTTAGCCTCACTCACTCCACTCACATGTGTGCATGAATGGGCCAAGAGAATTTCAGAATTTTAGTTGGGCTTTGGGCCAAAGCCCACTAGCAAATTCCAATAATCCCCACAAAGTCTCATTGGCACATTTCACCATTTATTTCCAAAACATTGTTTATATACCGGTGCTTAGTGGAGACTGTGAAGTTGAACTTCCACTTAGAGATTTATGCTACACTAGATCACAACTTGAATAGTGGACTATGCCTTGAACTACAAGTTTTCTGCGAAACTAGTTTCACACAAATTCTTGACAGATACTGGGATGCCGCAAGGCTTCCCCGCGGGTGGAGCGTATACGTCATACTCTAGGGCCTTTCATGAATTTATTAGAGAACACCCAATTCTCACCCAATCGCGACGTTAATAAATCAAATTCATATAGGTGTGTTCCTCAGAAGATGTTCTGCAGGACAACATCTCCGCTTACCCGAATAAGCCACTTGGAACACATTAAGATAAGTATCAACCTGCCATGCAGATCAGGAGAGTATTGCATCTTCACGGAGTGGGATAGTTAATATAGGGATACTCTCCTCCCAAATTGACCAACAGCTTGTCTCCCACTTCTACTTCAATCGATCTCCGATCACATAGAGTGGGTTACCACTATGGACAACTCATGCGGTGGGTCTTAGACCCATCTCCATCGATGCATTATCCTATCACATTACGTGATAGACCCTTTGTGAAGGGATCTGCCAAGTTTTTCGACGCTTTGGATATAATCCAATGTAATAACTCCGGAGTTCTTCAGTTTCCGACAGATTTTAATCTCCTCTTCACATGCCTTGAGGACTTCATATTGTCCTTAGAACTGTTTTATCTTGACGATCACAGCTTGATTATCACAGTTCATCGTGATAGGGGTATTGGTTTTTCAACCATAGGTAAGTCCATCAATAGCTCACGGAAGCCACTCTGCTTCAACGGTGCGAGGTTCAATGCTGTGAGTTCTGCCCATAGTTGACCTCGTTAAGATGGTCTGCTTGCAAGACTTCCAGAAACAGCGCCACCACCAAGTGTAAAAACATAACCACTTGTGGCCTTAATCTCATCAACATCAGATATCCATTCGAGTCACTATAACCCTCCGCACCCTTTGATACCCGGTGTAGTGAATCCCATAGCTCGCGAAGTGCCCTTCAAGTAGCGCATAACTCTCTCAAGCGCACGCCAATGATCATCTCCGGTTTTGACAAAAATCGACTCAGCTTGCTCACGAAAGAAGGAGATGTCAGGCCTCGTGGCACTCGCCAAATACATAAGCGAGCCAATAATTTGAGAATACCTCAGTTGATCTCTAGCAATCCGTCGATTCTTTCGAAGCAACACACTAGCATCATATGAAGTTGGAGAAGGCGTGCAAATGCTATACCCAAAATGACTCAAGACCTTTTCCACATAGTGAGATCAAGCAGTGATCCCACCATTCTTCATCTTCTCAACAGCTTGATGTTTAAGATAACATCAGCTACTCCTAGATCCTTCATTTCAAAACAGCGAGATAAGAAATCCTTAACCTCCTTGATTAAATCAAGTTTGGTTCCAAAGATCAATATGTCGTCGACATCCAGACAAAGAATAACTCCTTCGCCCCCACCATAGCGATAGTACACGCACTTGTCACCATCGTTTACTACAAAGCCGGCAGCAGTTAATGTTCTTTCAAACTTCTCATGCCACTCCTTAGAGCTTGCTTAAGGCCATATGAAGACTTTAACAACTTGCACACCTTTCCTTCCCTGACCAGGTACTACAAAACCATCCTGGGTGATCCATGTAAATTTCCTCCTTCAACTCTCCATTGAGGAAAGCCGCCTTAACGTCCATTTGATGAACGAGAAGACCATGTGAGGCAGCCTGATAAGTAGCACCAATTGTAGTCATTCTATCCACGGGTGAGGCATCAAAGAAGTCTTCACCTTCTTTCTCGGTATAACCCTTAGCCGTAAGCCGTGCCTTGTACTTTTCAATCGTACCATCGTGTCTAAGCTTCTTCTTGAACACCCACTTACATCCCACAGGTTTGCACCCATAAGGACTGTCGTGATCTCCTAGGTTACGTTAGCTAAGATGGAATCCATCTCACTACGAACATCTTCCTTCCAAAGAGTCGCATCGTGGAGATGCATAGGCTTCGAATAGTCCCGGTGTGTCATCCACAAGGTACACAATGAAATCATCACCAAAGGACTTTGCAGTCTCTGCCTCTTACTCCTTATAGGAGTTTCATTGTCACCCTCAACTGGATTCTCAACGTGTTCCATCGCAATGGTGGGTTCAGGAATTATAGTGAGTTCCTCACTAGATGGAATAGGTATCTCCTCGATTTGATGAACTTGACTCCTTCATAGGAAATATGTCCTCAAAGAAAGTTGCATCATTAGACTCCATAATCGTACTCAACATGCATGTTCGATACCTCAGATTTTATTATCAAAATCTATAGCCAATGCTATGAAAAAGCATAGCCCGTAAGAACACAATCCACGGTTTTTGGTCCAAGCTTGCGCTTCTTGGGAATTGGTATATTGACTTTCGCCAAACAACGCCAAGAACGTAGGTAAGAGAGTTTCAACCTTTTCCTTTCTCATTCCTCAAATGGAGTCATGGTCTTATGCTTTGTGGGAACTCGGTTTAGGACATGACACGTGGTCATTAGCACCTCCCCCACCATTCCTTGGAAAGACCCGATGTGTCTAACATGGCATTAACCAAATCTGTTAGAGTTCGGTTCTTTCTTTCGGCCACCCCATTAGACTGAGGTGAGTAGGGAGGTGTCCTCTCATGGATTATACAATTCTTAGCATAAAAATTCTTAGCATAGAATTGGTGCAAACATATCTAGTTCAATCCTAACGGGTATTTAACAATTCTTAGCATAAAAATTCAGAAAAAGGCGACACAACATAAGATATAAAAAAAAAATAAGGGACTATCATTCTTACCGAGTTAATACACTCACAACGATGCCACATGAAAAAGAAAGTTGACATGTGAGAAGAATAATTCATCCTAGCTCGAATCCTGCATAACATGTACAATAACCAGATGTGACATCAAATTATGAGGTGAAAACAATAAAATGAAACTTGGGATTAAACCTGCTATATTCTTCTCGATGGTTACGGAAATTCATAAGAGCGAGGTTGGACTGCTTGTGATGTTGCTTTTTTCTCGGGAAGATATGTGTCCATTTATGATCAACGATGTACCCAGATTTGGCAATAGTAATTAAATAAATCAAATTCTCTTCTTCAGGAAAAGTTTGTGAATGAAATTAAAAAAGAATTTAAACACCTTCCAAAATAATTTTAACTAATAATTAACATAAGTAGGGTGTTTCTTTATGATGCCTTTTGACAAAGATTGTGGGTGGAGCTGACCAGGTCGGTGCTGCACCGATGCCCTGACCGTTGAGGATTGAGGGCATGCTGCAACGTGAGCGTGCTGGCCATGTGCTGCCTTACTGCCGCCTAGGTTATGGGAGCGTAGCATCCACGCAAACACGTACACTTCATGAGATCGATAATCAATCGATTTTGTTGAGATGAACGTGCTACTCTTGCACCGATTAGCAAGACAGCATCCAGCACCGCCGCCAGACTTCCTAATCCAATAAGCCTAGGCCTTCAGCCCCACAGAGCTAATCAGCAGAGATGACAATAGCTAAACTCGCTTAACGGAAACAGGAGGGAAGGTGAGCTTAATTTTTGAACCCACAAGGCAAAAGGAAAGGCCAACTCGGCCTCCTCCCCACTTCCACACGGCGATGCAAGAACATGGCACCACCGCTGATTTCTCTAGGCAAAGCGTGGCTGCTCTTCCAGATCTGCAATTTCTCCGCAATGGTAGGTAGATGGGCGCTGGCGCGATCGGTAGTTCGTGGGTGATCACTAACCTAGCGTCAAGGTGTAGGAAGAAGGTGCAGAAGGGGGTGAGGGCAGAGGCTGTTGGAAATATGCCCTAGAGGCAATAATAAAAGTATTATTATTATATTTCCTTGTTTATGATAATTGTCTTTATTCATGCTATAATTGTATTATCCGGAAATCGTAATACGCGTGTGAATACATAGACCACAATATGTCCCTAGTGAGCCTCTAGTTGACTAGCTCGTTGATCAACAGATAGTCATGGTTTCCTGACTATGGACGTTGGATGTCGATTGATAACGGGATCACATCATTAGGAGAATGATGTGATGGACAAGACCAATCCTAAGCATAGCACAAGATCGTGTAGTTCGCTTTTGCTAGAGCTTTTACAATGTCAAGTATCTCTTCCTTAGACCATGAGATCGTGTAACTCCCGGATACCGTAGGAGTGCTTTTGGTGTACCAAAGCGTCCACAACGAATCGGGTGACTATAAAGGTGCATTACAGGTATCTCCGAAAGTGTGCTCAAGGTTCACACGGATCGAGATCGATTTGTCACTCCGTATGACGGAGAGGTATCACTGGGCCCACTCGGTAGTGCATCATCATAATGAGCTCAAAGTGACCAAGTGTTTGGTCACGGGATCATGCATTACGGTGACGAGTAAAGTGACTTGCCGATGAACGAGATTGAACGAGGTATTGGGATACCGACGATCGAATCTCGGGCAAGTAAAATACCGATTGACAAAGGGAATTGTATACGAGGTTGTTTGGAATCTCGACATCGTGGGTTCAACCGATGAGATCATCAAGGAGCATGTGGGAGCCAACATGGGTATCCAGATCCCGCTGGTTATTGCCCGAGAGCCGCCTCGGTCATGTCTGCATGTCTCCCGAACCCGTGAGGGCTCTACACATAAGGTTCGGGTGGACGCTTAGGGTTGTATGAATATGAGTATGCAGCAAACCGAAAGTTGTTCGAGTCCGGATGAGATCCGGACGTCACGAAGGGGAAGAGTCCCATGCGCCAAGAGGCCCATGAAAGAGATGAGGGAGAGGGAGAGTCCTAAAGGGAAGGCACCTCCTAGGTGCCTTGGGGAGGATGGACTCCTCCCTCCCTTGGCCGCACCCTTCCTTGGAGGAAGGGGCAAGCGCCTCTCTCTTGCCCCTATATAAAGGGAGGGAGGGAGGGGCAGCCGCACCCTCAAGGCTTGGCGCCTCCCTCCCCTGCTACACCTCCTCCTCCTCCTCCCGTAGCTGCTCGGGCCAAGCCCCGCCGAGTTACTGCTGCATCCACCACCACGTCGTCGTGCTTTGGATCATCATCAACCTCTCCTTCCCCTTGCTTTGGATCAAGAAGGAGGAGACGCCATCCGCTCGTACGCGTGTGTTGAACGCGAGGTGTTGTCCGTTCAGCACTAGGTCATCGGTGATCACGAATCACGGCGAGTACGACTCCATCAACCCCGTTCCATTGAACGCTTCCGCACGTGATCTACAAGTGGTATGTAGATGCAATCACTCTCCCATGACTCATTGCTTAGATGAACTCATAGATGGATCTTGGTGAAACCGTAGGAAAAATTTTAATTTTCGCAACGTTCCTCAACAGAGGCGTGGTGCACCATGATGCAATCGAGGGCTTGAGCAGAGGAAGATGGGAAAGATAAGGATGGATGGATCGGGAGAGGAGTGGAGATATGATAAGGATGCGGGAACCCGATGGCCATCATGCGGCCGGTGGTGCAATTTTATGTTCGAATGAGAGTAAACCACGCCTGCGGAAGAAGGAAACTCATCTCTCGGTTACGGAAGTGGAAGAGAATCCCTCGGGCCGTTACCGGGCATCGATGACCACAAAATAAAAATAAATCACATAATTTGTTGATTTTTCTTTGGTGGAGACGTGAATTACTGTCCCCTCCGGGAGCCGAGGAAAGCGGAGACAACTTGCTCTTGGGCTACCTCGTGCCTAATCAAACCATTGGAGAATTTTTATGGTGACACGGTGGGCGCTTGTAAAAAATGCCATGCATGCAAAAGCGAAAGGATTAGCATAGTGGAGGGTTGATGCTGATGTGGCCATAGGAGAGTGGATGATGATGTGGATAGCCTGCATGCTTAGTTAAATAGGTTAGTGAGGATCAACTATTTAAGTATTATAGATATGGTTAGGTCCCATGGTCAAGGCAGCGCCATATATATATGAGGGACAGACTAGCACGTACAATCAGTCCAACGTATTAGTCACTTGCCTCCCGAAATTCAATTCAAATCCAATCAGGAGGCACTGCCCATTGACGTGAAGATCAAATCATTTCTTCGGCAAGGTGCCGGAGGCCTGAACGACTACGCTGCTACGTCCTTCTGGATCGGGCGACATCGACTTGATGGCGCTCTCCGAACGCAGGTTTAATCTACACTCCTAATTCCGCATTAGATGGAACTTTGTATTCACGTGGTTAGAGAAGATCCAATTTTTCATTCCTCAATTGGGCTAAATCACACAATTAGTATTTAGATTAATCTAACATTTGGTATCAGTAGCTATGTTGAATCTAATTGCGTGAATCAGTTCCTAAGTTAACGTGTAGATTAATTTATGCGGTAGAACTTGCCTATAGAACTGCGCCATCAGGCGTCAGACACAATTATCGAATTACGCCGCCGTGCGTTTTAGTCCGCATCAGCGTCGCCAGAAATTGCACCATGTGCACGCATGAGCCATCGGCATCCCGCTCATTAGTTCCGAGCGTTGCAGTCGCCGCTGTCTTTGCTTGCGCATGAACGATTCTCGCATCACAAGTCGAGCCACGCGAGCGCATCAGGGGCCGTGTCCGCGCCGCCGCGCATCGTAAGGCCGGTTTCGCGACAGCAGTTGAGCACTGGAGCGCCAAGCATCGGGCAGTCCCGCATGCGCTGTTCATTTCTGTAACGCCCGCCCACTCGATCTGATTTTTCTCAATGGCCGTGGCGGCAGAATAGGAAGCTGGCTCGGTTTTGGTGGCGGTGCATTACGAGGCTGACTAGGTCGTTAGGGATCGGCTGCACATCGGTAACGGATTCAGAGCCTCTAAAATCGGGCGTTAGATGAGCTGTGTATGTCGTTGATGCACGTAGTACGCACTTAAATTCTGCTCATTAGCCTTCATGCAGTTGATGGCTGTTTAAATTATTTGTATGATTCAGTATATTTAATGAGTAGTTTTTTTCCCCTCCCGAGTGCTGTTTCATACAATTACGTCCTTAGCATGTGCACTGGTGTACCCTTGATCAAGAGCGGAGCTTGAAGTAAAAATATTGGTGAGGCCAACTCAAAGGAGAGCAAAACTATCTAGCTAGTCTGCAACTTTTGCTCAAAAATCTAGTTTGCAACTACCTTCTTCCTTGTTTGTGAGCTTTTTGATTGTTGGTTTTGTGCATTGGGAGGCGGTGCAAGCAGGCACAGATGTGTAGGTGTGGTTCGCTCACGAGCGAAGAAGTCCTATCATGCTTGTATCGTTGTTGGCTGCCAGCCTTGAAGGCTTCAAAGTTGCCAATGAATCATAAAAAACGACTGCCTGCTTAGTGGACTGACTAAAAAGCATAGATATTGGAAATTGGACGAAATTCGGGCCCCATCGCCCAGGTTAGCTAACAAAGCTCCGCCCCTGCCCTTGATAGATTATACGTGCATTAATTCTGTTAGCTGCGGTCATTAGTTAATTGCTAGTGCTTTATTTAGGCACCAGTGCATGATTTATGGGCTACACTGCTATTTCCTCGGCTGCACAAGTTACGCTGCCATTTAGTCAGGCAATGTTTAATCTGTTGTTTAATTAATTATGCTGATTAAATTGCACGGTTGATTATTTTAATGCGTGCATTTCAGCAGTTATTTTGAGCATCGGTGTTGAATTAGAATGGAACCAACGAGAAGTTTTGGTTTAACACTGCTATATATTCTCAGGATAATTGTGATGATTAATTTCAGTACTGCATGGTTGCATATTGACCAACGCTAGTATGTGATCAAGATTATTTTTCCGACCTTTTATATATAAGGCAACTATGTATCTTGGGATAATCACAATAATTAATTTTATATGGCGCATGATTACATTCTGACCAAAGTTGATTATGATCATGATTTCTAGAATTAATTTCCCAATAAAGATATTTCATTTTGTTCCTTTTGGTTACTGCCCAACGGTGTTGCGTAATAAGGATTCTATTAAATTTGACATGCTATTAATCAGACCAACGTACGATTAACATCATGCATTAAGTTTCCTTATATATGGATATTTTCATAATTCATAATTTTCATATCCATTTCATTTATGTTTTATTCAGCTTTGAACCCATCAGTTATTTCTGGGCTCCTGAACTCAATTGAGTACCTCAATGGGACTAACTTCCTACCGGAAGGAGCAGGTTTTGATTAACCTTGGTGTCATGAACCTTGATTATGCACTTAGTGAAAAGCTCTAGTTCCTTTGTCCTCCGATGATGAAAACTTTGCTGAGAAAACTAAGGTTTATGAGGCTAATAAGGAGAAGTGGGGCGCCCAATCGCTTGTCTATCATGATCATAAAAAAGCACAATTACTCTTGGGATTAGGGGAGCAATACCTGATTCTCGAATGTGCTAAGACTTATCTAAGCGTCGGTGGAGGAGCAATTTAAAGGCTCAACAAAGTCTACTCTAGTACGTTGATCATAAAATTCTCACCACTAAGTATGATGGTAAAAGCGGTGGAGAGAACATATCATGAGTATGAATGATATGGCCGCAAAATTAAAGGGCATGGACATGGTGATTTCGAGGCTTTACGGTTCACTTCATTATGAGTTCTCTCCCTATGGAGTATGCTCCCTTCAAGATTAATTATAATACTCAGAAGGAGAAGTGGACAATGTGTGAGCTCACATCTATGTGCTGCTCAAGAAGAAGAGCTGCTTAAGGTTGAAAGGATAGATTATGCTCATCTTACTTCCATAAACTTAGGGAAAAGAAAGTCTCGGGTTGATGGGAAACCTAATAAGAAGATGAACATCTCTAATATTGATGCAAGCAAGCTAGGGAACTCTGGCACCAAGGACATCGCTACAGAGCCTAAGGGTCCTAAGTGTCGTTTCTGCAAGGAAGATGGGCATGTCATGGAAGAATGTGATGGCTCTAAGGCATGTCTTGCTACGAAGGGTAATGAATCAATTTCCTATGTTTCAGAATAATTTATTTATTTTAACCTAAATAAAGATGAGTTGACTGAAGTGCCACTTGCACATTTGAACTCATTTCAGTATATTCCATTCGTGAGGACAACTGAAAAGGATGGATCAAAGTCTTAGATTTCAAGTGGCAAGGAGACCGATGAACAAGGATTAGTACTTCTCCTTAAATAATGGTGATTGTTCATCCTCCGTCTTAATAATACTCTTATGTTCCTAGCATGAGGGACCTTATTTTGTTTCTCTATGAGATGATGGATTTGTTATTTTGCTAACAAATATTGTGTTATCAAGAGTTGTCATGATGGTTCTGGTTGTGTTATATCTTGTGAATCCTTGATGTGTATTATGAGTGCTCATCGTAAATGATGACACTATTATTTAAGCCATGTCTCAAGGGGGAATTAAACACTCTCATTGAGAGACACCTTCATCTATGTGCCTTTATCTGATTTAGGCCACACTATTGGTTATATTAAGGGAAATAAGAAGAAAACTAATAAATGAGTTCTTTACGGTACTTGGGATTTGAATTAATACGCCAAAATGTGTTCCATTCCCTATTGGTTATTACTCTTTTATCACCTTCTGTCAGCTAATTATTTGCATCGGCCCATGTTCTAGAAGAATAACGCGTTTTCAATATTGTTACCCGATATTCACCACCGTCAAACACTCTTAATATTTATAGAATGTTTATATCAGTGGGAGTTATATACAAAGGGCAATGGAGAACTAAAAGTTGTTCATAGAGGAAATAAGAAGGGTAATTGGATTTTACGCTAAGACGAGTGGGGAGCTAGTATATCATGTTATGTACTTTATGGCACGATACATATAAAAATAGTTTTACTCACAACTAAGCCTGCTGTCTAAGTAGATGACTAATATTTTTGTGCGATAAGAAATCTGCACATTAGCAATACTCCAGTAACAACAATTAAGTGAGTATCATGTTGTGGAAGATACTGTCCAAGACCAAATTTTAAATTCAGCATATATGTACTAAGTGCATGATAGCTGATCCCCTAACTAAAGGCTTGCCATTAATTTTGCTAGCATAAGTATAACTCAAGGCCTCTAATTGTTGGGATAATTATATAAATGAGATCCTAATATTGATCTAGACAATAAGAAAGTTTGTTTCACTAAATAAGTGCACATGATGATTAATAAAGAAACAAACTACTTAGGACTATAAGTAGGGAGTATGCATGCATGCACATACAAACTCCCAACCATGAATAATTATCCGTGTCAAGATGGAGTATCATGCTATAGATAAGGAACCACTAGGGATCGAGACTACTTGATCCCTAGCATCCCGCCGCACCAGGTTAGAGCCGTTGGATTAGAGTGTACAGCCGTTGGATTAGAGAGTTAACTAGCAATTTTGATGGGTGCTTACAACGTGGGCCTGATGATAGCTTTGCTTCCACGTAGTAAGGTCTCTGTATTGTGTTTGCTTCCTACCAAAACAGAAGCCTAAAATCAACGTGATTGCTTCTTACCAAAACTGCAGCCTATAATCACGTGCTTTGAGTTTGCTTCCTACTTGTTCTCGAAAGAAAAAAGTGTGCTTCCTACCATAACTAGAGCCTAAAATCATGTAACCACACAATTTTAGATCCATTTGTTCTTAACTTTTTGTTCCATATTTTTCTCTTATTTATCTAAAATATAAAAATAAAATTTTCTTCTAATGTGCTTCCGATGCGGTTTGTTTTGTCATATGTCCCACATACACCATAAATACTTGCTTAATTTGATTCCATCGTATGAGCCATTCTTCCAATACTGCAAATCATCGAATTTTTCTACAAAGATCTATTGGATCCATCCATATAGATCAACTAAACATTTTTCCCCTAAAAAACATTTTTTCCCCTGCATATTAGATGCTTCCTGGTTGTACCAACATTGCTTCAAAAAGCACTATTGGATGCTTCAAATTTGGAATGGTGAGTCAAGACATGAGTGTGTTTTCCGTAATCAAGATTAATATTATTTTTCTTGCGCACCTATGAAACATACAACCTTTAGGCATGATGCAAAAGAATAGAAGGTATGAAGCAACAACTTCATTACTACATGTACAATACAATACTTGATGAAGCAAGCTAGAATCCATGTAAGGAAGCATGTACGCCTCCTGCCTAGCTATTTTGTCGCACCGTGCTGCAGTCCCTTCCTGTGTCTCTCGCTTTGCTCCATGCACCAAGGCCCAACCTAACCTTGGCGACCTCCAAATCAGCAGGTCCGGTGAGGAGCTATGAGCTCCCGACATGCACCCACGGAGTGTGCACCATGTTAGTTTGTTTCCTAGCTAATGAAAAGAATAAAGGAAATCGAGATGCTCGATTTCATGCTTCACGCCATGCACCCGCTGACCACCATGTCATGTTCCCCTGCCTAGAAAGCATCCTCTTCCGCCTCCTCCCCCTGATACAAACAAGACGGCAACAAAACAACACGAAGCATGGGATTAATGAAGCAAACCGAAGAGTGTAGAATCACATGTATGAAGTAGTACATGAAGCAAACTTTACACACTGAAGGAGCACAACTCTGAAGCATATGAAGCAAACTGCAGCATTAACCGTGAAGAAGCACATGTATATGACACATCTGAAGCATGGAAATTTGGAAGCATCATATCCATGCAGCAGCAAATAATTTCAGCAGAGTGGAAGCATGTATTGTTGAAGAATCGGAATAATCAACACTTGCTGCCAGCTTTGGGAGCACAATTTTTTGTTATCTAAGACAACAATTTCACTGGAAAAATTGGTACTTTCGGAATAAATGTAATCGTATATGGGCCTGAAAATTGAAATTGTAATGGCAACTAATTTTACCGTCAAGATTGGGATGTTGCTGCCTACGGAGGAAGGCGCTGAATCCTGCAAACCTTCCTAGCGTGTTGGCTTCAAACCATAACCGGGACGACGATCCGCGCGCTAGACCGGAGGGCATGGGGCGAACCTGGTGGAGATCACTAGGCGGAGGGTTGGGAGCTCGCTCGTGCTCGCGTCGCTCGCAGTGGATAATGTCGAGCGCGACCACCGAACAAGACGGCACACCGCAAGGAAACTCGCGGGCGCAGCGCAGACGGCAGGTTCTTGGCGAAGAAATCGGCAATGGCGGGGCAGTGGCGAGCTCGGCGATGGAGACGATTGGAGCGGGAGAGACGGGAATAGGTTTGCTGACTTTGGGGCTGGACGCCGAGAGATTAATGCGTGATAACGGGCCCATGAGAGGTGGCTTAATAATCGGCCTGGTTTTGAAACAACCGACGGATTTTGAAGCAACCTCAACCATGAGATGAAAAAACACATCTACGGTTCTTGACTAGTCCGATGAATGCTTTCTCGTATGACGGCCGATAGGAAGTGTTTCCCTATAGATAATGGGGTTCCAAGAATAACTATTCGACATCAGAAATACATTACCTTGGTACGGTATTTTTTGTCAAGATATTGACTAATGATGATTAACCATTCGATCAAGTGGGAGAATGTTAGAAATATTAGGTGATCAAATGGTCAAAATGTTAATTACCATAAGTTAATATGGGCCCAATAATTAAATTCGGGATTACTACTAATTAAATGGTAATTAACCAATCCTGCCCGTGATTGGGGGACTAAAATTATGCTAATATGGTTAGGTCCCATGGTCAAGGCGGCGCAATATAAGGGGGCAGACAAACACGTACAATCAGTTCACCGTATTAGTCATCTGCCTCCCGGAAATTCACTCAAATCCAATCAGAGGCACTGCCTCCCAAATTCACTCCAAATCCAAATTATCAAGGGATAATGGGGTCAGGCTTGTAGATATATATCATAAATCTGTAGGTAGTTTATCTGTACTTTGTACACACTCCAACATAATAAAATACATAAAATACATAGTGTTTTATCCCTTCGGAGGGTCTGACCTGGGCAAATTTTGTGTCCCTGGTATCATCTTCCCATGACGCCTAGTTAAGGATCCCCTATCAGGAGGTATCACGGATCTAGCTCCGACATTGTAGGTATGGGGCACCCATCAGCCAGGCCGCATAGTCAGCCCGATTGCCCCACGATCTATAAAGTAGTTGGATCCTGCATGAGGCACAAAAATTTTAAGTTTTAATTTCAGAAACATATTCGGTCTCACAGGTTCTGAAACTTACGATTTTGTGGGCCGCTCACACAAATTTCAGAAGTTGAAACTCAAAAATTACGATTTTGTTGGTCACAGGTTCAAACTTATGATTTTAGCGGTCAGTCAGACAGTTTTTCTAAAATTGAACTTAACTTTTTTAACTCGACAAAACGTCTTCAAAATGAGTCTAATTTGAAAGCCCTCGACACCAGAAACAAGAATATGCAAACAAAATTTAATTTAAAATTTTTATTCAAAAGATATGAAAGATTGTAAATCGAAAGCCAAATGAAAAAAGGGGTTGCATGCTCTCGCCCATGCATGCTAATCCTATCCTCGTGATACTTAAGCTCAAACCCTTGCAGCATGCCACCTTCACATCAATGACGACTAGACCGTCCCCACAAGATGATCTCCGGCCCACTGACTTCCCTTGCATGCGGCACCGCCACCACCACCTGCCATCCCTCGCTAAGATGCCCAGTAGCCACCGCATCCTCTTTGGTGTAGACTTAGGGTGGCATCCTCTTGATTGTAGACTTAGGGTGGTCACGAAGCTGCCGGGTGGTGGTCAGCCCCTAGCCGTGTCGCCTAATCACTCTCGCCAACTCGTTGCCTTTCAAACATTACATGTGCTTGCCTCGAAAAGCTGGTTGTTTAGGACTCAAGGAAAGTCTTTTCTCACAGGTAGTTCATTACTACTTCTACTGCAACAATGATTTATCTTCTTGCGACATGTTCTAGTGGCGAATCAGTTTTAAACTCAAACATGTTTTCATGCCTTTAACTCTTGATAATTGCATCTTATATTTATATGCGCTATATGTACGCTTTTTGTTTGGAGGAGTTTCTATGATTAATGTTTTTTGGAAAAGCAGGTTGAAACCCCCGACCTCTGCACTATGCTCACTTTATGAATAGAACATATTTTCTCAAGAAAGTTCAGATAAAAAGTGTCCCCGCAACCTACAAAGCGTAGCGTATATATTATAACAGATGTGTGAAATAAATCAATTTCATATTGCTGACCTACACAATAAGTAGTTTCTGACTAATGTCTGCTGCTTATGGTATGGTACATGTAGCGTACATTATTTCTTCACCCACTTTTCCCGCCCATATTAACATCCACTGCCTATATAAACCCCTCCACTTGTTTGATCATGAATTTCATGTTCTACACTCCACGCTTACACCTTAGCATGAATATAATAGGTTTTCACACATAAAAGAAATAGACAATTAGCTACAAGAGTGTGCCAATGTTATATATTCATTTAATGCTTAAAACAGTGGTTCCCAGTCAAGAACATGGTGAAAAGCTCTGAGAATGAAAGGCATCGGGATAAATAATATGTTAGAGGGCGAGAAATTGAGTCAAAGAAATGACATCTCGTTCAGAATTCCATCCCCTATTGTATGATATTACAATATGTTAGGATCATTAGCCAGGACTCATGTCTTGACTTGTCGACAGTGCTCCTAGTTGAGCCGAGGACACGCCAGACACCTCCATAATAACCATCTTGGTGCAGGGATATTTTCGATTGAATTTGTGACCTTTTTTTAGGCAACGAGAAATTGATAGGTCCACTGACTATGACTTCACTCCATTTACATTTACGGTGCCTTGTTAAGTGGCTTCTTGTAAAAAACATAATAATTCATTTTTATCCTCGTGGAAGATTACACAAAGGGCAATGATAGGCGCCGGTCGGCTGGCCAAATTTTGGCCGGTCGACGCGCAGCCTTCTGATGAGTCCATCCAGGGCCGTTTGATCTCACTAAAAACGTCTTTCTGCATCTGCCCGGTCAACGCCCTATCAATAAAAAAAACTCTCCTACTCCAACCGACAGGCGCGATCTGCCGCCGTCAATGCGCTGCTGTGCACTCCGGCGACAGCGGCCAGCAGTCGACCCTCTTCATAGCATCCCGCTCGCCGTTCGAAAAGCTTCGTCACAGTTCTCGATGGTTGCCGGGCCTGCACCGCTTAGCAACCCCAATCCTCCAACTCTTATTCCCACGGGCATGAAAACAGCCGAAATCATCATGAAAATAAGGATGTAGCAAATCTACAAACCGATAGTAGCAAAAATCCTAAACGGTGGTAACAAAATGGTGCACTGGTTCCAGCAAAAACAAAAACATGGTAGCAAATTTTGGGTTGGTTTCCAGCAAAAAACGGCGATGGTGGTAGCAAAGTGGTGCATAGGTTCCAGCAAAAACTAAAACCATTGTAGCAAAGTGATACATAGGTTCCTGCAAAAACACCATGGCAGCAAAAAATGAGCTGGTTCCAGCAAAACTTGAAAGGCGGTGGTAGCAGAAATTGGGGTTGGTTCCAAAGAAATGAAGAACTGTTTCCAGCAAAACTTGAAGACCGTGGTAGCAAAAATTGGGGTTTGTTCCAGCAAAAAAGAAGAACTGGTTCCAGCAAAAAATATCACCGTCTCCGCTTGCCGGTTCCAGCACTGCTTGTGCTGACTGCAGCACGGCCACGCGTCGGTTGTAGCACCTCGCTGCGCCGGTAGCAGCACCACAGGGACGTAGTAGCAGCAGTGACGAAGCGCCGCTAGCAACGGCCATCGCACCCATGAAATCCTCGTGGGCTACTGCTTGCAGCACCGGCCAATACCTCCGGCCCGACCTGCTTCGCCCATGCAGCAAAGAAAGCAATGGAGAAGGTTGCAACGGAGTAGAGGTTGGATCGCATAGGGAGCTCGTCGGAGGAGTAGCAGACGGGATCTGTAGGAGAGGATGGGATCTGTAGATTGGGAGATGGGGGGCGATGGAGATGGTCATTTTTGTTTCGTATTGGATGTGGATGTGAGGGAGGCGGTGTGGAGAAAGAAGAAGGAAAAGAAATGAGCTGGGAGCTGTGTGTGGAGAAGAATGGCGATGTTGTGGATAAGGCTGGGAGGATTCTTGTGGCACACTTGGCCTACCGAGTACGCTCGATCCCCTTAGAATCGGACGGAATTACATGAGCGACCAGCGTGAGATTGCGCCGACAGTCCGGAGGGAAGCGTTTCCTTACATAAACCACCCTAGCAGCAGCAGAGGCGAGAGAGCTCAGCCCGCTAGGGGTGAGAAAGCATTTGGCGCCACGTGTACCAGCCACCGCCTCACTCACGAGTCACGAGCTCCACTCGAGCTCCCTCTTCCCGCCCAAACTAGTGACATTATGCGTGCCTCGTCAGCGCCACGGCGATGAGACCGCCGGCCTAGATGGCTTCCTCCACGTTGGCCTCCCCAGGGCCTTGCCCTCCCGCGCGCGTGCCCACCAGCAGTCACATTGCCTCGGCGCCGCCAGCCTTGCTGTCAGTGTGGTGGCGAGCCCGCTGGCCCCTCGCTAGATGGGTATGTATGAATTATTACCCGACCACTGCACCCGGCTCTTCGCCCGTTCAAACCGTGTAGGGCGTGTCAAGCAAGCACTTGAAACCGTCGGCGTCGTCTTTACGTTCGTTCGAGGTGGTGGAGAGACCGGAGGCGGACATGGTGGTGATCGGGGCGGCGGCAGGCTCGGGGCTACGCTGCGCGGGCCTCTGGCGATGTCTGGCCAGGGCGTGGTGGTGCTTTGGAGAGCCCGCGACACGTCGACACCCCCCCACCCCTCCTCCGCGCGGCACCGCCACCACCAATTGCCACCCTCGTGCATGCCGAGTAGCTATTATAGCCTCTCCCATATAGCGCCAACTCTGCACGGTCGAGAGCTACCGAGTTCTGTCGCCCAATCACTCTCTTTGCCGTTCAAACAGTATGCGTGCATCCCGGGACATGCTGATTGTTCAGAGCCTCTAGAAAAAGTCTTTTCTTACATTGGAGTTTATTACTACTTGTACTGCAATAATAATGTATCTTCTTTAGACATGTTCCACTTTGGTAACTCTGTTTTCACTTAGGACATGCTTCCATGCCTTTTAACTCTTGATGTTGCATCTTATATTTAAATGCACTATGTTTTTTTTTCATCCATAGCAACTGGACGAGCATCTATCGGCACTTTATGAACAAAACATATTTTCTCAAGAAAGTTTACATAAAAGGTACTCTTACATGACCGACAAGCATAAGTTACTTCCTCCTCTCTCAAAATAAGTGGCTCGACACTTTGTACTAAAAGTCAGTACAAAGTTAAGACATTTATTTATTTTGAGGCGAAGAAAAGTAATTGATATGTGAAATGAATCAATTCCGTATTCTTGACCTACACAATAAATAGTACTCCCGGACTCCTTTGTGCTGCTTACGATACGGTACATGGTGTACATTACTTCTTCAACCGCTTACCCATCCATAGCAACATCCACCCTCCTATAAATCGTTCGTTAACAGCTCGTGAATTTCATAGTCTACACCCAGGCCAGCCTCACATCTTAGCATGAATTTTGACAAGTTTGCTTGTACATAAAAAAAAAAAGCAGGCGATTAGTTACAAGAGTGTGCCAGTGCTATAGTAATCTAATGCTTAATAGTGGTTCCTGGTCAAGAGCATGGTGAAAAGGTTTGAGAATGAAAGGCATCGGGATAGATGATACATGTGAGGACGAGAGAGAGTAGGCTGAAGAAATTTCAACTCGGACAGTAATGTCTTTCAGTCCGATATGATTTTATGATAGATTAGGAGCATTGACAGGCTCATGCCTTGGCTTCCCGGCTATGCTCCTTGTGCCTGTCATGACGGCTGTACGTCAACAAGCAGATCCTCTTATGCATAAAGGATATTTTTCGGTCATATTTCTGCCCTTTTCAAGGTTTCTAAGTTCATAGGTCCACCGACCGTGACTTTGGCCCTTCTCTGTTTCTTGTATCTTCTTGTTCAGTAGATTCTTGTAAAAATGCAACAATTCATTTCTATTTGTTTTTGCCTTCTCGTTAAAGCTGGCGGTGCTTCATCCTTCACATTGATGACGGCGGATCTCGGCGGCGTGGTGCAGTGAAGACTCGGCGCCCGATGTGCGGTGATGGACTCGCGCAGGTGGAGGCAGTTGTCTGGCGTCATGGTGGTCTCGATGGCTGAGTGGTCTGACAAGGTAGAAGCCTCAATATCTGATCTGAAGACGGACCTGTGGAAGATGGAGGCGACGACACATGTGAGTGCGTCAGACCAGTTTATGCCCCAGACCCGGTATGTGGCTCAGCTGGGGCTTCTGGCTTTTGATGATAGGCTTAGGTGAGTGGTCCGGGTATTTGGCCCAGCTAGCATCCCTTCATCATATGGATAGGAGTAGCGGCATATGTGTTGGAAATATGAGCAAATTACTCACGAGATTTAATTGAATAAATAGGAAATAGATCATGGCAGCAATAGCAGAGATTAAACTAGTCATGCGAACTAGCATAGCGAGATGAATTGATCGCATCTAGGGCACATACTAGAAACATGAATTCTACCACGATCTCAAACAGAAGGACAGAATCACATACGGTGCAGCGGAGCAGCACCGCCGGGCGTTAACGTTATGGCCCATGTCGTCGAGGATGAGGTTGCGAGGTCGGGAAGAAGTCGTCGTTCGCGAAGTCGTCGCTGCCAGCGGTCAGCGGTCGCTCCCCAAAAACCTGATCGCCTCTCCCGTGCAGGATCACGAGAGGCGGGGTTCCGGAGGCTCTTGTCCCTTCTCCCGGTGCACGCCGAAAGGAGGGATGGAGAAGACTTGCTTGGCGGCGCAATGATCTGGAGCGCTGGTGAGAAACCATCTGAAGCGGCGGCTAGGGTAGACGTCTGCCTGACTATATATTGCGGGCCGGGTAGGTCGTGGGAGTAAACCCCACGTCTGAGTCGTCACGATCCAAAAGAATCGGAAACGGTTCAGTAATTAACGCGTCCGTTAATTATTAATTAATGAGTCATTAATTTTTCCGAGCAGCAAAAATATAGACAACGTGCATAGCTACATCCTCGGCTTGGCTCAATCCCGCAACCCAGCGGCCTTGGCAGCGTCGTGACAATGCGAAGCGAGGAGGAGGAGCGCGTGTAGGTCTCCTCTTCTCATGCTCATACAAGTGGTAGAAGAGCTCACCTTATAAAGAGGTGCAACTCTCTCTCAACTTATGAGGTGGGACTAAACTTTAGCCTCACTCACTCCACTCACATGTGTGCATGAATGGGCCAAGAGAATTTCAAATTTTAGTTGGGCTTTGGGCCAAAGCCCACTAGCAAATTCAATAATCCCCACAAAGTCTCATTGGCACATTTCACCATTTATTTCCAAAACATTGTTTATATACCGGTGCTTAGTGGAGACTGTGAAGTTGAACTTCCACTTAGAAATTTATGCTACACTAGATCACAACTTGAATAGTGGACTATGCCTTGAACTACAAGTTTTCTGTGAAACTAGTTTCACACAAATTCTTGACGAATCTTTGGGATGCCGCATAAAGGCTTCCCTTGAGTGGAAGCGTATCGTCATACTCTAGGGCCTTTCATGAATTTATTAGAGAACACCCAATTCTCACAGATTGCGGCGTTAACAGTCAAATTCATATAGGTGTGTTCCTCGAAGATGTTCTGCAGGACAACATCTCCGCTTTACCGAATAAGCCACTTGGAACACATTAAGATAAGTATCAACCTGCCATGCAGATCGAGAGTATTGCATCTTCACGGATTAGGATAGTTAATATAGGGATACTCTCCTCCCAGGTGACCAACAGCTTGTCTCCACTTCTACTTCCTTTGGATCTCCGATCACATAGAGTGGGTTACCACTATGGACAACTCATGCGGTGGGTCTTAGACCCATCTCCATCGATGCATTATCTATCACATTACGTGATAGACCCTTTGTGAAGGATCTGCCAAGTTTTTCGACGTTTGGATATAATCCAATGTAATAACTCGGAGTTCTTGATTTCACGACAGATTTTAATCTCCTCTTCACATGCCTTGAGGACTTCATATTGTCCTTAGAACTGTTTATCTTGGCGATCACGGTTTGATTATCACAGATTCATCGAGGATAGGGGTATTGGTTTTCAACCATAGGTAAGTCCATCAATAGCTCACGAAGCCACTCTGCTTCAACAGTGGCGGTGTCTAATGCTTTGTGAGTTCTGCTTCCATAGTTGACCTCGTTAAGATGGTACGCTTGCAAGACTTCGAGGAAACGGCGCCACCACCAAGTGTAAAACATAACCACTTGTGGCCTTAATCTCATCAACATCAGATATCCGATTCGAGTCACTATAACCCTCCGGTACCCTTGGATACCGGTGTAGTGAATCCCATAGCTCGCAGTGCCCTTCAAGTAGCGCATAACTCTCTCAAGCGCCGCCAATGATCATCTCGGTTTTGACACAACCCACTCAGCTTGCTCACAGCAAAGGAGATGTCGGGGCCTCGTGGCACTCGCCAAATACATAAGCGAGCCAATAATTTGAGAATACCTCGGTTGATCTCTAGCAATCCGTCGATTCTTTCGAGCAACACACTAGCATCATATGAAGTTGGAGAAAGGCGTGCGATCGCTATACCCAAAATGACTCAAGACCTTTTTCCACATAGTGAGACTGAAGCAGTGTGATCCCACCATTCTCATCTCTCAACAGCTTGATGTTTAAGATAACATCGGCTACTCCTAGATCCTTCATCTCAAAACAGCGAGATAAGAAATCCTTAACCTCCTTGATTAAATCAAGTTTGGTTCCAAAGATCAATATGTTGTCGACATCCGGACAAAGAATAACTCCTTCGCCCCCACCATAGCGATAGTACCGCACTTGTCACCATCGTTTACTACAAAGCGGCAGCGATTAATGTTCTTTCAAACTTCTCATGCCACTCCTTAGGAGCTTGCTTAAGGCCATATGAAGACTTTAACAACATGCACACCTTTCCTTCATGACCAGGTACTACAAAACCATCTGGCTGATCCATGTAAATTTCCTCCTTCAACTCTCCATTGAGTAAAGCCGTCTTAACGTCCATTTGATGAGCAGAGAAGACCATGTGAGGCAACCAGTGATAGTAACACCAATTGTGGTCGATCTATCCACGGGTGAGTAAGTATCAAAGAAGTCTTCCCTTCTTTCTGGGTATAACCCTTAGCCACAAGCCGTGCCTTGTACTTTTCAATCGTACCATCAGGTCTAAGCTTCTTCTTGAACACCCACTTACATCCTCTGAGGTTTGCACCCATAAGGACGGTCGGTGATCTCCTAGGATTCGTTAGCTAAGATGGAATCCATCTCACTCTGAACATCTTCCTTCCGATGGTCGACATCGGAGATGCATGGAAGCCTGAAATAGTCTGGGTGTGTCATCCACAAGGTACACAATGAAATCATCACCAAAGGACTTTGCACTCCTCTGTCTCTTACTCCTTATAGGAGTTTCATTGTCACCCTCAACTGGATTCTCAACGTGTTCCATCGCAATGGTGGGTTCAGGAATTATAGTGAGTTCCTCACTAGATGGAATAGGTATCTCCTGATTTGATGAACTTGACTCCTTCATAGGAAATATGTCCTCAAAGAAAGTTGCATCATTAGACTCCATAATCGTACCAACATGCATGTCGGATACCTCAGATTTTATTATCAAAAATCTATAGCCAATGCTATGAAAAGCATAGCCCAGAAGAACACAATCCACGGTTTTTGGTCCAAGCTTGCGCTTCTTGGGAATTGGTATATTGACTTTCGCCAAACAACGCCAAGAACGTAGGTAAGAGAGTTTCAACCTTTTCCTTTCTCATTCCTCAAATGGAGTCATGGTCTTATGCTTTGTGGGAACTCGGTTTTAGAAGGACATGACACGCGGTCATTAGCACCTCCCCCCACCATTCCTTGGAAAGACCCGATGTGTCTAACATGGCATTAACCAAATCTGTTAGAGTTCGGTTCTTTCTTTCGGCCACCCCATTAGACTGAGGTGAGTAGGGAGGTGTCCTCTCATGGATTATACAATTCTTAGCATAAAATTCTTAGCATAGAATTGGTGCAAACATATCTAGTTCAATCCCTAACGGGTATTTAACAATTCTTAGCATAAAAATTCAGAAAAAAGGCGACACAACATAAGATAAAAAAAAATAAGGGACGATCATTCTTCTTGAGTTAATACACTCCTAGCGATGCCACATGAAAAAGAAAGTTGACAGTAGCAGAATAATTCATCCTAGCTCGAATCCTGCATAACATGTACAATAACCAGATGTGACATCAAATTATGAGGTGAAAATAATAAAATGAAACTTGGGATTAAACCTGCTATATTCTTCTCGATGGTTACGGAAATTCATAAGGCGAGGTTGGACTTCTTGTGATGTTGCTTTTTTACGGGAAGATATGTGTCCATTTATGATCAACGATGTACCTGTATTTGGCAATAGTAATTAAATAAATCAAATTCTCTTCTTCAGGAAAAGTTTGTGAATGAAATTAAAAAAAGAATTTAAACACCTTAGAAAATAATTTTAACTAATAATTAACATAAGTAGGGTGTTTCTTTATGATGCCTTTGACAAAGATTGTGGGTGGAGTGACCAGGTCGGTGCTGCACCGATGCACGACAGTTGAGGATTGAGGGCATCTTTGCAACGTGGCGTTGGCCATGTCTGTGCTGCCTTACTCGTCGCCTAGGTTATGGGAGCAGAAGCATCCACGCAAACACGTGCCACTTCATGAGATCGATAATCAATCGATTTTGTTGAGATGAACGTGCTACTCTTGCACCAGTTAGCAAGACAGGCATCCAGCACCGCCGCTGTGACTTCCTAATCCAATAAGCCTAGCAGGCCTTTAGCCCCACCAGGCGAATCAGCGAGAGATGACAATAGCTAAACTTCGCTACTTGAAGCAGGGAGGGAAGGTGAGCTTAATTTTGAACCCACAAGGGCAAAAGGAAAGGCCAACTCGGCCTCCTCCCAATTTCCACAGGCGATGCAAGAACATGGCACCACCGCTGATTTCTCTAGGCAAAGCGTGGCTGCTCTTCCGAGGATCTGCAATTTCTCCGCAATGGTAGGTAGATGGCGCGGCGCGGCGCATCGGTAGTTCGTGGGTGATCACTAACCTAGCGTCAAGGTGTAGGAAGAAGGTGCAGAAGGGGGTGAGGGCAGAGGCTGTTGGAAATATGCCCTAGAGGCAATAATAAAAGTATTATTATTATATTTCCTTGTTTATGATAATTGTCTTTTATTCATGCTATAATTGTATTATCCGGAAATCGTAATACTGGCGTGTGAATACATAGACCACAATATGTCCCTAGTGAGCCTCTAGTTGACTAGCTCGTTGATCAACGAGATAGTCATGGTTTCCTGACTATGGACGTTGGATGTAGATTGATAACGGGATCACATCATTAGGAGAATGATGTGATGGACAAGACAATCCTAAGCATAGCACAAGATCGTGTAGTTCGTTTTGCTAGAGCTTTTACAATGTCAAGTATCTCTTCCTTAGACCATGAGATCGTGTAACTCCCGGATACCGTAGGAGTGCTTTGGGTGTACCAAGCGTCCTGGCAATGGCGGGTGACTATAAAGGTGCATTACGGTATCTCCGAAAGTGTACATTGGGTTCACACGGATCGAGGCTGGGATTTGTCACTCCGTATGGCGGAGAGGTATCCTTGGGCCCACTTTCGGTAGTGCATCATCATAATGAGCTCAAAGTGACCAAGTGTTTGGTCACGGGATCATGCATTACGATGCGAGTAAAGTGACTTGCGGTAGCAGATTGAGCGAGGTATTGGGATACCGACGATCGAATCTCGGGCAAGTAAAATACCGATTGACAAAGGGAATTGTATACGGGGTTGTTTGAATCCTCGACATCGTGGTTCAACCGATGAGATCATCAAGGAGCATGTAGGAGCCAACATGGGTATCCAGATCCCGCTGTTGGTTATTGCCCGAGAGCCGTCTCGGTCATGTACGCATGTCTCCCGAACCCGTAGGGTCTACACATAAGGTTCGGTGGCGCTAGGGTTGTATGAATATGAGTATGCAGCAAACCGAAAGTTGTTGAGTCCGGATGAGATCCGGGCGTCACGAAGGGAAGAGTCCCATGCGCCCAAGAGGCCCATGCGCAAAGAGATGAGGGAGAGGGAGAGTCCTAAAGGGAAGGCACCTCCTAGGTGCCTTGGGGAGGATGGACTCCTCCTCCCTTGGCCGCACCCTTCCTTGGAGGAAGGGGCAAGGCTCGCCCCCTCTCTTGCCCCTATATAAAGGGAGGGAGGGAGGGCAGCCGCACCCTCAAGGCTTGGCGCCTCCCTCCTCCCTGCTACACCTCCTCCTCCTCCTCCCGTAGTTGCTTTCGGCGAAGCCTGCCGGAGTTCTGCTGCATCCACCACCACGTCGTCGTGCTGCGGATCATCATCAACCTCTCCTTCCCCTTGCTGGATCAAGAAGGAGGAGGCGTCATCCGCTCCGTCGTGTGTTGAGCAGCGGAGGTGCTGTCCGTTCAGCACTAGGTCATCGGTGATCTGAATCACGGCGATGCGACTCCATCAACCCCGTTCCATTGAGCAGCTTCCGCACGTGATCTACAAGTGGTATGTAGATGCAATCACTCTCCCATGACTCATTGCTTAGATGAACTCATAGATGGATCTTGGTGAAACCGTAGGAAAAATTTTAATTTTCTGCATAGCGTTCCCCAACAGAGGCGTGGTGCACCATGATGCAATCGAGGGCTTGAGCAGAGGAAGATGGGAAAGATAAGGATGGATGGATCGGAGAGGGTGGAGATATGATAAGGATCACGGGGAACCCGATGGCCACATCTTGACGGTGGTGCAATTTTATGTTGAATGAGAGTAAACCACGCCCGTGGAAGAAGGAAACTGCTCATCTCGGTTCACGGAAGTGGAAGAGAATCCCTCGGTTCGATTAGGGCATCGATGACCACAAAAATAAAAATAAATCACATAATTTGTTGATTTTTCTTTGGTGTGGAGGCGTGAATTCTGTCCCTCACGGGAGCCGAGGAAAGCGGAGACAACTTGCTCTTGGGCTACCTCGTGCCTAATCAAACCATTGGAGAATTTTATGGTGACACGGTGGGGCGCATGAAAAATGCCATGCATGCAAAAGCGAAAGGATTAGCATAGTGGAGGGTTGATCTGATGTGGCCATAGGAGAGTGGATGATGATGTGGATAGCCTGCATGCTTAGTTAAATAGGTTAGTGAGGATCAACTATTTAAGTATTATAGATATGGTTAGGTCCCATGGTCAAGGCAGCGCCATATATATATGAGGGGACAGACTAGCACGCATTACAATCAGTCCAACGTATTAGTCACTTGCCTCCCGAAATTCAATTCAAATCAATCAGGAGGCACTGCCCATTGGCGTGAAAGATCAAATCATTTCTTGACAAGGTGCGGAGGCTGAACGACTACGCTGCTACGTCCTCTGATCGGCGACATCGACTTGATGGCGTCTCCGAACGCAGGTTTAATCTACACTCCTAATTCCGCATTAGATGGAACTTTGTATTCACGTGGTTAGAGAAGATCCAATTTTTCATTCCTCAATTCGGGCTAAATCACACAATTAGTATTTAGATTAATCTAACATTTGGTATCGGTAGCTATGTTGAATCTAATTGCGTGAATCAGTTCCTAAGTTAGCGATGTAGATTAATTTGTGCGGTAGAACTTGCCTATAGAACTGCGCCATCGAGCGTCGTACACAATTATCGAAGTGCGCCGCCCGTGCGTTTTAGTCCGCATCAGCGTCGCCAGAAATTGCACCATGTGCACGCATGAGCCATCGGCATCCCGCTCATTAGTTCCGGCGTTGCGATCGCCGCTGTCTTTGCTTGCGCATGAGCGATTCTCGCATCACAAGTCGAGCCACGCGGCGCATCGAGGCCGATGTCCGCGCCGCGCATCAGGGCCGTGCTTTCGCCTGCAGTGAGCACCGAGAGCCGCTGCAGCGCCTCGAAGCAGTCCCGTCGCTGTTCATTTCTGTAACGTCCGCTCCACTCGATCTGATTTTCTCAATGGCCGTGGCGGCAGAATAGGAAGCTGGCTCGGTTTTGGTGGCGGTGCATTACGAGGCTGACTAGGTCGTTAGGGATCGGCTGCACACTGGTAGCGGATTCAGAGCCTCTAAAATCGGGCGTTAGATGAGCTGTGTATGTCATTGATGCGTGAAATGCGCACTTAAATTCTGCTCATTAGCCTTCATGCAGTTGATGGCTGTTTAAATTATTTGTATGATTCAGTATATTTAATGAGTAGTTTTTTCCCCTCCAGTGCTGTTTCATACAATTCGTCCTTAGCATGTGCACTTTGGTGTACCCTTGATCAGTGGCGGAGCTTGAAGTAAAATATTGGGCGGGCCAACTCAAAGGAGAGCAAAACTATCTAGCTAGTCTGCAACTTTTGCTCAAAATCTAGTTTGCAACTACCTTCTTCCTTGTTTGTGAGCTTTTGATTGTTGGTTTTGTGCATTGGGAGGCGGTGCAAGCAGGCACAGATGTGTAGTGTGTGGTCTGCTCACGCAGCGAAGAAGTCCTATCATGCTTGTACGTTGTTGGCTGCCAGCCTTGAAGGCTTGAGTTGCCAATGAATCATAAACAACGACTGCCTGCTTAGTGGACTGGACTAAAAAGCATAGATATTGGAAATTGGACCAAATTCCTGGGCGGGCCCCATCGCCCAGGTTAGCCTAACAAAGCTCCGCCCCTGCCCTTGATAGATTATACGTGCATTAATTCTGTTAGCTGCCGGTCATTAGTTAATTGCTAGTGCTTTATTTAGGCACCAGTGCATGATTTATGGGCTACACTGCTATTTCCTCGGCTGCACAAGTTACGCTGCCATTTAGTCAGGCAATGTTTAATCTGTTGTTTAATTAATTATGCTGATTAAATTGCACGGTTGATTATTTTTAATGCGTGCATTTCAGCAGTTATTTTTGAGCATCGGTGTTGAATTAGAATGGAACCAACGAGAAGTTTTGGTTTAACACTGCTATATATTCTCAGGATAATTGTGATGATTAATTTCAGTACTGCATGGTTGCATATTGACCAACGTTGTATGTGATCAAGATTATTTTCCGACCTTTTATATAAGGCAACTATGTATCTTGGGATAATCACAATAATTAATTTTTATGGCGCATGATTATATTCTGACCAAAGTTGATTATGATCATGATTTCTAGAATTAATTTCCCAATAAAGATATTTCATTTTGTTCCTTTTGGTTACTGCCCAACGGTGTTGCGAATAAGGATTCTATTAAATTTGACATGCTATTAATCAGACCAACGTACGATTAACATCATGCATTAAGTTTCCTTATATATGGATATTTTCATAATTCATAATTTTCATATCCATTTCATTTATGTTTTATTCAGCTTTGAACCCATCAGTTATTTACGGGCTCTGAACTCAATTGAGTACCTCAATGGGACTAACTTCCTACACGGAAGGAGCAGGTTTTGATTAACCTTGGTGTCATGAACCTTGATTATGCACTTAGTGAAAAAGCTCTAGTTCCTTTGTCCTCTGATGATGAAAACTTTGCTGAGAAAACTAAGGTTTATGAGGCTAATAAGGAGAAGTGGGGCGCTCAATCGCTTGTCTATCATGATCATAAAAAGCACAATTACTCTTGGGATTAGGGGAGCAATACCTGATTCTGAATGTGCTAAGACTTATCTAAGCGTCGGTGGAGGAGCAATTTAAAGGCTCAACAAAAGTCTACTCTAATCGTTGATCATAAAAATTCTCACCACTAAGTATGATGGTAAAAGCGGCGTGAGAGAACATATCATGAGTATGAATGATATGGCCGCCAAAATTAAAGGGCATGGACATGGTGATTTCCGAGGGCTTTCTGGTTCACTTCATTATGAGTTCTCTCCCTATGGAGTATGCTCCCTTCAAGATTAATTATAATACTCAGAAGGAGAAGTGGACAATGTGTGAGCTCACATCTATGTGCGTTCAAGAAGAAGGCGGCTTAAGGTTGAAAGGATAGATTATGCTCATCTTACTTCCATAAACTTAGGGAAAAGAAAGTCTCGGGTTGATGGGAAACCTAATAAGAAGATGAACATCTCTAATATTGATGCAAGCAAGCTAGGGAACTCTGGCACCAAGGACATCGCTACAGAGCCTAAGGGTCCTAAGTGTCGTTTCTGCAAGGAAGATGGGCATGTCATGGAAGAATGTGATGGCTCTAAGGCATGTCTTGCTACGAAGGGTAATGAATCAATTTCCTATGTTTCAGAATAATTTATTTATTTTACCCTAAATAAAGATGAGTTGACTGAAGTGCCACTTGCACATTTCGAACTCATTTCAGGGATTCCATTCCGTGAGGACACTGAAAAGGATGGATCAAAGTCTTAGATTTCCAAGTGGCAAGGAGGCGATGAACAAGGATTAGTACTTCTCCTTAAATAATGGTGATTGTTCATCCTCTGTCTTAATAATACTCTTATGTTCCTAGCATGAGGGACCTTATTTTGTTTCTCTATGAGATGATGGATTTGTTATTTTGCGAACAAATATTGTGTTATCAAGAGTTGTCATGATGGTTACTGGTTGTGTTATATCTTGTGAATCCTTGATGTGTATTATGAGTGCTCATCGAAATGATGACACTATTATTTAAGCCATGTCTCGAAGGGAATTAAACACTCTCATTGAGAGACACCTTCATCTATGTGCCTTATCTGATTTAGGCCACACTATTGGTTATATTAAGGAAATAAGTAAAGAAAACTAATAAATGAGTTCTTTACGGTACTTGGGATTTGGAATTAATACGTAAAATGTGTTCCATTCCCTATTGGTTATTACTCTTTTATCACCTTAAATAAGCTAATTATTTGCATCGGCCCATGTTCTAGAAGAATAACGTTTTTCAATATTGTTACCCGATATTCACCACCGTCAAACACTCTTAATATTTATAGAATGTTTATATCGATTGGGAGTTATATACAAAAGGGCAATGGAGAACTAAAGTTGTTCATAGAGGAAATAAGAAGGGTAATTGGATTTTACAGCTAAGGCAGTGGGAGCTAGTATATCATGTTATGTACTTTATGGCACGATACATATAAAAATAGTTTTACCACAACTAAGCCTGCTGTCTAAGTAGATGACTAATATTTTTGTGCGATAAGAAATCTGCACATTAGCACCACAGTAACAACAATTAAGTGAGTATCATGTTGTGGAAGATACTGTCCAAGACCAAATTTTAAATTCAGCATATATGTACTAAGTGCATGATAGCTGATCCCCTAACTAAAGGCTTGCCATTAATTTTTGCTAGCATAAGTATAACTCAAGGCCTCTAATTGTTGGGATAATTATATAAATGAGATCTCGAATATTGATCTAGACAATAAGAAAGTTTGTTTAAGCTAAATAAGTGCACATGATGATTAATAAAGAAACAAACTACTAGGACCATAAGTAGGGAGTATGCATGCATGCACATACAAACTCCCAACCATGAATAATTATCCGTGTCAAGATGGAGTATCATGCTATAGATAAGGGAACCACTAGGGATCAGACTACTGATCCCTAGCATCCCGTCAGACCAGGTTAGAGCCGTTGGATTAGAGTGTACAGCCGTTGGATTAGAGAGTTAACTAGCAATTTTTGATGGGTGCTTACAACGTGGGCACGATGATAGCTTTGCTTCCACGTAGTAAGGTCTCTGTATTGTGTTTGCTTCCTACCAAAACAGAAGCCTAAAATCACGTGATTGCTTCTTACCAAAACTGCAGCCTATAATCACGTGCTTTGAGTTTGCTTCCTACTTGTTCTCGAAAGAAAAAAAGTGTGCTTCCTACCATAACTAGAGCCTAAAATCATGTAACCACACAATTTTAGATCCATTTGTTCTTAACTTTTTTGTTCCATATTTTTCTCTTATTTATCTAAAAAATATAAAAATAAAATTTTCTTCTAATGTGCTTCCGATGCGGTTTGTTTTGTCATATGTCCCACATACACCATAAATACTTGCTTAATTTGATTCCATCGTATGAGCCATTCTTCCAATACTGCAAATCATCGAATTTTTCTACAAAGATCTATTGGATCCATCCATATAGATCAACTAAACATTTTTCCCCTAAAAAACATTTTGTCCCCTGCATATTAGATGCTTCTGGTTGTACCAACATTGCTTCAAAAAGCACTATTGGATGCTTCAAATTTGGAATGGTAGTCGATTACATGAGTGTGTTTTCCAGAATCAAGATTAATATTATTTTTCTTGCGCACCTATGAAACATACAACCTTTAGGCATGATGCAAAGAATAGAAGGTATGAAGCAACAACTTTCGTACTACATGTACAATACAATACTGATGAAGCAAGCTAGGAATCCATGTAAGGAAGCATGTCGCCTCCTGCCTAGCTATTTTGTCGCACCGTCGTTGCAGTCCCTTCCCTGTGTCTCTCACTTTGCTCCATGCACTGCGTCCAACCTAACCTTGGCGACCTCCAAATCAGCAGGTCCGGTGAGGAGCTATGAGCTCCCGACATGCACCCACGGAGTGTGCACCATGTTAGTTTGTTTCCTAGCTAATGAAAAGAATAAAGGAAATCGAGATGCTCGATTTCATGCTTCACGCCATGCACCCGTCGACCACCATGTCATGTTCCCCGTCTAGAAAGCATCCTCTTCGCTCCTCCCCTGATACAAACAAAGGCGGCAACAAAACAACACGAAGCATGGGATTAATGAAGCAAACCGAAGAGTGTAGAATCACATGTATGAAGTAGTACATGAAGCAAACTTTACACCTTTGAAGGAGCACAACTCTGAAGCATATGAAACAAACTGCACACCGTGAAGAAGCACATGTATATGACACATCGAAGCATGGAAATTTGGAAGCATCATATCCATGCAGCAGCAAATAATTTCAGCAGAGTGGAAGCATGTATTGTTGAAGAATCGGAATAATCAACACTTGCTTTGCCGGTTTGTGGGAGCACAATTTTGTTATCTAAGACAACAATTTCCTTTGGAAAAAATTGGTACTTTCGGAATAAATGTAATCGTATATGGGCCTGAAAAATTGAAATTGTAATGGCAACTAATTTTACCGTCAAGATTGGGATGTTGCTGCCCTACGAGAGGAAGGCGCTGAATCCTGCAAACCTTCCTAAGCGTGTTGGCTTCAAACCATAACCGGGACTGACGATCCATGGCGCTAGAACCCGGAGGGCATGGGGCGAACCTGGTGGAGATCACTAGGCGGAGGGTTGGGAGCTACTCGTGCTCGCGTCGCTTCGCGATGGATAATGTCGGCGCGACCACCGAACAAGGCGGCACACCGGCAAGGAAACTCACGGGCGCGGCGCCTTGAGCGGCAGGTTCTTGGCGAAGAAATCGGCAATGGCGGGCAGTGGCGAGCTCGGCGATGGAGGCGATTGGGCGAAGCGAGGCAGAATAGGTTTGCTGAGTTTGGGGCTGGGCGCTGGAGAGATTAATCGTGATAAGCGGGCCCATGAGAGGTGGCTTAATAATCGGCCTGGTTTTGAAACAACCGGACGGATTTTGGAAGCAACCTCAACCATGAGATGAAAAACACATCTACGGTTCTTGACTAGTCTGATGAATGCTTTCTGTATGACGGCTGATAGGAAGTGTTTCCCTATAGATAATGGGGTTCCAGTAATAACTATTCGATTACTGTAAATACATTACCTTGGTACGGTATTTTTGTCAAGATATTGACTAATGATGATTAACCATTCGATCAAGTGGGAGAATGTTAGAAATATTAGGTGATCAAATGGTCAAAATGTTAATTACCATAAGTTAATATGGGCCCAATAATTAAATTCGGGATTACTACTAATTAAATGGTAATTAACCAATCCTGCCCGTGATTGGGGGACTAAAATTATGCTAATATGGTTGGGTCCCATGGTCAAGGCGGCGCAATATAAGAGGCGGAACAAACCACGTACAATCAGTTCACCGTATTAGTCATCGCCTCCCGAAATTCACTCCAAATCAATCAGGAGGCACTGCCTCCGAAATTCACTCCAAATCCAAATTATCAAGGGATAATGGGGTCAGGCTTGTAGATATATATCATAAATCTGTAGGTAGTTTATCTGTACTTTGTACACACTCCAACATAATAAAATACATAAAATACATAGTGTTTTATCCCTTGAGGAGTCGACCTGGGCAAATTTTGTGTCCTGGTATCATCTTCCCATGACGCCTAGTTAAGGATCCCCTATCAGGAGGTATACTGGATCTAGCTCCGACACAGGTAGGTATGGGGGCACCCATCAGCCAGGCCGTGCTAGCCGTCTGATTGCCCCACGATCTATAAAGTAGTTGGATCCTGCATGAGGGCACAAAAAATTTTAAGTTTTAATTTCAGAAACATATTAGGTCTCTCACAGGTTCTGAAACTTACGATTTTGTGGGCCGCTCACACAAATTTCAGAAGTTGAAACTCAAAAATTACGATTTTGTTGGTCACAGGTTCGAAACTTATGATTTTAGCGGCCGCTCGTACAGTTTTCTAAAATTGAACTTAACTTTTTTAACTCGACAAAGCGTCTTCAAAATGAGTCTAATTTGAAAGCCCTCGACACCGAAACAAGAATATGCAAACAAAATTTAATTTAAAATTTTTATTCAAAAGATATGAAAGATTGTAAATCGAAAGCCAAATGAAAAAAGGGGTTGCATGCTCTCGCCCATGCATGCTAATCCTATCCCCTCGCATACTTAAGCTCAAACCCTTGCAACGCATGCCACCTTCACATCAATGGCGACTAGACCGTCCCCACAAGATGATCTCCGCTCCACTGACTTCCCTTGCATGCGGCACCGCCACCACCACCTGCCATCCTCGCGCATGCCCGGTAGCCACCGCATCCTCTTCGGTGTAGACTTAGGGTGGCATCCTCTTCGGTGTAGACTTAGGGTGGTCACGAGCTACCGGGTGGTGGTCAGCCCCTAGCCGTGTCGCCCAATCACTCTCGCCAACTCGTTGCCTTTCAAACATTACATGTGCTTGCCTCGAAAAGCTGGTTGTTTAGGACTCAAGGAAAGTCTTTTCTCACAGGTAGTTCATTACTACTTCTACTGCAACAATGATTTATCTTCTTGCGACATGTTCTAGTGGCGAATCAGTTTTAAACTCAAACATGTTTTCATGCCTTTAACTCTTGATAATTGCATCTTATATTTATATGCGCTATATGTACGTTTTTGTTTGGAGGAGTTTCTATGATTAATGTTTTTTTGGAAAAGCAGGTTGAAACCCACGACCTCTGCACTATGCTCACTTTATGAATAGAACATATTTTCTCAAGAAAGTTCAGATAAAAGTGTCCCCCATAACCTACAAGCGTAAGCGTATATATTATAACAGATGTGTGAAATAAATCAATTTCATATTGCTGACCTACACAATAAGTAGTTTACGACTAATGTCTGCTGCTTATGGTATGGTACATGGCGTACATTATTTCTTCACCCACTTTCCGCCCATATATTAACATCCACTCGCCTATATAAACCCTCCACTTGTTTGATCATGAATTTCATGTTCTACACTCCACGCTTACACCTTAGCATGAATATAATAGGTTTTCTTACACATAAAAGAAATAGACAATTAGCTACAAGAGTGTGCCAATGTTATATATTCATTTAATGCTTAAAACAGTGGTTCCCAGTCAAGAACATGGTGAAAAGCTCTGAGAATGAAAGGCATCGGGATAAATAATATGTTAGAGGCGAGAAATTGAGTCAAAGAAATGACATCTCGTTCAGAATTCCATCCCCTATTGTATGATATTACAATATGTTAGGATCATTGACAGACTCATGTCTTGACTTGCTGACAGTGCTCCTAGTTGAGCCGAGGACACGCGTACACCTCCATAATAACCATCTTGGTGCAGGGGATATTTTCGGTCGAATTTGTGACCTTTTTTTAGGCAACGAGAAATTGATAGGTCCGCCGACTATGACTTCACTCCATTTCTGTTTCTGGTGCCTTGTTAAGTGGATTCTTGTAAAAAACATAATAATTCATTTTATCCTCGTGGAAGATTACACAAAGGGCAATGATAGGCGCCCGGTCGGCTGGCCAAATTTTGGCGGTCGACGCGCAACCTTGATGAGTCCATCCAGGCCGTTTGATCTCACTAAAAGCGTCTTTCTGCATCTGCCGGTCAACGCCCTATCAATAAAAAAACTCTCCTACTCCAACCGACGGTAGCGATCTGCCGCCCGTCAATGCGGCGATGTGCACTCCGGCGGCCTTGGCAGCGCCAGCGTCGACCCTCTTCATAGCATCCAGCTCGTCGAAAAGCTTCGTCGGTACCCTCGATGGTTGCCGTCCGCACCGCTTAGCAACCCCAATCCTCAACTCTTATTCCCACGGGCATGAAACAGCCGAAATCATCATGAAAATAAGGATGTAGCAAATCTACAAACCGATAGTAGCAAAAATCCTAAGCGGTGGTAACAAAATGGTGCCTTTGGTTCCAGCAAAAACAAAAACATGGTAGCAAATTTTGGGTTGGTTTCCAGCAAAAAACGGCGATGGTGGTAGCAAAGTGGTGCATAGGTTCCAGCAAAAACTAAAACCATTGTAGCAAAGTGATACATAGGTTCCAGCAAAAAAACACCATGGCAGCAAAAAAATGAGCTGGTTCCAGCAAAACTTGAAGACGGTGGTAGCAGAAATTGGGGTTGGTTCCAGCAAAATGAAGAACTGTTTCCAGCAAAACTTGAAGACCGTGGTAGCAAAAATTGGGGTTTGTTCCAGCAAAAAAGAAGAACTGGTTCCAGCAAAAAATATCACCGTCTCCGCTTGCCGGTTCCGGCCTTTGCTTGTCTTGTTGCGGCTGACCCACAGCGTCGGTTGTAGCACCTCGCTGCGCCCGGTAGCGGCACCACGAGGGGCGTAGTAGCAGCGATGACGGCGGCTAACAGCAGTCACTGCACCCACGAAATCCTCGTGGGCTACTGCTTAATGCAGCACCGGCCAATACCCGCTGACTGCTACGCCCATGCAGCAAGAAAGCAATGGAGAAGGTTGCAGCGGAGTAGAGGTTGGATCGCATAGGGAGCTCGTCGGAGGAGTAGCGGGCGGGATCTGTAGGAGAGGATGGGATCTGTAGATTGGGAGATGGGGCGATGGAGATGGTCATTTTGTTTACGTATTGGATGTGGATGTGAGGGGCGGTGTGGAGAAAGAAGAGAAGGAAAAGAAATGAGCTGGGAGCTGTGTGTGGAGAAGAATGGCGATGTTGTGGATAAGGCTGGGAGGATTCTTGTGGCACACTTGGCCTCACAAGATGCAGCTCGATCCCCTTAGATCGGACGGGTCATGAGGCGACCAGCGTGAGTTTCTTGCCGACAGTCCGGGAGAAGCGTTCCCTTACATAAACCACCTAGCAGCAGCAAAGGCGAGAGAGCTCAGCCGCTAGGGGTGAGAAGCAGCTGAGGCGCCACGTGTACCCAGCCACTGCCTCACTCACGAGTCACGAGCTCCACTCCAGAGCTCCCTCTTCCCCGCCCAAACTAGTGACATTGTCGTGCCTCGTGCGCGCCACCGGCGATGAGACCGCCGGCCTAGATGGCTTCCTCCACGTTGGCCTCCCCAGGGCCTTGCCCTCCCGCGCGCGTGCCCACCAGCAGCCGCGCCGTCTCGGCGCCCGCCCATGCCTGCCGTGTGGTGGCGAGGCCCGCTGGCCCTCGCTAGATGGGTATGTATGAATTATTACCCGACCACTCGCACCGGCTCTTCGCCGTTCAAACCGTGTAGGAGCGTGTCAAGCAAGCACTTGAAACCGTCGACGTCGTCTTTACGTTCGTTCAGGGTGGTGGAGAGACCGGAGGCGGACATGGTGGTGATCGGGAGCGGCAGGCTCGGGGGGCTCTGCTGCGCGGGCCTCTGGCGATGTCTGGCCAGGGCGTGGTGGTCTTTGGAGAGCCACGACCGTCGACACCCCCACCCCTCCTCCGGCGGCACCGCCACCACCAGTGCCACCCTCGTGCATGCCGAGTAGCTATTATAGCCTCTCCCATATAAGCGCCAACTCTTGCACGGTCGAGAGCTACCGAGTTACGTCGCCCAATCACTCTCTTTGCCGTTCAAGCAGTATGTCGTGCATCCCGGGACATGCTGATTGTTCAGGCCTCTAGAAAAGTCTTTTCTTACATTGGGTTTATTACTACTTGTACTGCAATAATAATGTATCTTCTTTAGACATGTTCCACTTTGGTAACTCTGTTTTCACTTGAGACATGCTTCCATGCCTTTTAACTCTTGATGTTGCATCTTATATTTAAATGCACTATGTTTTTTTCATCCATAGCAACTGGGACGAGCATCTATCGGCACTTTATGAACAAAACATATTTTCTCAAGAAAGTTTACATAAAAGGTACTCTTACATAACCGACAAGCATAAGTTACTTCCTCCCTCTCAAAATAAGTGGCTCGACACTTTGTACTAAAGTCGATTACAAAGTTAAGACATTTATTTTGAGGCGGAAAAAATAATTGATATGTGAAATGAATCAATTCCGTATTCTTGACCTACACAATAAATAGTACTCGGACTCCTTTGTCTTTGCTTACGATACGGTACATGGTGTACATTACTTCTTCAACCGCTTACCCATCCATAGCAACATCCACCCTCCTATAAATCGTTAGGTTAACAGCTAAGTGAATTTCATAGTCTACACCCCGAGGCCAGCCTCACATCTTAGCATGAATTTTGACAAGTTTGCTTGTACATAAAAAAAACAGACGATTAGTTACAAGAGTGTGCAGTGCTATAGTAATCTAATGCTTAATAGTGGTTCCTGGTCAAGAGCATGGTGAAAAGGTTTGAGAATGAAAGGCATCGGGATAGATGATACATGTGAGGGCGAGAGAGGTAGGCTGAAGAAATTTCAACTCGGACGATAATGTCTTTCGATCCGATATGATTTTATGATAGATTAGGAGCATTGACAGGCTCATGCCTTGGCTTCCGGCTATGCTCCTTGTGCACTGTCATGGCCAATTTGTCGTCAACAAGCAGATCCTCTTATGCATAAAGGATATTTTCGGTCATATTTCTGCCCTTTTTCAAGGTTTCTAGAAGTTCATAGGTCCACCGACCGTGACTTTGGCCCTTCTCTGTTTCTTGTATCTTCTTGTTGATGTAGATTCTTGTAAAAATGCAACAATTCATTTCTATTTGTTTTGCCTTCTCGTTAAACTGGCGGTGCTTCATCCTTCACATTGATGACGGCGGATCTCGGCGGCGTGGTGCGATGAAGACTTCGGCGCTGATGTGCGGTGATGGACTTCAGCGCGCAGTGGAAGGCGGTTATGTCTGGCGTCATGGTGGTCTCGATGGCTGAGTGGTGCGACAAGGTAGAAGCCTCAATATCTGATCTGAAGACGGACCTGTGGAAGATGGAGGCGACGACACATGTGAGTGCGTCAGACCAGGTTATGCCCCAGACCCGGTATGTGGCTCAGCTGGGGCTTCTGGCTTTTGATGATAGGCTTAGGTGAGTGGTCCGGGTATTTGGCCCAGCTAGCATCCCTTCATCATATGGATAGGAGTAGCGGCATATGTGTTGGAAATATGAGCAAATTACTCTGATTTAATTGAATAAATAGGAAATAGATCATGGCAGCAATAGCGAAGATTAAACTAGTCATGCGAACTAGCATAGCGAGATGAATTGATCGCATCTAGGGCACATACTAGAAACATGAATTCTACCACGATCTCAAGCAGGAAGGACAGAATCACATACGGTGCAGCGGGAGCAGCACCGCTTGGCGTCAACGTTATGCGCCCATGTCGTCGAGGATGAGGTTGCGAGGTCGGGGAAGAAGTCGTCGTTAAGTAAATCGTCGCTGCCAGCGATCGCGAGTCGCTCCCCAAAACCTGATCGCCCCTCTCCCGTCTGAGGATCACGAGGCGGGGTTAGAGGCTCGCTGTCCCTTCTCCGGTGCCGCCGAAAGGAGGATGGAGAAGACTTGCTTGGCGGCGCAATGATCTGGAGCGCTGGTGAGAAACCATACGAAGCGGCGGCTAGGGTAGACGTCTGCCGGACTATATATTGCGGGCCGGGTAGGTCGTGGGAGTAAACCCCACGTCTGAGTCGTCACGATCCAAAAGAATCGGAAACGGTTCAGTAATTAACGCGTCCGTTAATTATTAATTAATGAGTCATTAATTTTTTCCGAGCAGCAAAAATATAGACAACGTGCATAGCTCTGTCCTCGGCTTGGCTCAATCCCGCAACCCGCGGCGCGGCGCGTCGTGACGAGGCGAGCGAGGAGGAGGAGCGCGCGTGTAGGTCTCCTCTTCTCATGCTCATACAAGTGGTAGAAGAGCTCACCTTATAAAGAGGTGCAACTCTCTCTCAACTTATGAGGTGGGACTAAACTTTAGCCTCACTCACTCCACTCACATGTGTGCATGAATGGGCCAAGATAATTTCAGAATTTTAGTTGGGCTTTGGGCCAAAAGCCCACTAGCAAATTCAATAATCCCCACAAAGTCTCATTGGCACATTTCACCATTTATTTCCAAAACATTGTTTATATACCGGTGCTTAGTGGAGACTGTGAAGTTGAACTTCCACTTAGAGATTTATGCTACACTAGATCACAACTTGAATAGTGGACTATGCCTTGAACTACAAGTTTTCTGCGAAACTAGTTTCACACAAATTCTTGACAGAGATCTTTGGGATGCCATAAAGGCTTCCTTGAGTGGAAGCGTATCGTCATACTCTAGGGCCTTTCATGAATTTATTAGAGAACACCCAATTCTCACAATTGCGGCGTTAACAGTCAAATTCATATAGGTGTGTTCCTCGAGAAGATGTTACGCAGGACAACATCTCCGCTTACCCGAATAAGCCACTTGGAACACATTAAGATAAGTATCAACCTGCCATGCAGATCGAGAGTATTGCATCTTCACGGAGTGGGATAGTTAATATAGGGATACTCTCCTCCCAGCTGACCAACAGCTTGTCTCCCACTTCTACTTCACTGGATCTCCGATCACATAGAGTGGGTTACCACTATGGACAACTCATGCGGTGGGTCTTAGACCCATCTCCATCGATGCATTATCTATCACATTACGTGATAGACCCTTTGTGAAGGGATCTGCCAAGTTTTTCGACGTTTGGATATAATCCAATGTAATAACTCCGGAGTTCTTGAGTTTCTGACAGATTTTAATCTCCTCTTCACATGCCTTGAGGACTTCATATTGTCCTTAGAACTGTTTATCTTGGCGATCACAGTTTGATTATCCACAGTTCATCGAGGATAGGGGTATTGGTTTTCAACCATAGGTAAGTCCATCAATAGCTCACGAAGCCACTCTGCTTCAACGATGGCGGTGTCTAATCTTTGTGAGTTCTGCTTCCATAGTTGACCTCGTTAAGATGGTGCCTTGCAAGACTTCGAAACAGCGCCACCACCAAGTGTAAAAACATAACCACTTGTGGCCTTAATATCATCAGCATCAGAGATCATTTCGAGTCACTATAACCCTCTAGTACCCTTTGATACCCGGTGTAGTTAATCCCATAGCTCTCAGTGCCTTTCAAGTAGCGCATAACTCTCTCAAGCGCCGCCAATGATCATCTCCGGTTTTGACACAAAGCGGCTCAGCTTGCTCACAGCAAAGGAGATGTCAGGCCTCGTGGCACTCGCCAAATACATAAGCGAGCCAATAATTTGAGAATACCTCGGTTGATCTCTAGCAATCCGTCGATTCTTTGAAGCAACACACTAGCATCATATGAAGTTGGAGAAAGGCGTGCGATCGCTATACCCAAAAGCGACTCAAGACCTTTTCCACATAGTGAGGCGAAGCGGTGTGATCCCACCATTCTCATCTCTCAACAGCTTGATGTTTAAGATAACATCAGCTACTCCTAGATCCTTCATCTCAAAACAGCGAGATAAGAAATCCTTAACCTCCTTGATTAAATCAAGTTTGGTTCCAAAGATCAATATGTTGTCGACATCCAGACAAAGAATAACTCCTTCGCCCCCACCATAGCGATAGTACACGCACTTGTCACCATCGTTTACTACAAAGCCGGCAGCAGTTAATGTTCTTTCAAACTTCTCATGCCACTCCTTAGGAGCTTGCTTAAGGCCATATGAAGACTTTAACAACTTGCACACCTTTCCTTCACGACCGGGTACTACAAAACCATCTGGCTGATCCATGTAAATTTCCTCCTTCAACTCTCCATTGAGGAAAGCCGTCTTAACGTCCATTTGATGAGCGAGAAGACCATGTGAGGCAACCGGTGATAGTAACACCAATTGTGGTCAGTCTATCCACGGGTGAGTAAGTATCAAAGAAGTCTTCACCTTCTTTCTGGGTATAACCCTTAGCCACAAGCCGTGCCTTGTACTTTTCAATCGTACCATCAGGTCTAAGCTTCTTCTTGAACACCCACTTACATCCTACAGGTTTGCACCCATAAGGCGGTCGGTGATCTCCTAAGTTACGTTAGCTAAGATGGAATCCATCTCACTCTGAACATCTTCCTTCGATGAGTCGACATCGGAGATGCATAGGCTTCTGAAATAGTCTGGGTGTGTCATCCACAAGGTACACAATGAAATCATCACCAAAGGACTTTGCGGTCCTCATCTCTTACTCCTTATAGGAGTTTCATTGTCACCCTCAAGCTGGATTCTCAACGTGTTCCATCGCAATGGTGGGTTCAGGAATTATAGTGAGTTCCTCACTAGATGGAATAGGTATCTCCTGATTTGATGAACTTGACTCCTTCATAGGAAATATGTCCTCAAAGAAAGTTGCATCATTAGACTCCATAATCGTACCAACATGCATGTCGGATACCTCAGATTTTATTATCAAAAATCTATAGCCAATGCTATGAAAAGCATAGCCAGAAGAACACAATCCACGGTTTTTGGTCCAAGCTTGCGCTTCTTGGGAATTGGTATATTGACTTTCGCCAAACAACGCCAAGAACGTGGGTAAGAGAGTTTCAACCTTTTCCTTTCCCATTCCTCAAATGGAGTCATGGTCTTATGCTTTGTGGGAACTCGTTTTAGGACATGACCGCGGTCATTAGCACCTCCCCCACCATTCCTTGGAAAAGACCGATGTGTCTAACATGGCATTAACCAAATCTGTTAGAGTTCGGTTCTTTCTTTCGGCCACCCATTAGGCGAGGTGAGTAGGGAGGTGTCCTCTCATGGATTATACCATGTTCCGCACAAAACAAATCAAATTCATTGGAAAAATACTCTCCACCACGATGGGACCTAAGCCGTTTAATTTTTTCGATCAAGTTGGTTCTCTGCCTCGACTTTATAGTTTTTGAAGAAAGTTAAAGCCTCATCTTTTGATTTCAGAAGATACACATAACAATATCTAGTGGAGTCATCAATCAACGTCATGAAATATCTCTTTCCACCTTTTGTCAACACGACATTCATCTCACAAAGATCAGAATGTATAAGCTCTAGTGGTGCCAAGTCTCTTGCCTCTGCAGTCTTATGGGACTTGCGAGGTTGCTTAGCTTGCACACATACTTGGCACTTAGAGCCTTTGCCAGCAGAGATTTTGAATTAAATTCAGATTGGCTAGCCGCGTCATGCAACCAAAGTTAATGTGACAAAGTCGTGAATGCCAAATACCAGACTCATTGTTGTGGCAAACATTATTAATAACTTTAGTGCAAATATCGGACAAAGATAGGCGGAACAAGCCTCCGCACTCATAGCCTTTTCCAACAAATTGTCCACACTTGGAAATTACAACTTTATTGGACCCAAAAACCAACTTAAAACCATCTCGACATAAATGGGAACCGCTAACGAGATTTTTGTTGATGGATGGCACATGATGAATGTTCTTGGATGCGGTCTTCCCGAAGTAAACTTCAGATCGTATAACAGCACCTCGAGCGATGGCATGTGACCCGTTCCCCATTAACGCGGAGAAGTCCCTATGGCCTGGTAAGAAGAAAACATGGAGGCGTCAGCACAAACATGTACATTGGCACGGGTGTCGATTAACCAATCAAGGGATTGAAATACTGAAAGAATGGTAGGAAAAATACCGTACCCTGATTCCTTCATATCAGTATCACCGATGACAACATTAGCGGACTTGCCGCTCTTCTCATGTTCGTGCTCCTCAAAGCGGTTAGGACACTTCTGATCCGAGTTATTATGATCACCAAAGACCTATCATCGTCCCTTCCCCTTCTTATGAGAATTCTTCTTGGAGTTGGTAGAATATGATGGATTGTTCTTTGTATCAAACTTGCCTTTGCCCTGAGTTTTGTTCTTGTTGTTTTTGAACTTGTTGGGCTGGAAGTTCTTCTTACGTACCATGTGGGCACTAGAAGCTCCCTCGGCAACTCGAGCACGTGTGTCTTTTGCTCTCACCTTCTCTTCAACATCAAGAGTACCAATGAGATCCGTAACGGAAAACTCCCGTCTCTTGTGTTTCTGGGAAGTAGCAAAATTGTTCCACGAAGTTGGAAGCTTGGCAATAATGCCTCCGGCAACAAATTTGTCCGGCAACACACACTTGAAGTGCTCAAGTTCTTTTGCGGCGGCTGTATCTCATGAGCCCTGCTGTACAGCAGGCGCTCATCAGTCAACTTGTAGTCATAGAATTGCTCCATGACGTACAACTTCGCTACCGGCGTCCGAGGCACCAAACTTGGCCTCGGCGCAGCCCACATGTCCTTGCCGTTGTCAAACAACATATCAGAATCCACCATGGATTCATCAAGAACTCCCAGATTTGAGCCTTTATATAGATTATCGATCTTTTCAAAGGCTTCCAGCTTTGCTGGATTAAGATCGCCCTCTGGCTTGCTCTTAATGGCGTCATAGCAGCCCATGGTCTGAAACCAGTGAACTGCTCTGGTCGCCACCTCTTATATTACGCCCCTTAAAGGCAAGCGGCTTCGGATCGCAGCAAAACCACTTTCGGAGTAAATTGCCGATAATCAGGTTTTTGGATTGTTGGAAATATGAGAAAATTACTACGAGATTTAATCCGAATAAATAGAAAATAGATCATGGCAGCAATAGCAGAGATTAAACTAATCATGCGAACTAGCATAGCAGATGAATTGATCGCATCTAGGGCACATACTAGAAACATGAATTCTGCCACGATCTCAAACAGGAAGGACAGAATCACATACGGTGCAGCGGAGCAACACCGCGCCCGGCGTTCAACGTTATGCGCCCATGTAAATCGAGTATGAGATTGCGAGGTCGGGGAAGAAGTAAATGCGTTCGGGAAGTCGTCGCTGCCCGGTGATCGCGAGTCGCTCCCAAAAACCTGATCGCCCCTCTCCGTCAGGATCACGAGGCGGGGTTCCGGAGGCCTGCTGTCCCTTCTCCCGGTGCCGCGCCCGAAAGGAGGGATGGAGAAAGACTTGCTTGGCGGCGCAATGATCTGGGCGCTGGTGAGAAACAATACGAAGCGGCGGCTAGGGTGAGCGTCTGCTGACTATATATTGCGGGCGGGTAGGTCGTGGGAGTAAACCCCACGTCTGAGTAAATCCGCGATCCAAAAGAATCGGAAACGGTTCAGTAATTAACGCGTCCGTTAATTATTAATTAATGACCCATTAATTTTTCCCGAGCGGCAAAAATATAGACAACGTGCATAGCTCTGTCCTCGGCTCAATCCCGCAACCCGCGTCGCGTCGCGTCGCGTCGTGCCGAGGCGTGGCGAGCGAGGAGGAGGAGCGCGCGTGTAGGTCTCCTCTTCTCATGCTCATACAAGTGGTAGAAGAGCTCACCTTATAAAGAGGTGCAACTCTCTCTCAACTTATGAGGTGGGACTAAACTTTAGCCTCACTCACTCCACTCACATGTGTGCATGAATGGGCCAAGAGAATTTCAGAATTTTAGTTGGGCTTTGGGCCAAAAGCCCACTAGCAAATTCCAACAATATGTTGCCAAGATGGTGGATTCAGGTATATTGTTTGTAATACTGTGTAAGGTCCTCGAGAATAATCAATAAAGTGGCCGTATGCATCTCCCGGAATCTCACGAGAGGCCGAGGTCATCCTCCTTTTTTAGAAAAAACTGCTTTATTTTTTAAAATAAAAACATTTTCATTTCTCAGGGTAGATTACACAATAAGTTAAAAGGCCTGGAGCAAGCCAACTACTCCAGTAGTAGCATAAGAAGGTGAGGTGCGGTGAGAGAGCTCAACTATGAGGGGAGAAAGGCTAGCGATGCGACACTTGTCCCCAGCCGCTGCCTCAATCAGGTGCTCCACTCGTGCTCCCTTTTCCCCATCCAAACTCGTGACCTTTGCCCTGTGAACCACCTCTGCTCCAGCGGCGACGAGATTGTCGGCCCAAATGGCTTCCTCCACATTGGCCTCTCCTCCACCGCACGTCAACTGCCACCCTCGCGCATGCCCAGCAGCAGCAGCAACTGCCACTCCAGTGGTGTCGTGCCGTGTCAACGTCACGGCTTGCTGCCGGGTGGTGGCCGCCCCCATACGAGGCACTCAGGTATGTATTACTAGTATTGTCAAAAGCGTCTTATATTATGGGGACGGAGGGAGTATTTTTACCGACCACTCGCACCAACTCTTCACCGTACAAATCATGAAAAGTCACGGCAAGCAATTGTATCATCAAGGGTTGCCGAGAGGCGGAGGCAGACGTGGGGAGTCACCGGGAGCGGGCTCTGCTGCGCGGGCCTCCTGGCAAGTTTTTTGAGAAAACATATTTTCTCAAGAAATTTTAGATAAAAAGTATCCTCCGTAATCGAATATTCATCTCTAAGCGCGGACTCATCTGCATCCGGTGAACAGTGTTATAACTATGATGTGTACATATTATTATAAATGTGATATGTGAAATAAATCAATTTCATATCACTGTCCTACACAATAAGTAGTGTCTGACTCATCTCTGCTCCCACGATACATGACTTATATTATTTCTTCACCCACTTTCCCACCATAACATCCTCACCTATATAAAGCCTTCACTTCTTTGCTCGCGAATTTCATATTCTACACTCCACGCTTACACCTTAGCCTGAATATAACAGGTTTTCTTACACATCACCAAAATTAGCCGATTAGTTACAAGAGTGTGTCAACGCTATATTCATTTCATGCTTAAAATAGTGGTTCCCGGTCAAGAACATGGCGAAGAGCTTTGAGAATGAAAGGCATCGGGATAAATGATACGCTAGAGGATGAGAAAGAGGGCTGAAGAAATGAGGACTCAGCCAAGAATTCCTTTCGATCCTCTATGATATTACAGCCAATTAGGACAATAGACTCATGCCTTGCCTTCCCGGCAGTGCTCCTTGTTCAGCTGCCGACACTCGAACACCATGTAACAAAATCATCGTCGTGGCGAGGATATTTTCTTATCATATTTGTGGCCTTTTTCTAGGCTTGGAGAAGTTAATTTATACTTCCTCCATTCCCAAATATAAATCTTTCTAGAAATTCCAACAAATGATTACATATAGAAGCGAAGCAGGTGAATCTACACTCTAAAATATATCTATATACATCTATATGTTGTAGTCCATTTCAAATGTCTAAAAGATTTACTGTTTAGGAGCGGAGGGAGTAGAATCGTTCATTTCTCGCCAGATTACGCAATAAGTCAAAGGCTTGAAGGAAGCCAAGTAGCAGCAGGAGCAGGTCAGGTGAGAGAGCCGGCGAGGCGCCACGTGTGCCTAGCCCCTGCCTCACTCACTCACGTGCTCCACCTCCCTTCATCTTCTTCCGACTATCCCTCGCCTACCAAACTCGAGCGCCACCTCCGCTTAACCGGCGACGAGAGCGCCGCCGAGATGGCTTCCGCCGCCCTGGCATCCCCCGCTTTGCGCCCTCCAGCACGCCACCACCCTTGCGAGCTCCAATCACTAGCCGCCGCTCCAGTGTCGTGCCGTCTCGGCACCGCCGCGCGCTGCTAGGCGGTGGCCGCCCCCGCCGGCCCCTCGCCACCTGGGTACGTACAGTATTAATCATTACCTCACCACTCGCACCGGCTCTTCGCCGTTCGAACCGTGTCAGAGATCATCAGGCAATCACTTTGTTAAATTATGATCCAAATTCTAGTACCATATTGGACTAGAAGTAGTACATAAGTGTGGGCCTTTGCGTTGGTACCGACGCATACGAGTACAACTCGTATACTTGTCCTCCAAGGACTCTCATGTATTGCCCTCATATATACCCCGTAGTCGCACCTAAGACGGTGTGTCGTCTCGTGCTTGTAATACTCATCCATCATAGTGATTGCGCCTTCGTGCGTCCGTGGTTTTCTCCCACAGTGGTTTTCTCGTAAAAATCCATGTGCTCCCGTGTCTCGTTTTTCTCTTATTATCTAACAAGTCGTGTACAAAGTTGAGGTTTGTATACGAGATGAGAGTTAGGGTTGCGTGTTCGCGCGCCGCCACCGCTGGCTTGATCCGCCGAGACCAACAGAAGTTCCTGCCCTCGCATATGTTCGCGGAGTGAGAGCATGGTTAAAAATATAGCCAACAACCGGCTATATGAAGTTGTCATGTCACTTGTACCAACCTAATAGCCCACTCATACAACTAGATCATAAAGGCGCGCGTTGCTGCGCTCGTCCATTTTAACAAAGGGAGATGTAAATACTTCGCAAAACTCAGGTGGTATAAATATTTTGAGTAACATTGAAGAATCCAAAATGTTGGCATATCTAACGACATCAAATATCAACATGTCTAACACAATGGAGAGGAGGATGTCAGTATATTATTTATGAAATGAAAATACAATCACACGTAAATGATTATTGTTCCTTCTATTCATCTAGATATGTTGTGTGTAAGCAATGAATTATTTTGAGATTTGGTTCTTGTATCAAGGAACTTCGGTATGAGCGGTAGAAATGTAGAAAAATTTACGTGATGCTAGAAACATAAGGGTTAATCATTCCACTATACATTTTATTTTGATCAGCTCCGGTGGTTGGAGGCTCCATCCAGTAGTTGGAATGTGTATTTAGTTATTTATATTCAACTTGTGTTCTGCCGGATCCTGCAACGTAGCTCGTTGTTAGTTACCAAGGATGTTAAATGTTAGAAAAATCATATAACAGGTGTGCTGCTCCTCAGCCATTGACTCGAGCATTGAAGCACATGTTATGCACCAAATAAAAAGATTGGGGAATCCATATCAGCGGAACAAGCAGAAAGCAACGAAATTGCTGAACATCAGATGAATTGTACAGAAATAGAAACCTCAAATAACATCTGATTTTATTCACAAATCACGAATGGATGTGACTGCCCTGACCAACTCCGCGATAGGGGATCTTAGCGGAAGGGGAGCAGAGGATAACTTTATACTTGTATGAACTGTTGCTTGGCCAACTTGACAGGGATGTTCCGCACCTTGGGTTAGAGTTTACCTTGTTGATGTGGAACATCATTGTCGTCGTCGTCTTCTAGATCCCGCTATCAATCCGACGTCTCAACGCAGCAGGCCATTGAATCGTCGCGATCGCTGGTGATCTCACAGGTCATGGAGGCGGGAGATGGGAGGAGTTGTAGGAGGCGATCAATGGAGAGGTTTAGAGATGGGGAGGCACCACGTCCACCCATCCATCTTCTCCTTAAGTAGTATGCCCGGCCAATTCGGCGGCGAGGATGGGAAAGCGATGATGGTTCTTTTTCTTTATATATATATATATATATATATATATATATATATATATATATATATATATATATATATATATATATTTGTCTGCTTTCAGTGTACGCATGAAATGCGAGATCTGGGCGTCTTGGTTCACAGCATGTCGGCCTATTAACCATAGAGCATGCAAGTCGGTCGCCGGAGCAGCAGCCCAAGAGACGTTTGGTCGGCCCATAACGAGCAGTCTGGCGCAAAAATGGGCCCAAGCACGTGAAGTGGGAGCGATTAAGAATGTTTAGCTAGCAGATCTGAAGCGTTGAGTCCACAAATCGGACGGTTTAGAGTGTCAAATCGCTGTCGAAGGCCCTAGCTGGCTCAGTTTTACTGTTTCTCAATAGTTACACATACTAGTACACTATACAATTAATACATGGCTCACTCTTTCCTCTCACAAAGGATATTGAAGCTCGTGCTAGAGCCGGCTGTAACTTGTAGCCCGCTTCTCTTCTCTCTCCTCTCATCTCTCCTCCACCTAAACATAAATCTGATGTGCCATCTCTTATAGACCGCCTAAGTCACCCTATTAGATCTCTCCCAATGCATTGGTGCTAAAGTGGGGTGCTAAGTGCATTAAAATGTTTAGCAACTAATGTCCCCAATGCATCGGTGCTTAGATTCTGTAGCTAAGCCTCCTCTATTTAATTGTTTACTAATAAAACTCCTTCATGTATTGGTTGGCAGTCTTTTTGCCTGGTCTACGTGCTTAGCATTGGTTTTTATTGGGGTCACCATAATACTGTCTCTTCACTTTAATTGCTTTGCCACATCATTTTTCTGCCTCTGTGGCACCCTTAGAGCATCTCCAACAAGCGCCCAAAAAGAGCTCCGCGCATTAAAAGTTTGTTTTTTTGGGCGACGGACAGCTCCAGCAGTAGCTGTAGCACTAAAAGTTTTTGGGCGTGCGCTGAAAAACGCTACCGCGCGCAGCATATTTTGGGCGCCGGATTGTGCGCGCTTCACAATTTCCACTGTCTGCTTTTTGGGCGCGCGTTTTTGGGCTCCTGCTAAAGTAAAGTTGGCCCCGACGCATTAAAAGTGCTACAGTGGCGCACTATAACGTTTATTGGGTGCGGAATTTTTGTGTGGCCGTTGAAGATGCTCTTAGCACCTGTACACCATGAAGCACTGGGAAGGGTTATACTTGTTCTCACGCGCGTGCTAGTTTGCTGCTGCGCCTCCACCGTGATCCACTCGCATCGAGCTACAGCCGGCGATCGGGCCTACATCTCTACGCTCCACATCATCGTACTGAGGAAAAATAGCAAGTCATGGGGAGATTTGACTGATCGCTGTTGTTACTACTCATCAGAAACCAAAGGCGATCTGCTACGTCTTGCAAGTAGTACTACAGTGCTACTACGTGACGTGAAGCCATCTTCTCCAAATCAGGTTTTTGTCATCGGTTGCTACGTGCACACAAGGAATCTACCGGGTGCATTTTTTCAAAGTTCGTTTGCTCCGCAAATTAATTCTGTCAAGAATTTTCTAATGGCTTGTACTAGTTTGTATACACAGATTTAATCTATTCATGGCATTCATGAAGTATGATGTTTAAGCTGCTGGATCGTGACACTGTTGGAAATATGCCCTAGAGGCAATAATAAAAGTATTATTATTATATTTCCTTTTCATGATAATTGTCTTTTATTCATGCTATAATTGTATTATCCGGAAATCGTAATACCGTGTGAATACATAGGCCACAATATCTCCCTAGTGAGCCTCTAGTTGACTAGCTCGTTGATCAACAGATAGTCATGGTTTTCCTTACTATGGACATTGGATGTCGTTGATAACGGGATCACATCATTAGGAGAATGATGTGATGGACAAAACATAATCCTAAGCATAGCACAAGATCGTGTAGTTCGTTTTGCTAGAGCTTTTCCAATGTCAAGTATCTCTTCCTTAGACCATGAGATCGTGTAACTCCCGGATACCGTGGGAGTGCTTTGGGTGTACCAAAGCGTCCTGGCGTAACTGGGTGACTATAAAGGTGCATTACAGGTATCTCCGAAAGTGTACATTGGGTTGACACGGATCGAGGCTGGGATTTGTCACTCCGTGTAACGGAGAGGTATCACAGGCCCACTTTCGGTAGTGCATCATCATAATGAGCTCAAAGTGACCAAGTGTTTGGTCACGGGATCATGCATTCTGATGCGAGTAAAGTGACTTGCGATAGCTTGAGATTGAGCGAGGTATTAGGATACCGACGATCGAATCTCGGGCAAGTAAAATACCGATTGACAAAGGGAATTGTATACGGGGTTGTTTGAATCCTCGACATCATGGTTCAACCGATGAGATCATCGAGGAGCATGTAGGAGCCAACATGGGTATCCAGATCCCGCTGTTGGTTATTGCCGAGCCGTCTTGGTCATGTCTGCATGTCTCCCGAACCCGTAGGGTCTACACATAAGGTTCGGTGATGCTAGGGTTGTATGAATATGAGTATGCAGCAAACCGAATGTTCTTGGTCTGCGGATGAGATCCCGGACGTCACGAGGAATTCCAGAATGGTCCGGAGGTAAAGATTTATATATGGGAAGTCTTATTTTGGTGTAGGAAAAGTTTAGCGTTATCGGTATTATGCAGGGAGTGCGAAAGGGGTCCGGGGTGTCCTGAGGTCCACCTGCCCGGGGGCACATGGGCTGTAGGAGGTGCGCCTTGGCCTATATGGGCCGGGGCACCAGCCCCAAGAGGCCCATGCGCCAAGGAGACAAGGAGAGGGAGAGTCCTAAGAGGGAAGGCACCTCCGAGGTGCCTTGGGAGGATGGACTCCTCCCCCTTTGGCCGCACCCTTCCTTGGAGGAAGGGGCAAGGCTCGCCCCTCTCTCTTGCCCATATATAAAGGGAGGGAAGGGAGGGGCAGCCGCACCCCTCAAGGCTTGGCGCCTCCCTCTCCCTGCTACACCTCCTCCTCCTCCCGTAGTTGCTTAGCGAAGCCCTGCCGGAGTTCTGCTGCATCCACCACCACACCGTCGTGCTGCTGGATCATCATCAACCTCTCCTTCCCCCTTGCTGGATCAAGAAGGAGGAGACGTCATCCGCTCCGTCTGCGTGTGTTGAGCAGCGGAGGTGCTGTCCGATTCAGCACTAGGTCATCGGTGATCTGAATCACGGCTAATCCGACTCCATCATCCCGTTCCATTGAGCAGCTTCCGCCTTGATCTACAAGTGGTATGTAGATGCAATCACTCTCCCATGACTCGTTGCTAGATGAACTCATAGATGGATCTTGGTGAAACCGTAGGAAAAATTTTAATTTTCTGCAACGTTCCCCAACAGACACAAGGTATACCCTATGGCAAGTCAAGATGCGAGCGTTGTTGGCACGGGCGAATGCGATGATGCCTTTGGATAGTTTTGGGAAGAAGCGAATCCAGATTTGGACTGATGAAGAGAAAAGAAGGGATGTAAGGCTTTGTCACAAATTCAACTCCATTTGCATAATAATATTTTGCAGCAAGTTTTGGCCCGAGAAAACTGCCGCCGCTCTATGGTTAAAGCTGGAAGGGACTTGCATGACTAAAGATCTCACCAGCAAGATGCATCTGAAGCAAAAACTTATTTCTGCACAGGTTACCCGAGGGAGGTAACGTTTTGAATCATATTTCAGAATTTTAGGAGATTATATCCGATCTTGCTGCAATGGATGTTAAGTATGAAGAGGAAGATACTGCTTTGATGTTACTTTGTTCCTTTGGCAAGTTCTTATAGTATCAATTTTGAGACACCATATTATACATCGTGATACTCTCACACTTAATGAAGTTTATGAAGTTTTGAACTCTAAGGAGAAGATGAAATTAACGGTGCCTCATGATTGTTCAAGTTCATCTCAAGGCGTGGGATTATCTGTTTGTGAATGCGACAAAGGAGAAGAACTCACATAATGAAAACAGGGGCAAAAAGTAAGAACGGCTACATGGGCGGTCGCAATCCGAGACAAGAAGTATTGCAGGTATTGCAAGAGAGGCGGGCATGACATCTCTTAGTGTTTCAAGTTGCGAGAATAAGGAAAAGAGGAAAGGTAACAAACAAGGTGAAAATGCTGCTAACGTTGCTCGTGATGATAATTACGATGATGCTCTTGTTGTTATTCTTTGGATGTCTTTGAGACCAATGATGATTGGGTACTTGACACTGGATGCACCTTTCATATGTTCCCGCATAGAGATTGGTTTACTACTTTTGATTCTACTACACTACAAAAAACCTGTTAATCCATGACGGATTTTCGATGACATTTTTGGATACTGTCATGGATGGCATGGTACAGCCCCACAAGCCCGCCACAAGCCCGCCCAAGCTCGCATGAGCTTTACACATATAAAAAGCTAACCCTAACGCTCCTCCTCACTTCCTCCCCCGCAGCCCCTCCTGATTCCCCCTCACCCCCTTGCGGCCTTGCCCGCCTTCAACCTCCTCGCTTCCCTCCAACAGTTCGCCGACGGCCCTATCCTCCTCACCTCGGGCAGCTTCCAGATCTGCAGCATTCTCCACCCACCCATCCATCTCACAAACAATCTCTCTCTCTCTCTCTCTCTCCTATGAACCCACACAACGCAGCCAACGTCCGCCGATTCCGGCGACGTCCACCACGGCGCAGCACACACAAGAGCTGGTCTCCGACCACTCTCTTCTCGAGCAGCGAGATCCGCAGCTCCGGTCTTTGGCGCTTGCCAGCGACCCCTAACCCGATGGCTAGGGTTTCTACTATAACCGCTTCCATCATCAGTAGCGTCTCCGGTGGCTCCGCTCTGTCGCGCCTCGCCCCTCGCGCCCTCTCGCCTCTGGATGGCTCCGCCTAGCTCGGTCGCTCACTCGCGTTGGGCTGCAGCGGCGACCGCAACCTCCTCTGTCGGCGTCTCGACGCAGCTGTGCAGCCCGTGGCAACCTCCTCTGCCGCATTTGAACCACTGGAGGCCCTCTCTTGCCCGGTGAACACCCCAAATCCCATCTTCCTCTCCCCTGCCATCTTATTTTCTTGGTAGAATGTGCGTTGGTAGTAGGCGTGTTCATCTGTATATACCTGAACAAGTTCCTGTACAGTGAGGGAAATTGAAGGAAGTATTTTGTAGTTAGTAATTTTCTGGGTTAATATGCACATCACTTATACATATATATTTCACTTCTTTTGCTGAGGTAGTTTTCTTGGTTAATATGCACATTGTAGCCTGTTTCACATAGTAATTTTGTAGTTTTTGATTTGATAGGGATAGCAAAGAAGTGGATGTACGACGATGATGCCGATTGTTGGCTGCTGGTGTCAACCAGCAAATATGTCGAGACAAGTGACCAGTTCATGGAAGCGTCCAAGTCGAGCTAGCTCAACAACTCATGAATCTGAACACCCTGTTTAGTTAGCACATTACGAATGATTTTGGCGGCCTGAAACTGAAGGCCAATTAAGCTAATACCTTTAATAATGCATGCTCACTAGCAAGGGAATAATGGTATGCACTCAACAATTGATACTTTATTCCAACATTTTTGAGTTTTGATTGATACATACATCTGTTGACCAAGATATCATATAGCCACGATCCTATTGTAGCGATTACTACATGGGTTAGCATAGTTAATTCATAGAAGAAAATGTGGTGTACATTCATTTTGATATTAAGTTATATTAGCTTCCCAAAATTGTTGCAATCATCTTTCTTGTAGAGTATATAATATATTTTTTAGATCTGGTGGTCAAGTTTACAACATGGTTGACTGTACAAAATTGTTGTGACTTATCATCAATATTTCTACATACATTTTTCTATATTTTTTGTTGTTCCAACGTGCCTACAACGTGCATAGTCTTTTGCATCTATTCAAGCTGAACCTGACTACAAGCATGGCAGCCCTCTTTCTTTAACTACAAGCATAGAAGATATGCATCACTTCCTTAAATGCAACAACTAATAAGAATTTCATTCATACATATATTCTAGTCTTTTGCATCTATTCAAGCTGAACCTGACTACAAGCATGGAAGCCCTCTTTCTTTAACTAGGACCTGACTACAAGCATAGAAGATATGCATCACTTCCTTAAATGCAACAACTAATAAGAATTTCATTCATACATATATTCTAGTCTTTTGCATCTATTCAAGCTGAACCTGACTACAAGCATGCAAGTCCTCTTTCTGCAACTAGGGCGTTATTTGCTTTCTTTGGGTATGACTGAAAAGTACATGGAAACTGTTGATTGGTTTGTATTTCACGTGATTCTGACCTACTTTCATTAGTATTAGTATAAGAATGGAAGGAAAGTATTTTAGTTCCCTACAAGACTAGGAAAAATTGTAAGCCATCTACAAATATCTAATGTTTGTTATAATTTTGGACAGATCATGTTATTATTCCCAGTTGGTGCTTCCTATCACATATTATTCAAGCTAAATCTTTTTCAACATATCAAGTCATACACTCAGATATATGGATATAATATAGTCGAGTTATCCTTAGTATTTAATTGTTGATCAATTCTGTATAATTTCAGCACCTGCCAAAGCATTTTAGTCATCTAATAAACTGAACTATGTGCAGTTGGAATCAGGTGAAAAAGAATGGGCGAAAGTAACAAACTGGAACTGTTTTCAAACTGATAAATTCAGATATTCATGGCACCTATTTACTATTTTGACTAGTCGTAAGTTGTAACCACACCATAAACAATGGAGAGCCATGGCCAGTCTGTACTCTAGTTTGTTGCTTATTCTTCTTGCTCAGTTGTTCTCTACACATGTTGGACTTGTTCAAACCTAATCGCTAGGAATGCATGCCCATGCATTTGTTTAAAAAAGTTAAATTAAACTGTCCATTATGTTACGAGAACACCATGATCTTGTGTATGGACCTCTTCTGCAGCAGTGTATATGTTGCTTTGTATCAGGTCTAAAAGGCTATCTCCCCTTCATGTGTTGTGGCGTGTGCTAGATTTTTTGTATTTGTTTTGAACATTGAATGACTGTAGGAGAATTCCTACAGTCTTTTATATTAGAAAGTCATACAAAAATTACTAGATTTTTGTCTTCACCTGCTTTACATGAATGTGTTTGTTTGTGTCATATAAATTTGTTTCTTGATTGTCCATATTTGTGGATATTTTTGCAGCTAGTACAATATCTTCCAGTTTAAGAAAAGGCAGCAAACTTTATAAAGGAAAAACTCTATGATACAAGCTCAAAAAGGTTGCATCATAGTTATCCCAATGGCCCAGCAAATGCACCAGGATTTTTGCATGATTATGCCTTTTTAATCAATGGCTTGTTGGATCTCCATCAATATGGTGGTAAGATAGAGTGGCTTATGTATGCACTTATTTATCTAGTTAACATTTTGTGCACTACATTACAGTAATAGTCAGATTTGATTCCATAAGAGGTTTACATTTTATGGTTAGCCTTTTTCTATATAGATTTGCTATGCACATAGTAGTTTTGTATATACATTTTAGAATAATGTGAAATTAGAGCGATGGTTCAGATGATAATAACTACTGTTGCTAATTGTAAGTGCATCTAGTGCCACCCCTAGTTGGTTTTGGAGTATTGACGACAAATGTGGTTGAGGGACTAATGCGTTTGTGAGAATTGCAGGATAACGTAGGTAGTGTCCCTCATTGATTCGGTTTACCTACGGAGATGACCCCTAAAATGTATGAAGACATTGAAGACAATGGTGGTATGTGAAGATATTCACATTGAAGACTATGACATGAGAAGACATTGAGTGAAGACTATGGGCGTAAGAGGCTGTATGCGTTTCGCTGTTTCCTTTTCTTCTTTGTTGAGTCATAGGAACCACCGTCTTTGTTAAGTGGGGTCCAAGTGATCATAGTCAGAATGACTGAAGTGATGCTCAACCCAAATCATATGTCTTCGAGCGAAGACAATGAGAGCAAAACTTATCCACAGCTGGATGAGTCAGCTTTGCTTGTAGCCCAAGTAAACTCTGAGCAGCCGTGTGTCAGTTCCTTAGTGACCCAGGGTCATTCCGGACATAACAGATCGAGTTGCCTAGTGGCTATAAATAGCTCACCCCCTACACCATAAATTGGTGGCTGCTCAGAGTTAGTGCACGGCTTTTGTCGTTTGAGAGGAACCCACCTCGAAGCCTTTGAGAGAGAGAAATCCTTGCGAGGACCAAGCCCAAACACCCAGAGCCAAAGAGTGTTAGGCATCACTGAAGTCTTTCTTGTCTGTGTGACCTGAAGACTTATTACACTTGAGGACTGTGAATCCTCCGGCCGGTTAGGCGTCGCGTTCTAAGCATCCAAGAGTCATTGTGGATTGCCGGGTGAGCATGATCTGTGAAGGTTAAGTCTACCTTGAAGACTTACGAGTGATTAGGCGAGGACTGTGTGTCCTTAGCTCAAGGGAATAAGGTGAAGGCGGTATTCATCTATAACAAGCACAAAACATCCATATTTGTTTTAATATATGTTGATGACATAATTGTCACTAGCTCTTGTGATGGAGCCGTGTGACATTATAAGGATTTAGGCTCGAGTTTGCACTCAAGGACTTGGGAGACCTGCATTTCTTCTTGGGTATTGAGGTCAAGAAACATAGTAATGGTATTCATTTATCTCAGGCGAAGTATGCCACTGAACTGCTAAGTAGAATTGGTATGCAGAATTGTAAATCTTCACCAACACCCTTGTCCAGTTCAGAACCTTTGTCCTTGACAGAAGGAGAGTCTCTGCACCAAGAGGATATTACTGGTTACGGGAGTCTAGTTGGTGGGCTTCAGTACTTGACTCTTACTCGACCTGACATTTCTTTTGCAGTCAATAAGGTGTGTCGGTATCTTCATGCACCTACCACAGCTCACTGGACAGCTGCAAAACGAATTCTCAGGTACATAAGAAGCACTATACACTTGGGTCTTACATTCAGCAAGTCATCTTCCACACGTGTCAGTGCCTTCTCAGATGCAGGCTGGGCTAGTTGTTTAGATGACAGAAGGTCAACAGGTGATTTTGCTATCTTTTATGGATCTAACTTGATATCATGGTGTGCAAGAAAACAAGCCACTGTTTCCAGGTCAAGTACAGAAGCAGAGTATAAAGCATTAGCAAATGCAACGGCAGAAATCATTTGGGTTCAGTCTATGCTCAGAGAACTTGGAGTGACTCAGACTCAGCCTCCTTGTTTGTGGTGTGACAATCTTGGTGCTACATATTTATCTGCAAATCCAGTCTTTCATGCCAGGACAAAGCACATTGAAATAGACTTTCATTTTGTAAGAGAACGTGTTGCCAATAAACAGCTTGAGATCAGATTTATACCTTCCAAAAATCAGCTTGCGGATGGGTTCACAAAGGCATTGCCGTCCAAAGGTTTTGAAGAGTTTAAACATAATCTCAACTTGTCATAGTTGTGATTATGAGGGAGTGTTAAACATATGTCACGGCTTGGTGCGGCTCTACACCTTAGAGTAGTTAGGAGATATATTTTCTGGTTGTTAGCATGGTTATCTTTTATTTTTATATTCTCCTCTATCTCTTCATGTATCTCTCCGGTTGTTGAACAACCTAATCTTGTATGCCTCTGCGAGAGCCGGCCTCGCCTCAATCAATATATATCATGCGGGCTCCCATATTACGAGAGTTGAGGCGCTTCTACAATTTCCACATTGCTGACATCAAACCCATCCCTCGGCGCTCAGCTCAACCGCCATCTCCTTCCTAGCTTTGAGGACCTCCTCTTCTCCCCAAAGTTGTGAGTGTGAGGGCCAGCGGCGGCAAGGAGAGTTGTGGCCGGCACCGTCGAGTGGTCAACGTTATTGACCTGCAATAGTTGAGCGTGCGTTACCAGTTTGCTTCCATGCTGGTGATTAGAACAACAGCCACTGGGATGCTCCACGCTGACGCCATGGCCACCATCCACCAGCATGTCACGCACACCGTCCTCCCCCTGCCGTTGTAGATCACATCTGGCGTCGATGGTGGAGAATTGGGATGCATCACGGAGCAGATTGACACAGGGGTTTGGGTTCATCTATGGGCCGTTCGAAGGGACGAGGTTTTTTTTTTTAGAAAAGGAGGATTATTCCCGGCCTCTGCATCTGAGCGATGCATGCGCCATTTTATTAATTATTCACAAAGACCTTACAAGGTAGTACATCAGATAGTCTGAAGCCACCGTCCTAGCAACATATGTCACTATTTCTATCCACTTGATGAAGGTGTGCCGATAGTCCGAGCCTAATACCAAACAGACATCGCACAAATGCCTAACATCTAATGCGGAGGCTAACCAAGCCACATACTTTGGGTTTGGGGTATACACCGGTCCGGCGCACTCTCATGTCTTTGTCGCCGCCATCTTCCACCAATCCATCTTGAGCAAAAACTAACGCATCGACCTTGCTAGGCCTCTCTGCCATCGACGCAACCATGACGCCAGACAGCGTCCTCCTCCTGCGCGAGTCCATCTCCTTGCATCGGACACCGAATCCCCATTGCACCACGCCGCCGAGATCCGCCGTCTTTGATGTGGTAAATGAAAAACCGCTCCACCACTTGTCTCCTCCATCCAGCCGCTGCTCAAAACTATGCCCCCATGAGGAGAAACGGCGCCCGAAAGTGTCGCCATCGTTCGATCCGGGAACCCCAGTCTAGGTTTTCACCGAACAGCGCAAGCGGTCGACGATAGCTACGGTGGCGATGTCTTCATCAAGATAACGGCAGCAACGCCGCCATCGCCCGCCCTGACCGAAGTCATAGCACGCTTTTCACCGGCAGCATCGTCTCCCACTCGGCGCTGGGACTGGATGTGCGATGCCACAACCAGCTGGCCGACCACCTCCGGCGAAGGAAGTAGCCACCACCGCCACGCCCGAGGTAGGAGTGAAACATGCAACCAATTGAACCTGAGCCGCGAATCAGATAGGGCTTGGGTGGCAATGTCAATGGTGAGCTCGAATGTAGGAATGCATATGGGATTGATGGTAGAGGGGAACATGAGAGGGAAAGGATGCGAGATTAGGGGATACTAGCCCAAATGCCCGTGCGTTGCTACGGGAAAAACAATAGGAGAAGGCATCCCCGTTGACTGCTAATGTGCCTGCGGCATATATGAGGGTATGTGTCTATGCTGTGTTAAAAAATCTCAGGAGAAACATTATCGCACACCCATCCGAACCACGCATCTGTTGTACTATTTGTGAGCGAAATTAGAAAAAACAATCCAAAAATAGTGCTACTAAGATGTTGAGAACATGGACCTAGAATATAATTGAGCACAACAATATTAACTTATTACTTTAAATTGTGAGCTATCATACGGATTCTGTAGATTGAATATGAACAAATAATGGGAGTAGGGCGTTTTGGTGCCCAGACTCATCTGCATCCTGTTAGAAAAAAATTCGTAAAAAGAAACAAAAAATTCCAAAAAAAAAAATTGCGGTAGAAAATTTGATGCATGAGGCCCGCTCCAAATTCAAGTCATTTGGACATCTGAGCAGCTCTCAGCAAAATAGACAAATTGGCCCAAAACAGTACATGAACAGTAAATATTTTTACAGACCCTCAATTTGTCTTTTTGCTGAGAGCTTGTTAGATGTCCAAATGATTTGAAAATTGCAGCGAACCTCACGCACCAAATTGTCCATAAAAAAAAATTGGAAGTTTTTTATTTTTCTACTATTTGTTTTGATTTTTTTTTTAAATCAGTAGCAGTGCAGATGAGCTCGGGTGCTGAGATGGATTTTCTTAGTGTAAGCTATTAAAATATCTGAGTTAGTAGGTTACAAAGTGAACAAATCCTATTTCAAAATATAAAGCATATATCAAAAGGCTTTCAGCATCATGCATCACAATATATCCCTCCTCCACCCAACCACAAATAGAGCCAAACTTGGTACTGGCTTAGTACTAACTTAGTACTTTGCGTTGCGTGAACCTCGTTACTCCCCATTAGCACTTAAGATCGAGATGGGACATATGTAGCGTTTACGAGAGTAATTATTCATCAAAACTGGAATTGAAAAATGGTAGCATATAAAGAAATTATTTATGCAAAACAAAAAAGATGCACGACATACATTCTTTTCACCCCTAATATTGCAATCCCCCCAAAGAATTACAAATACAGACAACTCTTCAATAAAACAGTAGAATTCGACTTTGAGTAAGCTATTTCATCCTAATGCATGCACTTGGCCAGAACTGCAAAAATCAGATCATAACTATGCAGAGTTGACACGTGTAACACAAAACAACAGACCGTCCGGGCCGTATAGGCTTTTAAAAAAAATGTCTACCTTGTAGCTAGCGTCAGGCTTTGCAGCACCAGCCCTTCCCGTAAAATCTGCAGACTTGTCAAGAGATATGCAGTACACAACGCAAGATCCATATGCAACCATCCATCCATCGGCTGGTTTGCAGCTGCGTGCGCCAATTTGTTCTTACGTATCTCAAGTTGAATATCACATCTGCTATCAAGCAGTACAACCTACAACGTATATTTACCTTATGTTGTAGCCATGTTTCTCCAAGATCTTGATTGTCAGCCCGGTGCCTCCGCTAGCCGGAGCAGAGATCTCGCGTGCTGCTCCGTCGAGCTTGGCCACCCTTGCTATGCTCATGACGTTGGCGACGGGAGGAAGGACGCATGTGCTGCGTTGACTTCGAGAGTTGACGATAGTGCGCATATCACACCTGCCATGCGCGTTCGTCCATCAGAGTGGCAGCAGACGCCAAGTTCCCCGCACGTCATGGCGGAGGTGGTGCTACGGGCCTATACGGTGCAACAGGGTCCATCCATAAGGCCATGATGGAGCCGCGCTGCCACACGCACCCGTGCCGCTCGCCGGTCGATCGTGCTCCACCACCGCAGACATGCCTAGGTGGCTGCACCGAGAAGAAGCGGCGTCGGGGCCAAGAGCCGCAGCCTGTAGCCGCCTCGATCCAAGGAGCTGGGAGGATCCGCTGCCGCCGCATGTAGTGGTGTCGTGCATCTGGACTGGTTGTGCTTGCCGAGCGCACTGCCGCCGGCCTGTGGTGGCATATAGTGTCTCTGGTCTGGATGTGCTTGCCGAGTTCTCTGGCTGGTTGTGCCGTGGCATGGCTGGTGGGCTCGCTACACTACTGCATATCGTGTCGCTTTGTGGCTGGAGGGCATCTCCGCACCGGGATGTTGCAGCCATTGCGTCATGCCATCATGGTACACTACTGATCCTTTTGTCGGTTTGTTGCCGGCTGGCTACTGGAGTAACGACGGCGGTTGCTCTCCTGGATGAGACGAAGAAGACGGCTCCTTGGCTAACCTTCTGTTCCTTTTCTTCTCTGTTCTAAGATTATCTCCCCTCTGAAGGCAACCGCTGGAAGATCTTGGTTGCTAGCAGGCCTTTCTCCGCGGCTCGCCTGCGAGGTTGCTTCTTTATTACGTACGGTAGCAGAATCCTAGGTCAGGGAGGCGAGATCGGAAGAGGAGGAGGGGCGGACCCGTCCACCAAGAGCCTGGAATCAAATCATATCACGGGAAGGGATTATGTCATGATTTTTTGGGGAGAAACGTTAATGCACCCGTTTTTGTAACAATCGTGCACTTATCAGCTTCCACCTAGGATTAGGACTCGTATTCAGTTCTTTTTTTGTGCGTGTGCGTAGGCCCATCACGGACGCCAATTAAAAAAAAGAGGATGATGGTTGGGAGACAAAATTTAGTACCACCTCGAATATGTTCAAAATTCAAACTGAAAGTGTAAAATCATGTGAAGAAGCGTATTGTGACGGTGAACCCACGGAGTCAATCCGTGCGATATATGAACATGTGCATGTGCGTGAGGTGTCGGTGGTTAGCAACACCAAGAGAGATATAAGGAACTAATTAGCGTTTGTTATCTCCACCGTGGGATTGAACCAGAATCGACGGACAACGAGTGGTCTTACGTTGGCTTCCTATCAGACTACTGATAGGAAGTGTTTCCCTTATTTCTTCACCCACTTTTCCACCCATATTAACATCCTCACCTATATAAAGCCTTCACTTCTTTGCTCGTGAATTTCATATTCTACACTCCATGCTTACACCTTAGCCTGAATATAACAGGTTTTCTTACACATCAACAAATTAGCCGATTAGTTACAAGAGTGTGTCAGCGGTATATTCATTTCATGCTTAAAATAGTGGTTCCTAGACAAGAACATAGCGAAGCGCTTTGAGAATCTTGGGATAAATGATACACTAGAGGATGAGAAAGAGGGCTGAAGAAATGAGGACTCATCCAAGAATTCCTTTCGACCCTCTGTGATATTACAGTAAATTAGGACAATAGACTCATGCCTTGCCTTCCCGGCAGTGCTCCCTGTTCAGCTGCCGACACTCGAACACCATCTAACAAAATCATCGTCGTGGTGATGATATTTTCTTATCATATTTGTGGCCTTTTTCTAGGCTTTGAGAAGTTAATTTGTACCTTCCTCATTCCCAAATATAAATATTTCTAGAGATTCCAACAAATGATTACATACAGAGCGAAACGAGTGAATCTACACTCTAAAATATATCTACATACATCTGCGTGTTGTAGTCCATTTGAAATGTCTAAAAAAGACTTACTATTTATGAATGGAGGGAGTAGAATCGTTTTCATTTCTCGCCAGATTACGCAATAAGTCAAAGGCTTGAAGGAAGCCAAGTAGCAGCAGGAGCAGGTCAAGTGAGAGAGGCCGGCGAGGCGCCACGTTCGCCCGGCCCCTGCCTCACTCACTCACGTGCTCCACCCCGCTTCATCTTCTTCCGACTATCCCTCACTTACCAAACTCGAGCGGCACCTCCGCTTAACCGGCGACGAGAGCGCCGGCCGAGATGACTTCCGCCGCCCTAGCATCCCCCGCTTTGCGCCCTCCGTCGCGCCACCACCCTTGCGAGCTCCAATCACTAGCCGCCGCTCCAGTGCCACGCCGTCTCGGCACCACCGCACGCTGCCGGCGGTGGCCGCCCCCGCCGGCCCCTCTCCACCCGGGTACGTATAGTATTAATCATTACCTCACCACTCGCACTGGCTCTTCGCCGTTCGAACCATGTCAAAGCTCATCAGGCAATCACTTTGTTAAATTATGATCCAAATTCTAGTACCGTATTGAATTAGACATACGTACCAAAAACACGAATATGCAAACCAAAATAAATTTGAATTTTTGGTTCAGAAGATATGAAAGATTGTAAATCGAAAGCCAGATGAAAAAGGGGGTTGCATGCCCTTGCCCCTGCGTGCTACAAATCCTCTTCCATAGCCTACATTACCTCAAACCCTTGCAACACATGCCAACTTCACATCAACAACGACTAGACCTTGCCCACAAGATTACCTCCGCTCCACTGACTTCCCTCGCATGCCTCATCTCCCCCACCACCCGCCATCATCGTGCATGCCCAGTAGCTACCGCATCCTCTTCGATGTAGACTTAGGGCGGTCGCGAGCTACCGGGTGGTGGTCAGCCCCTAACCGTGTCACCCAATCACTCTCACCAACCCGTTGCCTTTCAAATAGTACATGTGCATGCCATGAAAAGCTGGTTGTTTGGCCTCAAGGAAAGTCTTTTCTCACTTGTAGTTCATTACTACTTTGACTCAACAATAATTTATCTTCTTGAGACATGTTCTAGTGGCGAATCAGTTTTAAACTTAGAAATGTTTTCATGCCTTTAACTCTTGATAATTGCATCTTATATTTAAATGCGCTATGTATGTTTTGTTCATCGATAGCAATTGGGCGAGTATATATGCATATATTTTTTCAAAAAGCAAATTGAAAGCCCTGAGCTCTGCACTATCGCACTTTATGAACAGAACATATTTTCTCAAGAAGGTTTGGATAAAAAGTATCCCGGCAACCTACAAGTGTACGTGTATGTATTATATCTGATGTGTGAAATAAACCAATTTCATATAACTGACCTACACATATAAGTTGTGTCCGGCTCAGGTCTATTGCTTATCGTATGGTACATGGCCTACATTATTTCTTCACCCACTTTCCCACCCATATTGACATCCACTCACCTATATAAACCCTCCACTTGTTTAATCATGAATTTCATATTCTACAGTTCATACTTACACCTTAGCATGAATACAATAGGTTTTATTACCCATCACAAATATTAGACATTAGTTATAAGAGTGTGTCAATGTTATATATTCATTTAATGCTCAAAATAGCGGTTCCGGTCAAGAACATGGCGAAGAGCCCTGAGAATGAAAGGCATGGGGATAAATGATATGTTGGAGGGCGAGAAGGTGGGTCAAAGAAATGACAACTCGTACAGAATTCCGTGACCATATTGTATGATATTACGATATGTTAGGATTATCGACAGACTCATGCCTTCCCGACAGCGCTCCTAGTTGAGTCGATGACACGCGTACTCCTTTATAAAATGCATCGTGCTGCGGCCGATATTTTCGATCGTGTTTGTGCCCATTTTGTAGGTTGCGAGAAATTGATAGGTGCGCAGACCGTGACTTCAGTTCATTTCAGTTTCTGGTACCTTTTAAACTGGCTTGTTAAAAACTATAATAATTCATTCTTTATTCTCGTTAAACAGCTTTATTAAATAAAAATCGTTTTTCATTTATCATGGAAGATTACATAAGCCAACTAGCAGCAGCACAGGCGAGAGAGCTCAGCCGCTGGGGGAAAGAGGCTGGCGAGGCGTCACGTGTACCCAGCCGCTGCCTCACTCACGAGCTGCACTCCAGCTCCCTCTTCCCCACCCAAACTCGTGACATTGCCGCTCGCCACCGGCGACACCAGACCGCCGGCCCAGATGGCTTCCTCCGCGCTGGCATCCCCGGTGCCGTGCCCTCCGCCATGCGGCAACCGCCAGCCTCGCGCGCGCCCGGCAGCCGCAGCCGCCGCTCGCTCGGTGCCGCGTCGTCTCGGCGCCGCTTCTGCGCCTGCGGCGGTGGCCGCCCCGCCGGACCCTCGCCACCCAGTGCGTATTAATCATTACCCCACCACTCGCACGGCTCTTCGCCCGTTCGAACCGTGTCGAGCTTCGCAGGCAATCACTTCGGCCGTCGCCGTTTGGTTCAAGGTGGCAGAGTGGCCGGAGGCGGACGTGGTGGTGATCGGGAGCGGGCTCGGGGGCCTCTGCTGCGCGGGGCTGCTGGTGAGGTACGGCCAGGACGTGGTGGTGCTGGAGAGCCTGTTGGCTTTTGATCTTTAGATCAGATCACTCATGATCACTACGTACATGCAACTAGCTAGCAAGCAAGCTAGCACGAAGCTTGATCGATTCTGCCAGTACGTGCACGTCTCGCCGCGGACGTACGTACAAACAAAACCGAGCTGGCTCGTACGTGTGTGTCGTACGTGTGTGAAGCCGGCGACTCCCGATATAAACTAGCGACGAAATTGGACAGAGGAAAAATCTTTGGTGATAGCTACAGGGGCTTGTCGCTCCTGGCTCTTTTCTCTTTATTGCTATTTTCGTTGTGATTACAAGGTCTGGGGTACACGCATATATATATGCTGAACATAGCTACGAGCTAACCAAGTCGGCTACTAAATGGAGTACTACTCGGACGCTAGTACAGAGTACTACTCTGACACACTAGTACCGCGATCGTGTTTAGCTCTTACATTCAGCACCCCTAAACACGACATCCTTGATGCGACCTGGATTCCAAATGCGACTGTTGTTACTCGTATGCTTTAGTCTTGGCATTTCTTTTGCCGTTCCTCGTAGCATTTCAGGGACCGTCTTTGCTGTCATCAGCTCGTCCGTGGCTTGACGGCAGCGCTTCTCTTTCGTCGCGTCTTCAACCTTCACCTGTTCTTCGGTGCTTGGTAGACTATTTTTTGGATCATCAAGGGGTCTTTTGAACCCGAGTGACACCAAACTTTGGTCTAACTTTGAGTTCCAAACTCTTGGCGCTTGCTTTAGCCCGTAAAGTGCCTTCTTGAGCTTGTAAACTTTCCCTTCTTCGCCTTTCTTCTCGTAGCCGAGGGGTTGTTCCACGTACACTTCTTCTTTGAGGTCGCCGTTGAGGAAAGCGCATTTCACATCCATATGATGAACCTTCCAATCCTCTTGTGCTGCCAAAGCTAGGAGCACTCTCACCGTCTCGATTCGAGCAACCAGTGCAAACACCTCCTCATAATCAACTCTTTGGCGTTGTCGTAGCCCTTTGCGGCGAGTCTTGCCTTGTGCTTCACAATGGCACCCTTCGTTTCCTTCTTCAACTTGTAAACCCACTTCAAACCTATGGCCTTTTGGTTGAAGGTCGGGTTACCAAAGTCCACGTGCCATTGCTCTCGATTGCCTTCATCTCCTCATCCATGGCGTGCGTCCAACTTAAACTTTTGCTCGCCTCTACAAAGTTCGCTGGCTCCTCAACTCCGAGTAAACACAAATCGGAGTACTCGAGTGTAACTGGCTTTGCGTACTTGTAGACTTTCTTGAGGGGCTTGTAGCGACGAGGCCCGGAAGAATCCGTTGTGGCTTGCGAAGGGGGCGACACAAATTGTGTCGGCGTTGATGCACTTGAGGAAGGCGGTTGAGTCTCAAGCGTGGTAGATGCCGGGTCGTTGGCATCCGCCTCGTTGGTGTAGTCGTCGTGATCGTGACCATCATCTTGATTGTCATCATCACTATGCGCCTTATTGTCGAGATCTCCGCCTGTGTCGTGCGCGTCGTTGTCGCTATCACCTTGCGACCCATGCGCATCGTCGTCGGTGTCGGCACCATGGTGATCACTACCATTGCGGTCACCTTGGTTGTGCGTCTTGCCAACTACCTGGACATCCTCCCCTGCATCATCATCAGTTGGAAATTCAACTGTGAATATGTTACTGTTTGGAGCATCGTTGGCTGCTGCGCTCCAATTCCACGCTTGGTTTTCTTCAAACACAACGTCGCGTGAAATCGGTAGACGCTTGGTTCGTGGATTGTAGAAGCGGTATGCCTTGGTGCTGGAACTCCTCTCGTATCCGATGAACACCATCTTGGTGCTACGATCGGCAAGCCTTGAGAGATGCGGCTCCGCCGTCTTCACATGCGCCACGCGCGAGCGTCCGTGAGAGACACATTCGACTTACGTCCGTAAATTGCTTCATCTGAGTCTTGCCGATCACCGCCTTCGTTGGAACCCGGTTGAGAAGATAGACCGCCCGTCGAGACAGCTTCTCCCCAAAATGTCCCGGCAAGTTCTTGGTCTTGAGTAAACTTCTCGCCATGTCAACGACGGTTCGATTGCGCCTTTCAACAACCCCGTTCTGCTGTGGCGTATAAGGTGCCGTAAGGAACCTTTTTATGCCAATCTTCTCGCAGTAGTCGTTGAACTCGTTCGACGTAAACTCTCCGCCGCAATCTGTCCGTAGAGCGCGAACCTTCAGCTTGTGTTCCATCTCCGTTGCAGCCTTCAGCTTCTTGAATGCTTCAAACGCCTCATCTTTAGATCGTGGAGAACGACCCACATGTATCTCGAGTAGTCATCTACCACAAGGAAGAAGTACTTCTTTCCTCAGTGAGTTGCTGGGGTGATAGGGCCACATAGATCACCATGGAGCAGCTCGAGTGCATCACTTGCACGATAGGTAGACTGAGCAGGATACGGCCTGCAGTGCTGTTTTCCAACCAAGCACCCGTCACATACTCGATCAACATGGTCGATAAACGGCATCCCAGATACCATCTCCATCTTCGACATCTTCTTCAAGGCGTAGAAGTTAACGTGTCCAAATCTAGCATGCCATAACCACGAATCATCATCACTCTTGGCGAGCCAACACTCCGGTTGAGATTGATCAAGGTTGAGGATATAGAGCCTGTTCCGCGTGCGATTCACACGCGCTAGCACGTTTCGGAGGTTGTCGAAGATCGTCATCACTCCGTCTTCAATATCCACCTTGCATCCATTCTCATCAAGTTTCCCGACAGAGATGATGTTGTTGCGAAGCCGTGGGATATAGTACACTCCGGTGAGTATGCGATGTTCTCCTGTGAGACCCTCGAAGAGGACAGAACCTTACGCATAAATCTCCTTGCACCCGTCATGTGGTTCTGGCACCCGTGTCGAGATACCCACGACACGTTCTAACTTCCGGATAACTTTGGTGTTACTTTTTCTCATGAAGTAGCACCTTCGGTTTGGTTTCACAACCGCTGTTTGGGCGAGATCACAAACTTGACCATCGAGAGACCTGGACGTTCGTCTTCCTGCTTCGCCAAATTTTCCTTGATCTCACACTTGTTAGGCTCCACGAGATCACAAACTTCGGCCATCAGAAGACCTGGACGTTCGTCTTCCTGCTTGGCCAAATTTGCCTTGATCTCCCTCTTGTTAGGCTCCGGACAATCCTTCGCAAAGTGACCCATCTCGTTGCAGTTATAGCACTTAACCTCGGACATATCCAAGTTCCGTGGCTTCCGCTCTTTAGATCGGTCCGCCTTACCACGACCTTGTGGCTTGCCTTTTCCTTTGCCTTCTTTGGTTTGTCCGCCGCTCTTCGCGTTGCTTGAGCCTTCGCCAACGTTGCGCCTTCCTTTGCTACTTGGGGACTCCCAATCTGCAGCGAGTACATGAGTTGGTCACCACCTCCTCCTTTGCCTTTCCGACAACCATGAGCATTTTCTTCCCATGTCCATAGCGTCCGATCGCCTCCGTTATGGTCATGTAAATCGATGTCGTAAAGCTGCTCGGCGTGCCGATGATGTCGTGAACTTATCAGTCACGGAACTGAAAAACTTCTCCACAATCTCGGTCTCGTCGAGCTTTGCACCAAGTGCGCGGATTTCTCCCACCAAAGTAGTTAGACGCATGGCATAGTCGTTCACCGATTCAGTTTCCTCCATCTGCAACTTGTGAAATTGGCGCTTCACCACTTGTGCCCGAGCCTTGGTGACGCGATCTTCTCCGATCCTCATCTCTTTGAGTGCGTTCCACGCCTCTCTTGCTGTCTCGAACTCCGCCAATGTCATCAGCACGGAATCTGGCACAGACTGTGCTATGGCGGCCATGGCACCTTCGTCACACTCCACGTCGACGTCGACGTCCGTGATGGCCTCCCACACTCGAAGAAGTGCGGAGAATGATCTTCATCTTCACCGCCCACACGCCGTAGTTGGCGTCGGTGAGCATCGGGTACTGGATGGGGATGTTGCGATGCGCCAGTACGTTGGCACCGCCCGTTCCGCCACCACTGGTTGCTGACTTGCCGCCCTTCTTCACATTGTCGCCTTTCTTGTTCGCCTTGGAACCGCCGTTGCTGGACTTGACCGACTCAGCGTCGCTGTCCGTCAACGCAGATCGTAGATCGTCGAGGCTCTAGATACCAATTGTTGGCTTTTGATCTTTAGATCAGATCACCCAGGATCAGTACGTACGTGCAACTAGCTAGCAAGCAAGCTAGCACGGAGCTTGATCGATTCTGCCAGTACGTGCACGTCTCGCCGCGGACGTACGTACAAACAAAACCGAGCTGGCTCGTATGTGTGTGTCGTACGTGTTTGAAGCCGGCGACTCCCGATGTAAACTATCGACGAAATTGGACAGAGGAAAAATCTTTGGTGATAGCTACAGGGGCTTGTCGCTCCTGGCTCTTTTCTCTTTATTGCTATTTTCGTTGTGATTACAAGGTCTGGGGTACACGCATATATATATGCTGAACATAGCTACGAGCTAACCAAGTCGGCTACTAACTGGAGTACTACTCTAGACGCTAGTACAGAGTACTACTCGGACACACTAGTACACGATCGTGTTTAGCTCTCACAGAGCCACGACCGGCCCGGCGGCGCCGCCCACTCGTTCGACGTGAAGGGGTTCCACTTCGACTCCGGCCCCTCGCTCTTCTCCGGCTTCCACCAGAGGGCCCCAGGCCAACCCCCTGGCCCAGGTCACCCTCCATTCATTGCTTCCTCTGCAAATAACAACAGGGCAGAATTGGGAGCTTCTTTCAGAGAAACCATTAACTGTGTGAACTAATGTCTGCTGCTTATGGTATGGTACATGGGTACATTATTTCTTAACCCACTTTCCCACCCATATTTACATCCACTCGCCTATATAAACCCTCCACTTGTTTGATCATGAAGTTCATATTCTACACTCCACGCTTACACCTTAGCGTGAATACAATAGGTTTTTATACACATCACAAAAATTAGACCATTAGTTACAAGAGCGTGTCAATGTTATATATTCATTTAATGCTTAAAATAGCGGTTCCCGGTCAAGAACATGATGAAGAGCTCCGAGAATGAAAGGCATCGGGATAAGTGATACTCCCTCTGTCCGGAAATACTTGTCCTCGAAACAACCATTTCGACGACAAGTATTTCCGAACGGAGGGAGTATGCTGCAGGGCGAGAAAGTGAGCCAAAGAAATTACAACTCTTCAAGAAATCGCTCTCTGTATCGTATGATATTACGATATATTAGGATCGTCGATAGACTCATGCCTTCCTGACGGTGCTCCTAGTTGAGTCGATGACGCCCGTACACCTCCATAGTAACCATCGTGGTGCAGCAGATATTTTCGGTCGAATTTGTGGGCTTTTTTTAGGCTGCAAGACATTGATAGGTCTGCCGACCATGAGTTCAGTCCATTTTTGTTTCTGGTGCCTTGTTAACTGGCTTCTTGTAAAAAGAATCATTTTTATCCTCGTTAAACAGCTTTATTTTTAAATAAAAAGCGTTTTAAATTTCTCGTGCCAGAGTACGCGAGCCGGAGCCGCAGAGACAAGCGAGCTCAGCCGCTGGGGGAGAGAGGCTGGCGAGGCGCCACGTGTACCCAGTCGCTGCCTCACTCACGTGCTCCACTCCAGCTCCCTCTTCCCCACCCAAACTCGTGACATTGCCAACGCGTCACCGGCGACGAGACCGCCGGCCTAGATGGCTTCCTCCCCGCTGGCATCCCCGGCGCCGTGCCTTCCGCCGTGCGGCAACCGCCACCCTCACGTGTGCCCAGCAGCCGTCGCCGCCACTGCTCCAGTTTCGTGCCGTGTCGGCGCCGCCGCGCGCTGCCGGGCGGCAGCCGCCCCCACCGGCCCCTCGCCACCCGGGTACGTATTAATCATCAGCCCACCACTCGCACCGGCTCTTCGCTGTTCGAACCGTGTCAGAGGTTCAGAGCTCATCAGGCAATCGTCGCCGTCTTTACGTTTGGTTCAGGGTGGCGGAGAGGCCGGAGGCGGACGTGGTGGTGATCGGGAAGCGGGCTCGGGGGCTTTGCTGCAGCTGTGAGGCTGCTGGTAAAATGCAGGCAGGACGTGGTGGTGCTGGAGAGCCACGACCGGCCCGGTGGCGCCGCACATTCATTCGACGTCAAGGTGTTCCACTTTGACTCCGGCCCCTCGCTCTTCTCCTGCTTCCAGTCCAGAGGCCCCCAGGCCAACCCCCTCGCCCAGGTCACCCTCCATTGACTGCTACTACTTCGGATGATTGATCATCGTGGCAGGGTCATTTTTTTTCTCTTTTTCTCTTCTTGTTTTGTTCACATTAGTATAGACGCAAGTGCTTATATATATGCGCATGCACTCATACCTATGCGCGAACGTCTCCTCCCACTGAAGGTGAATCGCCGGAAATACTGAAAGAAATCTAGGAATAATGTGAGCACCAGACTTAACCCTGGTGAGCTGTGATGCCACTGTCACTCTAACCGTCCAACCACATGTTGGTTTCTGTTTCTGATGCCTTGTTAACTAGCTTCTTGTAAAAAAATATAATTCATTATTTGTTCTTGTTAAACAGCTTCATTCTTAAATAAAAATCGTTTTTCAATTCTCGTGGAAGATTACGAAGCCAACTAGCAGCAGCAGAGGCGAGAGAGCTCAGCCGGAGAGAGGCAGCTGAGGCGCCACGTGTACCCAGCCGCTGCCTCACTCACGAGCTCCACTCCAGCTTCCTCTTCCCCACCCAAACTCGTGACATTGCCGCGCGCGCCACCGGCAACAAGACCGCCGGCCTAGATGGCTTCCTCCGCGCTGGCCTCCCCGGCGCCGCGCCCTGCGCCACGCAGCAACCGCCACCCTCGCGCGCGCCCGGCAGCCGCCGCCGCTCCAGTGTCGTGCCGTCTCGGCACCGCCGCGCGCTGCTAGGCGGTGGCCGCCCCCGCCGGCCCCTCGCCACCCGGGTCCGTACGGTATCAATCATTACCCCACCACTCGCACCGACTCTTCGCCGTTCGAACCGTCGAGGCAATCACTTCGGCCGTCGTCGTCGCCGTTTGGTTCAGGGTGGCGGAGAGGCCGGAGGCGGTCGTGTTGGTGATCGGGAGCGGGCTCAGGGGCCTCTGCTGCGCGGGGCTCCTGGCGAGGTACGGGCAGGACGTGGTGTTGGCGCCGAGCCTGTTGGCCGCTGTAAGCCGCGGCGACGAGCGGGCGCAGCGAGCGCGTGTGCGGGCGCGCGCTGGCCTCGTCGGGTGCGCCGGGCCCGTAGCTAGTGCGTGCGTGTGTGTGTGTGCATGGGTGCGCGTGTGTGCACGCGGTAGCCATGCCGTAGATGTAGGCGGTCGTTCAGGTTGATCTACAGGGGGCGCGCGTGGGGATCGTGCGGGCTCGGAGCGCGTCGTTCGCGTACGTGCGTGACGAGGACGCAGCCAGAGCGGGCAGATCGGACGTGCGGGCGGGCCGGGGACGTGGAGTACGTGCTCCTACGGTGGTCCAAGTATTTAAGCCCTGTAGGGGATCTTTATAACCGTGGCTGGGACGAGTTCGTGCTTTTCCTTCTTTTTCTTCTGCCGATCGAGTCCAGAGAGAGGTGCAGCAGAGAGAGGTAGAGCTAGGGCAAGCATAGCCACGGCAACAACAGGTGGTGGTGCTGGAGAGCCACGACCGGCCCGGCGGCGCCGCCCACTCGTTCGACGTCAAGGGGTTCCACTTCGACTCCGGCCCCTCGCTCTTCTCCGGCTTCCAGTCCAGAGGCCCCCAGGCCAACCCCCTCGCCCAGGTCACCCTCTATTGATTGCTTCCTCTGCAAATAACCACAGAGCAGGACTCGACTGGGAGTTTCTTTCAGGAAAATTAACTGTCTGAAGTCTTAACTGAACTAATCAACAGAACAGAATTGTCTGTACTAAATGCAGAAATTGTGATCAGGGCTCGGTGAATCGGCTGGTCTGATGCAATGACTATTAACTGGCCTTGCAGGTCCTCGACGCGCTAGGCGAATCGGTTCCGTGTGCCTCGTATGACTCCCGGATAGTAAGATATGTTCTGTTCTAGTTCACGTCTCCAAAAGCTATTTGCCTGCTCTCCATTACTAGTTTGAAATACTTTGAATCGCTTGTTTTGTCTCTGTTATTGTGGTCATGTTCAATATACTGTTTCTTTCATTTAAATCATTCGGTAAATTGCTCATATTTCCAACAAAATCAACGAGACTATCGAAGTGGAGCCCCTGGATGGACGTCGTACAGAGGAGGAAGAAGTGGGTGGCGCCAGTGGGCTGGCTGGGCTGATTTCGACAGGCAGCAGATCGGCCTTTATTATTTCTCTTCTAATCTTTTCTGTAATGAGTTTTGCTTAACTTTTTTACAGAAAATGAGAATAAGAAAAGATAAGGAAAGAAAATTCTAGCGAACTTGTAAAACTATGAAACTTTTCCTTCTGCTGTCTTTATTTTATACTTAGCCCCACAGATGAATTTTCACACAAATACAAAAATTTGAATTCAGATTATTTGAATTTATTTCAAATAGGCTTGAACCAAAGGTAGGGGCTAGGAGTAAAACAAAAATTTGAAATTTTTGGTGGATCTTCGGAAAGTGATAACGTAATTATTGACAAAGTTTGGAGGCCAATAACTAAGTATAATTTGAATAGCATTTTGTGAGAGCTTTGGTAGGAATTTGCGAAAGCATTTAAATATAATACCAAAAGAGCTCAAATTAAATTTTCGACATTTAACATAGTAATTATTTGAGTAAATATATTTCACGTCATGATGACATGAAAACATAAATTAATTTATTACAACTCACAATAATGCATAGTCTAGGGTTTGAAATTCCGGGCCGTTAAAGCATCTACGGCCGGACTTGGCAAATCCGCCCCCTCAAACGCCCGAGCACGTGACCGGGCGCGTCTGTGGACAGTGACCGGTCACGGCTTAAATTAGCCACTCTGCATCCGACTCTCTCATATTTCAACCCCTAAATCCATACAAAGTATGCAAAAGAAATCATACATACCGCATACTACTCTAGCTACTCTTTGTCATTGGAGATGTCCACGATGACGGTGCCCGGTGCTGGCTGCACAGGCGGGTAGGAGGGCTCCGGCTCATCCTCCTCTTGCTCGACTTCATCCATGTAGGCGAGCATCTCCTGCCGACGACGCCGCCTGGCCTCTACAGCCGACTTCGACCGGAGGGAATCGATGATGCCTTGCTGCTCCGCCTGCAGATCCGCGTCGCTAGCGTCCCCCACATCCACCTCCTCCTCCTCAACCTCCTCCTCATCGTCCTCCTCCGGATCCACTGCATCTGGAGGTAGCCCCGCGGCGATCTGGCCTTTGCGCCTAGCCTGGATCTGCTCAAGTAGCTCGAGCCGGCGCTCTGGCGTCAGAAATGGCAGGCTCGTCACCCGGCGGCGTTTGGGCATGGCTACTTTTTTTATTTTTATTTTAGAAAAGGAGGATGACCCCCGGCCTCTGCATCTGGGCGATGCATATGGCCACTTTATTAATTATTCTCACAAGACCTTACAAAGCCATACAACAGCAAGACTAGAGCCACCGTCTAAGCAACAACTGTCGCTACACCTATCCAATTGATGAAGGACGCAGATAGTCCGGGCCTAATACCAAACAGACATCGCAGCCAAACCTAAACATCTAAGACCTGAGGTCCCAACCAGGACGCCTGCCGGGTATGGGGCACCTACCAGTCCGACGCTCTCCTCAACCAGGACGCCTGCCGGGTATGAGGCGGTGTTTGGGCATGGCTACTAGGCGGATGGGTGGAGTGGAGTGTCGCGGCGGACAGACAGAGGAATATGTGGATGGTGGTAGGGTTTCGGTGCCGCCGGTCGACTTAAGTTGCTGGGCTAGGCGCGCACTATGCGGCCCACCAGAGTGGCACCACGGGTTCGACGGAGGAGACAAGCTCGGACCGCCGGGTTTCCGGACGTTTCCGCGTGGAACCCCGCCGTCAGTCTGACCTGGCAGGCCTGTCCGGGTGCCCCCATATCCACCCCATATTTGGGCTGGATATGAGTGGTGCCGGTTAGCCCAGGCGTTTGAGGCCTGTTTGAGGCGTCCGTCTGGGTCAAAAAATCGTGACCGATCAGTGACCGGGCGGACCGCCCGGGCGTTTGAGGAGGGTTTGGGGCGCCCGACTGTAGATGCTCTTACACTTTTGCACAACAGTGTTTGGATATCATTTGCCCCTCAAGACATATATGTATATCCCATTTAGATGAAATGCACAACTCAAGTACGTTCTTCAAGGTCTTCTTGCTATGAAATTTTGATGGTAGCAGTCTGGGGCATCTTGATGAACAGAAATCTTCTTGTCTTCAAAAATGAAAGACCATGAATTGAGATTCTCCTTGTTGAAGATCATGCATATGACTCCGCCATGCCGCTTCAAATCATCTGTCTGAGAATACAATTCCATTGTCTACAATGCTTCCCATGATTGGATTCAGGTGCTCCTTTTTGGAACAAGTTTGTCCTGTCTTTAAGCACTTGTTTCGTTTGACTACCCCCGTATCAGTAGAACACAAATTATTGTATAGGAGGTTACAAAAAACAAATCTCTTTCTAAAAATACCAACTACCCATGAATTCAAAGGACACCACGAGACAATATGTTGTAGTATGTGGAACGAGACCTAAAGATACAAGTATACAACTACGTCCACAACCAAGATCCGAGTTTATTTACTTGTGTGCTACCTTCCGAATCACAACTTCATATAGTACATTACAAACCACAATATCCATCTTGCCTTTTTATTTCTTGGCAGAACATAGAAATTATTTCTTAAAGATGACATGAATAGATATTACATGTCATTTTTTTTCATCATCCACCAGGTTGTGCACTATCAGAGGAAGCCCATACCTAGGCACCAGTGTGATGTAGTACATGGGCATGTGAACATACCGAGAAGAGAGGGAGAAGGAGAACCTTCTCAGGACCATAGCCATCACAGTCTGCACTTGGATCATGGCATAATTTCTCCCAGGGCACCCGCGTGGCCCGTATGAGAAGGCCCACAACGTGTGCATGTTCTTAGCAGCCCTCGAGATGCCTTTCTCAAACCTCATGGGGTTGAACTCGTCCACGTCGAGGCCCCAGATTTCCTTGCACCGGTGCAACATCATGACCGGAATTGTTATCATGGTTCCTTTTGGCACTTTGATGTTTGCTAATGTGGTGTCATAGGCAGTCTTCCTCATCAGGAACGGCACAGGGCTATAGAGCCTCAGCGTCTCGAGGAGGAACATGTTAAGCTGCATTGGCGTACACAAAGTGATCAGAGACTTATACGACCAGAGTCAATGAATTACGTGTTAGATGAGACTTCTGAACATACTAGCTTCAGTTTGCCGAGGACGTCGATGCTCGGGGCCTCGCTGTCGTCCTGACATACTAGTAGCACCTCCTCCCTGATCTTCTCTTGCCATTCTGGATAGTTGCTAAGCAGGAACATCCCCCAGGTGAGGAGGCTGGCACCTGTGTCCTGCCCTGCAGCGAACAAGGTCTTGCACTCACCGACCATCTCCTCAGTGCTCAGTGGCTCGACTTCTTTGGACATGTAGGCCTCCAACATCAGCCGGAGTAAGTCGTCTCCGGAGACACCTCTAACAAGCCGTGTCTTTATGAGATGTGTTATCTTGCTTGTTGCCAACTTGTTGATTTTCCATAATTGGAAGTTACGGCGAGTCGGAAGGTATCTATATATATGGAGAAAATATTAGATATACCGGTTCGATCGGGATTATGTCCAGTCCAATGTTTAACACGTACATCCGTTTTACAAAATCAAACATATATACTCCCTTGTTTCATAATTTTTGTCGTGGTTTTAGTTTAATTTATATTTAATTGTTCAAAATTAAAACTAAGAAGACACTATTATGTACCTAAAACCAGGTATTGGAGGATCCGCAAACGCATATACCGCGAGCTTCTGGCCCTCCTTGCCAGCGATGAACACCTCCCGAGCTTCTTTACAGTTCTCGCCGAAGATCACCCGTTCAATGACGGCTAAAGTCAAATCGTCAGAGTAGCACCTCATGTCTATCTCGGCTTGGTGGCCATTCATCTTTTCTATTTGGGTGCACCATTGCTCAATCATCTTTTCGGTGTCTTCTGATGTCATAGCTGACACTGACTATGCATTGGGTAAAAAAAAACAAAATTTACGCTATGTAATTAGTCCAGCAAAATAAATAAACCAAAATAAACTACTCCCTTTGCTGGGGCTTATAAGTCTCAAGCGTTGTAATAACATATGTAGGTTATTAATTTGATCAACAAAATATAATTTATATTCTGCAAAAAGTACTATATATGATTGAAAAATTCTCTTGAACGTGCTAATATTTGTTCACTAAATTAATGCATGGTCAGAGATTTTGTTGAAATGTGTGCGAGACTTATATTATTATTATTATTTTGCATGGACGAGACTTATAAACTTGACTGGATGGAGTAGCAAATATTGTATTTGTAGTTCAACGAGACAACAACCTTGAGTTTCTCCTGGCTAAAAATCGGGTATACGATTCTACGATGCCGCTTCCATTCATCACCGTTCGTGGTTAGTAGTCCTTTGCCGAAGATCATTTCCATGCTCGGATTTAGGTAGTCCTTTTGGAACAAGTTTGTCCTGTCATCCAGCACTTGCTTGACTAGCTCTGTGTCAGTAGAACATATTGCCGGTATTGGCCCCAACCAATACAGAAATGTTTTCCCTGAATACGTACTCGGACATATCAGTTTAAAAAATAACTGCATATATATGGGGATCTACTTAATAATTAAATTATAGCATATGAACAACCCGGAACATTTCATGCATTTACCGTAATCGGAGGTCCATTTGTGAAAGAAGGGACTGACACGGGAGGTGTAGTCGTGGTTACCGATATCCAGAGCCCCCTTTGCTCTCCGGGCAACCAACATCTGTTTGATATCCCACAAGGACCCAACGACGAGTTTGTAAGGTGGCCCTCGTATCCCCTGCTGCTCAAACCGTCGGGCGACGGAGTACGGCCTCCATACCAGATACCACAGGGCCCTCGAAATCAGCAAAAGCACGACGATGGCGATCAGGGTGTGTACCACGGTGGCGTCCATGAAAGTATTTGTTCGGGTTAGGTCGTGGGTGCGTGGTTATGCTTAAACTTGGTTTGTTCCAGTTGGATTGTGGGTCGTTATTATATAGCTACACTAGCTAGGCAGGCAGCTGGGAGCATGTGTGTCAGTTCACAAAAAAAAAAAAGGATCGTGTGTCACTGTCTCAGCGTTTCCTGTTGGTTGTTGTGAAGTTACGGTTGTTCTGTTGCAATTTCACGCCATACTTGCACATTCAAAGGTCCATGTTCCACGATGCATGCATCATGTGTCTCATTGTTCTACTTGAGAGAAAACAATCCGAACAGGAAGAAATCATGTCTATACAATGTGTCTCTATTTGCTTTACGTACTCACAGTTATTCTTGTATGTTTATCGTCTACGCACATCACGATGTTGTCGACAGCCACACACACCAATGGGAATATGGGATCAGACTCATTTGCGAAGGTATTTTGACACCTTATCCTGCAGTATGAGCCTCTACCGCCATGTTTTCTCATGTCGTCCCATCAGAAAAAGAACAAAAAATGGATTCGGTTTTGATCTCAGGTTACTTTTTTTTTGGAATTCTGTTTTGCATCTAGGTTTGTGTTTCAGTTTTTTCGCTGAACTGATTCAAAATTTTCGGCTTTTTCGGAAATATCTACCTCCCCGCCCCCACCCCCATAAAAAAAAACACATTTCTCTTGTTTTCACCTTCCTTTTCAAGTTGAAATCTTCACTCATTACTTGCAGCGCCAACTATTGCTTCTACAGCTATCACTACCGCATACTGATAAGGTAAAGCAATTACATGGCGTTTGCATTTCATACAATAAAGAGACAATTATAAGGCTCCTGCCGGTTGCCGATAACTTTTACAAAACATGATCATCTCATACAATAACGTATATCACATCATGTCTTGACCATATCACATCACGACATGCCCTGCAAAAACAAGTTAGACGTCCTCTACTTTGTTGTTGCAAGTTTTACGTGGCTGCTATGGGCTTCTAGCAAGAACCGTTCTAACCTACGGCATAAAAACCAAAACGGTGATTTATCAAGTTTGTTGTTTTAACCTTCAACAAGGACCGGCCGCAGTCAAATTCGATTCAACTAAAGTAGGAGAACAGACACCCGCTAGCCACCTTTATGCAAAACTAGTTGCATGTCTGTCGGTGGAACCAGTCTCACGAACGTGGTCATGTAAGGTTGGTCCAGGCCGCTTCATCCAACAATACCGCCGAATCAAAATAAGACATTGGTGGTAAGAAGTATGACGATCACCGCTCACAACTCTTTGTGTTCTACTCGTGCATATCATCTATGCACAGACCTGGCTCGGATGCCACTGTGGGAAACGTAGCATGCAATTTCAAAAAGTTCCTACACTCACGCAAGATCTATCTAGCAGATGCATAGCAACGAGAGGGGGAGAGTGTGTCTACGTACCCTCGTAGACCGAAAGCGGAAGCGTTTGACAAAGCGGTTGATGTAGTCAAACTTCTTCTAGCTCCGACCGATCAAGTACTACGGCACCTCCGAGTTCTGCACGCGTTCAGCTCGATGACGTCTCTCGTCCTCTTGATCCAACAAGGTGTCGAGGAAGTAGATGAGTTCCATCAGCACGACGACCTGGTGATGGTGATGGTGAACTGATCCGTGCAGGGCTTTCCCTAAGCACTGCGAGAATATGATTGGGGGTGTAAACTGTGGAGGGGGGCGCCGCACACGGATAACAATTGATGTTGTATGTGTTGGGGAGCGTTGCATGGGAAAGAAAAATTTTCCTACGCTCACCAAGATCAATCTAGGGGATGAACATCTATGAGAGGAGAGATTGCATCTACATACCCTTGTAGATTGCTAAGCGGAAGCGTTAAGAAATGCGGTTGATGTAGTCGAATGTCTTCGCGATCCAATCACGATCCGTCCCGCGAACTCCAATCCAAGTGCCGAACGGACGGCACCTCCACGTTCAACACACGTACGACTTGATGAAGCCTTCACCTCCTCGATCCAGCGAGCGATGGTGAAGTAGTTTCTCGAGTCCTCCGGCAGCACGACGGTGTGGTGGCGGTGGTGGTGGGAGAATCTCAGCAGAGCTTCGCTAAGCGCTACGGAGAGGAAGAGGGATGCGACGGAGAGCAGAGGCAGCGCCGTGGCTTGGAGATATTCTCCGGGGTGCGGCTGCCTCTCTCTACCTCTCTATATATAGCGGAAGGGAGGAGGGGGTGGCACCCCTAGGGTTTCCCCTAGGGGGGTGATACGTCTCCAACGTATCTATAATTTTTGATTGTTCCATGCTATTATATTACCCCTTTTGGATGTTTATGGGCTTTATTTTACACATTTATATCATTTTTGGGACTAACCACTACAAGGATACCCCCTATAAAGCAACACATATTGTACAACGTTTTGACTATAAGTTGCAAAATTCACAAGAGATACGCATATAAGCGTTGCAGCATATGCGTTGTCGACTTCTTATTACGTGACCATAGTGTCCTACATAGATTGCAACAGATCTTATATGTTGTCATGTATGTGTTGCAAATTATATCTGCTACAAGACTGCAAATATACATAATTAAAGTTAATTAGGCAGCGGTACACATAAGGAGTGTGGCGTGAAAACCCGTTAAGCAAAAATCAAGTTTGGCGTAGTCCCTTCCATTTACTAAATCTCTGATCCAGATCATTGGAGTAGGCACATGGTGGGCCACCCTCCACCCTAAAATTTCAATATGTATTTAATATTTGTTTAGTGTATATAAAAAGAATTGTTCAACGTGTTGTTCAAAATTGTTCAACATATATTACAAAAATATTCAATGTATATTTAGAATTTGGTCATCCAATATCACAAAAATGTACACCGTGTAGTTAAAAATTGTTCGGCGTATGTTAAAAAAAATTAAATGTATATTGAAACTTATAAAATTCAATAAATGTTTGGATTTTCAAATTCTGTTAAATGGTTTAAATAATTATTCACTTTTTTTCTTCAAAATCACGTTTTAAAAAATTGTTCGAAGTTTCAAATTTTGTTCAAGAAAAGCGTCTTTATTTCTTGAAGGAATTATTAAAAAGGATCTGCCTCTGTACATAATAGGTAAATTTGAGCGCTGTAATTTAACACATGCTCTGTCGTTAGTTCAGTGGCGCATTATCACTAGGTAAACTTGTTCGACTCATCGAGCGCTTTATTTTTCGTGACATTTCCTTTTAGTGGGAATGGGCGGCCCATTTGCACGCGAATCTTTCAGCGGCGCTAACGAGCTTTGAGCAGGACCTCTCTAAAAAAAGGTAATATAAGAGATGGGCTTGGAGGAAAAAAGCCCAATAACAGCCTATCCTCGTGCGGCGAAAGCAGCCACGCCGCGGTCGGTCAACCCTGTTTCTCCAGTCTTGGGAATACTCGATCCGCCGCTTTGGAAGCCAGATGAGCCGCCTGCCTGCGCCGTCCTTGCCCGGCCGCCGAGAGCCACCGGTGACACCGCCTGTGATCCTGACCGGCCTGAAGGTTGACACCAGCGACTTGCCGCTGCCTGCCCGCTTGGTGCCCGGCTGGCTACTGTCCAATCAGGTGCGCAGGGCGCACCACAGCGCCCTGGCGACCGGACTACGGAGCTGCCCACTTCGATCCGCTCCGCGATCGCTTCCTCAGCTTTTGATACTGCCCATCAGAAACAAAATTGGATGAGACGAGATATAGTGGGAGAAACTGTAGATGCTCCTATAATGTCAAGTGATGACATAGTACCTGAATAAAGGTCGGGTTCAACGCGATTCAGTTATTTACATTCTTAGTATCATTGCTGCAACTTGTGTCATTACGGACATGAAACTTACCACTATTGCTTCTGAATGCAGGTTTGATGGATAATCAGAAAGTCACCTATCTGAATATGTGGAGCCTAGTTGAAGTGGCGAATTCATTAGTGTTATTGCTATTTTTTCTTTAATGTTTATGTACTTTATAATTCAGACAAGAAGATTTGTAGGTGTGACAGGCCTAAAGTGTCAATACTTGATCCCAAATATGTTGGTTCCACGAACAACATAAAAGTGTTAAATAGGCTGGTTCCACGAACTCGATCAATACATTGGTGTTGGTTGTCTTCTTTCCAATACATCATGAGTTGCAGTATGTGTGAAGTGTGAGTTGCATAATGTTTTTGTTCACAAAACAGAGAGTGAGAAAGAGAAAGAGAGAAACAGAGAGTGGCGGAGGAAGAATTAATTTTCAGACGTATATTACTCCCTCATATATAGATACATCAATTTCATGTCAAGTAATTCCGGACGGAGGTTTGCATTTAGCAAATATACATCACAAATTCGAAAAGCTAATTATTAACACTCAAAATACCACTACATGGAAATTATATGGATGGCTGTTCACCAAGTTCTTTGAATGAAACTAATCAATTCATCTTTTATCAACGGGAAGGCACAAGAATAAATGTACAGCATGATTATAACTAGAAAACCGAAGAACATAAAGTCATACTCCCTTTGTGAAGAAATGTAAAGAAAAATAAGTATTTGCACCAGATATTAAAACACACGTATACAATTAAATGCAGCAGCTCAAATTCCCTTGAACCCGGCATCAAACTTGGTGGAGGTTTGTGGCTGTCCGGAGCTGTGCTAATATACGTGGCCCCTGCCATAGCGCGTGCAGCATTGATGTTGGTCGATCAACCGATAACGCTACTGTTTTAGCCAAACACGCCCCGAGCATGCGCCTACCGCAGATCGAGCCACAGGTTGTCGTCGCGTCGTTTCTTCGTTTACGCTGCATCGCCCCCAAGGTCCTCCCGCCGGCTGCCCCGACTCACTACTTCGACACCAACCACCCCGACTTGACATCGACCACGGCGTTCTTCGCACCACTACTTCGACACCACTACGCCCATGACTAACCCGGCGCCTTTTGCGCCCGCGGTTCCATGACGACTTCCTCGATAGCGGCCACCCCGACTTGACATCGACCACGGCGTTCTTAGCATGGCTACCTCGACCATGGGTACACCACCCTACGCTCACGACTATCTCGACAGCGGCATAAAGGGCTACCGCCTTGCGTGAGCAATCTCGTCAGTTTCCACTCCAGCCACGACTTCCGCGATGCATCGGCCGTTATGAATTTGGGGTGGATGTCCGTCGGTTTACCTTCGGATTCTTCTCCAATGTCACCATATGCACCGCTACCGTTACGGCCGTGGGGCGGGGGTGTTTAATGTCGTTATTAGATTGGAAACCTAGGGTAGACTAGGAAGTATATATTCTGATTTGTCTTGTGCTCCAAGTAGATCATGTACTCCTATGTATACGCCCACGAGACTCAAGCAATAAACATCAATTTCACCAATCTCCCTCTACCCTTACAGCGGTAGGATCTCCAAGATGGTTCTCGGCGCCAACTGGGGATCTTCTTCTAGATCATGGCGCCGTCATGTGTGGTCTTTGACCAATCCTCCTCCTCTGCGCCGTTGAAGGAGGAAGGTCTTGCTCTCCTCGAGATGATGGAGAGCATCATCACCAACCCTCCTCGGCGAGGCTACCGCAACAGACGAGGAGTTCCAATGGCAGTTTGAGCTCCCTCCACGATCACGGTTTAGTGCCGTCCTCATCGCGTTGCCCTTGTGGCCCCATCGCTGCTGCCATTGCCGCCCTGCCGGGTGCCCGCTTGTCGTGAAGTAGGAGCCATACCTGGCGCTCACGAACGCCGCTGGGCGGTGTGCATTACCTTGACATGGCGGCTGGAGAACCGAGAACATCGCTGCGGTGTCTGGCAAAGGAAAGTCAGTTGACCGGCACAACACGCAACAACGTGTCGTGCTCGAGATGTCAGACGTCTCGCCGGACTAGGTCCTCACAAACGCCATGCTGGTGGAGGCCTATGCGCTGCCTAAAGGGGAGGGGTGGGCGGAACGGGGTGGCGTTCAGCGGCCGACACCGGCGGTGGGCGGCAGGGGAGGAAGCGGCGGCTACACCGATGCGGCGGCAGATCGGCCAATCATCCCATATTGACTAATAGAAAACATTATCAGTTCATCTATTTTGCATTGAACTTGTACAAACATAGAAGAAGCACGTTGTGTTTGGCACAAATATATGTGCAAGCGCCTGTCAAGGGCCAAATGATAATAAAAATATTATAACTTTTTTCGCTTCAAATTTGTAGTCGCTTGTCTTTTTATTTTCTGATTTCGCACAATTTTTTTCCGTTTTCCTCTATTCTCTCCGCCAAGAGCCACTAATTCTAGTCAAAAGAAAATAAATGCAGCGCTTCATTAACATCAGCTCTCGCGAGGAGGTAACTTCGCCACCAAAATGGAAACCTCCTCCCCCTCCCCCATATCAACGCAATTCCCTTCCTCCTCTTGTACAAAGGATCCCTTCTTGAGCAGATCGATCGTGGCCAGCGCTCCCTCCACGAGTATCATAGCTCGCCTCACGATTCCACCATTGAGGCTGAGGGCACCAGAGGCGTGTCTTGTTCAGCAACTGGGCGATGGCAGATCAATCCCACCTGATTCATAGAAACAGAAGGTAAATTCTGGTATGAGTTGAAGAATTTGCCTCCTCCCCACCTTCTTGGTTCAGATCTGTCCCTTCTATGCTTTCTAATTATTCTTCTCTTGAGTGAATTCTAGTGCACACCAAGTGTTTGATAGTTGACCTCTGTGATTGGTTTAGAATTTTGTGGAGCCTTGAGATAGAGTTGGTTGCTTCGGTAACTATTGGGGTGTCGAGTGCGGACATGTGCGAGTATTTCAATCTAGTTCTGCACCATTACTACCTTGGTGACTTCAATCTCTTCATAGACTTTCTTTATGGAACTCCAGTTCTGAATATCATGTTCTTGTTGGGTAGTATAGTTGGGTTAGTTCTTATGAGTATCAGACCATGATTTACCCCCAATAATTTGAATGTTATTTTTTATGAATACCAGAACATGATGTGCGGCAGCACAACTAACAGTCCAGTCTGGAAGCGACACACTTGTTACGAAAATAAATATTAGTGACTTGAGAGTAACATATCATCAGCCTAGCTATATTGGTTGTGCATTAATCAAACCTCCTTAACGTAAAAGAGAATGAACATGGGTGTCCTTGACCTTCTCATCCTCTTACTATCCATGGATAGTGTTATGCTGAACATGTGTGGCCCCTCCCCTAGCAAACACCAAGTTAAGCACCATATACCACATCAAGTACAATGTGGTCTGACTTATTTTGTTGATTGCGAGGTTAGTAATTACTTGATAATATGATTGTTTGAGCTGAAATTTGAATTAATCGTCTTCACATCTATTGGGATGAGTGCCATAAGGTGAGTAGGACCACAAAATATTGTCTTTTGCAAAAATTATTTAAACTTTTGGTCATTTTAATGTTGCAGCAAATATGTCACGGACAAGAATTAACGTTGTTGAGTCTAATGAAGAATATATGACGGAAGAACCGATCGAGCATCATAATTCTGCTGCAAAAGATGTCGAATCATCCGATGTCCATGAAAGAACTACTAATGATGAAGAAGGCTTCACAGATTGTGATGACGCTGAAGTGGATGAAAATGAAGATGGTAAGTTTGTTGCTCATTACTTACCGTTTGCAATATATGATTATTCTTCATTGTAACATATAATTCATGGTTCTATATATTCAGCTGAAAATGCAGAAACAAAAGAGCGTAAGAAGAGGAAGCTGAAATATATTTGGAACCTTCCAAAAGGGAAAAGGATAATGGTTCGTTGCAATGAGATAGATCAGCCAATTGGAAAAGAGGCTAAACATCTTGGGGATTTTCTTGGCTCTGGTTGCAAGGAATGGATCATTGTGTTGCTTGAGCTACAAGGATTGGAGATTGCTCAAAACTAAAACAAATGTAAAGGCTATACTAGATCAAGTGAAGGTAAAATTTAATCCATTGAATATCCTTTACTAGCTTGTTCTATGTTGCCTTACTTTACACTCACCCTATTTATATTGTAATTGTTTTGTAGATGAGGTTCCTTTACCCTCCTCGCATGGAAAAATATATAATGAAGGTAATTGGAGACAGATGGAGGCAACATAAGTCCGATCTGAAAGCAATGTATTTTGATGAGAAAAAAGCACCGAAGCCAATTACAACAATAAACCAAAATCCGTGACTCCGGATCAGTGGAGATCTCTAGTTAATCATTGGACAACCCAGAAAGCGAAGGTACTTAAAAGAATTCCATTTTCAGCTTTCCTTGTTGGACTTTATATATTGCTGTGTAGATACGATTAAAGATCTGCACATAATTGCTTTGATTTATTCTTTGGTAGGGGATTAGTGCTAAAAATAGAAATAATTGTTCAATGAGGAAGTCTACACATACTAGTGGGACAAAAAGTTTCCCTCGTAAGAGGGAAGAAATGGTAAAGTATACTAACTTCATGCATCGCTCTTCCATTCATGTTTTCTAATGTAATTCATGTTTACATTACATATCAACATATAGATGCAGATCCTGAAAAGAAGTACCCTCATAGGGCTCACTTGTTCATGCACACGCACAAGCCAAAAACTTGCAAGAACAAAATCATTAATGCTCATGTGGTACATTTACAACTCTCAACCATTCATATTTGAATTTGATATTATATATATTCTTATTATTCACACTGTTCCTGTATTTAGGAAGAGTTGAAAGATATTGTGGACAAGAACCCTGAATTAGCGATAACAGCGGTGGAAAGACTGCATGGAAAGGAGACGCGTTGAACAAAGTATTAGGGGATGAAAAGCCTGGCCATGTACATGGTTTGGGACTAGTTCCAAAACCCAAAAACTTTTTGATGTTTCCACTTCACGTGTATTCCGAATACACATTTTACTTCGGTGGAGGATACACCAAATGAAGATATGCTAGCTTTTAGAGTTGAAATGGAAAAATTATATCAAGTAAGTAAAAATCAGGATGCTAAAATTATGGAACTAGAGGAGAAGATGAGAAGAATGGAAAGACAACCAAATCAGGTAAATTTCTAACAAATGTAAGCTTCATTTATTTTGTGGACTAACCTTTACGTATTCCTATCATAGGAAATTTCAGATCCAATGGCTACAAGGCTTGAACCTTCGGTTGATGGACACAACTCAAACAGAAAAGTTTGTATCTTGTCAAAGTACACAATAAAATTCCTCAAATTTCACTCCAGAAATTATTTCTCATTTGATATTTATGTTATGCTATCTGTAGAGAGTGCTTGCTCCTCCGGTTGATGGACTCCAACTTGTTAAAAAGCGATCAAATAATTTCTGAGAACAAGCCAAGTGGATCAAACGATGCAGATTTGCAAGCATCAAACAAGAATTCTGTTTCAGATAAGGTTTGTCTACTTAAATACTCTTTACAACCTATCATTGCTGATTTTTAAGTTGTGGCACTTTCTGCAATTGCATATAAAATACCCAAAACTTGATGTGTGATCATTTTATCCTAGAACAAAGAAACTATGGTTCATAATGGTAGCGATTGCACGACAACTAGAAAAATGCTCTACTGCACACAAGGTATCAACAGTCCCATATACAAAGTTGTGATCAAACTATAGTGCTCCCATGTTTATGTCTTTACTTGTTGCTTTCAGAATGTTGTCCAGAACCAAGAAACTCCTCATAATTTCAGTGCTCGGCAAGGGGAAATAAATTCTGCTACACATAAGGTATATTTCCGTTACCATATACAATATGTTCAAAATATATTGCTCCGATGGTTATGTATCTACTGGTCGTCTTGCTATCAGAATGTTGTTGAGAACAAAGAAACTTTTCTTGAGAATGTTAGTGCACGTCACGGAGAAAAACTTCTGCTGCAAACAAACTGGTATTTTTCATAATCACATACACATTTCTGTTCAAACTATAATGCTAGCTTGTTTATTTGTTTATGACTTCTTCTTTGCTATCATCATTGTCCGGACCAAAAAACAACAAAAGGTGCCAATGCAAGCAGTAAGAGTACTCAAAGTGGTACGCTGAGCTGGTTGGGTGCCGATGAATTACACATAAGAGTACTCATTCATTTCAGATGTTCCTATGTTTTCTTTCTAATTTTCTCATATGGTTACTTTGATTTTCTCTAACAGGCAGGAACTAAAGTATTCTTGAAGAGCCTAAAAAACCATAACAGGGATGTAGCTCTTGCTACAATTGTAAGTTGTGATCCAAACTTTACACTTGATGGTGCTGAAATTAGGAATGAATTCTGGGTGGTGCATGTTGATATGGCGCTTGTGAAAACTGAAAATTTGGTGCAGTTCATAAAACTGCACTACTCTTGGTAATGCAGAAAAAACAAAGATTGCATGGCCTCAACCTTTATGCGTGACTAATATCTTACCTCTATTACTACTTGCATTATGTCAATGCATTTTGTGTTAACAGTTCATTTTGTTTTCTTTTTTGTAGATTCAAAAGATAAATGGATGAGTATATGGGTGGGTGGCAAGTGTACTGCAATGATGATGTTGATATTCTGCTTCATGATGGTGACGATGATGGATGCTTTCAGTTTTAGTTATGTTCAGGGGATGATGTTCTGCTGGATGTTGTTCCTCGATTAAGTTTTAGTTAAGTTGTAGGGAAGTTGAATGCTTTAGTTTAAGTTTCAATGTCAAGAAAGTAGTTAGATTATGCATCACGTTTGGATGATGTTCCTCTTGTAATATCCACCATTGTAATCCAACAATTTTATCTCATATATGATATATGATTTCTTCCGTTGTCGTTATATTCTCTTGTTTTTTCCTATACTTGAAATACACAATTACATGGAGCATTGATTACATAATAATAATAATAATAATAATAATAATAATAATAATAATAATAATAATAATAATAATAATTACACTTAATCTGTGCCAACACTTGAAGCGTTGGAAATTTTTCGTTCTTAGAGTAATGGGATTTTGACTCTTGTCGTTAACCACCAACATATAAAACTGTTGTTGCAGTCCCATTTATCCGTTGTAGTCTTGCAGCGGTTTCTTTACTAACGACAATATAAAGCGTTGCATTATTCGCTAGCAACACTGGATAAGGCAACGCATCTCAAACCGTTGGTAAAGTCACTAACAACGCATATATGGGCTTTTAGATACGGAAAAAAGCGTTGCTACAGTGGGGGTCTTGTTGTAGTGAACCTACTAACTGGAGGCCCAGCTCGTATTGCTGTTTTTTTTTGCCTATTTCAGTATTTTGAAGAAAAGGAATATCAAAGCGGAGTCCAAACAGAATGAAACCTTCGGGAGCGTGATTTTTGGAACGAGCATGATCCAGAGGACTTGGAGTGCAAGTCAAGAAGCAATCGAGGCGGCCAGGAGATAGGAGGGCGCGCCCACCCCTCCTGGGCGCGCCCCTGTCTCCTGGGCCCCTCGAGCGGCCACCGACGTACTTCTTCCTCCTATATATACCTACGTACCCCGAAAACATCCAGGGAGCCACCGAAACACAATTTCCACCGCCGTAACCTTTACAGATCCGCGAGATCCCATCTTGGAGCCTTCAGCCGGCGCTCCCGGAGGGGAATCGACCACGGAGGGCTTCTACATCAACACCATAGCCCCTCCGATGAGTTGTGAGTAGTTTACCACAGACCTTCGGGTCCATAGTTATTAGCTAGATGGCTTCTTCTCTATTTTTGGATCTCGATACAATGTTCTCCCCCTCTCTCGTGGAGATCTATTTGATGTAAACTCTTTTTGCGCGTGTTTGTCGAGATCCAATGAATTGTGGGTTTATGATCAAGTTTATCTATGAGAAATATTTGAATCTTCTCTGAATTCTTTTATGTATGATTGAGTTATCTTTGCAAGTCTCTTCGAATTATCAGTTTGGTTTGGCCTACTAGATTGATCTTTCTTGCCATGGGAGAAGTGCTTAGCTTTGGGTTCAATCTTGCGGTGTCCTTACCCACTGACAATAGGGGTTGCAAGGCACGTATTGTATTCTTGCCATCGAGGATAAAAAGATGGGGTTTATATCATATTGCATGAGTTTATCCCTCTACATCATGTCATCTTTCTTAATGCGTTACTCTGTTCTTATGAACTTAATACTCTAGATGCATGCTGGATAGCGGTCGATGTGTGGAGTAATAGTAGTAGATGCAGGCAGGAGTCGGTCTACTTGTCACGGACGTGATGCCTATACACATCATCATGCCTAGATAATCTCATAAGTATTCGCTTTTCTATCAATTGCTCGACAGTAATTTGTTCACCCATCGTAATACTTATGCTATCTTGAGAGAAGCCTGTAGTGAAACCTATGGCCCCCGGGTCTATCTCTTATCATATAAGCTTTCAATTTACTTTTATTTGCATCTTTATTTTTTGCATCTATATTATAAAATACCAAAAATATATTTATCTTATCATACTATCTCTATCAGATTTCACTTTACAAGTGGCCGTGAAGGGATTGACAACCCCTTTACTGCGTTGGTTCTTGAAGTTTTTTGTTTGTTTGTGTAGGTGCATGGGACTTTTGAGGAGCCTCCTACTGGATTGATACCTTGGTTCTCAAAAACTTAGGGAAATACTTACGCTACTATTGCTGCATCACCCTTTCCTCTTCAAGGAAAACCAACGCAAGCTCAAGACGTAGCAAGAAGGATTTCTGGCGCCGTTGCCGGGGAGGTCTTCGCTCAAGTCAAGAAATACCAAGTACCCATCATAAACTCATCTCCCTCGCATTTACATTATTTTCCATTTGCCTCTCGTTTTCCTCTCCCCCACTTCACCCTTGCCGTTTTATTCGCCCTCTCTTTCCCAATCTCTCTCTCTTTTCGCTTGCCTTTTATCTGTTTGCTTGTGTGTTGGATTACTTGTTGCCATGGCTCAAGATAATGCCAAATTGTGTGATTTCTCCAATACTAATAACAATGATTTCCTTAGTACTCCGATTGCTCCTCTTAATGATGTTGAGTCTTGTGAAATCAATCTGCTATCTGAATCTTGTTATGAAAGATCAATTCGCCGGCCTTCCTAGTGAAGATGCCGCTACTCATCTAAACAACTTTGTTGATTTGTGCGATATTTAAAAGAAGAAAGATACTGATAATGATATTGTTAAATTGAAGTTATTTCCGTTTTCACTTAGAGATCGTGCTAAAGTTTGGTTTTCGTCTTTGCCTAAAAATAGTATTGATTCTTGGAACAAGTGCAAAGATGCTTTTATCTCTAAGTATTTTCCTCCCGCTAAGATTATCACTCTTAGGAACGATATTATGAATTTTAAACAACTTGATCATGACCATGTTGCTCAATCTTGGGAAAGAATGAAATTGATGATTCGCAATTGCCCTACTCATGGTCTGAATCTATGGATGATCATACACAATTTTTATGCCGGTTTGAACTTTGCTTCTAGAAATCTTTTAGATTCGGACGCGGGAGGCACGTTTATGGAAATCACGTTAGGAGATGCTACAAAACTTCTTGATAATATTATGGCTAATTATTCTCAATGGCACAGCGAAAGATCTTCTAGTAAAAAAGTGCATGCTATAGAAGAAATCAATGTTTTGAGTGGAAAGATGGATGAACTTATGAAGTTGTTTGCTACTAAAAATACTCCTCTAGATCCCAATGATATGCCTTTGTCTACTTTGAGAGAATAATAATGAATCTATGGATGTGAATTTTATTGGTAGGAATAGTTTTGGAAACAGTGCTTATAGAGGAAACTTTAATTCTAGACCGTTCCCTAGTAATTCCTCTAATAATTATGGAAATTTCTACAATAATTCTTATGGTAATTTTAATAAGATGCCCTCTGATTTTGAGAATAGTGTGAAAGAATTTATGATTTCTCAAAAGAATTTTAATGCTTTGCTTGAAGAAAAATTGCTCAAAGTTGATGATTTGACTAGGAACGTTGAGACTTTCGCTTGATGTTGATTCTCTTAAACTTAGATCTACTCCTCATAAGCATGATATCAATGAGTCTCTCAAAGTCATGAGAATTTCCATTGATGAGTGCAAGGAAAGAACCGCTAGATTGCGTGCGAAGAAAGATTGCTTTGTAAAGGCGTGTTCTTCTAGTTTCCATGAAAATAATGATGAAGATCTCAAAGTTATTGATGTGTCTCCTATTAGATCTATGTTTTGCAATATGAATCTTGATAACAATGGGACTGGAGATGAGTCGACTTTATTTAGAAGGCGTCCCAAGTATTCGTAGTTTTTAGATCTTGATGCTGAATTTGGTAAAAGTGGGATTGGAGAGGTCATGACTTTAAATAGTATTGAACCCACTATCTCGGATTTCAAGGAATTTGATTATGATAATTGTTCTTTAGAAAGTTGTATTTCCTTGTTGCAATCCGTTGTTAATTCTCCTCATGCTTATAGTCAAAATAAAACTTTTTACCAAACATATCGTTGATGCCTTGATGCAATCTTTTGATGAAAAACTTAATTTGGAAGTTTCTATACCTAGAAAACTTAATGATGAGTGGGAACCTACTATAAAGATTAAAATTAAAGATCATGAGTGTTTTGCTTTGTGTGATTTGGGTGCTAGTGTTTCCACGATTCCGAAAACTTTATGTGATATTCTAGGTTTCCATGATCTTGATGATTGCTCTTTAAATTTGCACCTTGCGGATTCCACCATTAAAAAGCCAATGGGAAGGATCAATGATGTTCTCATTTGTGCAAATAGAAATTTGGTGCCCGTAGATTTTATCGTTCTTGATATTGGTTGCAATCTTTCTTGCCCTATTATTCTTGGTAGACCTTTCCTTAGAATGATTGGTGCGATTATTGATATGAAGGAAGGGAATATTAGATTCCAATTTCCATTAAAGAAAGGCATGGAGCACTTTCCAAGAAAGAAAGTCAAATTACCTTATGAATCTATCATGCGAGCTACCTATGAATCAAGTGCCAAAGATGGCACTACTTAGATCTATCTTCACTTTTATGCCTAGCTAGGGGCGTTAAACGATAGCGCTAGTTGGGAAGCAATCCAATTTTCTTTGTGTTTTTTGTTTTTGTTCCTGTTTAGTAATATATTTTGCATCTACTTTCTGTTTAGATGTGTTTTCATTCTTTAATTAGTGTTTGTGCCAAGTAGAACCTATAGGATAACCTATGATGATAGTTGATTTGATTCTGCTGAAAAACAGAAACTTTGCGCTCAGGAGAAAAAATTCAATAAATCACAGAAGCGTGCTTTTGCATTGATTCTTTTTGCTGCTGATCTATGAAAAAATCGTCCCATTTTGGTAAGATTTTTAGAGTTCCAGAAGTTTGCGTTAGTTACAGATTACTACAGACTGTTCTGTTTTTGACAGATTCTGTTTTTCATGTGTTGTTTGCTTATTTTGATGCATCTATGGCTAGTATGTAAGGGTATGAACCATAGAGAACTTGGAATACATTAGGTTTAACACCAAAATAAATAAATAATGAGTTCATTACAGTACCTTATGTGGTGGTTTTGTTTTCTTTCACTAACGGAGCTTATGAGATTTCCTATTAAGTTTTGTGTTGTGAAGTTTTCAAGTTTTGGGTAAAGCTTTGATGGACTATGGAATAAAGAGTAGCAAAAGCCTAAGCTTGGGGATGCCCCGGGAAGGCATCCACTCTTTCGTCTTCGTTCATTGGTAACTTTACTTGGAGCTATATTTTTATTCGCCACATGATATGTGTTTTGCTTGGAGCGTTGTGTATGATATTATTATTTGCTTTTTAGTTTACCACAATCATTCTTGCTGTACACGCCTTTTGGGAGAAGCCCACTTGATTAGAATTTATGAGAATGCTCTATGTGCTTCACTTATATCTTTTGAGCTAGATAGTTTTTGCTCTAGTGCTTCACTTATATCTTTCAGAGCACGGCGGTGGCTTAATTTATAGAAATTGCTAGTCTCTCATGCTTCACTTATATTATTTTGAGAGTCTCTTAGAACAGCATGGTATTTGCTATGGTTATGAATTTGGTCCTAGAATGATGAGCATCCAAGTTGGGTATAATAAAAACTATCATAGAAAGTGCATTAAACACTAGGATCAATTTGATGCTTGATAATTGTTTTGAGATATAAAGGTAGTAATGTTAGAGTTATGCTAGTGGGTAATTATGAAATTGAGAAATACTTTTGTTGAAGTTGGCAAGTCCCGTGGCATGCACGTATGGTAAAAGTTGTGTGACAAATTTGTTGCATGAGGTGCTTTTTTGAGTGTCTTCCTTCTGAGTGGCAGTTGGGGACGAGCGATGGTATTTTCCTACCAATCTATCACTCTAGGGGCATGCGTAGTAGTACTTTGCTTCGAGGGCTAAGTAGACTTTTGCAATAAGTATATGAGTTCTTTTTGACTAATGTGAGTCCATGGATATACGCACGCTCATCCTTCCACTTAGCTAGCTTCTATTATACCGTGCAACTTTCGCCGGTAGCATGCACCCATTATTTACCTTCCTCAAAACAGCCACCATACCTACCTATTATGGCATTTTCATAGCCATTCCGAGATATATTGCCATGCAACTTTCCACCGTTCCGTTTATTATGACACGCTCCGTCATTGTCATATTGCTCTTTGCATGATCATGTAGTTGACATATCGTGTTGTGGCAAAGCCACCTTCATAATTTTCATACATGTCGCTCTTGATTTATTGCATATCCCGGTATTACTTCACCGGAGGCATTCATATAGAGTCATATCTTGTTCTAGCTTTGAGTTGTAATTCTTGAGTTGTAAATCAATAAAAGTGTGATGATCTTCATTATTAGAGCATTGTCCCAGTGAGGAAAGGATGATGAAGACTATGATTCCGCCACAAGTCGGGATGAGACTTCGGACTCTATAAAAATAAAAGAGGCCAAAGAAGCCCATAAAAAAGAGGCCAAAGAAGCCCACCAAATAAAAAAAGAGAAAAAAAAGAAAAGAAAGAAAAAAAACGAGAGAAAAAGAGAGAAGGGACAATTGCTACTATCTCTTTTCCACACTTGTTCTTCAAAGTAGCACCATGATCTTCATGATAGAGAGTCTCCTATGTTGTCACTTTCATATACTAGTGGGAATTTTTATTATAGAACTTGGCTTGTATATTCCAATGATGGGCTTCCTCAAAATTCCCTAGGTCTTCATGAGCAAGCAAGTTGGATGCACACCCACTTAGTTTCTTTTGTTGAGCTTTCATACATTTATAGCTCTAGTGCATCCGTTGCATGGCAATCCCTAATCACTCACATTGATATCTATTAATGGGCATCTCCATAGCCCATTGATACGCCTAGTTGATGTGAGACTATCTTCTCCCTTTTTGTCCTTACAACCACCACCATATACCACCATAGTGCTATGTCCATGGCTTGCGCTCATGTATTGCCTAAGAGTTGAAAAAAGCTGAAGCACGTTAAAAAGTATGAACCAATTGCTCGGCTCATCATCGGGGTTGTACATGATGGGAGTATTTTGTGTAATGAAAATGAAGCTGGCCTAACTATATGATTTTGTACGGATAAGCTTTTTTTGGCTATGCTATTTTGATAGGACATGATTATTTGTTAGTATGCTTCGAAGTATTATTATTTTTATGTTTTATAAGCTTTTATCTTGAATCATTTGGATCTGAACAATCATGCCACAATAAAGAAAATTACATTGAGAATTATGCTAGGTAGCGTTCCACATCAAAAATTCTGTTTTTATCATTTACCTACTCGAGGACGAGCAGGAATTAAGCTTGGGGATGCTTGATACGTCCCCAATGTATCTATAACTTTTGGTTGTTCCATGCTATTATATTACCCCTTTTGGATGTTTATGGGCTTTATTTGACACATTTATATCATTTTTGGGACTAACCTACTAACCGAAGGCCCAACCCGTATCGCTGTTTTTTTTTTGCCTATTTCGGTATTTCGAAGAAAAGGAATATCAAACGGAGTCCAAATGCAAATTTTTGGAACGAACGTGATCCAGAGGACTTGGAGTGCAAGTCAAGAAGCAATCGAGGCGGCCAGGAGATAGGAGGGCGCACCCACCCCTCCTAGGCGCGCCCACCTCCCTGGGCTCCTCGGCGTGACCACCGACGTACTTCTTCCTCCTATATATACCTCGTACCCGAAAACATCCAGGGAGCCACCGAAACACAATTTCCACCTCAGTAACCTTCTGTATCCGTGAGATCCCATCTTGGAGCCTTCGCCGGCTCTGCCGGAGGGGGAATCGACCATGGAGGGCTTCTACATCAACACCATAGCCCCTCCGATGAGTTGTGAGTAGTTTACCACAGACCTTCGGGTCCATAGTTATTAGCTAGATGGATTCTTCTCTCCTTTTGGATCTCAATACAATGTTCTCCCCCTCTCTTGTGGAGATCTATTCGATGTAAACTGTTTTTGTGGTGTGTTTGTCGAGATTTGATAAATTGTGGGTTTATGATCAAGTTTATCTATGAGAAATATTTGAATCTTCTCTGAATTCTTTTATGTATGATTGAGTTATCTTTGCAAGTCTCTTCGAATTATCAGTTTGGTTTGGCCTACTAGATTGATCTTTCTTGCCATGGGAGAAGTGCTTGGCTTTTGGTTCAATCTTGCCGTGTCCTTACCCAGTGACAATTTGCAAGGCACGTATTGTATTGTTGCCATCGAGGATAAAAAGATGGGGTTTATATCATATTGCATGAGTTTATCCCTCTACATCATGTCATCTTTCTTAATGCGTTACTCTGTTCTTATGAACTTAATACTCTAGATGCATCTTTGGATAGCGGTCGATGTGTGGAGTAATAGTAGTAGATGCCGGCAGGAGTCGGTCTACTTGTCACGGGCGTGATGCCTATATACATGATCATGCCTAGATAATCTCATAATTATTCGCTTTTCTATCAATTGCTCGGCGGTAATTTTTTCACCCACCGTAATACTTATGCTCTCTTGAGAGAAGCCTCTAGTGAAACCTATGGCCCCCGAGTCTATCTCTTATCATATAAGCTTTCAATTTACTTTTATTTGCATCTTTATTTTTTGCATCTATATTATAAAATACCAAAAATATATTTATCTTATCATACTATCTCTATCAGATTTCACTTTCGCAAGTGGCCGTGAAGGGATTGACAACCCCTTTACTGCGTTGGTTGCGAGTTTTTTGTTTGTTTGTGTAGGTGCATGGGACTTTTGAGGAGCCTCCTACCGGATTGATACCTTGGTTCTCAAAAACTTAGGGAAATACTTACGCTACTATTGCTGCATCACCCTTTCCTCTTCAAGGAAAACCAACGCAAGCTCAAGACGTAGCAGGCGGCGGCGACCAGGGTAGATGGGATCTCCCCTAGGGTGACTTGCCCCCCAAGCCGGGAGGTGGTGGGAAGCCCTAGGGCATGCCCCAACCCTCCTGGTTACGTGAGATGGGGTGAGGGGGCGCTCAGCCCCTTAGTGGGCTGGTTTGCCCCCTCCCGTTTGCCCATGGGGCCCCCCAACACTTGCCGGGGCCCCCCGAAACACCTTTCGGTGACGCTGGTCATCACCTGATACCTCCGGAACAATTCTGGACTCCAATACTCTTCGTCTAATATATCGATATTCACCTTCGGACCATTCCGGAGTTCCCTGTCACGTCTGGGATCTCATCTGGGACTCCGAACAACCTTCGGTAACCACCATAATGACTCAACTATACTTATACTGTCACCAAACGTTAAGTGTGTAGACCTACTTGGGTTTGAGAACTATCTGGAGACATGACCGAGACACCTCTACGGTCAATAACCAATAGCGGGACCTGGATTCCCATATTGGTTCCTACATATTGTACGAAGATATTTTCAGTCGAACCTCGATTTCAAGGATTCAGCTAATCCCATATGCATTTCCCTTTGTCTATCGGTATGTTACTTGCCCGAGATTCGATCGTCGGTATCTCCATACCTACTTCAATCTCATTACCGGCAAGTCTCTTTACTCGTTCCGTAATACAAGATCCCGTGACTAACTCATCGGTCACATTGCTTGCAAGCTTATTGTGATGTTGTATTACCGAGTGGGCCCTGAGATACCTCTCCGTCATACGGAGTGACAAATCCCAGTCTTGATTGATGCCAACTCAACAGACACCCTCGAAGATACCTGTAGAGCACCTTTATAGTCACCCAGTTACGTTGCGACGTTTGGCACACACAAGGCACACCTCCGTTGTCAGTGATTTGCATGATCTCATGGTCATAGGAACATATACTTGACATGCAGAAACACGATAGCAATAAACTTCATACGATCATATGCTACGTTCATAGTTTGGGTCTTGTCCATCACATCATTCTCCTAATGATGTGATCCTGTTATCAAATGACAACTCATGTCCATGGCTAGGAAACCATAGCCATCTTTGATCAACGAGCTAGTACGGTAGAGGCTTACTAGGGACATGTTGTTGTCTATGCATCCACACATGTATTTGAGTTTCCGGTCAATACAATTAAAGCATGGATAATAAATGATTATCATGAACAAGGAAATATAATAATAACCACTTTATTATTGCCTCTAGGGAATATTTCCAACAGTCTCCCACTTGCACTAGAGTCAATAATCTAGCATTGCATGGTAACGAATCTAACACCCATAGAGTTCTCAGCAAGACCCATCCGTTAGCTTAGCATAATGATCGTTCAGTTTTATTGCTACTGCTTTCTTCGTGTCAAATATATATTCCTCCGACTATGAGATTATGCAACTCCCGGACACCGGAGGAATGCCATGTGTGCTATCAAACATCACAACGTAACTGGGTGGTTATAAAGATGCTCTAGAGGTATCTCCGAAGGTTTTTGTTGGGTTGGCATAGATCGAGATTAGCATTTGTCACTCCGAGTATCGGAGAGGTATCTCTGGGTCCTCTCGGTAATGCACATCATATGAAGCCTTGCTAGCAATGTGACTAATGAGTTAGTTGCGGGATGATGCACTACGGAACGAGTAAAGAGACTTGCCAGTAACAAGATTGAACTAGGTATGAAGATACCGACGACCGAATCTCGGGCAAGTAACATACCGATGACAAAGGGAATAACATATGTTGACATTGCGGTTCGACCGATAAAGATCTTCGTAGAATATGTGGGAGGCAATATGAGCATCCAGGTTCAACTATTGGTTATTGACCGGAGACGTGTCTCAGTTATGTCTACATACTCGAACCCATAGAGTCTGCACACTTAACGTTCGATGATGATATGTATTATATGAGTTATGTGTTTTGGTAACCAAAGGTGTTCGGAGTCCCGGATGAGATCACAGACATGACGAGGAGTCTCGAAATGGTCGAGAGGTAATGATTGATATATTGGAAGGTTATATTCGGACACTGGAATGGTTCGGGTATTTTTCAGAGTACCGAGGGGTTACTAGACCCCTCCCCTCCCCCCCACCCCCCCGCGCGCGCGGGGAAGTAATGGGCCTTATTGGGCCATAGGGGAGAGGAGGAGGCAGACCACAGGAGGTAGCCCCACCCCCATGCAGTCCGAATTGGACAAGGGGGAGGGGGCGCTGCCCCCCTTTCCATCTCCCTCTCTCTCCCTCCACTTCCCTCTTTCCCCCTCCATTGCAAAGGAAGGGGGCCGACTAGGACTGGGAGTCCTAGTTGGACTCCCCTGTAACATCCCAAATTCCCAATTTGGAATGTTATACTTAGATCATTCATGCATATCATATCTTATTGCATTTCGTTTCACGATCCTCGAAATTCTAAGAAACTCAAGGACCCACGGAGAGACTTGGGGATTTCATCGTTTACCTATTTGAATTCTTTTTCGAATATCGAAACAAGGATCATTTTGGTTTTAATTATTTTTCTTTCAAAAGTATTTCATATTAAAAATATATGAGAGGAGATAATATGACTTCTTTAAAATAAATGAAATATTCGGGGAAAATATATTAAAATCAAATCATAAGTTTATTTTGGATTTTATTGCAATTTTATTTGGATTTGAAAAATTGCACGTTCTCAAAATTGCATTTTAGGCCAAAGAAATGTTCATCTAGTTCTAAATATTTTATTAAGACAGTGAAAATTTGTTTTGGTATTTTTAGATTTTTTATTTTATTTTCTAGGATTTGTTTTGTTCAGTGAAATCTTTTAAAAAAGTTCCGCTTTTATTTGGGCGAAGGCCCAGTAAAGCAGGCCAAGCCAGCGCCGCCGTCGCCTCCCGTGGGAGGAGTCCTCGTTACCGCCCGAGGCCGAGTCCGGCCAGAACACGCCTCCTCGAGGCCGGCCCGACCCGGCGCCCCTTCCCCAAGCTAGCGCCCCTCTTATATAGCCGTGACACCCCCCAATACCCGCGATCCTTCTTGCCGCTGCTGTCGTCGCTGCCGCCGCCGCGCTTTCGCCATTGCTGCCGCCGTCTAGCGCGCATGCCGTTCGCCCAGCGCGCTAGTGTCGCCGCCGCCCGCGAATCGTCGTTGCCCCGCAGCGCCCCGCCTCGCCGGAGATGCCGGCGGAGCCGCCGGTCCCGATCCGGTCCGCCGCCGGTTTTTTCTGTTTTAGGCAAATACCCCGGTTTTTCTTCACAAACCCGAGTTTCGTTTTTTCAGATCGTTTTTAATTTTTCGGTTTAGCTAAATAGCGGACATTCGTCTGTACGTTCGTTTTAACGAACGGTGTTCACCCGTTAGCCGCAGACAACGAACGTTCGGTCGTTAGCCTGTTCGTCTGTTTTTTCTTTTTCTAGGGTTTTTCCGCGATTATTTTCGATCGCGATTTCTGCCCTGTTTTGCGTTTTAGTTTTTCTTTTCGCTCGTTTAACAGAACCAGGCGATTCAAACGCCTAGATCTTCTTCTCAAAGCCCTCTTTCCGTGTAACGAACTTAAAGAAGATTTTGGTACTGTAAAATTTGACTTTAGTCCAGATTAGTAAGCGGATCTTGTTTCTTTCGTCGTTTGAGTTTCGATGCTTCGTTTGATTCGATTCTTTTTGCAAACCGGAGTTCTTAAGTTGAAGTTTCTGGTTAGATCTCTTATTTGAGTTTTACCCGTGCTTTAGATTGAGTGCTTATAGTATGCTTGTTTGTTTTGCGATAGAGTACCCGTAGTGCGAAGCATGCTACTACGAGTCTCTAGGTAGATCATCAGCAAGGCAAATAACACTTTGATCATACCTCTTTACTACCCAGTTTTATTGCATTAGATCAACCCTCAAACAATTGCATGGTTAGGATCTGATTGAACATGTGGGTTCTGGGAAGTAGATGATGAGGTAGAACCTATTGCCCTGTTTATTATCAAACCTTTGGGAGTTACTTCTACTTTATACTTATATTGCTATGGTGTGCTCGTAGACGTGGATGGGGTGAGTGCATCCATGACAGATGTGAGTATTTCTAATTAATGGTTAACTTAAGGTGGCAACTTAAATACACATCTGGGTGGATTGGTTGCGGGCACCTGGAGAATCCAGTGTTGTCCTAGGATATCCCGAATGCCGTGTGATCATCCTACGGTTCGCCACCAGACTCAAAGGTATCATAAGATTATTCATGCTAGAAACATCCGTGTGCAGCCACAAGCTATTATGGGCTCTAGCATAGTTGAGTATGTTGCAAGACCTCTTTCGGTGGTGGGCTAGCAGATGTAGGGAAAGTAGGTGTAACTGTCCACCCAGAGTAAAGAGTTATTGTTTGGAAAAGCGTGTCTCGTTTCTCCGACCATGGATGTATTCGAGTCTTGTGGAGAAAAATCACAAAACCTCTGCAGTGTACAAACTAATCATGGTTAGCCGTGTCCCCGGTTATGGACATCCTGAGTATCTGGTTCTTGGATGATCATGTTGATCTCGTCACTCTAAATTTAATTTGATTGGGTTAATGATGATGTTAAATTGGGATTGAGTTGGAGGAACCTTCTCAATGTTTAACAACCACCATGATAGTTAAATAAAATTTATTCCTTTGATGTACGGAAAAATTGGCTTTATGCAAAAACTGTAGCCATAGAGCTTTCCACCAACCATATTGCATGTAGTGATAGCATTCATTCTGTTCATTGCTCTATGTGTTACATTGCCAGCATATTCCATGTGCTGACCCATTTTGGGCTGCAACGTTCATGTTGCAGACTTTTCAGACAACGAGTTAGGTGCCATAGGTCGTTGTCTTTCACTCAGCTATGCCGTTGGAGTTGATGGACTCACTTTATCTTCCAAGCCTTCCGATGTTATCGTTTTTAGATGGCCTTAAGCCATATTATTGTAATAAGTTCTCTTTTGAGACATTCTATGTAATAAGTGTGTGATTGCTACTCTGTTATACATCCTCAAGTCTTTGCGTGTCGGCATTACCGATCCGAGGATGAAAGCGATGCACGGAGATCGGTATTTGAGGTCCGTCGCTAGAAGATGGTATCAGAGCACAAGCTGACTGTAGGACACGACCACTAAGCTAAAACCCTAGATCACTACTCTCTTCTCATTTCTGACTTCTCTCGTTTTCTACTCTATAGGATGGCGGATGCAAGGAACAAGTTCACCCAACCGGATGAAGATACACCTTTTGGACGACACTTGAAGGAAGTCACTAGATACCTGAACATCGAAATACCAAGCTTCACCGGGACCTACATCACCACTTTACTAGAAGAGGAGCATTGGATGATTCGAGTTCAAGTTCCAAGAAGGACGTTCATGCCAGCCACTGAGCCCATAGAGTTTTCCTTTGATGCACCAACCTGGAGTCTAGGAAAGAGCATGGCAGCCCACATCACCACGGGACGCATTGGAGATGTCTACCACAAGGATCTCAAGGATACTATCTACCAGATTTGTGGGCGCCGAGATGAGCAATGGGAGATGATCAGCACCCAGAAGGAGAGATCCATTGCAGCTTTTATCCAGGAGTTAAACCAGCACATTAAATGCCGCCAGAGAACCCGGATGTGCGCAGGCATGATAGATCTGAAGAAGGCAATGATCAAGATCACGGAGCTGGAGGAAGAACTTAAATATACACGCGATGGATATGAGGAGGAAATGATGATACTCGTGGAGAAGAATGACGATTTGACGAGGAAGCTAGGAGTATTCATGGGAGACCCCGCACCAGGAGGAGAAGACGAAGATTCCACTTGCCCGGAGAACTACATCATCATCGATGACACCGACTTAGACCCCGATGATAGTGATGATGACTATGTTGATGAAGCTGGAGCAGATATCATGGAGTCTTCCACCGATCAAATTTTCTAGTCGACCACCATATCAGTAGTAGCATTTTCCCCCATGTATATAGCATAGTCCGAGCACTCTTGTAACGACAGCGAGATCGTTGTATGCCCTTGTTTGAATTGATTGGAGTGATATGTTTGTGTTTGTATCATGTGCATATGGGTAGTGTTTTCCCTCTAGACCTCATTCTATTCTGTTTTCTTATCTTTTCTAAACCCATCAGATGCCTCCGAGGCGCGACAATGGATTTGCTTTCCACGAACTCGGTCAGTTGATCCGGCGAGAATATCCACGATGCAGCTACTAGTCCAGAACCAGAAACAGAGGAACAACAACAACCCACCACCACCACCACCTGTTGATCACTTAGCCTGTTTTCTAAGGCTAAACCGTCGGTGTTTTCAAGTAGCACCGAGCCGATATTTGCAGATGATTGGCTCCACAAGATTGGAAGGGAGTTGACCATTGCAGGATGCACAGATGCGGAGAGAGTGCGTTTTGCCGCACATCGGCTGGATGGACCCGCAACTTCATGGTGGGAGAATTTCACAGCCACTTACCCCATTGACACTGTAACATGGGACCAGTTTTCGCAGGCCTTTCGTACTGCCTATGTTTCAGCAGGAGTTATGGCCATGAAGAAGCTCGAGTTTTGCAACTTGCGCCAAGGGGGACGCACAGTGGGCCAGTATGTGGACGATTTTAGTAAGTTAGCACGTTATGCCCTAGATGACATTGCTACGGATGCGGCTAAGCAGGAGAAGTTTCTGGAAGGACTGAATGATGAGCTGAGAATGCAGTTGATGGTGGCAACCTTCAACAACTACCAGGAGTTGGTAGATAGAGCTCTCATGATTGAAGGGAAGCAGCAGCAGATTGATAACCGCAAGAGGAAGTATGGACAAGGGAAGTACAACTCAGGAGCTCAGCAGAGACCCCGTTTTACCCCGAACTCGGGAGGACACATTCACCATAACCATGGAGGCCATAATTCCACTGGAGGGAGTTCGCATAACCATAGTGGCCCCAAGAATGGGAATGGGAATGGAGGAAGCAATGGCCAAAACCGTTCCAACCCAGCAACGCCCGCGAAGAAGGATCTAAGTCACATTACTTGTTTCAAGTGCGGGAAGAATGGACATTACGCCACGGAGTGTTCTGAAGCAAAGAATGGAAATGGCAATGGAAGCTCTCGGAAGAAGCCTAACCCTTTCAACAGGGGACAAGTGAACCACGTTAACGTGGAGGAGGTTGAAGCGCAACCAGATGCAGTAATAGGTTTGGTTAAGTCATTTACTGCAATTGTTCTTTTTTATACTGGCACATCGCATTCATACATATCAAGGGGATTTGTGGATAAGTATAAGTTGCCCACCAAAGTTCTTAGAACACCTATGTTAGTAAGCTCGCCAGGAGCGGAACATATGGCAAGCCAAGGATGTTTTCAGATGCCATTGACCATAGGTAGGCATGTTTTCCCCTCAGACCTGATAATTTTTGAGTCGCAAGGTTTGGATGTGATTTTGGGTATGGATTGGCTGTCGATGTATGGAGGGAGCATCGATTGCGCCAGTAAGTCGATTATGCTCACCACCCTAGAAGGAAGGAGGATCAAGTATGTATCCCGGCATGTGCCAAGGAGGACTCAAGTGAATTCCTTATCAGGAGTTGTACAGGAGGAAGTACCAGTGGTGAAGGATTTCCACGATGTATTTCGAGAAGAGTTGCCGGGCATGCCCGGTGGATAGAGACATCGAAGTTTTGATTGAGCTTTTGCTGAGCACAGGGCCAATATCTAAGAGACCGTACAGGATGCCCGCAAAGGATTTGGAGGAAATTAAGAAGCAAATTAAGGATTTACTGGATAAAGGCTATATTTTGCCCAAGTTCGTCACCTTGGGGATCACCAGTGCTTCTAGTGGAGAAGAAGGATGGATCGTTGAGGATGGTTTTTGATTATCGTGGATTGAATGAAGTATTGATCAAGAACAAGTACCCAAGGCCGATGATCAATGATTTGTTTGACTAGTTGCAAGGAGCTAAAGTATTTCCCAAGATCGATCTGCGATCAGGATACCACCAGCTGAAAATTTGAGAGCAGGATATACCTAAGACAGCTTTTACCACAAGCTATGTGTTGGGGAACGTAGCAGAAATTCAAAATATTCTACGCACCACCAAGATCAATCTATGGAGATACTAGCAACGAGAGAGAGGGGAGTGCATCTTCATACCCTTGAAGATCGCGTCTGGAAGCGTTACAAACGCTGGTTGGTGGAGTCGTACGCATGGCGATTCAGATCGCGATCGACTCCGATCTAAGCGCCGAAGGGCTGGCGCCTCCGCGTTCAACACACGTACAGCCGGGGCGTCTCCTCCTTCTTGATCCAGCAAGGGGAGAGGAGAAGTTGAGGAAAAATTCCAGCAGCACGACGGCGTGGTGGCGATGGAGCTCGTGGTTCTCCGGCAGGTCTTCGCCAAGCACTACGGAGGAGGAGGAGGTGTTGGAGGAGGGAGGGGCTGGACCAGGGAAGAGGTGCGGCTGCCCTCCCACCCCTCCACTATATATAGGGGCAAGGGAAGAGGGGGAGGCGCCCTAGGGTTTCCCCTAGGGGCGGAGGCCAAGCAGATTGGATCTCCCTAGGGAAAATCCTAGGGAGACTTGCCCCCCAAGCCAAGCAGGTGGAGGCTTGCCTCCCAAGCCAGGTGGAGGCGCCCCACCTCCCCAAGTAACGTGGGAAAGGGTGTGGGGGGCGCACCACCCCTTAGTGGGCTGGTTTGCCCCCTCACCTTTGGCCCATGAGGCCCTCCAATACTTGTCGGGGCTCCCGAAACACCTTTCGATCATGCTGGCCATAGCACAGTACCCCAGAACACTTCCTGACTCCAATACCCTTCGTCCAATATATCGATCTTCACCTCCGGACCATTCCGGAGTTCCTAAATCACGTCCGGGATCTCATCCGGGACTCGAACAACAACCGGTAACCACATACTATTTCCCATAACAACTCTAGTGTCACCGAACCTTAAGTGTGTAGACCCTACGGGTTCGGGAACCATGCAGACATGACCGAGACACCTCTCCGGCCAATAACCAATAGCGGGATCTGGATACCCATATTGGCTCCCACATGTTCCATGATGATCTCATCGAATGAACCACGATGTCAGGGATTCAATCAATCCCGTATTCAATTCCCTTTGTCAATCGGTATGTTACTTGCCCGAGATTCGATCGTCGGTATCCCAATACCTCGTTCAATCTCGTTACCGGCAAGTCACTTTACTCGTTCCGTAATGCATGATCCCATGACTAACTGCTTAGTCACATTGAGCTCATTATGATGATGCATTACCGTGTGGGCCCAGAGATACCTCTCCATCATACGGAGTGACAAATCCCAGTCTCGATTCGTGCCAACCCAACAGACACTTTCGGAGACACCTGTGGTGCACCTTTATAGCCACCCGATTCGTTGTGACGTTTGGCACACCAAAGCATTCCTACAAGATCCGGGAGTTGCACAATCTCATGGTCTAAGGAAATGATACTTGACATTAGAAAAGCTTTTAGCAAACGAACTACACGATCTTGTGCTATGCTTAGGATTGGGTCTTGTCCATCACATCATTCTCCTAATGATTTGATCCCGCTATCAATGACATCTAATGTCCATGGTCAGGAAACCATGACCATCTATTGATCAACGAGCTAGTCAACTAGAGGCTCACTAGGGACATGTTGTGGTCTATGTATTCACACATGTATTACGGTTTCCAGTTAATACAATTATAGCATGAACAATAGACAATTATCATGAACAAGGAAATATAATAATAACCATTTTATTATTGCCTCTAGGGCATATTTCCAACAGTCTCCCACTTGCACTAGAGTCAATAATCTAGTTCACATCACTATGTTATTGCAATGAATCCAACACCCATTGGGTTTGATCAAATCTCGCTTGTGAGAGAGGTTATTAGTCAACGGATCTGAACCTTTCAGATCCGTGTGTGCTTTGCAAATCTCTATGTCATCTCCTAGATGCAGCTACCACGCTCTATTTGGAGCTATTCCAAATAACTGTTCTACTATACGATTCCGGTTTACTACTCAAAATAATCCGGATTAGTGTCAAAGTTCGCATCGGCGTAACCCTTTACGACGAAATCTTTTACCACTTCCATAATCGAGAAAATTCCTTAGTACACTAGTTACTAAGGATAAGTTTGACCGCTGTCCTGTGATCTATTCCTCGATCACTCTTGTTCCCCTTGACTGACTCAAGGTAAGGCACACTTCAGGTGCGGTACACAGCATAGCATACTATAGAGCCTACATCTGAAGCATAGAGGACGACCTTCGTCCTTTCTCTCTCTTCTGCCGTGGTCATGTCTTGAGTCTTACTCAATATTCACACCTTATAACACAGCCAAGAACTCCTTCTTTGCCGATCTATTTTGAACTCCTTCAAAATCTTGTTACAGTATGTATTTATTTGAAAGTACTATTAAGCGTTTTGATCTATCCTTATAGATCTTGATGCTCAATGTTCAAGTAGCTTAAACCAGGGTTTCCATTGAAAAACACTTTTCAAATAACCCTATATGTTGTCCGAGAGAATTCTACATCATTTACGATCAACAATATGTTAATAACATATACTCATCAGAAATTCTATAGTGCTCCCACTCACTTCTTTGGAAATACAAGTTTCTCATAAACTTTGTATAAATCCAAAATCTTTGATCATCTCATCAAAGCGTATATTCCAACTCCGAGATGCTTACTCCAGTCCTTAAAAGGATTGCTGGAGCTTTGCATACTTGTTAGCATCTTTTAGGATTGTCAAAACCTTCTGGTTGTATTAGATACAACCTTTCCTCAAGAAAATCGTCGAGGAAAGTATATTTTGACATCCTATCTGCCAGATTTCATAAATAATGTAGTAATCGCTAAGATAATTCCAACAGACTCTTTAGCATCGCTACGAGTGAGAAAGTCTCATCGCAGTCAACTCCTTGAACTTGTCGGAAAACATCTTAACGACAAGTCGAGCTTTCTTAATGGTGACACTTACCATCATTGTCCGTCTTCCTTCTAAAATCCATCTGTACTCAACAGCCTTACGACCATCGGGTAGTTACGCCCAAAGTCTACACTTTGTTTTCATACATGGATCCTCTCTTGGATTTTATGGCCTCGAGCCATTCATCGGAATCCGGGCCCACCATCGCTTCTCCATAGCTCGGAGGTTCATTGTTGTCTAGCAACATGACCTCCAAGACAGGATTACGTACCACTCGGAAGTAGTACGCATCCTTGTCGACCTACGAGGGTTTGGTAGCTTCTACTTCAATTGGTGTAGGTGCCATAGGAACAACTTCTTGTGCCCTGCTACACACTAGTTGTAGTGACGGTTCAATAACCATATCAAGTCTCCACCATCCTCCCACTCAATTCTTTCGAGAGAAACTTTTCCTCGAGAAAGGACCCGTTACTAGAAACAATCACTTTTGCTTCCGGATCTGAAATAGGAGGTATACCCAACTGTTTTGGGTGTCCTATGAAGATGTATTTATCCGCTTTGGGTTCGAGCTTATCAGGATGAAACTTTTTCACATAAGCGTCGCAGCCCCAAACTTTCAAGAAATGACAGCTTAGGTTTCTCTAAACCATAGTTCATACGGTGTCATCTCAACGGAATTACGTGGTGCCCTATTTAAAGTGAATGCGGTTGTCTCTAATGCCTAACCTATAAACGATAGTGGTAATTTGATAAGAGACATCATGGTATGCACTATATCCAATAGGGTGCATTTATGATGTTTGGACACACCATCACACTATGGTGTTCCAGGCGGTATTAATTGTGAAACAATTTCCACAATGTCTTAATTGTGTGCCAAACTTGTAACTCAGATATTCATCTCTATGATCATATCATAGACATTTTTATCCTCTTGTCACGACGATCTTCAACTTCACTCTGAAATTACTTGAACCTTTCAATAATTCAGATTTGTGTTTCATCAAGTCAATATACTCGAGAATCTACTCAAATCATCTGTGAAGTAAGAACATAACAATATCCCTTTGCGTGCCTCGGCACTCATTAGACTGCACACATCAAAATGTATTACTTCCAACAAGTTGCTTTCTTGTTCCATCTCACTTTGAAACCGAGGCTTTTAGGTCATCTTACCCATGTGGTATGATTTGCATGTCTCAAGTGATTCAAAATCAAGTGAGTCCAAGCGATCCATCTGCATGGAGTTTCTTCATGCGTATACACCAATAGACATGGTTAGCATGTCTCAATCTTTTCAAAAAGCAGGTGAGTCCAAAGATCCATCAACATGGAGCTTCTTCATGCATTTTATACCAATATGACTCAAATGGCGATTACCACAAGTATGTGGTACTATCATCACTATATTATATCTTTTGGCATGAACATGTGTATCACTACGATCGAGATTCAATAAACCATTCATTTTAGGTGCAAGACCATTGAAGGTATTATTCAAATAAATAGAGCAACTATTATTCTCCTTAAATGAATGACCATATTGCGATAGACATAATCCAATCATGTCTATGCTCAACGCAAACACCAAATAACAATTATTTAGGTTTAACACCAATCTCGATGGTAGAGGGAGTATGTGATGCTTGATCACATCAAGCTTGGAAACACTTCAACACATATCGTCATCTCACCTTTAGCTAGTCTCCGTTTATTCCAGCCCTTTTATTTCGAGTTACTAACACTTAGCAACTGAACCGGTATCTATTACCATGGTGCTACTAGGAGTACTAGTAAAGTACACATCAATATAATGTATATCCAATATACTTCTGTCGACCTTGCCAGCCTTCTCATCTACCAAGTATCTAGGGTAGTTACCTTGGGTATTTGTTCCCCTCATTACTGAAGCACTTAGTCTCGGGTTTGGGTTCAACCTTGGGTTTCTTCACTAGAGCGACAACTGATTTGCCATTTCATGAAGTATCCCTTCTTGCCCTTGCCCTTCTTGAAACTAGTGGTTTCACTAACCATCAACAATTGATGCTCCTTCTTGATTTCTACTTTCGCGGTGTCAAACATTGCGAATATTTCAAGGATCATCATATCTATCCCTGATAGGTTATAGTTCATCACGAAGCTCTAGTAGCTTGGTGGCAATGACTTTGGAGAAACATCACTATCTCATCTGGAAGATTAACTCCCACTTGATTCAAGTGATTGTTGTACTCAGACAATCTGAGCACAAGCTCAACGATTGAGCTTTTCTTCCTTAGTTTGCAGGCTAAGAAACTCGTCGGAGGTCTTATACCTCTTGACGTGGGCACGAGCCTGAAATCCCAATTTCAGCCCTCGAAACATCTCCTATGTTCCGCGACGTTTCGAAATCGTCTTCGGTGCCTCAATTCTAAACCGTTTAACATTACTGAACTATCACGTACTTATCAAAACGTGTATGTCAGATGTTCTCAACATCCACAGACGACATTCGAGGTTCAGCACACCGAGCGGTGCATTAAGGACATAAGCCTTCTACGCAGCAATGAGGACAATCCTCAGTTTACGGACCCAGTCCGCATAATTGCTACTATTAACTTTCAACTAAATTTTCTCTAGGAACATATCTAAAATAGTAGAACTAAAACGCGAGCTACGACATAATTTGCAAAAACCTTTTGACTATGTTCAGGATAATTAAGTTCATCTTATGAACTCCCACTCAGATAGACATCCTCTAGTCATCTAAGTGATACATGATCCGAGTCAACTAGGCCGTGTCCGATCATCACGTGAGACGGACTAGTCATCATCGGTGAACATCTTCATGTTGATCGTATCTGCTATATGACTCATGTTCGACCTTTCGGTCTCTTGTGTTCCGAGGTCATGTCTGTACGTGCTAGGCTCGTCAAGTCAACCTAAGTGTTTTGCTTATGTAAATCTGGCTTACACCCGTTGTATTCGAAGTTAGAATCTATCACACCCGATCATCACGTGGTGCTTCGAAACAACGAACCTTCGTGAACGGTGCGATTAGGGGGACACTTTCTTGAAATTTTAGCGAGGGATCATCGTATTTATGCTACCGTCGTTCTAAGCAAATAAGATGCATAAACATGATAAACATCACATGCAATCAAATAGTGACATGATATGGCCAATATCATTTTGCTCCTTTTGATCTCCATCTTGAGCTCCATGATCATCATCGTCACCGCCATGACACCATGATCTCCATCATCATGATCTCCATCATCGTGTATCCATGAAGTTGTCTCACCAACTATTACTTCTACTACTATGGCTAACGGTTTAGCAATGAAGTAAAGTAATTACATGGCGTTATTCAGTGACACGCAGGTCATACGATAAATAAAGACAACTCCTATGGCTCCTGCGGTTGTCATACTCATCGACATGCAAGTCGTGATTCCTATTACAAGAATATGATCAATCTCATACATCACATATATTTCATTCATCACATCCTTCTTGGCCATATCACATCACCACGGCATATGCTGCAAAAACAAGTTAGGCGTCCTCTAATTGTTGTTGCAAGTTTTTTGATGGCTGCTATAGGTTTCTAGCAAGAACGTTTCTTACCTACGCCAAAACCACAATGTGATATGCCAATTGTTATTTACCCTTCATAAGGACCCTTTTCATCGAATCCGATCCGACTAAAGTGGGAGGCGGCACCCGCTAGCCACCTTATGCAACAAGTGCATGTCGATCGGTGGAACCTGTCTCACGTAAGTGTACGTGTAAAGGTCGGTCCGGCCGCTTCATCCCACAATACCGTCGAAACAAGATAGGACTTGTAACAGTAAGCATATTGAACAAAATCAACGCCCACAACTACTTGTGTTCTACTCGTGCATAGAATCTACGCAATAGACCTAGCTCTGATACCACTGTTGGGGAACGTAGCAGAAATTCAAAATTTTCTACGCATCACCAAGATCAATCTATGGAGAGACTAGCAACGAGAGAGAGGGGAGTGCGTCTTCATACCCTTGAAGATCGCGATGCGGAAGCGTTACAGGAACGCGGTTGGTGGAGTCGTGCTGCAGGCGATTCAGATCGCAGTCGACTCCGATCTAAGCGCCGAAGGGACGGCGCCTCCGCGTTCAACACACGTACAGCCCGGGGACGTCTCCTCCTTCTTGATCCAGCAAGGGGAGAGGAGAAGTTGAGGAAAAATTCCAGCAGCACGACGGCGTGGTGGCGATGGAGCTCGTGGTTATCCGGCAGGGCTTCGCCAAGCACTACGGAGGAGGAGGAGGTGTTGGAGGAGGGAGGGGCTGCGCCCGAGGAAGAGGCGGCTGCCTCCCACCCTCCACTATATATAGGGGCAAGGGAGAGGGAGGCGCCTAGGGTTTCCCCTAGGGGGCGTGACCAAGCAGATTGGATCTCCCTAGGGAAAATCCTAGGAGACTTGCCCCAAGCCAAGCAGGTGGAGGCTTGCCTCCCAAGCCAGGTAGAGGCACCCCACCTCCCCAAGTAACGTGGGAAAGGGTGTGGGGCGCACCACCTTAGTGGGCTGGTTTGCCCCTTCCCTTTGGCCCATGAGGCCCTCCAATACTTGTCGGGCTCCCAAACACCTTTCGATCATCTTTGGCCGCCATAGCACAGTACCCCCAGAACACTTCCGGACTCCAATACCCTTCGTCCAATATATCGATCTTCACCTCCGGACCATTCCGGAGTTCCTCGTCACGTCCGGGATCTCATCCGGACTCGAACAACAACCTTCGGTAACCACATACTATTTCCCATAACAACTCTAGCGTCACCGAACCTTAAGTGTGTAGACCCTACGGGTTTGGGAACCATGCAGACATGACCGAGACGCCTCTCCGGCCAATAACCAATAGCGGGATCTGGATACCCATATTGGCTCCCACATGTTCCATGATGATCTCATCAGATGAACCAAGATGTCGAGGATTCGATCAATCCCGTATTCAATTCCCTTTGTCAATCGGTATGTTACTTGCCCGAGATTCGATCGTCGGTATCCCAATACCTCGTTCAATCTCGTTACCGGCAAGTCACTTTACTCGTTCCGTAATGCATGATCCCATGACTAACTGCTTAGTCACATTGAGCTCATTATGATGATGCATTACCGAGTGGGCCCAGAGATACCTCTCCGTCATACGGAGTGACAAATCCCAGTCTCGATTCGTGCCAACCCAACAGACACTTTCGGAGACACCTGTAGTGCACCTTTATAGCCACCCGCTTATGTTGTGACGTTTGGCACACCCAAAGCATTCCTACGGTATCCGGGAGTTGCACAATCTCATGTTCTAAGGAAATGATACTTGACATTAGAAAAGCTTTTGCAAACGAACTACACGATCTTGTGCTATGCTTAGGATTGGGTCTTGTCCATCACATCATTCTCCTAATGATTTGATCCCGCTTATCAATGACATCTAATGTCCATGGTCAGGAAACCATGACCATCTATTGATCAACGAGCTAGTCAACTAGAGGCTCACTAGGGACATGTTGTGGTCTATGTATTCACACATGTATTACGGTTTCCAGTTAATACAGTTATAGCATGAACAATAGACAATTATCATGAACATGAAATATAATAATAACCATTTTGTTATTGCCTCTAGGGCATATTTCCAACAGTATGGGCTATATGAGTATACCGTTATGTCATTTGGTCTGACTAACGCACCTGCCTAGTTCATGAACATGATGAACAAGGTGTTTATGGAGTTTTTGGATATGTTTGTCGTGGTATTCATCGATGACATATTGGTCTACTCGAAGAATGAAGAGGAGCATAAGGAACATTTGCGTTTGGTACTTGGGAAGCTCCGAGAACATCAGTTATATGCCAAGTTCAGCAAGTGTGAGTTTTGGCTGAAGGAAGTATCATTCCTCAGACATGTTATATCTGGAGAAGGAATAGCAGTAAACCCCACCAAGCTTGTCACTGTGACAAATTGGGAAGCACCCACGTCAGTTGGAGAGATCCAAAGTTTACTTGGACTCGCAGGATACTACAGGAGGTTCATTGAGAATTTCTCTAATGTTGCAACGCCCATGACGGAGTTGTTGAAGGACACCAAGTTCAAATGGACTGAGGAATGTGCGGCCAGTTTTCAAGAATTGAAGAAATGCTTGGTTACAGCCACAATGTTGATTCTTCTAGATCAACGCAAGGATTATCAAGTGTATTGCGACGCTTCTCGTCGAGGACTTGGAACAGTGCTTATGCAGGAGGGAAGAGTTGTTTCATATGCCTCACGACAGCTTAAACCCCATGAGTTGAATTATGCGACACACGATTTGGAACTAGCAGCCGTAGTGCATGCGTTGAAGACATGGAGACATTTTCTCATCGGAAACCACTGTGAGGTGTACACGGATCACAAGAGTTTGAAGTATATCTTCACGCAGAAGGAGTTAAATCTCAGACAGAGGAGATGATTGGATCTCATCAAGGATTATGATATGAGGTTGCACTATCATCCCGAAAAGGCTAACGTAGTAGCCGATGCGTTGAGTCGCGAGAGTCATGTCAATACACTCATGACCGAAGAATTACCCAAGGAGTTAGCAGAGGATCTTCGCGAGCTATGTTTGGAAATAGTTCCGAGAGGCTATGTAGCAGCATTGGAAATTCAGTCTACTTTGTTGGATAAGATCAGAGAAGCGCAGAAGACGGACAAGGAGATTGCTGAGATAAAGGAAAGGATGAGCAAAGGAAAGGCAAAAGGATTTCGTGAGGATGAGCACGATACCTTATGGTTTGAGGACCCGTATACGGGCCTAATGACCCAGAGATCAGGAAGTTGATTCTGCAGAAGGCCCATGATTCGCGTATTCGATTCACCCAGGAAACACCAAGATGTATCTAGATTTGAAGGACAGCTTCTGGTGGACCGGAATGAAGAAGGATATTGGGGAGTATGTAGCAGTTTGTGATGTATGTCAGAGAGTGAAGGCAGAGCATCAGAAGCCAGCAGGATTGTTACAACCATTGCCGATACCCGAATGGAAGTGGGATAAGTTAGGCATGGATTTTATCACGGGATTGTCCAGGACTTGTTCAGGCTATGACTCAATATGGGTTGTAGTCGATCGTTTGACAAAAGTAGCTCATTTCATCCCAGTGAAGACCACTTACACCAGTGCTAAGTTGGCAAAGATATACATGACCAGGATCGTATGTCTGCATGGAGTTCCGAGGACTATTGTATCAGATAGAGGAACCCGGTTTACCTCAAAGTTCTGGAATAAATTGCACGAGACTTTGGGTACCAGGCTAGAATTCAGTACAACCTTTCATCCACAGACAAATGGACAAACCGAGAGAGTCAATCAGATTCTGGAGGACATGTTGAGAGCTTGTGCGCTAGATTATGGATCTAGCTGGGACGACTATTTGCCATATGCAGAGTTCTCTTACAACAACAGTTATCAAGCCAGTTTGAAGATGGCCCCTTTCGAAGCTTTGTACGGAAGGAGGTGCAGGACACAGTTGTTGTAGGATGAAGTTGGAGACCGTCAGTTGTTTGGACCAGATTTCATTAAAGAATCTTAAGAGAAGGTTAAGCTGATTCGTGATAAACTCAAGGAAGCCCAGTCCAGGCAGAAAAGCTATGCAGGTTCTAAACTCAAGGAGACAGTCTACGGAGTTGGGGACAGAATATATCTTCGTGTCTCCCCACTACGAGGAGTTAAACGTTTTGGAGTTAAGGGAAAGTTAGCCCCAAGATTTGTGGGACCATACAAAGTTTTGGAACGTATGGGAGAAGTTGCTTACAAGTTGGAATTGCTAGAACAATAGTTAGGAGTTCATGATGTGTTTCACGTTTCCCAGCTAAAGAAGTGCCACACAGATATGGCTGATATTCCTCTGAGAGATACGGTGCCATTGGAAGCGATTAAGTTGGATAGAGATTTGACCTACGAGGAGAAACCAGTCAAGATTCTTGAGTTTGCCAGCCGAGTCACACGCAGCAAGGTTATCAAGTTCTGCAAAGTTCGATTGGAGCCACCATACCGAGGATGAAGCCACCAGGAACGAGAGGAAGATCTATGGAAGGACCACCCTCACCTATTTTCTAGCCAACCCGAATCTCGAGGGCGAGATTCATCTTAAGGGGGGTAGGTTTGTAACATCCCAAATTCCCAATTTGGAATGTTATACTTAGATCATTCATGCATATCATATCTTATTGCATTTCATTTCGTGATCCTCCAAATTCTAAGCAACTCAAGGACCTACGGAGAGAGTTGGGGATTTCATCGTTTACGTATTTGAAATTTTTTTCGAATATGGAAACAAGGATCATTTTGGTTTTAATTTTTTTTTCTTCAAAAGTATTTCATATTAAAAATATATGAGAGGAGATAATATGACTTCTTCAAAATAAATTAAATATTCGGGGAAATTATATTAAAATAAAATGATAATTTTATTTTGGATGTTATTGCAATTTTATTTGAATAAGAAAAATTGCATGTTTTCAAAATTGCATTTTTAGGCCAAAAAATGTTCATCTTGTTCTAAATATTTTATTTAGGCGGTGAAAATTTGTTTTGGTGTTTTTAGATTTTTATTTTATTCTCTAGGATTTGTTCTGTTCGGCGAAATCTATTTTAAAATAAGTTCATGATCGGGCACGGCTCAGCCGAGCCGGGCAGGCGAGCCGTCGCCGCCTCCCAGCTGGAGGGAGTCCTCAGCTGCCGAGGCCGAGTCCGCCGGCACGCCTCGATGCCGACCACGACCGGCGCCCCTTCCCAAAGCTAGCACCCTCCCCTCTTATATAGCCGCCGCCACCCCACCACCCCAGCCGCAAGACCTCGCCGCTTTCATGCCGCCGCTTCTTGCCGCCGGGCCGCTAGTGCCGCCGCCGCTTGAACCGTCGTCATAAGCGCCCGCCTCGCCGGAGACACCTTGGCCGCCGGTCCCGATCCGATCTACCACCGGGTTTTTTCGGTTTTAGGTAAAAAAAACCTGGTTTTTCTTCAGAAACCCTAGTTTCGTTTTTTAGATCGGTTTTATTTTTTTCAGTTTAGCTAAATAGCGGACGTTCGTCCGTACGTTCGTTTTAACAAACGGTGTTCACCGTTAGCCGCAGACAGCGAAAGTTTGTTCGTTAGCCTGTTCATCCGTTTTTTTCTTTTTCCAGGGTATTTCCGCGATTATTTTCGATCGCGATTTCACCTGCTTTATGCGTTTTAGTTTTTCTTTTCGCCGTTTAATCGAACCAGCGATTCAAACGCCTAGATCTTCGTCTCGAAGCCCTCTTTCCGTGTAACCAACTTAAACAAGATTTCGGTACTGTAAAATTTGACTTTAGTCCAGATTAGTAAGCGGATCTTGTTTCTTTCGCAGTTTGAGTTTCGTTGCTTCGTTTGATTCGATTCTTTTTGCATACCGGAGTTCTTAAGTTGAACTTTCTGGTTAGATCTCTTATTTGAGTTTTACCCGTGCTTTAGATTGAGTGCTTATTGTATGCTTGTTTGTTTTGCGATAGAGTACCCGGAGTGCAAAGCGTGCTACTACGAGTCTCTAGGTTTCACAGATCATCAGCAAGGCAAGTAACACTTTGATCATACCTCTTTACTACCCAGTTTTATTGCATTAGATCAACCCTCACACAATTGCATGGTTAGGATCTGATTGAACATGTGGGTTCTAGGAAGTAGATGATGAGGCAGAACCTATTGCCCTGTTTATTATCAAACCTTTGGGAGTTACTTCTACTTTATACTTATATTGCTATGGTATGCTCGTAGACGTGGATTAGGTGAGTGAATCCATGACAGATGTGAGTATTGCTAATTAATGGTTAACTTAAGGTGGCAACTTAAATACACATATGGGTGGATTGGTTGCGGGCACCTGGAGAATCCAGTGTTGTCCTAGGATATCCCGGAATTGCAGGTGTGATCATCCTATGGTTCGCCACCCACACTCAAAGGTATCATAAGATTATTCATGCTAGAAACATCCGTGTGCAGCCACAAGCTATTATGGGCTCTAGCATAGTTGAGTATGTTTCAAGACCTCTTTCAGTGGTGGGCTAGCAGATGTAGGGGAAAGTAGGTGTAACTGTCCACCCAGAGTAAAGAGTTATTGTTTCAGAAAGATTGTATCTCGTTTCTCCGACCATGGATGTATTCGAGTCTTATGGGGAAAAGTGCGCAAACCTCTGCAGAGTGTACAAACTAATCATGGTTAGCCGTGTCCCCGGTTATGGACATCCTGAGTATCTGGTTCTTGGATTATCATGTTGATCTCGTCACTCTAAATTTAATTTGATTGGGTTAATGATGATGTTTAATTGGGATTGAGTTGGAGGAACCTTCTCAATGTTTAACAACCACCATGGTAGTTAAATAAAATTCATTCCTTTGATGTACGGAAAAATTGGCTTTATGCAAAAACTGTAGCCATAGAGCTTTCCAGCAGCCATATTGCATGTAGTGATAGCATTCATTCTGTTCATTACTCTATGTGTTACATTGCCAGCATATTCCATGTGATGACCCGTTTCGGGCTGCAACGTTCATGTTGCAGACTTTTCAGACGATGAGTTAGGTGCCATAGGTCGTTGTCTTTCACTCCGCTATGCCGTTGGAGTTGATGGACTCACTTTATCTTCCAAGCCTTCCGACGTTATCGTTTTTAGATGGCCTTAAGCCATATTATTGTAATAAGTTCTCTTTTGAGACATTCTATGTAATAATTGTGTGATTGCTACTCTGTTATAAATTCTCAAGTCATGCGTGTCAAAGATTACCGATCCAGGATGAAACCGATGCACGGAGATCGATCGTTTGAGGTCCGGTCGCTAGAAGATGGTATCGAGCACAAGTCGATCAGAGACCACGACCACTAAGCTAAAACCATAGATCACTACTCTCTTCTCATTTCTGACTTCTCTCCTTTTCTACTCTATAGGATGGCGGATGCAAGGAACAAGTTCACCCAACCGGATAAAGATACACCTTTTGGACGACACTTGAAGGAAGTCACTAGATACCTGAACATCAAAATACCAAGCTTCACCGGGACCTACATCACCACTTTACCAGAAGAGGAGCGTTGGATGATTCGAGTTCAAGTTCCAAGAAGGACGTTCATGCCAGTCACTGATCCCATAGAGTTTTCCTTTGATGCACCAACCTGGAGTCTAGGAAAGAGCATGGCAGCCCACATCACCATGGGACGCATGTGAGATGTCTATCACAAGGATCTCAAGGATACTATCTACCAGATTTGTGGGCGCCGAGATGATCAATGAGAGATGATCAGCACCCAGAAGGACAGATCCATTGCAGCTTTTATCCAGGAGTTAAACCAGCACATTCGTCGCCAGGAGAACCAGATGTGCGCAGGCATGATAGATCTGAAGAAGGCAACGATCAAGATCATGTAGCTGGAGGAAGAACTTAAATCTACACGCGATGGATATGAGGAGGAAATGATGATACTCGTGGAGAAGAATGATGATTTGACGAGGAAGCTAGGAGTATTCATGGGAGACCCCGCACCAGGAGGAGAAGACGACGATTCCACTTGCCCGGAGAACTACATCGTCATCGATGACACCAGCTTAGACCCCGATGATAGTGATGATGACTATGTTGATGAAGTTGGAGCAGATATCATGGAGTCTTCCACCGATCAAATTTTCTAGTCGACCACCATATCAGTAGTAGCATTTTCCCCCATGTATATAGCATAGTCCGAGCACTCTTGTAACGACAGTTAGATCGTTGTATGCCCTTGTTTGAATTTATTGGAGTGATATGTTTGTGTTTGTCTCATGTGCATATGGGTAGTGTTTTCCCTCTAGACCTCATTCTATTCTGTTTTCTCATCTTTTCTAAACCCATCAGATGCCTCCGAGACGCGACAATGGTTTTGCTTTCCCACCGGAGCTCACTCAGTCGATCCAGCAGCAGAATATCCTGATGCGGCTACTAGTCCAGAACCAGAACCAGGGGAACAACAACAACCCACCACCACCACCACCTGTTGATCATTTAGCCCGTTTTCTAAGGCTGAATCCGTCGGTGTTTTCCAGTAGCACCGAGCCGATAGTTGAAGATGATTGGCTCCGCAAGATTGGAAGCGAGTTGACCACTGCAGGATGCACAGATGCGGAGAGAGTGCGTTTTGCCGCACATCGGCTGGATGGACCCGCAACATCATGGTGGGAGAATTTCACAGCCACTTACCCAATTGACACTGTCACATGGGACCAGTTTTAGCAGGCCTTTCGCACTGCCTATGTTTCAGTAGGAGTTATGGCCATGAAGAAGCGCGAGTTTCACAACTTGCGCCAAGGGGGACGCACAGTGGGCCAGTATGTGGACGATTTTAGTAAGTTAGCACGTTATGCCCCAGATGACATTGCTACGGGTGCGTCTAAGCAGGAGAAGTTTCTGGAAGGACTGAATGATGAGCTGAGCATGCAGTTGATGGTGGCAACCTTCAACAACTACCAGGAGTTGGTAGATAGAGCTCTCATGATTGAAGGGAAGCAGCAGCAGATCGATAACCGCAAGAGGAAGTATGGACAAGGGAAGTACAACTCAGGAGCTCAGCAGAGACCCCGTTTTACCCCGAACTCGGGAGGACACATTCACCATAACCATGGAGGCCATAATTCCACTGGAGGGAGTTCGCATAACCATAGTGGCCCCAAGAATGGGAATGGGAATGCAGGAAGCAATGGCCAAAACCGTTCCAACCCAGCAACGCCCATCAAGAAGGATCTAAGTCACATTACTTGTTTCAAGTACGGGAAGAATGGACATTATGCCAGGGAGTGTTCTGAAGCAAAGAATGGAAATGGCAATGGAAGCTCTGGGAAAAAGCCTAACCCTTTCAACAGGGGACAAGTGAACCACGTTAACGTGGAGGAGGTTGAAGCGCAACCAGATGCAGTAATAGGTTTGGTTAAGTCATTTACTGCAATCGTTCTTTTTGATATTGGCGCATTGCATTCATACATATCAAGGGGATTTATGGATAAGTATAAGTTGCCCACCAAAGTTCTTAGAACACCTATGTTAGTAAGCTCGCCAGGAGCGGAACATATGGCAAGCCAAGGATGTTTTCAGATGCCATTGACCATAGGTAGGCATGTTTTCCCCTCAGACCTGATAATTTTTGAGTCGCAAGGTTTGGATGTGATTTTGGGTATGGATTGGCTGTCGATGTATGGAGGGAACATCGATTGCGCAGTAAGTCGATTATGCTCACCGCCCTAGAAGGAAGGAGGATCAAGTATGTATCCTGGCATGTGCCAATGAGGACTCAAGTGAATTCCTTATCATGAGTTGTACAGGAGGAAGTACAAGTGGTGAAGGATTTCCCTGATGTATTTCCAGAAGAGTTGCCAGGCATGCCACCGGATAGAGACATCGAGTTTTTGATTGAGCTTTTTGCAGCAGGCCAATATCTAAGAGACCGTGGGATGCCCGCAAAGGATTTGGAGGAAATTAAGAAGCAGATTAAGGAGTTCTTGGATAAAGGCTATATTTGCCCAAGTTCGTCCCTTGGGGATCACCAAACTTCTAGTGGAGAAGAAGGATGGATTGTTGAGGATGGTTGTTGATTATCGTGGATTGAATGAAGTAACGATCAAGAACAAGTACCCACTGCCGATGATCAATGATTTGTTTGACTAGTTGCAAGGAGCTAAAGTATTTCCCAAGATCGATCTGCGATCAGGATACCACCAGCTGAAAATTCGAGAGCAGGATATACCTAAGACAGCTTTTACCACAAGGTATGGGCTATATGAGTATACTGTTATGTCATTTGGTCTGACTAACGCACCTGCCTATTTCATGAACATGATGAACAAGGTGTTTATGGATTTTTTGGATAAGTTCATCGTGGTATTCATCGATGACATATTGGTCTACTCGAAGAATGAAGAGGAGCATAAGGAGCATTTGCATTTGGTACTTGGGAAGCTCAGAGAACATCAGTTATATGCCAACTTCAGGAAGTGTGAGTTTTGGTTGAAGGAAGTTGGACTCCTCGGACATGTTATATCCGGAGAAGGAATAGCAGTAGACCCCACCAAGGTTGCCATTGTGACAAATTGGGAAGCACCCACGTCGGTTGGAGAGATCCGGAGTTTCCTTGGACTCGCAGGATACTACAGGAGGTTCATTGAGAATTTCTCTAAGATTGCAAAGCCCATGATGGAATTGTTGAAGAAGAACACCAAGTTCAAATGGACTGAGGAATGTGAGGCCCGTTTTTAGGAGTTGAAGAAATGCTTGGTTACAGCCACAGTGTTGATTCTTCCAGATCAACGCAAGGATTATCAAGTGTATTGCGACGCTTCTCATCGAGGACTTGGAGCAGTGCTTATGCAGGAGGGAAGAGTTGTTTCATATGCCTCACGACAGCTTAAACCCCATGAGTTGAATTATGTGACACACAATTTGGAACTAGCAGCCGTAGTGCATGCGTTGAAGACGTGGAGACACTTTCTCATCGGAAACCACTGTGAGGTGTACACGGATCACAAGAGTTTCAAGTATATCTTCACGCAGAAGGAGTTAAATCTCGATGTGAGGAGATGATTGGATCTCATCAAGGATTATGATATGAGGTTGCACTATCATCCCGAAAAGGCTAACGTAGTAGCCGATGCGTTGAGTCACAAGAGTCATGTCAATACACTCATGACCGAAGAATTACCCAAGGAGTTAGCAGAGGATCTTCGCGAGCTATGTTTGGAAATAGTTACGAGAGGCTATGTAGCAGCATTGGAAATTCAATCTACTTTGCTGGATAAGATCAGAGAAGCGCAGAAGACGGACAAGGAGATTGCTGAGATAAAGGAAAGGATGAGCAAAGGAAAGGCTAAAGGATTTCGTGAGGATGAGCACGATACCTTATGGTTTGAGGAACGCGTATACGGGCCTAATGACCCTGAGATCAGGAAGTTGATTCTGCAGGAGGCCCATGATTCGCGTATTCGATTCACCCAGGAAACACCAAGATGTATCTAGATTTGAAGGACAGTTTCTGGTGGATCGGAATGAAGAAGGATATTGGGGAGTATGTAGCAGTTTGTGATGTATGTCGGAGAGTGAAGGCAGAGCATCAGAAGCCAGCAGGATTGTTACAACCATTGCCGATACCCGAATGGAAGTGGGATAAGTTAGGCATGGATTTTATCATGGGATTGCCCAGGACTTGTTCAGGCTATGACTCAATATGGGTTGTAGTCGATCGTTTGACGAAAGTAGCTCATTTCATCCAAGTGAAGACCACTTACACCAGTGCTAAGTTGGCAAAGATATACATGACCAGGATCGTATGTCTGGATGGAGTTCCGAGGACTATTGTATCAGATAGAGGAACCCAGTTTACCTCAAAGTTCTGGAATCAATTTCACGAGACTTTGGGTACCAGGCTAGAATTCAGTACAGCCTTTCATCCACAGACAAATGGACAGACCGAGAGAGTCAATCAGGTTCTGGAGGACATGTTGAGAGCTTGTGCGCTAGATTATGGATCTAGCTGGGACAACAATTTGCCATATGCAGAGTTCTCTTACAACAACAGTTATCAAGCCAGTTTGAAGATGGCCCCTTTCGAAGCTTTGTTCGGAAGGAGGTGCAGGACACCGTTGTTGTAGGATGAAGTTGGAGACCGTCAGTTGTTTGGACCAGATTTGATTAAAGAATCTGAAGAGAAGGTTAAGCTGATTCGCGATAGACTCAAGGTAGCCCAGTCCAGGCAGAAAAGCTATGCGGATTCTAAACTCAAGGAGACAGTCTACGGAGTTGGGGATAGAATATATCTTCGTGTGTCCCCACTACGAGGAGTTAAACGTTTTTTAGTTAAGGGAAAGTTAGCCCCGAGATTTGTGGGACCATACAAAGTTTTGGAACGTATGGGAGAAGTTGCTTACAAGTTGGAATTGCCAGAACGATTGTCAGGAGTTCATGATGTGTTTCACGTTTCCCAGCTAATGAAGTGCCACGCAAATATGGCTGATATTCCTCTGAGAGATACGGTGCCATTGGAAGCGATTAAGTTGGATAGCGATTTGACCTACGAGGAGAAACCAGTCAAGATTCTTGAGTTTGCTAGCCGAGTCACACGCAGCAAGGTTATCAAGTTCTGCAAAGTTCAGTGGAGCCACCATACCGAGGATGAAGCCACCTGGGAACGAGAGGAAGATCTACGGAAGGACCACCCTCACCTATTTTCTAGCCAACCCGAATCTCAAGGGCGAGATTCATCTTAAGGGGGGTAGGTTTGTAACATCCCAAATTCCCAATTTCGAATGTTATACTTAGATCATTCATGCATATCATATCTTATTGCATTTCATTTCGCGATCCTCCAAATTCTAAGCAACTACAGGACCCACGGAGAGAGTTGGGGATTTCATCGTTTACGTATTTGATTTTTTTTTCGAATATCGAAACAAGGATCATTTTGGTTTTAATTATTTTTCTCTTCAAAAGTATTTCATATTAAAAATATATGAGAGGAGATAATATGACTTCTTCAAAATAAATTAAATATTCGAGGAAAATATATTAAAATCAAATAATAATTTTATTTTGGATTTTATTGCAATTTTATTTGGATTAGAAAAATTGCACGTTTTCAAAATTGCATTTTTAGGCCAAAAACTGTTCATCTTGTTCTAAATAATTTATTTAGATGGAAAATTTGTTTTGGTATTTTTAGATTTTTTTATTTTATTTTCTAGGATTTGTTTTGTTCGGTGAAATCTTTTAAAAAAAAGTTCCGCAGCCAAACTGGGCCGAAGGCCCAGCCGAGCCGGGCCAAGCCCGCGCCGCCGCCACCTCCCCGCGGGAGGGAGTCCTCGGCGCTGCCGAGGCCGAGTCCGGCCGGGGCACCCCTCCCGAGGCTGACCCCGATCCGGCGCCCCCTTCCCCAAGCTAGGGCCCTCCCTCTTATATAGCTCCCGCCGACCCACCACCAACCCGAGCCGCCTTTGCGCCCGCCTGCCGCGCCGCCCTTGCTGCTACCGCCATTGTTGCCGCCGCCGCGAACCGTTGTCTCCCTGCAGCGCCCCGCCTCGCCGGAGACGCCGCCGGAGCCGCCGGTCCCGATCCGATCTGCCACCGGGTTTTTTCGGTTTTAGGTAAAAAAAACCCGGTTTTTCTTCAAAAACACTAGTTTCGTTTTTTAGATCGGTTTTATTTTTTTTCCGTCTAGCTAAATAGCGGACGTTCGTCCGTACGTTCGTTTTAACAAACGGTGTTCACCGTTAGCCGCAGACAGCGAAAATTCATCTGTTAGCCTGTTCATCCGTTTTTTTCTTTTCCAGGGTTTTTCCGCGATTATTTTCGATCGCGATTTCTGCCCTGTTTTTCGTTTTAGTTTTTCTTTTCGCTCGTTTAACGGAACCAGGCGATTCAAACGCCTAGATCTTCGTCTCGAAGCCCTCTTTCCGTGTAACCAACTTAAACAAGATTTTGGTGCTGTAAAATTTGACTTCAGTCAAGATTAGTAAGCGGATCTTGTTTCTTTCGCAGTTTGAGTTTCGTTGCTTCGTTTGATTCGATTCTCTTTTCAAATCGGAGTTCTTAAGTTGAACTTTCTGGTCAGATCTCTTATTTGAGTTTTACCCGCGCTTTAGATTGAGTGCTTATTGTATGCTTGTTTGTTTTGCGATAGAGTATCCGGAGTGGAAAGCGTGCTACTACGAGTCTCTATGTTTCACAGATCATCAGCAAGGGAAGTAACACTTTGATCATACCTCTTTACTACCCAGTTTTATTGCATTAGATCAACCCTCACACAATTGCATGGTTAGGATCTGATTGAACATGTGGGTTCTGGGAAGTAGATGATGAGGTAGAACCTATTGCCATGTTTATTATCAAACTTTTGGGAGTTACTTCTACGTTATACTTATATTACTATGCTATGCTCGTAGACGTGGATTGGGTGAGTGAATCCATGACAGATGTTAGTATTGCTAATTAATGGTTAACTTAAGGTGGCAACTTAAATACACATCTGGGTGGATTGGTTGCGGGCACCTGGAGAATCCAGTGTTGCCCTAGGATATCACGGAGTACCCGTGTGATCATCCTACGGTTCGCCACCCAGACTCAAAGGGATCATAAGAATATTCATGCTAGAAACTTCCGTGTGCAGTCACAAGCTATTATGGGCTTTAGCATAGTTGAGTATGTTGCAAGACCTCTTTCAATGGTGGGCTAGCAGATGTAGGGGAAAGTAGGTGTAACTGTCCACCCAGAGTAAAGAGTTATTGTTTCAGAAAGATTGTGTCTCGTTTCTCCGACCATGGATGTACTCGAGTCTTGTGGGAAAAAGTGCTCAAACCTCTGCAGAGTGTACAAACTAATCATGGTTAGTCGTGTCCCCGGTTATGGACATCCTAAGTATCTGGTTCTTGGATTATCATGTTGATCTCGTCACTCTAAATTTAATTTGATTGGGTTAATGATGATGTTTAATTGGGATTGAGTTGGAGGAACCTTCTCAATGCTTAACAACCACCATGATAGTTAAATAAAATTTATTCCTTTGATGTAGGGAAAAATTGGCTTTATGCAAAAACTGTAACCATAGAGCTTTCCACCAGCCATATTGCATGTAGTGCTAGCATTCATTCTGTTCATTACTCTATGTGTTACATTGCCAGCATATTCCATGTGCTGACCCGTTTCGGGCTGCAATGTTCATGTTGCAGACTTTTCAGACGATGAGTAAGGTGCCATAGGTCGTTGTCTTTCACTCAGCTATGTCGTTGGAGTTGATGGACTCACTTTATCTTCCAAGCCTTCCGCTGTTATCGTTTTTAGATGGCCTTAAGCCATATTATTGTAATAAGTTCTCTTTTGAGACATTCCATGTAATAAGTGTGTGATTGCTACTCTATTATAAATCCTCAAGTATTGTGCGTGTCAGTGTTACTGATCCAGGGATGACATTGATGCACAGAGATCAGACTGTTTGAGGTCTGGTCGCTACATCCCCCCACTTGGGTGCGCCCTAGGCCGGCCCTCTTCCCTCTCCTTCCTTTATATACGGGGGCAGGGGGGCACCCCAAAGCGCAACAGTTGTATCTTAGCCGTGTGCGGTGCCCCCTCCACCATTTACTCCTCCGGTCATATTGTCGTAGTGCTTAGGCAAAGCCCTGTGCGGATCACATCACCAACACCATCACCACGCCGTCTGATACTTCTCCAACGTATCTATAATTTTTGATTGTTACATGCTATTATATTACCTGTTTTGGATGTTTAATGGGCCTTATTATACACTTTTATATCGTTTTTGGGACTAACCTACTAACCGGAGGCCCAGCCCAAATTGCTGTTTTATTGTCTATTTCAGTGTTTCGAAGAAAAGGAATATCAAACGGAGTCCAAACGGAATGAAACATTCGGGAGAGTTATTTTTGGAACAAACGCAATCCAGGAGACTTGGAGTGGACGTCAAGAAGCAGACGAAGAAGCCACGAGGTAGGAGGGGGCGCCCTAGGGGGGTGGACACCCCTCACCCTCGTGGCTGGCCTGACCGACTTCTTTCGCCTATATATATCCATATACCCCGAAAACATCCAGGAACACAATAGATCGGGAGTTCCGCCGCCGCAAGCCTCTGTAGCCACCAAAAACCTCGTGGGAGCCTGTTCCGGCACCCTGCCGGAGGGGGAATCCATCACCGGTGGCCATCTTCATCATCCCGGCGCTCTCCATGACAAGGAGGGAGTAGTTCACCCTCGGGGCTGAGGGTATGTACCAGTAGCTATGTGTTTGATCTCTCTCTCTCGTGTTCTTGATTTGGCACAATCTTGATGTATCACGAGCTTTGCTATTATAGTTGGATCTTATGATGTTTCTCCCCCTCTACTCTCTTCTAATGGATTGAGTTTTCCCTTTGAAGTTATCTTATCGAATTGAGTCTTTAAGGATTTGAGAACACTTGATGTATGTCTTGCATGTGCTTATCTGTGGTCACAATGGGATATTCACGTGATCTACTTGATGTACGTTTTGGTGATCAACTTGTGGGTTCAGTGACCTTGTGAACTTATGCATAGGGGTTGGCACACATTTGTGTCTTGACTCTTAGGTAGAAACTTTGGGGCAATCTTTGAAGTACTTTGTGTTGGTTGAATAAATAAATCTGAGATTGTGTGACGCATATCATATAATCATGCCCACGGATACTTGAGGTGACATTGGAGTATCTAGGTGACATTAGGGTTTTGGTTGATTTGTGTCTTAAGGTGTTATTCTAGTATGAACTCTATGATAGATCGAACGGAAAGAATAGCTTCGTGTTATTTTACTATGGACTCTTGAATAGATCAATCAGAAATGATAACTTTGAGGTGGTTTCATACCCTACAATAATCTCTTTGTTTGTTCTCCGCTATTAGTGACTTTGGAGTGACTCGTTGTTGCATGTTGAGGGATAGTTATATGATCCAATTATGTTATTATTGTTGAGAGAACTTGCACTAGTGAAAGTATGAACCCTAGGCCTTGTTTCCTAGCATTGCAACACCGTTTACGCTCACTTTTATCACTTGTTACCTTGCTGTTTTTATATTTTCAGATTACAAATACCTATATCTACCATCCATATTGCACTTGTATAACCATCTCTTCGCTGAACTAGTGCACCTATACAATTTACCATTGTATTGGGTGTGTTGGGGACACAAGAGACTCTTTGTTATTTGGTTGCAGGGTTGTTTGAGAGAGACCATCTTCCACCTACGCCTCCCACGGATTGATAAACCTTAGGTCATCCACTTGAGGGAAATTTGCTATCGTCCTACAAACCTCTGCACTTGGAGGCCCAACAACGTCTACAAGAAGAAGGTTGTGTAGTAGACATCAAGCTCTTTTCTGGCACCGTTGCTGGGGAGGTGAGTGCTTGAAGGTATATCTTTAGATCTTGCAATCGAATCTTTTTATTTCTTGTTTTATCACTAGTTGAGTCTATAAAAGAAAATTACAAAAAAAGATGGAATTGATTTTGCTTCATACGCTTCATCTTTTTAATATCTTTTGTGAGAATGATGGTAAGGAAAATTGTGCTCAAGTGCTAGAAGAAGAAGTCTATAAAATGTTTGGCACTAAATCTTTGAATGAGGAGCATGATTGCAATGTTATAAGTATGAATTTCTTTGAATACCCATGATGCTAATGATATGCAGAGCCACAAGCTTGGGGATGCTATGTTTGATGAATATGATAGTTTTTGTCCCCCAAGTTTTGATGAGCAATTTTATTATGATGAAAGCATGCCTCCTATTTATGATGATTATTCTGATAATACGTATGGCATAAAGAATAAACATAACCATGAAACTTGTCATCATGATTTTAATTTTAAGTTGGATTATGCTTCACATGATAGTTATTTTGTTGAGTTTGCTTACTACTATTCATGAGAAGAAGTTTGCTTATGTGGAGAGTAGTAAAATTTCTATGCAAGTAGATCATGAAAAGAATGCTTTAGGTGCTGGTTATATTGTTGAATTCATTCATGATGCTACTGAAAATTATTATGAGGGAGGAATATACGCTTGTAGGAATTGCAATAATATCAAATTTCCTCTCTATGTGTTGGAAATCTTGAAGTTATGCTTGTTTTGCCTTCGTATGTTAGTTGATTATTGTTCCCATAAGTTGTTTGCTCACAAAATCCCTATGCATAGGAAGTGGGTTAGACTTAAATGTGCTAGTCATATTCTTCATGATGCTCTCTTTATGTTTCAATTATTATCTTTTATGTGAGCATCACTGAAATCATCATGCCTAGCTAGGGGCGTTAAACGTTAGCGCTTGTTGGGAGGCAACCCAATGTTATTTTTGTTTCTTACTTTTTGCTCCTGTTTAGTAATAAATAATTAATATAGCCTCTGGTTAGGTGTGGTTTTATGTTTTAATTAGTGTTTGTGCCAAGTAGAACCTTTGGGAAGACTTGGGTGAAGTCTATGCGATCTTCCTGTAAAAAACAGAAACTTTTGCGCTCACGAGATTAGCTGCCATTTTTTACTGGAGCGTGCTTTTAGGTTGATTACTTTTGATGATGATTAATAGAAAAATTCATCAGGTCCACCAATTTATTTCAGAATTTTTGGAGTTACAAAAGTATTCGAATGATACAGATTACTACAGATTGTTCTGTTTTTGACAGATTCTGTTTTCTTTGGGTTGTTTGCTTATTTTGATGAATCTATGAGTAGTATCGGAGGGTATGAACCATAGAGAAGTTGGAATACAGTAGATATTATACCAATATGAATTTAGAATGAGTTCACAACAGTACCTAAGTGGTGATTTATTTTCCTATACTAACGGAGCTTACGAGTTTTCTGTTGAGTTTTGTGTTGTGAAGTTTTCAAGTTTTGGGTAAAGATTCGATGGACTATGGAATAAGGAGTGGCAAGAGCCTAAGCTTGGGGATGCCCAAGGCATCCCAAGGTAATATAAAAGGACAACCAAAATCCTAAGCTTGGGGATGCCCCGGAAGGCATCCCCTCTTTCGTCTTTGTCTATCGGTAACTTTACTTGGGGCTATATTTTTATTCACAACATAATATGTGTTTTGCTTGGAGCATCTTGTATGATTTGAGTCTTTGCTTTTTAGTTTACCACAATCATCCTTGCTGTACCCACCTTTTAGAGAGACACACATGAATTGGAATTTATTAGAATACTCTATGTGCTTCACTTATATTTTTTGAGCTAGATAATTTTGCTCTAGTGCTTCACTTATATCTTTTTAAAGCACGGCGGTGGTTTTATTTTGTTAAAATTATTGATCTCTCATGCTTCACTTATATTATTTTGAGAGTCTTTTATAACAGCATGGTATTTGCTTTGGTTATAAAATTGGTCATAATATGATGGGCATCCAAGATAGGTATAATAAAAACTATCATATAAAGTGCATTGATAACTATGAGAAGTTTGATACTTGATGATTGTTTTGAGATATGAGGGTGGTGATACGTCCATTTTGCATCATGCTTTTATATCGATATTTATTGCATTATGGGCTGTTATTATACGTTATGTCACAATACTTATGGCTATTATCTCTTATTTTACAAAGTTTATCATGAAGAGGGAGAATCTTGGCAAAATTTGGGATTCAGGTGGAAAAGGAGCAAATATTGGAAACCTATTCTGCATGCATCCAAAAGTCCCAAACTCCACGAAAGCCATTTTTGTAATTAATAAGAATTATTGAGCGAAAGAAGTACCAGAGGGGGCCCACACCCTGGCCACGAGGGCGGGGAGCGTGCCCACCCCTACTGGGCGCACCCCCTGCCTCATGGGCCCCCTGGTGGCCCTCCGGTGCCGATCTTCTGCTATATGAAGTCTTCTACCCTGGAAACAATCATAAGCAAGCTTACGGGACGAAACTCTGCCGCCATGAGGCGGAACCTTGGCGGAACCAATCTAGGGCTCCGGCGGAGCTGTTCTACCGGGGAAACTTCCCTCCGGGAGGGGGAAATTATCACCATCTTCATCACCAACGATCCTCTCATTGGGAGGCGGTCAATCTCCATCAACATCTTCACCAGCACCATCTCCTCTCAAACCCTAGTTCATCTCTTGTATCCAATCTTTGTACCCAAACCTCAGATTGGTACCTGTGAGTTGCTAGTAGTGTTGATTACTCCTTGTAGTTGATGCTAGTTGGTTTATTTGGTGGAAGATCATATGTTTAGATCCTTAATGCATATTAATACCCCTCTGATTATGAACATGAATATGCTTTGTGAGTAGTTACGTTTGTTCCTGGGGACATGAGTGAAGTCTTGCTAGTAGTAGTCATGTGAATTTGGTATTCGTTCGATATTTTGATGAGATGTATGTTGTCTTTCCTCTAGTGGTGTTATGTGAACGTCGAATACATGACACTTCACCATTATTTGGGCCTAGAGGAAGGCATTGGGAAGTAATACGTAGATGATGGGTTGCTAGAGTGATGGAAGCTTAAACCTAGTTTATGCGTTGTTAAATGAGGGCTGATTTGGATCCACTTGTTTCATGCTATGGTTAGGTTTACCTTAATATTTCTTCTGTAGTTGCAGATGCTTGCATAGGGGTTAATCATAAGTGGGATGCTTTCCAAGAAAGGGCAGTACCCAAGCACCGGTCCACCCACATATCAAATTATCAAAGTAACGTACGCGAATCATATGAACGTGATGAAAACTAGCTTGATGATAATTCCCATGTGTCCTCGGGAGCATTTTTCTCATTATAAGAATTTGTCTAGGCTTGTCCTTTGCTACAAAAAAGGATTGGGCCACCTTGCTGCTCCTTATTTACTTTCATTGCTTGTTACCCGTTACAAATTATCCTATCACAAAACTATTTGTTACCTTACAATTTCAGTGCTTGCAGAGAATATCTTACTGAAAACCGCTTGCCATTTCCTTCTGCTCCTCGTTGGGTTCGACACTCTTACTTATCGAAAGGACTACTATAGATCCCCTATACTTGTGGGTCATCAGGTGGTAATATTAGAGTCATGCTAGTTGAGTAGTTGTGAATTTGAGAAATACTTGTTCTAAAGTTTGTGATTCCCGTAGCATGCACGTATGGTGAACCGTTATGTCATGAAGTTGGAGCATGATTTATTTATTTATTGTATTCCTTATGAGTGGCGGTCGGGGACGAGCGATGGTATTTTCCTACCAATCTATCCCCCTAGGAGCATGCACGTAGTACTTCATTTCGATAAGTAATAGATTTTTGCAATAAGTATGTGAGTTCTTTATGACTAATGTTGAGTCCATGGATTATAGCACTCTTACCCTTCCACCAATGCTAGCCTCTCTAATACCACGCACCTTTCGCCAGTATCATACACCCACCATATACCTTCCTCAAAACAGCCACCATACCTACCTATTATGGCATTTCCATAGCCATTCCGAGATATATTGCCATGCAACTTTCCACCGTTCCGTTTATTATGACACGCTCCATCATTGTCATATTGCTTTTTGCATGATCATGTAGTTGATATCGTATTTGTGGCAAAGCCACCATTCGTAATTCTTTCATACATGTCGCTCTTGATTCATTGCATATCCTGGTACACCGCCGAAGGCATTCACATAGAGTCATATTTTATCCTAAGTATCGATTTGTAATTATTGAGTTGTAAGTAAATAAAAGTGTGATGATCTTCATTATTAGAGCATTGTCCCAGTGAGGTAAGGATGATGGAGACTATGATTCCCCCACAAGTCGGGATGAGACTCCGGACTTTATAAAAAATAAAAGAGGCCAAAGAAGCCCAAATAAAAAAAGAGGCCGAAGAAGCCCACCAAAAAAAGAGAAAAAAAATGAGAGAAAAAGAGATAAGGGACAATGTTACTATCATTTTTCCACACTTGTGCTTCAAAGTAGCACCATGATCTTCATCATAGAGAGTTTCCTATGTAGTCACTTTCATATACTAGTGGGAATTTTTCATTATAGAACTTGGCTTGTATATTCCAATCATGGGCTTCCTCAAATTGCCCTAGGTCTTCGTGAGCAAGCAAGTTGGATGCACCCACTGAGTTTCTTTTTGAGCTTTCATACACTTATAGCTCTAGTGCATCTGTTGCATGGAAATCCCTACTCATTCACATTGATATCTATTAATGGGCATCTCCATAGCCCGTTGATACGCCTAGTTGATGTGAGACTATCTTCTCCTCCTTTTTGTCTTCTCCACAACCACCATTCTATTCCACCTATAGTGCTATGTCCATGGCTCACGCTCATGTATTGCGTGAAGATTGAAAAAGTTTGAGAAAATTAAAAGTATGAAACAATTGCTTGGCTTGTCATCCGGGTTGTGCATGATTAAATACTTTGTGTGATGAAGATAGAGCATAGCCAGACTATATGATTTTGTAGGGATAGCTTTCTTTGGCCATGTTATTTTGAGAAGACATGATTACTTTGTTAGTATGCTTGAAGTATTACTATTTTTATGTCAATATTAAACTTTTATCTTGAATCTTTCGGATCTGAACATTCATGCCACAATAAAGAAAATTACATTCAGAAATATGCTAGATAGCATTCCACATCAAAAGTTCTGTTTTTATCATTTACCTACTTGAGGACGAGCAGGAATTAAGCTTGGGGATGCTTGATATGTCTCCAATGTATCTATAATTTTTGATTGTTCCATGCTATTATATTACCTGTTTTGGATGTTTAATGGGCTTTACTATACACTTTTATATCATTTTTGGGACTAACCTACTAACCGGAGGCCCAGCCCAAATTGATGTTTTATTGCCTATTTCAGTGTTTCGAAGAAAAGGAATATCAAACGGGTTCCAAACGGAATGAAACCTTCGGGAGAGTTATTTTTTGAACAAACACAATCCACGAGACTTGGAGTGGACGTCAAGAAGCAGACGAGGAAGCCACGAGGCAGGAGGGCGCGCCCTAGGGGAGTGGGCGCCCCCAACACTCATGGGCCCCTCGTGGCGCGTCTGACCGACTTCTTTCTCCTATATATATATATATATATATATATATATATATATATATATATATATATATATATATATATAGATATATATACCCGAAAACATCCAGAGCACAATAGATCGGGAGTTCCGCGCATGCAAGCCTCAGTAGCCACCAAAAACCTCTCGGAGCCCATTCCGCACCTGCCGAGGGGGAATCCATCACCGGTGGCCATCTTCATCATCCCGGCGCTCTCCATGACGAGGAGGGAGTAGTTCATCCTCGGGGCTGAGGGTATGTCCTAGTAGCTATGTGTTTCATCTCTCTCTCGTGTTCTTGATTTGGCACAATCTTGATGTATCACGAGCTTTGCTATTATAGTTGGATCTTATGATGTTTCCGCTTTCGGTTAGTTAACGCTTCCGCTTTCGATCTACATCAACCACGTTAAGTTAACGCTTCCGCTTTCGGTCTACGAGGGTACGTGGACACACTCTCCCCTTCTCGTTGCTATGCATCTCCTAGATAGATCTTGCGTGAGCGTAGGTAATTTTTTGAAATTGCATGCTACGTTTCCCATCATCTTGTCCATCACATCATTCTCATAATGATGTGATTATGTTCATCAAATTACAACACATGTCTGTGGTTAGGAAACTTAACCATCTTTGATTAACGAGCTAGTCTAGTAGAGGCTTACTAGGGACACAGTATTTTGTCTATGTATCCATACATGTATCAAGTTTCCGGTTAATACAATTCTAGCATGAATAATAAACATTTATCATGAAATAAGGAAATATAAAATAATAACTTTATTATTGCCTTAGGGCATATTTCCTTCACTATGCTCAAACCCTTGCAACGCATGCCACCTTCACATCAACGATGACTAGACCTCCGCAAAGATGGGCTCTGCTCTACTAACTACCATAGCATGCGGCACCGCCACCAGCACTAGCAACCTCCGTGCATATCCAGTAGCCAACGCATCCTCTTCGATGTAGACTTAGGGTGGTCGTGATCTACCGGGTGATGGCCGACCCCTAGCCTTGTCGCCCAATCACTCTCGTCAACTCGTTGCCATTCAAACAGTACATGTGTATGCCATGAAAAGCTGGTTGTTTAGGTCTCAAGGAAAATCATTTTTCACATGTAGTTCATTACTACTTTTCTGCAACAATAATTTATCTTCTTGAGACATGTTCTAGTGGCGAATCAGTTTTTAACTCAGACATGTTGTAGCGACCAGACCTCAAAGCGATCGATCTCGTGCTCATGTGTCATCCTGGATCGAATGTCGACACCACACGATTACTTGAAGGATTTATAACAGAGTAGCAATCACACACTTATTACATCGAATGTCTCAAAAGAGAACTTATTAATATAAATATGGCTTAAGGCCATCTAATAACGATAACAGCGGAAGACTTGGAAGATAAGTGAGTCCATCAACTCCAATGGCATCACTGAGTATAGAACCACGACCTAAAAGCACCTTACTCGTAAATGCGAAAAATCTGCAACATGAAACGTTGCAGCCGAAAAATGGGTCAGCACATGGAATATCTTTGGCAATGTAACACATAGAGAGTAATGAAAGAATAAGCCTATACTACATGCATATATGGCTGGTGGAAAGCACTATGGTTACGGTTTTGCGAAAAGCCAATTTTTCCCTACTGCAAAGGAATAAATTTATTTAACTATCATGGTGGTTGTTAAACATTGAGAATGGTTGACAGCATCCTCAATCCCAATTAAAGTAATCATCATTAAAACCCAACAGTATTAATTAAAGTAACATGATGAAATTCACAAGATAATCCAAGTACTAGATACTCAAGATGTCCATAACCGGGGACACGGCTAATCATGATTAGTTTGTACACTCTGAGGTTTGTGCACTTTTACCACAAGACTCGATCTCCTCCGTTTGATTTCTACTTTTACATGGTGTTTGAGAACCGGATGACCGAGACATAGTCTTTCAGAAGCGCTAGCACCTTACGAATGGTAGACCGTACCAACCTACAACCCCTACATCAGCTAGTCTACCACAGTAAGAGTTCGCACGACATAATCAACTATGCTAAAGCCCATAGTAGCATGTGGCTGCACATGGAAGTTTCTAGCATGAATAATCTTATGGTCCCTTTGAGCCTGGGTGGCGGTCCATAAAAAAAACAGGCAATCCTGGTCTACCCAGGTGCCTAGACAGCAATCTGGAATAACCAGTACCTCAATCCACCAGGATGTGTGTTTAAGTTGCCACCTTAGATAAACCATTTATTAACAATCTCACATCTGTCATGGATATTCACTCAAACCCAATCCACGTCTCTGAGCATAGCATGACATAATAAGCAAACGTAGAAGTAACTCCCAAGGGTTTGATAATAAATCGTGTAATAGGTACTACCTCAAACTACTTCCCAAAACCCACAATTTAATTAGATCCTAATCATGCAATGTTTGAGGATTGATCTAATGCATAAAAACTGGGTATGAAAAGTATATGATCAAAGTGTTACTTGCCTTGCTGATGATCCGTGAAACCTAGAGACTCGAAGTAATAGGCGGCGCACTCCGGGTATTCTATCGCAGACAAACAATCAAGCATACAATAAGTACTCATCTAATGCACAGATAAAACTCAAATAAGAGATCTAACCAGAAAGTTCAACTTAAGAACTTCGGTTTGCAAAAAGAATCAAATAAAAGCGAACAGCGAAAGTCAAAGCGGCGAAAGAAAACAACTTTGTTTTACTAATCTGGACCTAAGTCAAATCTTACAGAAGCAAAACTTGTTTGAGTTGATTATTCGGAAAGAGGGTTTCGAGACGAAACTCCAGCGCTTGAATCGCTCGATTCCGATAAGCAAGCGAAAAGTTATACTAAAACGAAAATCGGATCGTAAATCGCGATCGTAAATAATCGCGGAAAATCCGAAAAAGAAAAAGCGACGAACAGCTTAACGAGCGAGCGCCGTTAACTGGATCTAAAGCGACGAACACGTTCATTAAGATGAACGAACGAAGCGAATGCTCGCTATTTAACCGAACCGGAAAGAAACCAATCTAATAAAAAAACGGAAACTAAAAAAACCGGCGAAAAACCGACGGAAAAACCGAACTGTTTTGAGAAAAAACCGCTGGAAAAGCAGGCACCTCGGTATGGTCGCGATCATGGGCGGCGGCGGCGGCGCAGTGGTAATGGCGGCGGGCGGGCGGCGGCATGTATGGCGTGTGTGAACTGTGGTAGTCGGTGTGGCGGATCGGTATGGGGCGCCGGCTAGGGTTAGGGTTTGGGGAGCGGGTGGGCTTGCGGCACGGATTGGGCTGGGGCGGGGCTCGGGCGGCGCTATATAAAGGTTGCCCCGCGCGGAGTCCCACTCGGGTACGGCCCGAAGTCGGTTCGCGTTTTTTTTAAATTAATTCCGCGTAGAATAAAACCAAAAGAAATACTAAACGGACTCCAAAAATCCCGAAATAAATTTTCCCCGACTTCTAAAATCAAGCCGGACAAGATGAACATTTAATTGGGGCCTAAATGCAACTTTTAAAAACGCACATTTTTCCTAAATTCAAATAAAATGGCGAAAAACTCCAAAATAAAATCTTATTTGATTTTATTATTAAATCCTCAATATTTCTTTATTTTGGGAAAGTCATTTTATTCCCTCTCTCATATTTTTGTAATAGAAATAATTGATGATAAAATAATTAAAATCAAATGATCCTATTCTCAAAATGTGAAAAACTCAAATATGAAAATAACTTGAAATCCCCAACTCTCTCCGTGGGTCCTTGAGTTGCGTAGAATTTCTAGGATCAAACCCAAAGCAAATAAAATATGATATGCATTGATAATCTAATGTATAACATTCCAAATTAAAAATTTGGGATGTTACAAACCTACCCCCCTTAAGATGAATCTCGCCCTCGAGATTCGGGTTGGCTAGAAAATAGGTGAGGGTGGTCCTTTAGGAAATCTTCCTCTCGCTCCCAGGTGGCTTCCTCCTCGGTGTGGTGGCTCCACTGAACTTTGTAAAACTTGATGACCTTGCTGCGGGTAACTCGGCTGGCAAACTCAAGAACATTAACTGGTTTCTCCTCATAGGTCAAATCGTTATTCAACTGAATCGCTTCCAATGGCACTGTATCTCTTAGCGGTATATAAGACATCTCCGCATGGCACTTCTTTAACTGGGAAACGTGGAATACATCATGAACTCCTGACAATCCTTCGGGCAATTCCAACTTGTAGGCCACTTCTCCCATACGTTCCAAAACACGATATGGTCCTACAAAGCGTGGCGCTAACTTTCCCTTAACTCCAAAAGCGCTTAGTTCCTCGTGGTGGAGATACACGAAGATAAACTCGCTCCGACTTCATATCATCTCCTTGCGTTTTGAATCCACATAGCTCTTCTGCCGTGACTGGGCTACCTTGAGCCTATCGCGAATCAACTTCACTTTCCGTTCATACTCCTTAATCAAATCCGGTCCAAACAACTGGCGGTCTCCAACTTCATCCCACAACAACGGGGTCCTGCACCTCCTTCCGTACAAGGCTTCGAAAGGGGCCATTTTCAAACTGGATTGATAACTGTTGTTGTAAGAGAATTCCGCATATGGCAAATTGTCGTCCCAGCTAGATCCGTAATCTAGTGCACAAGCTCGCAGCATATCCTCCAAAATTTGATTGACTCTCTCGGTCTGTCCATCTGTCTGCGGACGGAAAGGCATGCTAAACTCTAGCACAGTACCCAAAGTTTCATGCAACTGATTCCAGAACTTTGAGGTGAATTGGGTTCCTCTATCAAATACGATACTCCTCGGAACTCCATGTAAACATACAATCCTGGTCATGTATATCCTTGCCAACTTAGCACTAGTGTAAGTGGTCTTTACCGGGATGAAATGAGCTACCTTCGTCAACCGATCAACTATAACCCAAATCGAGTCATAGCTTCGAACGAGTCACAGGCAATCCCGTGATAAAATCCATGCCTAGTTTATCCCACTTCCATTCGGGTATCGGCAAAGGTTGTAACAATCCTGCTGGCTTCTGATGCTCTGCCTTTACTCTCTGACATACGTCACAAACTGCTACATATTCCGCAATATCTTTCTTCATTCCGGTCCACCAGAAAGTATCCTTCAAATCCAAATACATCTTGGTATTTCCTGGGTGGATCGAATACGGCGAATCATGTGCTTCTTGCAAAATCAACTTCCTGATCTCCGGGTCATTGGGCACATAAACCCGGTCTTCAAACCATAGGGTGTCATGCTCATCTTCACGAAATCCTTTAGCTTTTCCTTCGCTCATTTTCTCCTTTATAGAGGCAATCTCTTTGTCAGTCTTCTGAGATTCTCTAATTCTACCCATCAAGGTTGACTGAATCTCCAATGCTGCTACATAGCCTCTCGGAACTATTTCCAAACATAGCTCACGAAGATCCTCGGCTAACTCCTTTGGTATTTCTCCCGTCATTAGTGTATTGACATGGCTCTTACGGCTCAATCGTCGGCTACTACATTAGCCTTTCCGGGATGGTAATGCAATCTCATATCATAATTCTTGATGAGCTCCAACCATCTCCTCTGCCTGAGATTTAACTCCTTTTGCGTGAAGATGTACTTCAAACTTTTGTGATCCGTGTACACCTCACAATGGTTCCCGATAAGAAAATTTATCCATGTTTTCAATGCATGCACTACGGCTGCTAAATCCAAATCATGCGTGGCATAATGCAATTCGTGAGGTTTCAGTTGTCGTGAAGCATACGAAACAACTCTTCCCTCCTGCATGAGCACTGCTCCAAGTCCTTGACGTGAAGCGTCGCAATACACCTCATAATCTTTAGTCCAGTGCAGCAAAATCAACACCGGTGAGGTAACCAAAGCGTTTCTTCAACTCCTGAAACTAGCCTCACACTCCATGATCCATATAAACTTGGTATCCTTCTTGACAATTCCGTCGTAGGCTTTGCAATCTTTGAGAAGTTCTCAATAAATCTCCGGTAGTATCCTGCGAGTCCAAGGAAACTCCGGATCTCTCCAACTGTTGTTGGTGCTTCCCAATTAGTCGAGTGATAACCTTTGTGGGGTCAACCGCTATTCCTTCTCCGGATATAACGTGTCCGAGGAACCCTACTTCCTTCAACCAAAACTCACATTTGCTGAAATTGGCATATAACTGATGTTCTCTGAGCTTCTCGAGTACCAAGCATAAATGTTCCTTATGTTCCTCTTCATTCTTCGAGTAAACCAGAATATCATCAATGAACACCACGACGAACTTATCCAAAAACTCCATAAACACCTTGTTCATCATGTTCATAAAATAGGCAGGTGTGTTAGTCAGACCAAATGACATAACGGTATACTCATACAGCCCGTACCTGGTGGTAAAAGCCGTCTTAGGTATATCCTGCTCTCGAATCTTCAACTGATGGTATCCCGATCGCAAATCGATCTTGGAAAATACCTTAGCTCCTTGCAATTGGTCAAACAAGTCGTTGATCATCGGCAACGGGTACTTGTTCTTAATGGTCACTTCATTCAATCCTCGATTAATTAACAACCATTCTTAATGATCCATCCTTCTTCTCAACTAGAAGTCTTTGGCGATCCCCAAAGGCGAAGAACTTGGGCGAATGAAACCTTTATCCAAGAACTCCTTAATCTGCTTCTTAATTTCTTCCAAATCTTGCGGGCATCCTATACGGTCTCTTAGATATCGGCCCGATTGCACAGCAATAGCTCAATTAGAAACTCAATGTCTCTGTCCGTGGCATGCACAGCAACTCTTACGGAAACACGTTAGGGTAATCCTTCACCACTGGTACTTCCTCCCACACAACTCCTGATAAGGAATTTACATGTGCCTTCCTCGGCTCATGTCGTGATACATACCTAATCCTCCTTCCTTCTGGGGTAGTAAGCAAAATCGTCTTACTGGCGCAATCAATGTTCCCTCCGTACTTTGATAACCAATCCATGCCTAATATCACATCCAATCCTTGCGATTCCAAAACTATTAGGTCCGAGGGAAATCGTAGTTTCTAATCCTTAATGGCGATCGATCACACCATTTACTCGCCATATATTACGCTCGGGTGAGGTTACTAACATGGGTGACCTAAGGGCTTGGGTTGGCAATTTATACTTATCCACAAATCCCCTTGATATGTATGAATGCGATGCACCAGTATCAAAAAGAACAACTGCAGTAAATGTCTTAACCAAGAACTTACCTATTACTGCATCTGGCTGAGCTTCAACCTCCTCCACGGTAACGTGGTTCACCTGTCCCCTGTTGAAAGGGTTCGGCTTCTTTCCCGAGCTTCCATTGCCATTTCCATTTTGGGCTTGAGGACATTCATTTGCATAATGCCCAGTCTTCCGCACTTAAAACAAGTGATTTGGCTCGAGTCTCTCTTGGCTGGGGTTGGCGGGTCGGTGCGGTTTTGTCCATTGCTTCCTCCATTCCCGTTTCCGTTCTTGGTGCCATTATGATTGTGCGAGCTACCACCTCCGTGGGTATCTTTGGAATTGTCCTCCGACTTCGGGTAAAGCGTAACCTGCTGAGCTCGTAATTGTACTTCCCTTGTCCATACTTCCTCTTGCGATTGTCAATCTGCTGCTGCTTCCTTCAATCATAAGCGCACGATCTACCAACTCCTGGTAGTTATTGAAGCTCGCTACCATCAACTGCATACTCAGCTCGTCATTCAGTCCTTCCAGAAACTTCTCCTGTTTAGCTGCATCCGTAGCAACGTCATCTGGGGCATAACGTGCTAGCTTACTAAAGTCATCCACATACTGGCCAACTGTCTGTCCTCCTTGGCTCAAGTTGCAAAACTCACACTTCTTCATGGCCATAGCTCCTGCTGAAACATGGGCGATCTGGAAGCTTGCTGAAACTGATCCCATGTGACAGTGTCTACAGGATAAGTGGCTATAAAATTCTCCCACCATGCTGCTGCGGGTCCTTCAAGCTGATGTGCGGCAAATTTCACCTTTTCCCCATCTGTACATCCTGCAGTGGTCAACTCCCTCCCTATCTTGCGGAGCCAATCATACGCCACTATTGGCTCGGTGCTCTTTGGAAAACACCGCGGATTCAGCCTAAGAAAAGCGGGTTAAATGATCAGCAGTGGTGGTGGTGGTGGGTTGTTGTTGTTGTTGCCTTGGTTACGTACCAATGTTTGAATCAAGGCATTACTGCTGCTGAATCAACTGAGTGATCTCCGGTGGGAAAACAAATCCGAGTCGGCGTCTCGGAGGCATCTGAGGGTTTAGAAAAGAAGAGAAAATAGAATAGAATGAGGTCTAGGGGGAAAACACTACCCATATGCACATGAGACAAATGCACACAAAAATCACTTCATTCAATCAAGCAAGAGCATACAAACGGTCTAGAACTATCGCAAAAGTGCGTGGACTATGCTATGTACATGGTGGAACACTACTACTGTTATGGTGGTCAACTAGAAAAACTGCTCCGATGAAGACTCCATGGTATCTGCTCCAGCTTCATCAACATAGTCATCATCACTATCGTCAGGATCCGAGTCGGTGTAAATGCGATGATGATATAGTTATCCGGGCAAGTGGATTCGTCATCTTCTCTTTTGGGTGCTGAACCTCCCATGAATACTTCAATCTTCTCCTTAAGGTCGCCGTTCTGTCTCACTAGAGCGACGATCTCCTCCATATAATCTTCACGTGTAGCCTTGAGTTCTTCTTCTAGCTCCTTGATCTTGGTCATAGCCTTTTGTAGATCCTCCATACCTGCGCACATCTGGTTCTCCTGGCGTCGGATGTGCTGGTTTAATTCCTCGATATAAGCTGCGATTGATCTATCCCTCCTAGTGTTGATCATCTCCCATTGCTCATCTCGGCGCCCACAAATCTGGTAGATAGTATTCTTGAGATCATTGTGGTAAAATTCTCCAATTCGTTCCATGGCGATGTGGGCTGCCATGCTCTTTCCTAGGCTCCAAGTTGGTGCATCAAAGGAAAACTCTATGGGCTCCGTGACTGGTGCAAATGTCCTTCTTGGAATGTGAACTTGAATCATCCAGTAGCTCCTCTTCGGGTAAAGTGGCGTTGAAGGTCCCGGTGAAGCTTGGTACTCCTATGTTCAGGTATCTAGTGACTTCCTTCAAGTGGCATCCAAAGGGTGTATCTTCATCCGGTTGTGTGAACTTGTTCCTTGCATCCGCCATCCTAAAGAATAGAAAAGGTGAGGAGTCAGAAATGAGAAGAAAGAGTAGTGATCTAGGGCTTTAGCTTAGTGGTCGTGTTCTACAGTCAGCGTGTGCTCTGATACCATCTTTGTAGCGACCAGACCTCAAACAGTCTGATCTCTGTGCTCAGGTGTCATCCACTGAATCGATGTCACGACACCACACAGTTCTTCAAGGATTTATAACAGAGTAGCAATCACACACTTATTACATCGAATGTCTCAAAAGAGAACTTATTAATATAAATATGGCTTAAGGCCATCTAATAACGATAACAGCGGAAGACTTGGAAGATAAGTGAGTCCATCAACTCCAACGGCATCACTGAGTATAGAACCACGACCTAAAAGCACCTTACTCGTCGTCTGAAAAATCTGCAACATGAAATGTTGCAGCCCGAAAACGGGTCAGCACATGGAATATGTTGGCAATGTAACGCATAGAGAGTAATGAAAGAATAAGCCTATACTACATGCATATATGGCTGGTGGAAAGCTCTATGGTTATGGTTTTGCAAAAAGCCAATTTTTCCCTACTGCAAAGGAATAAATTTATTTAACTATCATGGTGGTTGTTAAACATTGAGAATGGTTGATGGCATCCTCAATCCCAATTAAAGTAATCATCATTAAAACCCAACAGTATTAATTAAAGTAACATGATGAGATTCACATGATAATCCAAGTACTAGATACTCAAGATGTCCATAACCGAGGACACGGCTAATCATGATTAGTTTGTACACTCTGCAGAGGTTTGTGCACTTTTCCCACAAGACTCGATCTCCTCCGTTTGATTTCTCGCACTACATGGTGTTTGAGAAACGGATGACCGAGACATAGTCTTTCAGAAGCGCTAGCACCTTACGATTGGGTAGACCGTACCAACCTACAACCCCTACATCAGCTAGTCTACCACAGTAAGAGTTCGCACGACATAATCAACTATGCTAGAGCCCATAGTAGCATGTGGCTGCACACGGAAGTTTCTAGCATGAATAATCTTATGATCCCATTGAGCAAGGGTGGCGGTCAATAAAAAAAAACAGGCAATCCTAGTCTACCCAGGTGCCTAGACAGGCAATCCTGGAATAACCAGGTAACTCCATCCACCCAGATGTGTGTTTAAGTTGCCACCTTAGATAAACCATTTATTAACAATCTCACATCTGTCATGGATATTCACTCAAACCCAATCCACGTCTCTGAGCATAGCATGACATAATAAGCAAGCGTGAAATAACTCCCATGGGTTTGATAATAAATCGTAATAGGTACTACCTCAAACTACTTCCCAAAACCCACAATTTAATTAGATTCTAATCATGCAATGTTTGAGGATTGATCTAATGCATAAAAAGCTGGGTATGAAAAGTATATGATCAAAGTGTTACTTGCCTTCTTGATGATCCGTGAAACCTAGAGACTCGAAGTAACAGGCGGCGCACTCCGGGTATTATATCGCAGACAAACAAACAAGCATACAATAAGTACTCATCTAATGCACAGGTAAAACTCAAATAAGAGATCTAACCAGAAAGTTCAACTTAAGAACTCCGGTTTGCAAAAATAATCAAATCAAACGAAGCAACGAAAGTCAAACGGCGAAAGAAAACAACTTCATTTTACTAATCTGGACCTAAAATTTTACAGAAGCAAAACTTGTTTGAGTTAATTATTCGGAAAGAGGGTTTCGAGACAAAACTCCAGGCGCTTGAATCGCCTGATTCCGATAAACAAGCGAAAAGTTATACTAAAAGCGAAAATCGGATCGAAATCGCCATCGTAAATAATCGCGGAAAATCCGAGAAAAGAAAAAACGACGAACAGCTTAACGAGCGAGCGTTCGTTAATCGAATCTAAGCAACGAACACGTTCGTTAAAATGAACGAACGAGCGAACGCCGCTATTTAACCGAACCAAAAAAAAGCGATCTAATAAAAAGGCGGAAACTAAAAAACCGGTGAAAACCGGCGGAAAAACCGAGCGGTTTTAGAAAAACTCAATGCGCGAAGCGTGGCACCTCGGGCGTGAAATCGCGACGGCGGTAAGCGGCGGTTCGGCGGGCGGCGGCGGCGTGAGTGGCGGCGGCGAGCGCTAAGCGGCGGTAGGCGGGTCGGTAGCGGCGGTGGCGGATCGGCGTGGCTAGGGTTAGGGTTTGGGGCACGGGTGGGCTGGCGGCGCGGATTGGGCTGGGCCGGGGCTCGGGCGGCGCTATATAAAGGCTGCCCCGGGCGGAGTCCCGCTCGGGTACGGCCCGAACTCGGTTCGTGTTTTTTTTTAAATTAATTCCGCGCAGAAAAACAACCAAAAGAAATACTAAACGGACTCCAAAAATTCTGAAATAAATTTTCCCCGACTTCTAAAATCAAGCCGGACAAGATGAACATTTATTTGGGGCCTAAATGCAATTTTGAAAAACGCACATTTTTCCTAAATTCAAATAAAATGATGAAAAACTCCAAAATAAAATCTTATTTGATTTTATTATTAAATCCTCAATATTTCTTTATTTTGGGAAAGTCATTTTATTCCCTCTCTCATATTTTGTAATAGGAATAATTGATGATAAAATAATTAAAATCAAATGATCCTATTCTCAAAATGTGAGAAAAACTCAAATATGAAAATAACGAAATCCCCAACTCTCTCCGTGGGTCCTTGAGTTGCGTAGAATTTCTAGGATCAAACCCATAGCAAATAAAATATGATATGCATTGATGATCTAATGTATAACATTCCAAATTAAAAATTTGGGATGTTACACATGTTTTCGTGTCTTTAACTCTTGATAATTGCATCTTATATTTAAATACGATATGTATGTTTTTGTTCATATATAACAATTGGACGAGTTTATATGCATATTTTTTTCGAAAAGCGGGTTGAAAGCCCTGAGCTCTGCACTATGCGCACTTTATGAACAGAACATATTTTCTCAAGAATGTTTAGATAAAAAGTATCACGACAACCTACAAGTGTACGTGTATATATTATAACTGATGTGTAAATAAACCAATTTCATATCACTGACCTACACATATAAGTTGTGTCCGGCTCAGGTCTATTGCTTATGGCATGGTACATGGCCTACATTATTTCTTCACCCACTTTCCCACCCACATTGACATCCACTCACCTATATAAACACTCCACTTGTTTAATCATGAATTTCATATTCTACAGTTCATACTTACACCTTAGCATGAATACAATAGGTTTTGTTACCCATCACAAAAATTAGACATTAGTTATAAGAGTGTGTCAATGTTATACATTCATTTAATGCTCAAAATAGCGGTTCCGGTCAAGAACATGGTGAAGAGCTCTGAGAATGAAAGGCATCGGGATAAATGATATGTTGGATGGCAAGAAAGTGAGCCAAAGAAATGAAAACTCGTACAAAATTCTATACCCATATTGTATGATACTACGATATGCTAGGATCATCGACCGACTCAAGCCTTGGCTTCCCGACAGCCCTCCTAGTTGAGTCGCTGATACGCGTACGCCTTCATAAAAACCATCATGGTGCGGCGGATATTTTCAATCGTATTTGTGCCCATTCTGTAGACTGCGAGAAATTGATAGGTCCGCGGACTGTTACTTCAGTCCATTTCTGTTTCTGGTGGCTTGCTAAACTGTTTTCTTGTAAAAAAAATCATTCTTTATTCTCGTTAAACAGCTTTATTTATTTTAAACTAAAATTAGTTTTTCATTTCTCGTGGCAGATTACGCAAGCCAACTAGGAGCAGCAGAGGCGAGAGAGCTCAGCCGCAAGGGGAGAGAGGCCGCTGAAGCGCCACGTGTACCCAGCCGCTGCCTCACTCACGAGCTCCACTCCCGCTCCCTCTTCCCCACCCAAACCCGTGACATTGCCGCGCGCGCCACCGGCGACAAGAGACCGCCGGCCCAGATGGCTTCCTCCGCGCTGGCCTCCCCGGCGGCGCGCCCTCCGCCACGCGGCAACCGCCACCCTCGCGCGTGCCCGGCAGCCGCCGCCGCCACAGCTCCATTGCCGCGCCGTCTCGGCACCGCCGCGCGCTGCTAGGCGGTGGCCGCCCCCGCCGGCCCCTCGCCACCTGGGTACGTACAGTATTAATCATTACCTCACCACTCGCACCGGCTCTTCGCCGTTCGAACCGTGTCAGAGCTCATCAGGCACTCACTCCGGCCGTCGTCGTCGTCGTCTTTACGTTTGGTTCAGGGTGGCGGAGAGGCCGGAGGCGGACGTGGTGGTGATCGGGAGCGGGCTCGGGGGCCTCTGCTGTGCGGGGCTCCTGGCGAGGTACGGGCAGGACGTGGTGGTGCTGGAGAGCCACGACCGGCCCGGCGGCGCCGCCCACTCGTTCAACGTCAAGGGGTTCCACTTCGACTCCGGCCCCTCGCTCTTCTCCGGCTTCCAGTCCAGAGGGCCGCAGGCCAATCCACTCGCCCAGGTCACCCTCCATTGCAAATAACCACAGAGCAGAATTGGGAGTTTCTTTCAGAGAAATGAACTGTCTGAACTGAACTGAACTAATCAACAGAGCAGAATTGTCTGTACTAGATGCAGAAATTGTGGTGAGAGGTCGAGGTTGGTCTGATGCAATGATGATTATTAACTGGCCTTGCAGGTCCTCGATGCGCTAGGAGAATCGGTTCCGTGCGCCTCGTATGACTCATGGATGGTTCATGTCCCTGAAGGACAGTTCGAGTCGCGGATAGGGCCGACTGATTTCCTCAAGGTTCAGTTAACTTGTACTACTCTGCTTGGAGTAGCACATACCATACGCTGCTTGGTTAATTTGCAGTGAGTTGTTCCGGATTCATCGATACGATGTTATCTGATTGGTCGGGCAGGATGAGACTGAAATTTGCTACAGTAATAAACTTGACTTGCAATTGGTTGCTTTATGCCTATGAAACTTAGTAGTGCTGTATCGCTGCACTTGTGTTTGATGTTTTAGGTTACTACCCTTTGCTTGTACCAGGATGTCATAATAGTAATTTTCTTCTTGCAGGACCTTGAGACTTATGTTGGTCTTGACGCGACCCGGGAGTGGCAAAAGCTTCTAGTGAGTTCCTCGCATTCGATATTCAGTTTCTTAGCAGAACAAGTTCTTTCAGCTGTACCTACAGTCCTAGACACACTGAACTGCTGAAAAACACACATGGTGCCTAATGGTTAATAATGTATTGCTTCTTCCTGCATTTTAAATACTAGCATATACAACTATCATGCAAATTTGAGCAAGTTCATGCACAATTCAAATGCAAGGACAAACAGGTCCAAAAAAATGTGAGGGCAAGATTAGTTTACCATGTTACTGTTATGTACTACCATTGAAACCTCTGCTAACACGGTGTCAAAAACGATCTCAGGATGCAGTTATTCCTATATCTGCAGCTGCGATGGCTCTGCCTCCCCTCTCCATCCGAGGCGATCTGGGCATTCTTTCCACAGCAGCCGGCAGATACGCGCCTTCTCTGTTGCAGTCCTTGATAAAAATGGGGCCTCGGGGCGCCCTAGGCGCCACGAAACTGCTACGCCCGTTCTCCGAGATTGTGGACTCGCTGGAGCTGAAAAATACCTTTGTCCGTAACTGGATCGACCTCCTGTGCTTTCTGCTTGCGGGCGTCAAATCCGACAGCGCGCTTTCTGCAGAAATGGTAAGCTGATGAATTTCCACCAGGTTAATTATCCTGTTCTCTTTATTCGCAAAAACAAAAATTGATCCTGTTCTCTTTAGTGATTGTCCAAAAAATCCGCATTTCGTTTACATGAGAACTGGGCAATATCTTGTTGGACTCCAGTAGTATAATTTTATAAATGAAACAAATTGGTGCACAGTCTATATCTATTTGTTTGTTCCTGGTCCTTAAACTATTAGTAATAATAATTTTATAATGTCAAAAAACAAAATAGCCGCTAAAAAGTAATTTAATTTGTGTGTTTCTTAGAAAGAAAAAGGAAATTTGTGTGTTTCTTAGAAAGAAAAAGGAAAAAGATTGTGTGTTTCTTGTTATCTTATAGAAAGAAGAAGGAAAAAGAATAAATGTGGCAGTGATTGTCCAAAAAAAATCCGCATTTCGTTTACATGAGAACTGGGCAATATCTTGTTGGACTCCAGTAGTATAATTTTATAAATGAAACAAATTGGTGCACAGTCTATATCTATTTGTTTGTTCCTGGTCCTTAAACTATTAGTAATAGTAATTTTATAATGTCAAAAACAAAATAGCCGCTAAAAAGTAATTTAATTTGTGTGTTTCTTAGAAAGAAAAAAGAAATTTGTGTGTTTCTTAGAAAGAAAAAGGAAAAAGATTGTGTGTTTCTTGTTATCTTATAGAAAGAAGAAGGAAAAAGAATAAATGTGGCTGCTGGGATTCGAGCCCAGGTCTCCACGGCCACAACGTGGAATTCTCACCACTAAACTACAGCCACAACCTGTGACCAATGCCCTTAAGTTGTCTACATAATATCACACCGTGGATGGCAGTCATAGTCCATGGATCATGACAGACGCCCCTGCTCCATGAACAAATTCATGTCCGGATATTTGGCATTGGAGCCATGGGCTTTTGTAAAAACTTGTAGTCAATCTTTACCTCTTGTTAATCATTGGCGGCTTTGTTGAACACACTCCCTTGAAACACTCCTACTCGCCTAAATATTTCAAGTATACAATTCTGAAGATTTATGTTCGTCATTTGGTCTAACTACAATGTCAGGTTTATATGTTTGCAGAATGGTACAAGCCAGGATGCAAGCTGGAGTACCCTCTGGGCGGGAGTGGAGCGATAATCGATGCCCTTGTACGGGGTATTGAAAAGTTCGGTGGAAGACTTGCTCTTAATTCTCATGTGGAGAAGATTTTGATCGAGAACGGTCGGGCTGTTGGCGTCAAGCTACGAGGTGGACAGGTAAGCCGCTCAAGAGGATACAATTTTATTGCCAAATATATAAAGTATAATATTAGTTCATGGGAATTAACAGCTTGGCAATTATTAGTAAGGCTCTGATTGAGGCGACATATATTTCATAATATCTTCAAGATGCCAAAATTCCTCAAGTCAGAAGGTATAGTACACAATGCAATAATAAATACAGCCTGTTAGTGGCAGGAAACTACATAAATAGAAATGTTCTAAGCCACTGGCCCAAGTCTTAATAGATTGAAATGTCGTCGCCTCAAACAACCAAAACGTCAGCTTGCACCAATGTCAAAGTCCAAGAACTCGGCTAATCACCTCTATATCTTTCTTTGCGCCCGTTGAGCAGTTGGATAAGCGAAGCCTTTTACTGAGCAATAGCAGGTGATACACCTAGTTATCCCTAGTTTCTTATCTCTTGAGTCAAAGGAACATAAACCGCCAAGATGTTCACAAGTTCCCTTCAAAAGCGAGCAAAGAGAAATTACTGTTAGAAAAAGATGTGGAGCAAGAGCAAGAATGTCTTTCTTATGTCCACATTAGAAGCTTGCCTTGGGTATCACGTTGTGTTCTTCGGCAGTTTCCATCTTCTTCTTCAGAAAATATGTATATAGCTCAATATCTCCTGGAAACTGTGGGGGGGGGGGGGGGGGTATTAACAACACTGCTTATGAACCCTTATAAAACTAAAAAAGTCTAGATTTTACAAAACAGAACTTAGTTACCAGCTTATCGACCTCGTTACAGATCATCCTTTTGTAGGTACCGTCCTTGATGCTTTTCTTTGGAGGTGACTGTTTTGTTATCATAACAAAACTTGAATTAGAATATTTCCAAATCATAAACAGAAAATAAAATGCAAATTCAGAGAAATTTGAGCAAATAGATGAATTGTGTAGGTATGCATATGGATTTAAGATTATTTGTTCAAAGCCAATTTGTCAATGATTAATATGATATCTCAATTTCCACCAAATAATAATCTGAAAAGCTTGTTATGTTAAGTACATTTTCAATCCTCGCGCGTCAAAAGTTTGAAAGTGTACAACTAGATCCCAATTTAAATTTAGCTTCTGTTTAAATGATAAATAAGTTGCGAAGAACTAAATGACAACGAAAGATAGCTCTGACAAAAAGCAACCTCAAAGATAGAAATGCCACAAAGTGCTACTCTTAAGTATTTTCATGAATAAATAGCTCAAATCGCTTGACAAGATAAATTCATGGTAAACACATGAGACCACGGCAAAAGAGTTGTTCGATGAAAGTGTCGTATGCTATGGAGGAAACACAAAATTCTAACATCAGAAGAACGATATTGATTAAAAGGGTCATTTGCTCTTGTTGGGAAAATAAATAAATGATAAGCTTTGAATGCTACCTTAGCACCAGTAAGGTCAATAGGGATGATCAACCTGAAAAGTATATGCAGAACAATTAACTCCATAATGTGCAATATTGAGGCTAAATTTTTTTAAATAATACATTTTTTTATTAATTTTCATAAATATTACGCTGGATAAAAAATTTCAAAAATAATACACCGTCGGCCCGCTGCAGGCCGACTGAGACTAGTCGGCCCACAGCAGGCCGATTGGATTCCAGTCGGCCTACAGCTGGCCGACTGGCCCCTGTCGGCCCACTGTGGGCTGATTGCGAGCTAATTGGCTCGCTTTGGGCTAATTATTTTTGCAAAAAAAGTAGGCATAAAAAATATATGTTTAAAAAAATGTTAATCATGTAATTAAAAAATGTTAAACGTGTATAAAAAATGTTCCTGATGTATACAAAAATGTACAATATATATGCAAAAATGTTGGCATAAAAATATGTTTTGAAAAGTGTTAAGCATGTATTTAAAATTGTTAAATGTGTGTATAAAAATGTTCCTTATTTATACAAAAATATAGAATGTGTATGAAAAAAGTTGACACCAAAAATTATGTTTGAAAAATATGTTTGAAAAGTTGACATTTTTTCAAATACATGATTAAAAATTGTTAAATGTGTGTATAAAAATGTTCCTTATCTATTAAAAAATATAGAATGTGTATGAAAAAAGTTGACACCAAAAAAATATGTTTGAAAAAAATGTCCCAGTTCCATACAAAAAGAGCAACCAATCATATTTTTTTCACAACCTTGATTTTTTGTCACGAACTCACAACATAATTTTTTGGTGTCAACTTTTTTTCATGCACATTCTATATTTTTTGTATAAATAAGGAACATTTTTTATACACACATTTAACAATTTTTAAATACATGATTAACACTTTTAAAACATACTTTTATGTCAACATTTTTGCATATATATTATACATTTTTGTATACATCAAGAACATTTTCTAATTACATGATTAACATTTTTTAAACATATATTTTTTATGCCTATTTTTTTGCAAAAACAATTAGCCCACACCGGGCCAATTAGCTCCAGTCGGCCCACAATGGGCCGACAGGACCTAATCAGCCCACAGTGGGCCGACAGGGGCCAGTCGGCCAGCTGTAGGCCGACTGGAATCCAATCGGCTTGCTGTGGGCCGACTAGGCTCAGTCGGCCTGCAGCGGGCCGACGGTGTATTATTTTTTAAAAAAAATTACCCAGCGTAATATTTATGAAAATTAATAAAAAATGTATTATTTAAAAAAATTAGCAATATTGAGTGTAAACAAATATTAAATGGATGGTAATAATACATGTGAACCAGTACCGTATCTTGTACAGTAGATTCACAATCCTCCAAATCTAGACCAGCAAACTCAGTAAGATCATAGACCAATTGAACTTTTTCTTCTCGGATTTGATCGATAATATCTTGACGGTCCTTTCTTTTAATGAGAAGTTCATGCACAACATAGTAATACAACTGATGCCTCTGCCCATCTTCTCCAGATGCTCCATGAGTTGTAAGCACTCGTCGACAACAATCTTAATTTGGAAAAATAGCATTTTATTGAAAAGTTTATTTGCCATGACGATAGCCTTAGCGAGCACGCCATCTCTGGTCTCTCTATACCTCGCTGACTCCATTAGCTTGTCAAAAAACTCGATGTATTGCAAATCACCATCCAGGGTGGTAGGTTCAATATAATTACAGCATGGAGAGGAATACTGTCAACACAAAAAACATAGAAAGCTAAGACTCCAAATGCGGTACATTACATTCAATCAATGCATATATGAAATTAAGTGATAGTTGGAGGAAAGATCTAGATGTGTACCTACCTCCCAAAAATCGGTGGAAGAAGTGTGAATAGGACTTTGCTTTGATGCCATCACGGATGGCATGATAGTAGTATGTCATGGTGCGAGTGAAGTCGGCACGTAGCTCCTCCTTGGCTGCCTAGCAATTGAAGAGGCTCTCTTCTGAATTTTGAGACTCTTTCAGATGGTACATGTCCAAACGAACACGAAGAACTTCATCACTGGTGAAGAGCGGCTGTGGTGAATCCACCTTCTCCCCGAGACTCACGTCCAAAGCTGATCCCATGTTGTCACGCCATTCCCCCTGTTGGCAATCAGCAACATTGCTTCCTCTTCGCCCCTTTCCCTTTCTCGATCTAGTATGTGGCATGGGTGACCACGGTTTGCCCGACACTTTATTATAATCTATTCCATCGTATTCATTCGCCTTAATCTCCTCCTCATCTTCCTCCCAGGGATACTTGCATTTATTCGAGTAGAAGGGGATGTCACAGAATTCAGCAAGAATGTCCGTCATTGGCAGGTTTGTAGGATAACTAGGACCCGCATCATCAGCCACCAAAGTTTCCTTCTCCATGTCTGATCAACACACGGGAAGCAACCAATACAAAACATCACTGCTCAGCTCCAAATAGCATAATCCTCAAAAGAGGCCATACAGAAATAGCTATTGGAACAACATAGACACATGCATGATTGATTTAGACATCTAGTTGATTGAGAGTTTGGATTCACATCATCATAGTGTTAAGACAGCACATCTTCTGATCACACATTGACACAAGTGAACAAATCTATACTCTTTAGAGGTTCTTCGAAATACATGCTAGATTACCGTTACTGTTCTGAATAAATAGTACTCCCTCTGTACCAAATGGCCGGTATAGGGCTATGAAAAGTTGCATCTCTACATATATATATATATATATATATATATATATATATATATATATATATATATATACACACATTGACAACAAATAAAAAAAATCTCTTTATGCCTCCTGGAGCGACAGCATCGTGCATGAATGCAAACTGTATAAAAGTAAACTGCTTAGAATTACATAAGAAAGCAAGGCATCATAGCAAGAGCCAACAGCAAACAATGCGCGGCGCCTTGGATTATCAGCGACATCCGGCTACTATATATTACCGTAGCGTGCTACAGAATCGTCAATTGATCCTGATAAGATGGAATCTAATGTACTCCCTCTGTCCCAGAATATAAGAACGTTTTTGATACTATGCTAGTGTGAAAAACGTTCTTATATTTTGGGACGGAGGGAGTAGTCAGCAGCAACATGGGCCATAAATTAAGAATGCAAAATAATCGAGCTAGGTTTCAAGTGGTAACAAGATCAAAAAAGCATGTATGCGTGTGAGCGTTGGAGATTCAGAAAGCAGGCTACCTTGTACAGCACCGGAGCTCACAGGAGCGGGCGAGGGGATGAATCTGCCGGGAGAATCCAAGGACGGTAGTGGTGGCGAGAAGACGAGGAGTCGGAGACTCGGAGGACGAAAACAGCGGTGGCCAGGAGAGCCGGCCGGCCGGGGGTGGCGCCGGTGAAGGGCCCAAAGACGGCGGAGGCGGCTCGATCTAATTAAGCAGTCGAGTAGAAAAGGTGACTTCTTGGTGAACGGGGCTGAGGCTGCTACCAATGCATGGGTGCTTAGATGAAGGCTTAGCATCTCTACATGGGTGCTTAAATAACTTGCCACATCAGATTTTTTGCCTACGTGGAAGGCTTAGCACCTGTACAAGGTGGAGCATTGGGAAGGGCCTGAGGCGAGGGACGAAATCTGACGGGATTACAGTTACCGGGTGAGGTGTCAATACATGGTTGGAATTTGGAAAAGAGGGGAGGGGGACCCACAGTAAAAATCAATACTACTCCACTACTCTAAAATAGTAACTGGCGAACGTTCGCCGGGAGCAACTGCCAGCGAACGCCTAAGCTGCCACACGATCTTGATCCTACAGTGCAGATTGGATGACTTTTTTACACTCAAAATAAAAAGAAATGCCATGGCAGTTTTGCAAAAAAGCAGCCCAGTTTCCTGAAATATACTGAAACTGTCCGACGAACGTTCGCAGATGCCATCTCTTGTGGCGAACGTTCGCCAGATATGCCAACCCATCCAAAAATACTACTAGTAAGGATTAGTAAAGCTCCGATTCAGATTTATGTGACATATCTTTACTTATGAAGTACTCCCTCCGTCCGGAAATAATTGTCATCAAAATGGATAAAAGGAGATGTATCTAGACATGTTTTAGTTCTAGATACATCCATTTTTATCTATTTTGATGACAAGTATTTTCGGACGGAGGGAGTACACTGTATGAAATATTGTCTCTATATAATAAGAGTATCTTATAAATGCCAACAATCTTTCAATACTACTCAGAATAGGAGGTACAAATCCACAATAGTCAATACTCCCTCCATCCCAAAATTCTTGTCTTAGAATTATCTAGATACGGATGTATCTAACAGTAAAATGTGAATAAATACATATGTATGTAGACAAATCTAAGACAAGAATTTTGGGACGGAGGGGGTACTATCCTTCCCAAGCAAACTAAGTGCTATCTTGTGTACTACTGGATATCCATCCCATTAAGATTCAGGGCTTTGCCACCTTTTGCACTAGCTAGTGGCAGACCATGGAAATCTTGTAGGCCAAGACGAACGACGACGTCGTTGTCTCATGCATCTGTTTTCGAGTGCCATGCATGATTACCTTCTCTTTTCCCTCGTATGGACTTCCATCATGCTTTAAACATTGAAGCGACGACTGCTGAAATCCTGTCATGAATGAATGTTTTCCTCTTTGCAGATCGTGCGCGCGAAGAAAGCGGTCGTTAGCAACGCGTCCATGTGGGACACCTTGGGCCTCCTGCCACCAGACGCCGTCCCGAGATCATACCAAGATCAAGTGAAGGCGACGCCGCAGTGCGATTCGTTCATGCACCTCCACCTGGGTTTCGACGCTGAGGTTGGTTAATCTGGTTGTCATATACAGTATATCCTTATAGTCATGTCTATTTCCAAATTTGCTTAGTCGGAGCATTTTCTCGCTGTAACCATCTGTCTATGTAATTGGACAGTGTGTCAAGGAGGACCTCGGGATCCACCATATCGTGGTTAACGACTGGGACAAAGGAGTCGACGGCGAGCAGAACGTGGTGCTGATATCGGTCCCCAGCGTTCTCGGCGAGGGCCTGGCGCCGCCGGGGAAGCACATCCTTCATGCGTACACGCCAGGGACAGAGCCTTTCGGCCTATGGGAGGGGCTCGACCGGAAGAGCGCCGCGTACCGGAGTCTGAAAGAGGAGCGTTCCGAGGTAATATGCAACATTGAACTAAAACCACGACGAGTAATTTGGAACGGAGGGAGTAGAAATGTAGCATTGCTACTCTTCTAGTAACCCACATAGTAGCTTTGTTCCCATGGTCTCTTGGAACCAGAACCTAGATAGCTAGAAATCGCTCCACTTTAACACTTTTAACAGAGTACTCCTTTAACATCCTTTGGAGCTCCTTTCGACCAAAGTTTAGCGAAAAAACTCCTTTCACAAAAGTTAGGCGAAAGTCACTCCTTTTTACTGGCAATGAGCTTCTCTTACCTGCTGTCTGTCTTAACCAACTTTGTCATGGCAAACTTTTCCTTGCAGGTGATGTGGAAGGCGGTGGAGCTGGCCCTGGGCCCGAAGTTCAGCCGGGAAAAGTGCGACGTGAAGCTGGTGGGCACGCCGCTGACGCACAAGCGGTTCCTCCGGCGGAACCGGGGCACCTACGGCCCGGCGATAAAGGCCGGGGAGGCGACGTTCCCGGGGCAGGCGACGCCGGTCCCGCAGCTCTTCTGCTGCGGCGACTCCACTTTCCCCGGGATCGGCGTGCCCGCGGTGGCCGCCAGCGGGGCCATCGTCGCCAACACGCTCGTCTCAGTGGCGCAGCACTCGGAGCTCCTCGATGCCGTCGGCATCTGAGTAATTACCATCTTAGTGCACGACATGTTCTGGACTTCTGGTAAAGTGGTAAGTTGAGCACATGCCTGATTACCATCACCTTTGCTTGCAGTCCAGCTGTGATGAATCAGCTTCTCACAGCACACACACCAGCACTTTGCACTTTACAGTGGCATGTAACTAAGAACAGTAGTATATCTGCCATGGCTGGCATTGACCCCGGTCAGCGAGCAAACGACAGCGAGCACGATGAGCATGATGAGGATGAACCTTTTGGAGTGCTCCTTTCTGTTGCTGACTTGCTGCCACTTGTTTCTTTCTTGTTGCCATTCTTCTTGGGCAAAGTTGTGTGTGTGGCTGCAGCTGCATTGCGTTATGACTTTGCTTGCTTGTGTTAAGTATCATCAGTTTATTACATCAAGTTTCTCTCCCTGCACTGCAGGCAGGCAGGCAGGCAGGCGAGCAAGCAGAGCTGTGGAGAACACCATGCAGCAGAGGAAAAGGAAGCAGCATATTGCTCGGTACTGCACACGAGAAGATTTATAATCAGAAAATACAGGAGGGACAGGCAGAGTTTGCTTGTGTGCTCCCTCAGTAACTTAATATAAGACATTTTTTGACACTATGACAGTGTCAAAAAATGTCATATATTTTTATACGGAGAGAGTAGTTTGCAAAAAAAAAAGACACGGTTGAGAATGTATATAAAGTGTTACATGCTGTCTGAACATCACTGATTGTTCAGGTAGAATAATACTGGTACATGACATGGAGTTCCAGCAGTGAATAATGCCGCGTCTGACAGAGTCAGTGCTCTCCTGAACCTGAAGCTCGCCATTGTCTCTGTTTCTACCCAAAGTTGTGTGGCACCACACCACACCACACCTCATGCAGCCTTGTGTCCACTCCGGATCACAATGTGTTGGATTTTGTGTTGAATATTATTAGAACTGTATGCTCTGTCTCTCTCTGTCTATGTGTGTGCAACTTTGAAAGCTTGTTTCACAGAAGCATCATCATCTCTCCTGCAAAGCAGAAAAAGCTATACTTGTCTTTTCCGTCTTTCAGAAAATGCCCTTTGCACGCACATGTTGTACTAGTATCTTTTTCTCTCTTATAACAACTGCAGAATTAATGCCAGTTGCATCACTGAGCACGTAGTAATATCCAAAATATTAAGCATTTCACTGTCAGTTTAACTGGCACTAATTTAAATACTAAGGCAATCCTTTCACATCACAGGTCACTCCCAGGTAAATAAATACCCCATCTAGTATTATCCATCCATCCATCAGTCAATCCACACAATTTTCGCTGCCAAATTGACTGCAAACAAATGGTGTCGCCTTCACGGTTCTTCAGAGTCTCAGTCCCAGTTTGTTTCTATCTTCCTTTCTTTCAGTTTCACTTCACATGCTCACCATCACCTCCTCCTCCTCAGCTATTTTTCTACTCCATGCCAATAATGTTGAGTGCCAGAAAAAGAAAAGTTTGCAAGGTAGTAGCAGCCGCCCCCTGCCCTCCACTCACTCCCACTCTCCCTCCCTCACTCATCACTCACCATTACCTACTGGCCGGCCGGCCCGGTGACTGTCTCCCCCCTCCCCCGCCCCGAAACCAGCGGTTCGCGCAGGGAGAGAATCGCGGGAACCGTGGAGCCGCTGAGGGGCCGCGTCTTGATCTGCCCCAGAATTTTCGGCCTTCGATCTCCCCGGCAGGTTTGGTTTCAGGTACCGGTTCCTGGATTCTCTGATCCCGCCGGAGAAAAAGCTCATCTTTATTGCTCGCGCCGGCCCGGTTGGCGGCTGTTTCGACCCAATTATATCGCAGGATCTTGGTCCAATTTTGAAAGGGATTTGTCCCTCACGATTTGGAGAGGGCCGCTGGTTTTTTTATTCAGTGGATCTTCTAGGTCTCTGGGTGGGTACAAATTTAGCCGATGTTTTTTTTCAGGAGATGTGTGCTCTGACTGAAGAACAATTTATTTCCCGATGATTATTTTCTGGGGGATTTATCCAATCCGAGTTAATCTTGAACGATTTTTTTTTGTGGGTAGCCGTTGTTGAAGCAGGTGGTGGAGGGAGCTGCATTGGCAGTAGGCTCATCCTTCTGCTGGCAAGGAGATGAGCCCCCTGCTGTTTGCAGACGCTGACCTTTGTGATACCCATTAATTCCTCACCAATCAGTTGGAGATGGCGTATTCTGGACAGAGGCATGCCGGTGCCGCCGGGAGCTCGTCGCGGCAGGGGAAAGGCTTGAAGGGGCAGGCCAGCTCAGTTGAGTTCCTGGGAAGGGGGATGGTGGGGATGCAGCTCAGAGATGCAAAGCCAGATGATGCTCATGATGAAAGGGTAGGTTTGGTTCAATGGTTTCTGCTCCTGTTTGACTGACTTGTGTCTGAACTGTGTGCGGTAGAATGAGCAATCTGTCAGTAATCACTGTATTAATCGTTCACGTATCACAAGCCATCTTCTTCCCTCATATATGGCTCTGCTTGAATTTTTTTGTATGTATGTACTACCTTTAGTATGTGCTGTACTGCAAATTTGCGGTGTGTTCTAGATCCTGGGAATGCGTGGTTTTATGCTCTGGTTTCGCTCTGTTATGACCCATATATATTCATAGTAAGCCTAATGAAAATTCTTGATCAACTATGCATCTTGTTTTACTAGATAAAGTGACGCAACTCTTCATTTTCAGGACATTGAGCCAGATGTGGTTGCAGATTCTGGTTCTGAAGCTGGTCAAATAATTGCAACCACAATCCGTGGTCGAAATGGTCTGCCTAAACAGGTAAGAGCAATGCTACATTCATCTTTAGAGTCTATAATGTTTGGCTGTCAAATTACAGTTTGCTGATATGGTGGTTAATGAAACAGTCCGTCAGTTACATTGCTGAACATGTGGTTGGAACTGGTTCTTTTGGGGTTGTATTTCAGGTAAACTTCTGACCTTTGTGTTGTCTAAGCTGGTCTATGCACAACTGATAGTTGAAGGCATATAACCTGTTATTGTCAATTCTTCAGGCGAAATGTCAAGAAACGGGAGAAGTCGTTGCCATCAAAAAGGTTCTTCAAGATAAGCGCTACAAAAACAGGGAATTGCAAATTATGCATATGCTTGACCATCCCAACATTGTTGGTCTTAAGCATTACTTCTTCTCAACCACTGAAAGGAATGAGCTCTATCTTAATCTTGTCCTTGAGTTCGTGCCAGAGACAGTAAACCGGATGGCAAGACAGTACAACAGAATGAATCAAAGAGTGCCCCTCATTTATGTCAAACTATACACTTATCAGGTCTGACCTGACCTGGCAGTAATTTTTCTGAACAATGTTATGCTTTGCACAACTGTCCTCCATCTTTATTTTCTTACAAGAACTATTTTAAAGTTAATCTTTGCACTAGGCATACTTGTTACCCAAATTATCTACATGCTGTCATGTGGAACTCATGGTATATGATATGTTCCCTAATTAGTTGCAGCACTTTTTTGTTCTCATGCCTGCTCGCAACTTATGTTCCAATAGTTGAGTACTGTACTGGGACCTATCTACAAGTTTCAGATTAGTTATTCACATTGATGGCTTCATTAATAACCCAAAATAAATTCTGAGACATTCAAACGTACAACCGAGCCAGCCTGTGAGCTCTACAGTCTTTGGATTTATGTTCTTCTATGCTTATTTAATCGTAAGGTGCTATATTCTTTTTATATACCACACAGGCGATGAGATGCTATTTTTTTATGAGATAACCATTTGCACATTTTTGTGGTAGTATATGAAGGTTATCTCTAGGGACTTTAATAGAACATCTACTGTATAATCGATGAATAACACATTAGTGCATCCTTAATTTCCTTATTATTACTTGCATCAACTAATGCTTAATTCTGCTGATTTTGGTCTGACTACAGATAAAATTAAGTTAGTGTGTTCTGCCATACATCTGTAATCTGTTTGTTCTTTGTAGTTGTTCAAGTTAGAAATATAATTTCCTGGCCATGCAACAGAATTGTTCTTTCAGTTGTTATTTGATATTGAGTATTAGCTCAAAATGTGATTGTTACAACTCACGAGTCGTCTAATTATTGTTTCTGTAATCTGGTAACTTTGCAGATATGCCGAGCACTTGCTTATATACATAACTGCGTTGGCATCTGCCACCGTGATATCAAACCACAGAATGTTCTCGTGAGATCTTAGCCTCCTTTTCTATGATTAATATGTTATGCTATAAATATCTTCCCTCACCCTCTGAACTGTTTGGCTAGTAGAGCTTTCTTTACATCAGGAAGAACATTCGCTAATCAAATGTGAATAACCACTAATACATGTTTACTAATGTAGTGACCTTTCGACTGCAGGTTAACCCACATACACACCAGCTCAAAATCTGTGATTTCGGCAGTGCAAAAGTCTTGGTAAGTTATCTTCGATATTAGGTTTTGAATCTAAATGCATGAGGCCTGCTGATTTCTGAAAGGACATGCTAAACTTTCTTGATAAGGATTAAAAAAAAAGGTGCCGGTAAACTACACATACATGGGAATTTCTAAATTGTTTCAATGTGATGGTTTGCATATATGCAGGTCAAGGGAGAGCCAAATATCTCCTACATATGCTCAAGATACTACCGAGCACCAGAACTCATATTTGGTGCAACTGAATATACTACAGCCATTGATTTGTGGTCTACAGGCTGTGTCATGGCAGAGCTGCTTCTTGGACAGGTTTTGTTCACGCATATAGTCATTTATTTTTTTACTCTCTAGCTTCTTCTCATAATATTCATCCATGCAGCCTCTTTTTCCTGGGGAAAGTGGAGTTGATCAGCTGGTTGAGATTATCAAGGTGAAAACTTATATGACATCTTAAACTGTTCTGTCCTGAGACCTGTATTCTTTACAATGACATGTTCAGTCATAGTGCCTTGCAGGTCTTGGGTACTCCAACAAGGGAAGAGATCAAGTGCATGAATCCAAACTACACGGAGTTCAAGTTCCCACAAATTAAGGCTCACCCATGGCACAAGGTAATTTGCATATTATGTCTGCCATGCTTGATTAGTGTCTGTTTGGTGTGCGCAGCAGCTGTTCGATTTGGTGCATACTTTTGGAAACATTGACTGCCGTGCTGTTAAATAGTGAGAAATAATAATTGACACAGAAGTCATTTTTGATGTCATCTATACGTTCAGGCGCAAAATTAAATCAGCATATTTTCTCGTGGTTCCTCTGTTACCTCAAAATTTTCTTTTTATTCAGGTTTTTCAGAAAAAGCTTCCACCTGAAGCAATGGACCTTGTCAGCAGGTTTCTCCAATACTCACCAGATCTTCGGTGCACTGCTGTAAGGCCACAGGATCATTTTCTTATGTTGCCTTCCAGATTGCAGACTGATGCACTATGAGCTCTTTTATGTTCTAACCGTGGAACCATTCTTCAGATGGAAGCCTGCATGCACCCGTTCTTTGATGAGTTGAGAGATCCAAACACCCGTCTACCTAACGGTCGCCCTCTTCCTCCCCTCTTCAACTTCAGATCTCAAGGTAGTGTAACTGTATCTAAATAGCAGTAGCAGCAGTCAAACCTTCACATTCGGCAATTCGCTTCCTGCCAATCTTGGTTGCTATAGGCTTTGCCCTCTTGCTGCATTTGTCATGCTTTCTCCAGCACCTTTGGTGTGTCGGTCGTTGAGTTTACCTTCAGTCTTCCTAGTTCAGAAATGCACCTATGTGCATCTAGTAAACTGCTCTCGGCTGAATCAGTCCATTTTATGTGCCATTCGCAGAGCTAAACGGCACACCGCCGGAAGTCGTCGAGCGCTTGGTTCCGGAGCATGCGAGAAGGCAGAACCTGTTCATGGCGCTCCGCACCTAGTTTTCGCGTGCACTCCCCGTGGTTTTCGCGTTGTTTGGGGTCTGGACTCTGGAGGGAACCTTGTAAATTGAGCTGTAGCTTTGTGTGGGTGGGTGACAAGCACTGGTAGTAGAGTTGTCCCGTGATGCATGTGAGGTTTGGAGGCTTGATGGTTGGTGTGTATAGATGGTTTGAGGTTTCTGAAAGTTTCTTACTTGGATGAGTTGATGATGCTATCAAAATCATTCAGAAATATTTACGCTCTTTATTTTTCATAGTTATTACGACCAATGCCTCGAGGCTTCATCAGTTTACTCTTCACAGAAGGGAATATGTGTGTTGGTAGTTGAACCTTTTTTGGTTCGTGAAGTTCAGTTTTTTTTTCTTCTTTTTTTTAGTGAAAAAAAACTAGGAGCATCAGAAGTTTTTTAGCGTGTTACTATGCTTTAATCAAATTAGATGATGCCCCGTGTGTTGCTTTTGCCGCTCCAAAGAACTCCGACTTCAGGTGACCTCCTTGCTGCCGTTTGCTTTTGCCGCTCTGCGTCAACAAATTTCAGTTGGCTGATTACCGATGGGATTCTTCTAAAAACTCTGCAGGAACAGAGTAGCATAGTGGAGCTAGCAGCAACAGCAGGGACGAGCTCAGGAGGAAAATTGGACCTCCTTTTGTTGAAGAGCGTTGATATACAGACGACCCCCCCTGCAGGTTGATTTGAAGACGACACAACATATCCCATCATTGGAAAGGCAAAACTGCACAACACTGTTGGATAAGCCATCGTCCTAGAATCGTAAGATCAATTGTCGTGTGTGAAGTAATTTCGTTTGTTGAATACAGAGCAAACTAGAGAATAGATAAAAATACAAAGCAAAACTTCACTTAAGTGCACGAATTCTTTAATAAGTACGATTGTTGCAATAAATTAACGACCTAGGAGCTGTTTGGTTACATGAGGTAATTCATTATTCATGTTTGTTCACAGTTCTTTAATTTTCACCATTTTGGATCCCGTATTATGCACAATATAATTTGTAAAAAAAAACTCTTTGCAAATAAGGGAAATAATGATCCAAAATTGGAGAAGATGGTGAAAACCAAATGTTTGTGTGATTTGATATGATGTAGTAATTATATTTTATTACTACTTGCATCTTTTAAAGTGTCTAGATCATGTTTTCATCAGCTCCGACATCTTCAAGAACTTTCTCATGCCCTATTATTTTCAATTTGGTCTGTATCTGCATCAATTCAATTCGTCAAAATTTTGTATATTTGATGCGTTATTAACTTAAGAACCTTGTGCAGAGCGGCTTTCTTAATCTTAATAAAAGCGCTGGATTGTTTTCTGGTCGTACGCCGCAAGCGTTTTTGCAGAAAAGGCCCTCCGTTTTTTAGAAGGAAGTGGCTAGGTCTTAGTCGCGAAGTCTCAATCAATAGACATAGTGTATAAAAAGAAAAAGGAAAAGCGAAAAGCAATTGACATATTGTATAAAAAGAAAAAAGGAAAGCGAAAAGCGAACTTTGCACGAATCTCTATGCAAGATCAAAGAAATAAATGATCGACTTAGAGATTTAGCAGCACTGTTTTTAGAATTCAACCAGCAATCCTATTTTAAGTGGGTATCAAGGAAAACACTTCGTTTTTGCGACAACACCCCTGCATTAGTTACAATTCTATCCGGGATCCTTAATTAAACTGCTTCACCACCGGCTACCATCACCGCTTATCCATTTACCTTCTCCACCACCATGCACGGGCCGCCCCTTGCCACCGGCCGCAGCAGGAGCCAAGGAAGCAGTGATGGGTCGCGGCGGAAAAAAAGGTAGGAGGAGGGAAGCGAGAAAGAGGCAGGGTCGGCCTGCTGGTTCTCCAGCAAGATGGGGATGGCGTGGAGGGGTCTGGACGCCGACGGGTCCTTGTCCGGCGGCACTCGGGCATCGGGCGGCAAGCGAGGTGGGGTCGGCCTGCTTGTTTGCAGGCGCTGGAGAGGCTCGTGGCAGGGAGCTCCTCTCCTCTGCTTGGCAAAGGCGGCCAAGCCTTCAACTCTGAGTCAGGGACGGGGGCCAAAGGGTGGCGCGGGCGCTGGATGGGACTTGGTGCAGGTCTCCGGCGGAGAAATTGGATCTTTTGCCCCAATTTACTTCCCCAATTGATAATCCCCCCCCCCCGAGGGGCTGCCGGGTGGGGCCGGTGTTGGAAATATGCCCTAGAGGCAATAATAAATTAGTTATTATTATATTTCCTTGTTCATGATAATCGTTTATTATCCATGCTATAATTGTATTGAAAGGAAACTCAGATACATGTGTGGGTACATAGACAACACCATGTCCCTAGTAAGCCTCTAGTTGACTAGCTCGTTGATCAATAGATGGTTACGGTTTCCTGACCATGGACATTGGATGTCGTTGATAACGGGATCACATCATTAGGAGAATGATGTGATGGACAAGACCCAATCCTAAGCCTAGCACAAAGATCATAGTTCGTATGCTAAAGCTTTTCTAATGTCAAGTATCATTTCCTTAGACCATGAGATTGTGCAACTCCGGATACCGTAGGAATGCTTTGGGTGTACCAAACGTCACAACGTAATCGGGTGGCTATAAAGGTGCATTACAGGTATCTCCGAAAGTGTCTGCATTGGGTTGGCACGAATTGAGACTGGATTTGTCACTCTAGTTGACGGAGAGGTATCTCTGGGCCCACTTTCGGTAGGACATCATCATAATGTGCACAATGTGACCAAGGGGTTGATCACGGATGATGTGTTACGGAGCGAGTAAAGAGACTTGCTTGCGGCAACGAGATTGAACAAGGTATCGGGATACCGACGATCGAATCTCGGGCAAGTACAATACCGCTAGACAAAGGGAATTGTATACGGGATTGATTGAGTCCTTGACATCGTGGTTCATCCGATGAGATCATCGTGGAACATGTAGAGCCAACATGGGTATCCAGATCCCGCTGTTGGTTATTGACCGGAGAACGCCCTGGTCATGTTCCATGGTTCCCGAACCCGTAGGTTCTACACACTTAAGGTTCGGTGACTCTAGGGTTATAGGGAATAGATATACGTGGTTACCGAATGTTGTTCGGAGTCCCTTGATGAGATCTCGGACGTCATGAGGAGTTCCTAATGGTCCCGAGGTAAAGATTGATATATTGGACGAAGGGTTTTGGAGTCCTAAGTGTTCCGGAGGTACCGGTGATGACCAAAGATGACCGAAAGGTGTTTCGGGAGCCCGGCAAGTGTTGGGGGGCTTCATGGGCCAAGGGAAGGGGCAAACCAGCCCACTAAGGGGCTGTCGCCTCACCTATTCCCACGTGACCAAGGGGTTTGGGGCGCCCCATCTAGGGTTCCCACCTCTGGCTTGGGGCCAAGTCACCCAAGGGGGAGATCCCATCTGCCTTCGGCAGCCGCCCCCTAGGGGAAACCCTAGGGCGCCTCCCTCCCTTGCCCCTATATATAGTGGAGGTTTTGTGGCTGCCTAACACGAGAACATCTCCCTCTTGGCGCAGCCCTACCTCTCTCCCTCCTCGTCTCTCGTGGTGCTTGGCGAAGCCTCGCCGAGTACGCGCTCCTCCACCACCACCACGCGTCGTCTGCTGGGCCGGACGGAGTCTTCCCAACCTCTTCCTCTCCTTGCTGGATCAAGGCATGGGAGACGTCACAGGGCTGCATGTGTGTTGAACACGGAGGTGCCGTCCGTTCGGCACTAGGATCATCGGTGATTTGAATCACGGACGGTGCGACTCCATCAACCCCTGCTCACTTGAACGCTTCCGCTTAGCGATCTACAAGGGTATGTAGATGCACTCTCCTTCCCCTCCTTGCTGGTTTCTCCATAGATAGATCTTGGTGACACGTAGGAAATTTTTTGAATTTCTGCTACGTTCCCCAACAGTGGCATCATGAGCTAGGTCTATTGTGTAGATTCTATGCACGAGTAGAACACAAGTTGTTGTGGGCGTTGATTTTGTTCAATATGCTTACCGTTACTAGTCCAATCTTGTTTCGACGGTATTGTGGGATGAAGCGGCCCGGACCGACCTTACACGTACACTTACGTGAGACAAGTTCCACCGATCGACATGCACTTGTTGCATAAGGTGGCTAGCGGGTGCCGCCTCTCCCACTTTAGTCGGATCGGATTCGATGAAAAGGGTCCTTATGAAGGGTAAATAGCAATTGACATATCACGTTGTGGTTTTATGTAGGTAAGAAAGCGTTCTTGCTAGAAACCCATAGCAGCCACGTAAAACATGCAAACAACAATTAGAGGGCGTCTAACTTGTTTTTTGCAGGGTATGCTATGTGATGTGATATGGCCAAGAAGAATGTGATGAATGATATGTGATGTATGAGATTGATCATGTTCTTGTAATAGGAATTACGACTTGCATGTCGATGAGTATGACAACCGGCAGGAGCCATAGGAGTTGTCTTTATTTATTGTATGACCTGCGTGTCATTGAACGAACGCCATGTAATTACTTTTACTTCATTGCTAACGGTAGCCATAGTAGTAGAAGTAATAAGTTGGCGAGACAACTTCATGGAGACACGATGATGGAGATCATGGTGTCATGTCAGTGACGATGATGATCATGGAGCCCGAAGATGGAGATCAAAGGAGCAAAATGATATTGGCCATATCATGTCACTATTTGATTGCATGTGATGTTTATCATGTTTATGCATCTTATTTGCTTAGAACGACGGTAGTAAATAAGATGATCCCTCATTAAAATTTCAAGAAAGTGTTCCCCTAATCGCGTGCACCGTTGCGAAAGTTCGTCGTTTCGAAGCACCACGTGATGATCGGGTGTGATCGATTCTTACGCTCACATACAACGGGTGTAAGCCAGATTTACACACGCGAAACACTTAGGTTGACTTGACGAGCCTAGCATGTACGTATATGGCCTCGGAACACAAGAGACCGAAAGGTCGAGCATGAGTCATATGGTAGATACGATCAACATGAAGATGTTCACCGATGATGACTAGTCCGTCTCATGTGATGGTCGGACACGGCCTAGTTGACTCGGATCATGTAATCACTTAGATGACTGGAGGGATGTCTATCTGAGTGGGAGTTCATTAGATGAACTTAATTATCCTGAACATAGTCAAAAGCCCTTTGCAAATTATGTCATAGCTCGCGCTTTAGTTCTACTGTTTAGATATGTTCCTAGAGAAAATATAGTTGAAAGTTGACAGTAGCAATTATGCGGACAGTAGAAGGCTTATGTCCTTAATGCACCGCTCGATGTGCTGAACCTCGAACGTCGTCTGTGGATGTTGCGAACATTTGACATACACGTTTTTGATAACTACGTGATAGTTCAGTAATGTTAAACGGTTTAGAATTGAGGCACCAAAGACGATTTCGAAACGTCGCGGAACATATGAGATATTTCGAGGGCTGAAATTGGGATTTCAAGCTCGGGCCCACGTCAAGAGGTATAAGACCTCCGACGATTTTCTTAGCCTGCAAACTAAGGGAGAAAAGCTCAATCGTTGAGCTTGTGCTCAGATTATCTCGAAGTGCAACAATCACTTGAATCGAGTGGGAGTTGATCTTCCCGATGAGATAGTGATGTTTCTCCAAAGACATTGCCACCAAGTCATGAGAGCTTCGTGATGAACTATAACATATCGTGGATAGATATGATGATCCTTGAAGTGTTCACGATGTTTGACACCGCTGAAAGTAGAAGTCAAGTAGGAGCATCAATTGTTGATGGTTGGTAAAACCACTAGTTTCAAGAAGGGCAAGGGCAACAAGGGATACTTCATGAAACGGCAAAACAGTTGCTTCTCTAGTGAAGAAACCCAAGGTTGAACCCAAACCCGAGACTAAGTGCTTCTGTAATGAGAGGAACGGACCCAGAAGCGGACCCACCCTCGATCCTTGGTAGATGAGAAGGTCGGCAAGGTCGATAGAAGTATATTGGATATACATTATGTTAATGTGTACTTTTACTAGTACTCCTAGTAGCACCAGTGTATTAAATACCGGTTCGGTTGCTAAGTGTTAGTAACTCGAAATAAAAGCTACGGAATAAACGGAGACTAGCTAAAGGTGAGCCGACGATATGTGTTGGAAGTGTTTCCAAGGTTGATGTGATCAAGCATCGCACGCCTCCCTCCGCCATCGAGATTGGTGTTAAACCTAAATAATTGTTATTTGGTGTTTGCGTTGAGCATAGACATGATTGGATTATGTCTATCGCATGATACAGTTATTCATTTAAGGAGAATAATGGTTACTCTGTTTGTTTGAATAATACCTACAATGGTCTTGCACCTAAAATGAATGGTTTATTGAAATCTCGATCGTAGTGATACACATTTTCATGCCAAAAGATATAAGATAGTAATGATAGTACCACTTGCTTGTGGCACTCGCCATTTGAGTCATATTGGTATAAAAGCATGAAGAAGCTCCATGTTGATGGATCTTTGGACTCACTCGCTTTTGAAAAGTTTGAGACATGAACCATGTCTATTGGTGTATACGCATGAAGAAACTCCATGCGAGATGGATCGTTTGGACTCACTTGATGTTGAATCATTTGAGACATGCAAATCATACCACATGGGCAAGATGACCGAAAAAGCCTCGGTTTCAAGAAGATGGAACAAGAAAGCAACTTTTTGGAAGTAATACATTTTGATGTGTGCAGTCCAATGAGTCTTTGAGGCACGCAGTGGATATCATTATGTTCTTACTTCACAGATGATTTGAGTAGATGCTGAGTATATTTACTTGATGAAACACAAATCTGAATTATTGAAAGGTTCAAGTAATTTCAGAGTGAAGTTGAAGATCGTCGTGACAAGAGGATAAAATGTCTATGATATGATCATAGAGATGAGTATCTGAGTTATGAGTTTGGTATACAATTAAGACATTGTGGAATTTGTTTCATAACCAATACCGCCTGGAACACCATAGTGTGATGGTGTGTCCGAACATCATATTTGCACCCTATTGGATATAGTGCGTACCATGATGTATCTTATCGAATTACCACTATCGTTCATGGGTTAGGCATTAGAGACAACCGCACTCACTTTAATAGGGCACCACGTAATTCCGTTGAGACGACACCGTTTGAACTATGGTTTGGAGAAACCTGAGTTGTCGTTTCTTAAAAGTTTGGGGCTGCGACGCTTATGTGAAAAGGTTTCAGGTTAATAAGCTCGAACCCGAAGCGGATAAAATGCATCTTCATAGGACACCCAAAACAGTTGGGTATACCTCCTAATTCAGATCCGAAAGCAATAGGGATTGTTTCTTGAATCGGGTCCTTTCTCAAGGAAAAGTTTGTCTCGAAAAATTGAGTGGGAGGATGGTGGAGACTTGATATGGTTATTGAACCGTCACTACAATTAGTGTGTAGCAGGGCACAGAAAGTTGTTCCTGTGGCACCTACACCAATTGAAGTGGAAGCTGATGACAGTGATCATGATGCTTCAGATCAAGTCACTACCGTACCTCGTAGGGTGACGAGGATGCGTATGTTGGGGAACGTAGTAATTTCCAAAAAAAATTTCCTACGCACACGCAAGATCATGGTGATGGCATAGCAACGAGAGGGGAGAGTATTGTCCACGCACTCGTGAGACCGTAGCGGAAGCGTTATGACAACGCTGTTGATGTAGTCGTGCGTCTTCACGATCCGACCGATCCAAGTACCGAACGTCACGGCACCTCCGAGTTCAGCACACGTTCAGCTCGATGACGATCCCGGACTCCGATCCAAAGCAAAGTGTCGGGATGAGTTCCGTCGACCGACGGCGTGGTGGCGATGATGATGCTCTACCGGGCGCAGGCTTCGCCTAAACTCCGACGATATGACCGAGGTGGAATATGGTGGAGGGGCACCGCACACGGCTAAGGAACGATCCGTAGATCAACTTGTGTGTCTATGGGGTGCCCCTGCCCCCGTATATAAAGGAGCAAGGAGGAGGAGGCCGGCCCTAGGAGGGCGCGACCAAGTGTGGAGTCCTACTAGGACTCCCTAGTCCTAGTAGGATTCCACCTCCCATATGGAATAGGAAAAGAGGAAGGGAAAGGAGAAGGAAGGAAGAGGCGCCCCTTCCCTAGTCCATTCGGACCAGACCAAGGGGAGGGGTGCGGCCACCCTTGAGGCCCTTTTCCTTCTTTCCCGTATGGCCCAATAAGGCCCAATACGTATTCCCGTAACTCTCCGGTACTCCAAAAATACCCGAATCACTCGGAACCTTTCCGATGTCCGAATATAGTCGTCCAATATATCGATCTTTACGTCTCGACCATTTCGAGACTCCTTGTCATGTCCCCAATCTCATCCGGGACTCCGAACTCCTTCGGTACATCAAAACTCATAAACTCATAATATAACTGTCATCGAAACCTTAAGCGTGCGGACCCTATGAGTCGAGAACTATGTAGACATGACCTAGAACTATTCTCGGTCAATAACCAATAGCGAAACCTGGATGCTCATATTGGCTCCTACATAATCTACGAAGATCTTTATCGGTCAAACCGCATAACAACATACGTTGTTCCCTTTGTCATCGGTATGTTACTTGCCCGAGTTTCGATCGCTTGCATCCAATACCTAGTTCAATCTCGCATCGGGCAAGTCTCTTTACTCGTTACGTAATGCATCATTCTGTAACTAACTTATTAGCTACATTGCTTGCAAGGCTTATAGTGATGTGCATTACCGAGAGGGCCCAGAGATACATCTCGACAATAGGAGTGACAAAACCTAATCTCAAAATACGCCAAGCCAACATGTACCTTTGGAGACACCTGTAGTACTCCTTTATAATCACCCAAATACGTTGCCAGGACGCTTTGGTAGCACCCAAAGTGTTCCTCCGTAAACAGGAGTTGCATAATCTCATAGTTACAGGAACATGTATAAGTCATGAAGAAAGCAATAGCAATATACTAAACGATCAAGTGCTAGGCTAACGGAATGGGTCATGTCAATCACATCATTCTCCTAATGATGTGATCCCTTTAATCAAATGACAACACATGTCTATGGTTAGGAAACATAACCATCTTTGATTAATGAGCTAGTCAAGTAGAGGCATACTAGTGACGTTATGTTGGTCTATGTATTCACACATGAATTATGTTTCCGGTTAATACAATTCTAGCATGAATAATAAACATTTATCATGATATAAGGAAATAAATAATAACTTTACTATTGCCTCTAGGGCATATTTCCTTCAGCTTCCCACTTGAACTAGAGTCAATAATCTAGTTCACATCACCATGTGATTTAACACCAATCCACACCCATAGTTCACATCGTCATGTGACCAACACCAAGGGTTTACTAGAGTCAATAATCTAGCTCACATCGATATGTGATTAACACCCAAAGAGTACTAAGGTATGATCATGTTTTGCCTGTGAGAGAAGCTTAGTCAATGGGTCTGTCACATTTAGAGCCGTATGTATTTTGCAAATATTCTATGTCTACAATGCTCGCACGGAGCTACTCTAGCTAATTGCTCCACTTTCAATATGTATCCAGATTGGGACTTAGAGTCATTCGGATCAGTGTAAAAGTTTGCACCGATGTAACTTTTACAACGAACTCTTTATCACCTCCATAATCGAGAAACATCTCCTTAGTCCTCACTAAGGATATTCTCGACCAATGTCCAAAGGATCTACTTCCTAGATCACTATTGTACTCCTTGCCAAATTCAGAGCAAGGTATACAATAGGTCCGGTACATAGCATAGCATACTTTATAGAACCTATGACCGAGGCATGGGGAATGACTTTCATTCTCTTTTCTATTTTCTGCCGTGGTCGGGATTTGAGTCTTTACTCAATTTCACACCTTTGCAACACAGTGCAAGAACTTTTCTTGACTGTTCTATTTTGAACTACTTCAAAATCTTGACAAGGTATGTACTTATTGAAAAACTTATCAAGCGTCTTGATCTATCTCAATAGATCTTGATGCTCAATATGTAGGTAGCTTTACTGAGGTCTTTCTTTTAAAGAACTCCTTTCAAATACTCCTTTATGCTTTCCAGAAAAATTCTACATCATTTCTGATCAACAATATGTTACTCACACATTTTTATCAGAAGGCGGTAGTGCTCCCACTCACTTTACTGTAAATACAGGCTTCACCGCAAGTCTCAGATAGAACTATATGCTTTGATCAACTTATCAAAGCGTATATTCCAACTCCGAGATGCTTGCACCAGTCCATAGATGGATCACCGGAGCTTGCACATTTTGTTAGCACCTTTAGGATTGACAAAACCTTCTCGTTGCATCATATACAACTCTTCTTTAAGAAAACCACTAAGGAATGCAGTTTTGACATCCATTTGCTAGATTTCATAAAATGTGGCAATTGCTAACATGATTCGCATGAGACTTAAGCATCGCCATACGCTTGAGAAAATCTCATTGTAGTCAACACCTTGAACTTGTCAAAAACCTTTTTATGCGACAAGTCGAGCTTTGTAGATAGTAACATTACTATCAACGTCGACTTCCTCTTGAAGATCCATTTATACAATATGGCTTGCCGATCATTGGGCAACTCCACCAAAGTCCATACTTTGTTCTCATATATGGATCCCATCTCAGATTTCATGGCCTTAAGCCATTTCACAGAATCTGGGCTCATCATCGCTTCCTCATAGTTCGTAGGTTTATCATGGTCTAGTAACATGACTTCTAGAACAGGATTACCGTACCACTCACTGTGCGGACTGCACTGGAAGACCTACGAGGTTAGTAACTTGATCTAAAGTTTCATGATCATCATCATTAGCTTCCTCACTAATTGGTGTAGGAATCACCGAACTAATTTCTGTGATGAACTACTTTCCAATTCGTGAGAAGGTACAATTACCTTATCAAGCTCTACTTTCCTCCCACTCACTTCTTTCGAGAGAAATTCCTTCTCTAGAAAGGATCCATTTTAGCAACGAATATCTTGCCTTTGGATCTGTGATAGAAGGTGTACCCAACAGTTTCATGGGTATTCTATGAAGACGCACTTCTCGATTTGGGTTTGAGCTTATCAGATGAAACTTTTTCACATAAGCATCGCAACCCCAAATTTTAAGAAACGACAGCTTAGGTTTACTGCTAAACCATAGTTCATATGGTGTCTTCTCAACGGATTTAGATGGTGCCCTATTAAACGTGAATGCAGCTGTCTCTAATGCATAACCCCAAAACAATATTGGTAAATCGGTAAGAGACATCATTGATCGCACCATATCAAAATAAAGTACGGTTACGACGTTCGGACACACCATAACGTTGTGGTGTTCCGTATGGCGTGAGCTGTGAAACTATTCCACATTGTTTTAATTGAAGACCAAACTCAGAACTCAAATATTCATCTCCACGATCAGATCGCAGTAAACTTTATTTTCTTGTTACGATGATTTTCCACTTCACTCTGAAATTCTTTGAACCTTTCAACTATTTCTGCACTTATGTTTCATCAAGTAGATATACCCATATTCTGCTCAAATCATCTGTGAAGGTCAGAAAATAACGATACCCGCCCACGCAGCCTTAATACTCATTGGTCTCGCATACATCAAGATGTATTATTTCCAACAAGTTTGTTGCTCGCTCCATTGTTCCAAGAACGGAGTTTTAGTCATCTTGCCCAAAAGGCACGGTTCGCAAGCATCAAATGATTCATAACCAAGTGATTCCGAAAATCCATCTTTATGGAGTTTCTTCATGCACTTTACACCGATATGACTCCAAAACGACAAAGTGCCACAAATAAGTTGCACTATCATTATTAACTTTGCATCTTTTGGCATCAATGTTATGAATATGTGTATCACTACGATCGAGATCCAACAAACTATTTTCATTGGGTGTATAACCATCGAAGGTCTTATTCATGTAAACAGAATAACAATTATTCTTTAACTTCAGATGAATAAATCAGATCGCAATAAACATGATCAAATCATATTTATGCTCAACGCAAACGCTAAATAACATTTATTTAGGTTTAACACTAATCCCGAAAGTATAGGGAGTGTGTGATGATGATCATATCAATCCTGGAACTACTTCCAACACTCAGCCACTTCCCCCTCAACTAGTATCTGCTTATTATGTTACTCCCTGTTTCGAGTTACTAATCTTAGCAACCTAACAAGTATCAAATACTCAGGGCTACTATAAACACTAGTAAGGTACACATCAATAACCTGTATATCAAATATACCCTTGTTCACTTTGCCATCCTTCTTATCCACCAAATATTCGTGGTATTTCCGCTTCCAAAGGACCATTTCCTTTTGCAGTAAGCACTCGCCTGTGCTTTGGTTCAGCTTTGGGCTTCTTCGTGGAGTGACAACTTGCTTGTCTTGTCACTTGAAGTTCCCTTTCTTTCCCTTTGCCCTTTTCTTGAAACTAGTGATCTTGTCAACCATCAACACTTGATGCTCTTTTCTTGATTTCTAACTTCACGATTTCAACATCACGTAAGAGCTCGGGAATCGCTTTTCGCCATCCCTTGCATATTATAGTTCATCACAAAGTTCTACTAACTTGGTGATGGTGACTAGAGAACTCTGTCAATCACTATCTTATCTCGGAAGATTAACTCCCACTTGATTCAAGCGATTGTAGTACCTGCATAATCTGAGCACATGCTCATTAGTTGAGCGATTCTCCTCCATCTTTTAGCTATAGAACTTGTTGGAGACTTCATATCTCTCAATTCGGTATTTGCTTGAAATATTAACTTCAATTCCTGGATCATCTCATATGGTCCATGACGCTCAAAACGCCTTTGAAGTCCCGATTCTAAGCCGTTAAGCATGGTGCACTAAACTATCAAGTAGTCATCATATTGAGCTAGCCAAACGCTCATAACGCCCGTGACATCTGCTCCTCGCAATAGGTCCATCACCTAGCGGTGCATTAAGGACATAATTGTTCAGGCAGGAATGAGGATAAACCTCAGATCACGGATCCAATCCGCATCATTGCTACTAACATTTTTCAACACAATTTTCTCTAGGAACATATCAAAATAAACATATGAAAGCAACAACGCGAGCTATTGATCTACAACATAATTTGCAAAATACTACCAGGACTAAGTTCATGATAAATTTAAGTTCAATTAATCATATTACTAAAGAACTCCCACTTAGACATACATCTCTCTAGTCATCTAAGTGATCACGTGATCCAAATCAACTAAACCATAACCGATCATCACGTGAGATGGAGTAGTTTTCAATGATGAACATCACTATGTTGATCATATCTACTATATGATTCACGCCGACCTTTCGATCTCCGTGTTCTGAGGCCATATCCGCATATGCTAGGCTCGTCAAGTTTAACCTGAGTATTCTGCGTGTGCAAAACTGGCTTGCACCCGCTGTAGATGGACGTAGAGCTTATCACACCTGATCATCACGTGGTGTCTGGGCACGACGAACTTTAGCAACGGTGCATACTCAGGGAGAACACTTCTTGATAATTTTTAGTGAGAGATCATCTTAAAATGCTACCGTCAATCAAAGCAAGATAAGATGCATAAAGGATTAACATCACATGCAATCAATATAAGTGATATGATATGGCCATCATCATCTTGTGCTTGTGATCTCCATCTTCAAGCACCGCCGTGATCACCATCGCCACCGGCGCCGACACCTTGATCTCCATCGTAGTATCGTTGTCGTTACGCCCATCTATTGCTTCTACGACTATCGCTACCGCTTAGTGATAAAGTGAAGCAATTACAGTAGCGCTTGCATTTCATACAATAAAGCGACAACCATATGGCTCCTGCCAGTTGCCGATAACTTCGGTTACAAAACATGATCATCTCATACAATAAAATATAGCATCACGCCTTGACCATATCACATCACAACATGCCCTGCAAAAACAAGTTAGACGTCCTCTACTTTGTTGTTGCAAATTTTACGTGGCTGCTACGGGCTGAGCAAGAACCGTTCTTACCTACGCATTAAAACCACAACGATAGTTTGTCAAGTTGGTGTTGTTTTAACCTTCGCAAGGACCGGGCGTAGCCACACTCGGTTCAACTAAAGTGAGATGCATGCACACCCGCCAGTCACCTTTAAGCAACGAAAGTGCTCGCACCGGTGAAACCAGTCTCGCGTAAAGCGTCTGCGTAATGTCGGTCCGGCCGCTTCATCTCACAATACCGCCGAACCAAAGTATGACATGCTGGTAAGCAGTATGACTTGTATCGCCCACAACTCACTTGTGTTCTACTCGTGCATATAACATCAAGGCATAAAACCAGGCTCGGATGCCACTGTTGGGGAACGTAGTAATTTAAAAAAAATTCCTACGCACACGCAAGATCATGGTGATGGCATAGCAACGAGAGGGGAGAGTATTGTCCACGTACCCTCGTAGACCGTAAGCGGAAGCGTTATGACAACGCGGTTGATGTAGTCGCACGCCTTCACGATCCGACCGATCCAAGTACCGAACGTCACGGCACCTCCGAGTTCAGCACACGCTCAGCTCGATGACGATCCCCGGACTCCGATCCAGCAAAGTGTCGGGGATGAGTTCCACAAGACGACGGGCGTGGTGACGACGATGATGCTCTCATCGCGCAGGGCTTCGCCTAAACTCCGCGACGATATGACCGAGGTGGAATATGGTGGAGGGGGCACCGCACACGTGCTAAGGAACGATCCGTAGATCAACTTGTGTGTCTATGGGGTGCCCCCGCCTCAGATATAAAGGAGCAAGGAGGAGGAGGCCGGCCCTAGGAGGGGCGCACCAGTGTGGAGTCCTACTAGGACTCCCTAGTCCTAGTAGGATTCCACCACCCATATGGAATAGGACAAGAGGAAGGTAAAAGGAGAAGGCATGAAGGGGCCGCCCCCCCTCCCTAGTCCAATTCGGACCAGACCAAGGGGAGGGGTGCGGCCACCCTTGAGGCCCTTTTCCTTCTTTCCCGTATGGCCCAATAAGGACAATACGTATTCCCGTAACTCTCCAGTACTCCGAAAAATACCCGAATCATTCGGAACCTTTCCGATGTCCGAATATAGTCGTCCAATATATCGATCTTTACGTCTCGACCATTTCGAGACTCCTCGTCATGTCCCCGATCTCATCCGGGACTCCGAACTCCTTCGGTACATCAAAACTCATAAACTCATAATATAACCGCTATCGAAACCTTAAGCGTGCGGACCCTACGGGTTCGAGAACTATGTAGACATGACCTAGAACTATTCTCGGTCAATAACCAATAGCGGAACCTGGATGCTCATATTGGCTCCTACATATTCTACGAAGATCTTTATCGGTCAAACCGCATAACAACATACGTTGTTCCCTTTGTCATCGGTATGTTACTTGCCCGAGATTCGATCGTCGGTATGCAATACCTAGTTCAATCTCAAGCATCGCAAGTCTCTTTACTCGCTACGTAATGCATCATTCCGTAACTAACTTATTAGCTACATTGCTTGCAAGGCTTATAGTGATGTGCATTACCGAGAGGGCCCTGTAGATACCTCTCGACAATCGGAGTGACAAAAACCTAATCTCGAAATACGCCAACCCAACATGTACCTTTGGAGACACCTGTAGTACTCCTTTATAATCACCCAGCCACGCCAGGACGCTTGGTAGCACCTAAAGTGTTCCTCCGGTAAACAGGAGTTGCATAATCTCATAGTTACAAGAACATGTATAAGTCATGAAGAAAGCAATAGCAATATATCGAACGATCAAGTGCTAGGCTAACGGAATGGGTTCATGTCAATCACATCATTCTCCTAATGATGTGATCCCTTTAATCAAATGACAACACATGTCTATGGTTAGGAAACATAACCATCTTTGATTAATGAGCTAGTCAAGTAGAGGCATACTAGTGACGTTATGTTGGTCTATGTATTCACACATGTATTATGTTTCCGTTAATACAATTCTAGCATGAATAATAAACATTTATCATGATATAAGGAAATAAATAATAACTTTACTATTGCCTCTAGGGCATATTTCCTTCAAATGCATTACTTGAGTGGTACAAGAATCCTGTCTTGAAGGTCATGTTGCTAGACAACAATGAACCTACGAGCTATGGAGAAGCAATGGTGGGCCCATATTCCAACAAATGGTTAGAAGCCATGAAATCCGAGATAGGATCCATGTATCGAGAACAAAGCATGGATTTTGGTGGACTTGCCCGATAGGCAAGCCATTGATATAAATGGATCTTTAAGAAGAAGACGGACGTGATTTGTAATGTCACCGTCTATGAAGCTCGACTTGTGGCGAAGAGTTTTTCACAAGTTCAAGGAGTTGACTACGATGAGATTTTCTCATCCGTAGCGATGCTTAAATCCGTCGGAATCATGTTAGCCTTAGCTGCATTTATGAAATCTGGCAGATGGATGTCAAAACGAGTTTCCTTACCGGTCTTCGTAAGGAAAGGTTCTATGTGATACAATCAGAAAGTTTTGTCGATCCTAAGGATGCTAAAAGGTATGCTGGCTCCAGTGATCCTTCTAAGGACTGGAGTCAGCATCTCGGAGTTGGAATGTGCGCTTTGATGAGATGATCATAGATTTTGGGTTTATACAAAGTTTATGAGAAACTTGTATTTCCAAAGAAGTGAGTGGGAGCACTATAGAATTTCGATGAGTATATGTTGTTGACATATTGTTTATCGTAAATGATGTAGAATTCTCTGGAAAGCATACAGGTTATTTGAAAGGTGTTTTTAATAGAAAACCTGGATTAAGCTTACTTGAACATTGAGCATCAAGATCTATAAGGATAGATCAAAAACGCTTAATGGTATTTTCAAATGAGCACATACCTTGACATAATCTTGAAGGTGTTCAAGATGGATCAGTCAAAAAAAGGAGTTCTTGCCTGAGTTGTAAGGTATGAAGTTAAGAGTTAAAGCTCGACCACGGCAGAAAAGAGAAAAAGGACGAAGGTCGTCCCCTATGCCTTGGACGTAGGCTCTCAAAGATGCTATCTTGTGTACCGCACCTGATGTGTGCCTTGCTACATATCCGCAAGAGGGTACAAAGGTGATCAAGGAGTGGATCACCGGATAGCGGTCAAAATTCTCCTTAGAGGAATAAGGATATGTTTCTCGGTTATGGAGGTGATAAAGAGTTCGACGTAAAGAGTTGCGCCGATGCAAGTTTAACACCTATCCGGATAGCTCGAGTAGAGATACCGGATACATATAATGGAGCAACAATTTGGAATAGCTCCAAGTGGAACGTGGTAGCAGCATCTATGATATGACATAAAGTTTTGCGTAAATACGTAGGGATCTGAATATTGCGTAACCCGTTGACTACAACCTCTCTCACAAGCATAAACATGATCAAACCCGTAACTCATTGAGTGTTAATCACATAGTGATGTGAACTAGATTATTGATTCTAGTAAACTCTTTGGATGTTGGTCACATGGCGATGTGACACTGTGAGTGTTAATCACATGGCGATGTGAACTAGATTATTGACTCTAGTGCAAGTGGGAGACTGTTGGAAATATGCCCTAGAGGCAATAATAAATTAGTTATTATTATATTTCCTTGTTCATGATAATCATTTATTATCCATGCTATAATTGTATTGAAAGGAAACTCAGATACATGTGTGGGTACATAGACAACACCATGTCCCTAGTAAGCCTCTAGTTGACTAGCTCGTTGATCAATAGATGGTTACGGTTTCACGACCATGGACATTGGATGTCGTTGATAACGGGATCACATCATTAGGAGAATGATGTGATGGACAAGACCCAATCCTAAGCCTAGCACAAAGATCGTAGTTCGTATGCTAAAGCTTTTCTAATGTCAAGTATCATTTCCTTAGACCATGAGATTGTGCAACTCCGGATACCGTAGGAATGCTTTGGGTGTACCAAACGTCACAACTTAACCGGGTGGCTATAAAGGTGCATTACAGGTATCTCCGAAAGTTTACATTGGGTTGGCACGAATCGAGATCGATTTGTCACTCCAGTTGACGGAGAGGTATCTCCGGGCCCACTCGGTAGGACATCATCATAATGTGCACAATGTGACCAAGGGGTTGATCACGGGATGATGTGTTACAGAACGAGTAAAGAGACTTGCCGGTAACGAGATTGAACAAGGTATCGGGATACCGACGATCGAATCTCGGGCAAGTACAATAGCGCTAGACAAAGGGAATTGTATACGGGATTGATTGAGTCCTTGACATCGTGGTTCATCCGATGAGATCATCGTGGAACATGTGGAGCCAACATGGGTATCCAGATCCCGGCTGTTGGTTATTGACCGGAGAACGCCTCGGTCATGTTCTGCATGGTTCCCGAACCCGTAGGGTCTACACTTAAGGTTCGGTGATGCTAGGGTTATAGGGAATAGATATACGTGGTTACCGAATGTTGTTCGAGTCCCGGATGAGATCCCGGACGTCACGAGGAGTTCCTAATGGTCCGGAGGTAAAGATTGATATATTGGACGAAGGGTTTTGGAGTCCGGAAGTGTTCCTGAGAATGGGGTGATGACCAAGATGACCGAAAGGTGTTTGGGAGCCCGGCAAGTGTTGGGGGCTTCATGGGCCAAGGGAAGGGGCAAACCAGCCCACTAAGGGGCTGTGCGCCCCTCACCTATTCCCACGTGACCAAGGGGTTTGGGCGCCCATCTAGGGTTCCCACCTCCTGGCTTGGGGGCCAAGTCACCCAAGGGGAGATCCCATCTGCCTCAAGCCGCCCCCCCCAGGGGAAACCCTAGGGCGCCTCCCCTCCCCTTTGCCCCTATATATAGTGGAGGTTTTGTGGCTGCCTAACACACGAGAACATCTCCCTCTTGGCGCAGCCCTACCTCTCTCCCTCCTCGTCTCTCGTAGTGCTTTGGCGAAGCCCTGCTGGAGTATCAGCTCCTCCACCACCACCACGCCTGGCGTGCGGTTGCTGCTGGACGGAGTCTTCCCAACCTCTTCCTCTCCCTTGCTGGATCAAGGCATGGGAGACGCCACCGGCTGCATGTGTGTTGAACACGGAGGTGCCGTCTGCTCGGCACTAGGATCATCGGTGATTTGAATCACGACGAGTACGACTCCATCAACCCCGTTCACTTGAACGCCTGCATAGCGATATACAAGGGTATGTAGATGCACTCTCCTTCCCTCGTTGCTGGTTTCTCCATAGATAGATCTTGGTGACACGTAGGAAAATTTTTGAATTTCTGCTACGCTCCCAACAAAGGGCATCATGAGCTAGGTCTATTATGTAGATTCTATGCACGCAGTAGAACACAAGTTGTTGTGGGCGTTGATTTTGTTCAATATGCTTACCGTTACTAGTCCAATCTTGTTTCGACGGTAATGTGGGATGATGCGGCCCGGACTGACCTTACACGTACACTTACGTGAGACAAAGTTCCACCGATCGACATGCACTTGTTGCATAAGGTGGCTAGCGGGTGCCGATCTCTCCACTTTAGTCGGATCGGATTCGATGAAAAGGGTCCTTATGAAGGGTAAATAGCAATTGACATATCACGTTGTGGTTTTGCGTAGGTAAGAAACGTTCTTGCTAGAAACCCATAGCAGCCACGTAAAACATGCAAACAACAATTAGAGGACGGCTAACTTGTTTTTGCAGGGTATGCTATGTGATGTGATATGGCCAAGAAGAATGTGATGAATGATATGTGATGTATGAGATTGATCATGTTCTTGTAATAGGAATCACGACTTGCATGTCGATGAGTATGACAACCGGCAGGAGCCATAGGAGTTGTCTTTATTTATTGTATGACCTGCGTGTCATTGAACGAACGCCATGTAATTACTTTACTTCATTGCTAACCGGTAGCCATAGTAGTAGAAGTAATAAGTTGGCGAGACAACTTCATGGAGACACGATGATGGAGATCATGGTGTCATGCCGGTGACGATGATGATCATGGAGCCCTCAAGATGGAGATCAAAAGGAGCAAAATGATATTGGCCATATCATGTCACTATTTGATTGCATGTGATGTTTATCATGTTTATGCATCTTATTTGCTTAGAACGACGGTAGTAAATAAGATGATCCCTCATTAAAATTTCAAGAAAGTGTTCCCCTAACTGCACCGTTGCGAAAGTTAAATGCTTGAAGCACCACGTGATGATCGGGTGTGATCGATTCTTACGCTCACATACAACGGGTGTAAGCCAGATTTACACACGCGAAACACTTAGGTTGACTTGACGAGCCTAGCATGTATGCAGACATGGCCTCGAACACAAGAGACCGAAAGGTCGAGCATGAGTCATATGGTAGATACGATCAACATGAAGATGTTCACCGATGATGACTAGTCCGTCTCATGTGATGGTCGGACACGGCCTAGTTGACTCGGATCATGTAATCACTTAGATGACCGGAGGGATGTCTATCTGAGTGGGAGTTCATTAGATGAACTTAATTATCCTGAACATAGTCAAAAGCCCTTTGCAAATTATGTCATAGCTCGCGCTTTAGTTCTACTGTTTAGATATGTTCCTAGAGAAAATATAGTTGAAAGTTGATAAGAGCAATTATGCGGACAGTAGAAGGCTTATGTCCTTAATGCACCGCCGATGTCTTGAACCTCGAGCGTCATGCGTGGATGTTGCGAACATTTGACATACACGCTTTTGATAACTACGTGATAGTTCAAGAATGTTAAACGGTTTAGAATTGAGGCACCAAAGACGATTTCAAACGTCATGAACATATGAGATATTTCGAGGGCTGAAATTGGGATTTCAAGCTCAGGCCCACGCCAAGAGGTATAAGACCTCCGACGATTTTCTTAGCCTGCAAACTAAGGGAGAAAAGCTCAATCGTTGAGCTTGTGCTCAGATTATCCGAGTGCAACAATCACTTGAATCGAGTGGGAGTTGATCTTCCGATGAGATAGTGATGTTTCTCCAAAGACATTGCCACCAAGCTGCGAGAGCTTCGTGATGAACTATAACATATCGTGATAGATATGATGATCCTTGAAGTGTTCACGATGTTTGACACCGAAAGTAGAAGTCAAGTATGAGCATCAATTGTTTATTGTTGGTAAAACCACTAGTTTAAAGAAGGGCAAGGGCAACAAGGGATACTTCATGAAACGGCAAAACAGTTGCTTCTCTAGTGAAGAAACCCAAGTTAGAACCCAAAACCCGAGACTAAGTGCTTCAGAATGAGAGGAACGGACATCAAGCGGAACCACCCTAGATACTTGGTAGATGAGAAGGTTGGCAAGGTCGATAGAAGTATATTGGATATACATTATGTTAATGTGTACTTTACTAGTACTCCTAGTAGCACCAGCAGTATTAAATACCGGTTCGGTTGCTAAGTGTTAGTAACTCAAAATAAAAGCTACGGAATAAGCGGAGACTAGCTAAAGGTGAGCCGGCGATATGTGTTGGAAGTGTTTCCAAGGTTGATGTGATCAAGCATCATACGCTCCCTCTCGCCATCGAGATTGGTGTTAAACCTAAATAATTGTTATTTGGTGTTTGCGTTGAGCATAGACATGATTGGATTATGTCTATCGCATGATGCTGATTATTCATTTAAGGAGAATAATGGTTACTCTGCTTGTTTGAATAATACCTACAATGGTCTTGCACCTAAAATGAATGGTTTATTGAAATCTCGATCGTAGTGATACACATTTTCATGCCAAAAGATATAAGATAGTAATGATAGTACCACTTGCTTGTGGCACTGCCATTTGAGTCTTATTGGTGTAACACTCATGAAGAAGCTCCATGTTGATGGATCTTTGGACTCTCTCGTTTTTGAAAAGTTTGAGACATGCGAACCATGTCTATTGGTGTATACGCATGAAGAAACTCCATGCAGATGGATCGTTTGGACTCACTTGATGTTGAATCATTTGAGACATGCAAATCATACCACATGGGCAAGATGACTCAAAAGCCTCGGTTTGATGAAGATGGAACAAGAAAGCAACTTTTTGGAAGTAATACATTTTGATGTGTGCAGTCCAATGAGTCTTTGAGGCACGCAAATGGATATCATTATGTTCTTACTTCACAGATGATTTGAGTAGATGCTGAGTATATTTACTTGATGAAACACAAATCTGAATTATTGAAAGGTTCAAGTAATTTCAGAGTGAAGTTGAAGATCGTCGTGACAAGAGGATAAAATGTCTATGATATGATCATAGAGATGAGTATCCTGAGTTATGAGTTTGGTATACAATTAAGACATTGTGGAATTTGTTTCATAACCAATACCGCTGGAACACCATAGTGTGATGGTGTGTCCGAACATCATATTTGCACCCTATTGGATATAGTGCGTACCATGATGTATCTTATCGAATTACCACTATCGTTCATGGGTTAGGCATTAGAGACAACCGCACTCACTTTAATAGGGCACCACGTAATTCCGTTGAGACGACACCGTTTGAACTATGGTTTGGAGAAACCTGAGTTGTCGTTTCTTAAAAGTTTGGGGCTACGGCAGCTTATGTGAAAAGGTTTCAGGTTAATAAGCTCGAACCCGAAGCGGATAAAATGCATCTTCATAGGACACCCAAAACAGTTGGGTATGCCTCCTAATTCAGATCCGAAAGCAATAGGGATTGTTTCTTGAATCGGGTCCTTTCTCGAGGAAAAGTTTGTCTCGAAAAATTGAGTGGGAGGATGGTGGAGACTTGATATGGTTATTGAACCGTCACTACAATTAGTGTGTAGCAGGGCACAGGAAGTTGTTCCTATGGCACCTATACCAATTGAAGTAGAAGCTTATGATAGCGATCATGAAACTTCGGATCAAGTCACTACCGTACCTCGTAGGGTGACGAGGATGCGTATGTTGGGGAACGTAGTAATTTCCAAAAAAAAATTCCTACGCTACGCAAGATCATGGTGATGGCATAGCAACGAGAGGAGAGTATTGTCCACGTACCCTCGTGAGACCGTAAGGGGAAGCGTTATGACAACGCGGTTGATGTAGTCGTCGTCTTCACGATCCGACCGATCCAAGTACCGAACGTCACGGCACCTCCGAGTTCAGCACGTTCAGCTCGATGGCGATCCCGGACTCCGATCCAAAGCAAAGTGTCGGGGATGAGTTCCTTCAAAGACGACGGCATGGTGACGATGATGATGCTCTACCGGCGCAGGCTTCGCCTAAACTCCATGACGATATGACCGAGGTGGAATATGGTGGAGGGGCACCGCACACGGCTAAGGAACGATCCGTAGATCAACTTGTGTGTCTATGGGGTGCCCCTGCCCTGTATATAAAGGAGCAAGGGAGGAGGAGGCCGGCCCTAGGAGGGCGCACCAAGTGTGGAGTCCTACTAGGACTCCTAGTCCTAGTAGGATTCCACCTCCCATATGGAATAGGAAAAGAGGAAGGGAAAAGGAGAAGGAAGGAAGAGGCGCCCTTCCCTAGTCCACCCGGACCAGACCAAGGGGAGGGTGCGGCCACCCTTGAGGCCCTTTTCCTTCTTTCCCGTATGGCCCAATAAGGCCCAATACGTATTCCTGTAACTCTCCGGTACTCTGAAAAATACCCGAATCACTCGGAACCTTTCCGATGTCCGAATATAGTCGTCCAATATATCGATCTTTACGTCTCGACCATTTCGAGACTCCTCGTCATGTCCTCGATCTCATCCGGGACTCCGAACTCCTTCGGTACATCAAAACACATAAACTCATCATATAAGCATCATGAAACCTTAAGCGTGCGGACCCTACGGGTTCGAGAACTATGTAGACATGACCTAGAACTATTCTCGGTCAATAACCAATAGCGGAACCTGGATGCTCATATTGGCTCCTACATATTCTACGAAGATCTTTATCGGTCAAACCGCATAACAACATATGTTGTTCCCTTTGTCATCGGTATGTTACTTGCCCGAGATTCGATCGTCGGTATCCAATACCTAGTTCAATCTCATTCTTGGCAAGTCTCTTTACTCGTTCGTAATGCATCATTCCGTAACTAACTTATTAGCTACATTGCTTGCAAGGCTTATAGTGATGTGCATTAGCAGAGGGCCGAGATACCTCTCCGACAATCGGAGTGACAAAACCTAATCTCGAAATACGCCAACCCAACATGTACCTTTGGAGACACCTGCAGTACTCCTTTATAATCACCCAGATTACGTTGTGACGTTTGGTAGCACCAAAGTGTTCCTCCGATAAACAGGAGTTGCATAACCTCATAGTTACGGGAACATGTATAAGTCATGAAGAAAGCAATAGCAATATACTAAACGATCAAGTGCTAGGCTAACGGAATGGGTCATGTCAATCACATCATTCTCCTAATGATGTGATCCCTTTAATCAAATGACAACACATGTCTATGGTTAGGAAACATAACCATCTTTGATTAATGAGCTAGTCAAGTAGAGGCATACTAGTGACGTTATGTTGGTCTATGTATTTACACATGAATTATGTTTCCGGTTAATACAATTCTAGCATGAATAATAAACATTTATCATGATATAAGGAAATAAATAATAACTTTACTATTGCCTCTAGGGCATATTTCCTTCAGTCTCCCACTTGAACTAGAGTCAATAATCTAGTTCACATCACCATGTGATTTAACACCAATCCACACCCATAGTTCACATCGTCATGTGACCAACACCCGAAGGGTTTACTAGAGTCAATAATCTAGCTCACTTCGATATGTAATTAACACCCAAAGAGTACTAAGGTATGATCATGTTTTGCTCGTGAGAGAAGCTTAGTCAATGGGTCTGTCACATTTAGAGCCGTATGTATTTTGCAAATATTCTATGTCTACAATGCTCGCACTTGCGGAGCTACTCTAGCTAATTGCTCCCACTTTCAATATGTATCCAGATTGGGACTTAGAGTCATCTGGATCGGTGTAAAAGTTTGCACCGATGTAACTTTTACAACGAACTCTTTATCACCTCCATAATCGAGAAACATCTCCTTAGTCCTCACTAAGGATATTACGGACCAATGTCCGATGATCTACTCTAGATCACTATTGTACTCCTTGCCAAATTCAGAGCAAAGGTATACAATAGGTGCAGTACATAGCATAGCATACTTTATAGAACCTATGGATCGAGGCATGGGGAATGACTTTCATTCTCTTTTCTTTTTTTCTGCCGTGGTCGGGATTTGAGTCTTACTCAATTTCACACCTTTGCAACACAGGCAAGAACTTTTCTTTGACTGTTCTATTTTGAACTACTTCAAAATCTTGACAAGGTATGTACTTATTGAAAAAACTTATCAAGCGTCTTGATCTATCTCAATAGATCTTGATGCTCAATATGTAAGTAGCTTTACTGAGGTCTTTCTTTTAAAGACCTCCGACGATTTTCTTAGCCTGCAAACTAAGGGAGAAAAGCTCAATCGTTGAGCTTGTGCTCAGATTATCTGAGTGCAACAATCACTTGAATCGAGTGGGAGTTGATCTTCCTGATGAGATAGTGATGTTTCTCCAAAGACATTGCCACCAAGCTGCGAGAGCTTCGTGATGAACTATAACATATCGTGATAGATATGATGATCCTTGAAGTGTTCACGATGTTTGACACCGAAAGTAGAAGTCAAGTAGGAGCATCAATTGTTGATGGTTGGTAAAACCACTAGTTTCAAGAAGGGCAAGGGCAACAAGGGATACTTCATGAAAGCGGCAAAACAGTTTAGCTTCTCTAGTGAAGAAACCCTAGGTTGAACCCAAACCCGAGTCTAAGTGCTTATGTAATGAGAGGAACGGACACTTAAGCGGAACCAACCTAGATACTTTGTTGATGAGAAGGCTGGCAAGGTCGATAGAAGTATATTGGATATACATTATGTTAATGTGTACTTTACTAGTACTCCTAGTAGCACCATTATTAAATACAGGTTCGGTTGCTAAGTGTTAGTAACTCGAAATAAAAGCTACGGAATAAACGGAGACTAGCTAAAGGTGAGCCGACGATACGTGTTGGAAGTGTTTCCAAGGTTGATGTGATCAAGCATCGCACGCTCCCTCTGCCATCGAGATTGGTGTTAAACCTAAATAATTGTTATTTGGTGTTTGCGTTGAGCATAGACATGATTGGATTATGTCTATCGCAGCGATGCAGTTATTCATTTAAGGAGAATAATGGTTACTCTGTTTGTTTGAATAATACCTACAATGGTCTTGCACCTAAAATGAATGGTTTATTGAAATCTCGATCGTAGTGATACACATTTTCATGCCAAAAGATATAAGATAGTAATGATAGTACCACCTGCTTGTGGCACTGCCATTTGAGTCATATTGGTATAAAACGCATGAAGAAGCTCCATGTTGATGGATCTTTGGACTCACTCATTTTTGAAAAGTTTGAGACATGCGAACCATGTCTATTGGTGTATACGCATGAAGAAACTCCATGCAGATGGATCGTTTGGACTCACTTGATGTTGAATCATTTGAGACATGCAAATCATACCACATGGGCAAGATGACTGAAAAGCCTCGGTTTCAATAAGATGGAACAAGAAAGCAACTTGTTGGAAGTAATACATTTTGATGTGTGCAGTCCAATGAGTCTTTGAGGCACGCAGATGGATATCATTATGTTCTTACTTCACGAGATGATTTGAGTAGATGCTGAGTATATTTACTTGATGAAACACAAATCTGAATTATTGAAAGGTTCAAGTAATTTCAGAGTGAAGTTGAAGATAAATGCGTGACAAGAGGATAAAATGTCTATGATATGATCATAGAGATGAGTATCTGAGTTATGAGTTTGGTATACAATTAAGACATTGTGGAATTTGTTTCATAACCAATACCGCCTGGAACACCATAGTGTGATGGTGTGTCCGAACATCATATTTGCACCCTATTGGATATAGTGCGTACCATGATGTATCTTATCGAATTACCACTATCGTTCATGGGTTAGGCATTAGAGACAACCGCACTCACTTTAATAGGGCACCACGTAATTCCGTTGAGACGACACCGTTTGAACTATGGTTTGGAGAAACCTGAGTTGTCGTTTCTTAAAAGTTTGGGGCTGCGACGCTTATGTGAAAAGGTTTCAGGTTAATAAGCTTGAACCCGAAGCGGATAAAATGCATCTTCATAGGACACCCAACACAGTTGGGTATGCCTCCTAATTCAGATCCGAAAGCAATAGGGATTGTTTCTTGAATCGGGTCCTTTCGAGGAAAAGTTTGTCTCGAAAAATTGAGTGGGAGGATGATGGAGACTTGATATGGTTATTGAACCGTCACTACAATTAGTGTGTAGCAGAGCACGAGGAAGTTGTTCCTATGGCACCTATACCAATTGAAGTAGAAGCTTATGATAGCGATCATGAAACTTCGGATCAAGTCACTACCGTACCTCGTAGGGTGACGAGGATGCGTATGTTGGGGAACGTAGTAATTTCAAAAAAATTCCCTCGCTACGCAAGATCATGGTGATGGCATAGCAACGAGAGGGGAGAGTATTGTCCACGTGCCCTCGTGAGACCGTAAGCCCAGGCGTTATGACAACGCGGTTGATGTAGTCGTCGTCTTCACGATCCGACCGATCCAAGTACCGAGCGTGACGGCACCTCCGAGTTCAGCACACGTTCAGCTCGATGGCGATCCCGGACTCGATCCAGCAAAGTGTCGGGGATGAGTTCCGTCGACCTGACGGCGTGGTAGCGATGATGATGCTCTACCGGTATGAGGCTTCGCCTAAACTCCGCGACGATATGACCGAGGTGGAATATGGTGGGCAGGGGCACCGCACCGGCTAAGGAACGATCCGTAGATCAACTTGTGTGTCTATGGGGTGCCCCTGCCCGTATATAAAGGAGCAAGGGAGGAGGAGGCCGGCCCTAGGAGGGCGCACCAAGTGTGGAGTCCTACTAGGACTCCCTAGTCCTAGTAGGATTCCACCTCCCATATGGAATAGGAAAAGAGGAAGGGAAAAGGAGAAGGAAGGAAGGCGCCCCTTCCCTAGTCAATTCGGACCAGACCGGGGAGGGTGCGGCCATCCTTGAGGCCCTTTTCCTTCTTTCCCGTATGGCCCAATAAGGCCCAATACGTATTCCCGTAACTCTCCGGTACTCCAAAAAATACCCGAATCACTCGGAACCTTTCCGATGTCCGAATATAGTCGTCCAATATATCGATCTTTACGTCTCGACCATTTCGAGACTCCTCGTCATGTCCTCGATCTCATCCGGGACTCCGAACTCCTTCGGTACATCAAAACTCATAAACTCATAATATAACTGTCATCGAAACCTTAAGCGTGCGGACCCTACGGGTTCGAGAACTATGTAGACATGACCTAGAACTATTCTCGGTCAATAACCAATAGCGGAACCTGGATGCTCATATTGGCTCCTACATATTCTATGAAGATCTTTATCGGTCAAACCGCATAACAACATATGTTGTTCCCTTTGTCATCGGTATGTTACTTGCGAGATTCGATCGTCGGTATCCAATACCTAGTTCAATCTCATTCTTGGCAAGTCTCTTTACTCGTTACGTAATGCATCATTCCGTAACTAACTTATTAGCTACATTGCTTGCAAGGCTTATAGTGATGTGCATTACCGAGAGGGCCGAGAGATACCTCTCCGACAATCGGAGTGACAAAACCTAATCTCGAATACGCCAACCCAACATGTACCTTTGGAGACACCTATAGTACTCCTTTATAATCACCCGATTCGTTGTGACGTTTGGTAGCACCCAAAGTGTTCCTCCGGTAAACGGCAGGAGTTGCATAACCTCATAGTTACGAGGAACATGTATAAGTCATGAAGAAAGCAATAGCAATATACTAAGCGATCAAGTGCTAGGCTAACGGAATGGGTCATGTCAATCACATCATTCTCCTAATGATGTGATCCCTTTAATCAAATGACAACACATGTCTATGGTTAGGAAACATAACCATCTTTGATTAATGAGCTAGTCAAGTAGAGGCATACTAGTGGCGTTATGTTGGTCTATGTATTCACACATGAATTATGTTTCCGGTTAATACAATTTTAGCATGAATAATAAACATTTATCATGATATAAGGAAATAAATAATAACTTTACTATTGCCTCTAGGGCATATTTCCTTCAGTCTCCCACTTGAACTAGAGTCAATAATCTAGTTCACATCACCATGTGATTTAACACCAATCCACACCCATAGTTCACATCGTCATGTGACCAACACCGAAGGGTTTACTAGAAGTCAATAATCTAGCTCACATCGATATGTGATTAACACCCAAAGAGTACTAAGTTATGATCATGTTTTGCTCGTGAGAGAAGCTTAGTCAATGGAGTGCATCACATTTAGAGCCGTATGTATTTTGCAAATATTCTATGTCTACAATGCTCTTGCGGAGCTACTCTAGCTAATTGCTCCCACTTTCAATATGTATCCAGATTGGGACTTAGAGTCATCTGGATCGGTGTAAAAGTTTGCACCGATGTAACTTTTACAACGAACTCTTTATCACCTCCATAATCGAGAAACATCTCCTTAGTCCTCACTAAGGATATTCTCGACCAATGTCGATGATCTACTCCTAGATCACTATTGTACTCCCTTGCCAAATTCAGAGCAAGGTATACAATAGGTCCGTACATAGCATAGCATACTTTATAGAACCTATGGTAGGGCATGGGGAATGACTTTCATTCTCTTTTCTATTTTACGCGTGGTCGGGATTTGAGTCTTACTCAATTTCACACCTTTGCAACACAGGCAAGAACTTTTCTTTGACTGTTCTATTTTGAACTACTTCAAAATCTTGACAAGGTATGTACTTATTGAAAAAACTTATCAAGCGTCTTGATCTATCTCAATAGATCTTGATGCTCAATATGTAGGTAGCTTTACTGAGGTCTTTCTTTTAAAGAACTCCTTTCAAATACTCCTTTATGCTTTCCAGAAAAATTCTACATCATTTACGATCAACAATATGTTACTCACACATATTTATCGGAAAGGCGGTAGTGCTCCCACTCACTTTATTGTAAATCTGAGGCTTCACATGAAGTCATGTAAAACTATATGCTTTGATCAACTTATCAAAGCGTATATTCTAACTCGAGATGCTTGCACCAGTCCATAGATGGATCATTTGGAGCTTGCACATTTTGTTAGCACCTTTAGGATTGACAAAACCTTACGGTTGCATCATATACAACTCTTCTTTAAGAAAACCACTAAGGAATGCAGTTTTGACATCCATTTGCTAGATTTCATAAAATGTGGCAATTGCTAACATGATTCGAACGAGACTTAAGCATCGCCATACGGTTGAGAAAAATCTCATTGTAGTCAACACCTTGAACTTGTCAAAAAACCTTTTTGCGAGAAGTCGAGCTTTGTAGATAGTAACATTACTATCAACGTCGACTTCCTCTTGAAGATCCATTTATACAATATGGCTTGCCGATCATTGGGCAACTCCACCAAAGTCCATACTTTGTTCTCATATATGGATCCCATCTCAGATTTCATGGCCTTAAGCCATTTCGCGAATCTGGCTCATCATCGCTTCCTCATAGTTCGTGGGTTTATCATGGTCTAGTAACATGACTTCCGAACAGGATTACTGTACCACTCACAGTGCGAGACCGTACTCTGGAAGACCCTACGAGGTTCTGTAGTAACTTGATCTAAAGTTTCATGATCATCATCATTAGCTTCCTCACTAATTGGTGTAGGAATCAACTGGAACTAATTTACGTGATGAACTACTTTCCAATTCGGGAGAAGGTACAATTACCTTATCAAGCTCTACTTTCCTCCCACTCACTTCTTTCGAGAGAAATTCCTTCTCTAGAAAGGATCCATTTTAACAACGAATATCTTGCCTTTGGATCTGTGATAGAAGGTGTACCTAACAGTTTCCGTTGGGTATTCTATGAAAACGCACTTCTCCGATTTGGGTTTGAGCTTATCGAGGATGAAACTTTTTCACATAAGCATCGCAACCCCAAATTTTAAGAAAGCGACAGCTTAGGTTTACTGCTAAACCATAGTTCATACGGTGTCTTCTCAGCAGTTTAGATGGTGCCCTATTAAGCGTGAATGCAGCTGTCTCTAATGTATAACCCCAAAACAATATTGGTAAATCGGTAAGAGACATCATTGATCGCACCATATCAAAATAAAGAAATGCAGTTACAACGTTGGGACACACCATAACGTTGTGGTGTTCCGGTGGCGTGAGCTGTGAAACTATTCCACATTGTTTTAATTGAAGACCAAACTAAGTAACTCAAATATTCATCTCCACGATCAGATCGCGAAACTTTATTTTCTTGTTACGATGATTTTCCACTTCACTCTGAAATTCTTTGAACCTTTCAACTATTTCAGACTTATGTTTCATCAAGTAGATATACCCATATCTGCTCAAATCATCTGTGAAGGTCGGAAAATAACGATACCCGCCACGAGCCTTAATACTCATTGGTGCGCATACATCGGTATGTATTATTTCCAACAAGTTTGTTGCTCGTTCCATTGTTCGAAGAACGGAGTTTTAGTCATCTTGCCCAAAAGGCACGGTTCATAAGCATCAAATGATTCATAACCAAGTGATTCCGAAAATCCATCTTTATGGAGTTTCTTCATGCACTTTACACCGATATGACCCAAACGACAGTGCCACAAATAAGTTGCACTATCATTATTAACTTTGCATCTTTTGGCATCAATGTTATGAATATGTGTATCACTACGATCGAGATCCAACAAACTATTTTCATTGGGTGTATAACCATCGAAGGTCTTATTCATGTAAGCGAATAACAATTATTCTTTAACTTCAAATGAATAAATCATACGCAATAAACATGATCAAATCATATTCATGCTCAAGCATAAGCTAAATAACATTTATTTAGGTTTAACACTAATCCCGAAAGTATAGGGAGTGTGTGATGATGATCATATCAATCTTGGAACTACTTCCAACACTCAGCGTCACTTCCCTCAACTAGTATCATTTATTATGTTACTCCTGTTTTGAGTTACTAATCTTAGCAACCGAACAAGTATCAAATACTCAAGGGCTACTATAAACACTAGTAAGGTACACATCAATAACCTGTATATCAAATATACCCTTGTTCACTTTGCCATCCTTCTTATCCACCAAATATTCAGGGTATTTCCGTTTCGATGACCATTTCCTTTGCGATTATAAGCACTCAGTTTCAGGCTTTGGTTCAGCTTTGGGCTTCTTCGTGGGAGTGACAACTTGCTTGTCTTGTCACTTGAAGTTCCCTTTCTTTCCCTTTGCCCTTTTCTTGAAACTAGTGATCTTGTCAACCATCAACACTTGATGCTCTTTCTTGATTTCTAACTTCGTCGATTTCAACATCACGAAGAGCTCGGGAATCGTTTTCGTCATCCCTTGCATACTATAGTTCATCACAAAGTTCTACTAACTTGGTGATGGTGACTAGAGAACTCTGTCAATCACTATCTTATACGGAAGATTAACTCCCACTTGATTCAAGCGATTGTAGTACCCGGACAATCTGAGCACATGCTCATTAGTTGAAGCGATTCTCCTCCATCTTTTAGCTATAGAACTTGTTGGAGACTTCATATCTCTCAATTCGAATTATTTGCTTGAAATATTAACTTCAATTCCTGGATCATCTCATATGGTCCATGACGTTCAAAACGTCTTTGAAGTCCCGATTCTAAGCCGTTAAGCATGGTGCACTAAACTATCAAGTAGTCATCATATTGAGCTAATAGCGTTCATAACGTACGCATCTACTCCTGCAATAGGTCATCACCTAGCGGTGCATTAAGGACATAATTGTTACGTGCAGCAATGAGGATAAACCTCGGATCACGGATCCAATCCGCATCATTGCTACTAACATTTTTCAACACAATTTTTCTCTAGGAACATATCAAAATAAACATATGAAAGCAACAACGCGAGCTATTGATCTACAACATAATTTGCAAAATACTACGGGACTAAGTTCATGATAAATTTAAGTTCAATTAATCATATTACTAAAGAACTCCCACTTAGACATACATCTCTCTAGTCATCTAAGTGATCACGTGATCCAAATCAACTAAACCATAACCGATCATCACGTGAGATGGATTAGTTTTCAATGATGAACATCACTATGTTGATCATATCTACTATGTGATTCACGCTCGACCTTTCGATCTCCGTGTTAGGGCCATATCTGCATATGCTAGGCTCGTCAAGTTTAACCTGAGTATTCTGCGTGTGCAAAACTGGCTTGCACCCGTTGTAGATGGACGTAGAGCTTATCACACCCGATCATCACGTGGTGTCCAGGCACGACGAACTTTGGCAGCGGTGCATACTCGGGAGAACACTTCTTGATAATTTTAGTGAGAGATCATCTTAAAATGCCACCGTCAATCAAAGCAAGATAAGATGCATAAAGGATTAACATCACATGCAATCAATATAAGTGATATGATATGGCCATCATCATCCTGTGCTTGTGATCTCCATCTTTGAAGCACCGTCGTGATCACCATCGTCACCGGCGCGACACCTTGATCTCCATCGTAGCATCGTTGTCGTTACGCCATCTATTGCTTCTACGACTATCGCTACCGCTTAGTGATAAAGTGAAGCAATTACAGGCGTTGCATTTCATACAATAAAGCGACAACCATATGGCTCCTGCCATTGCCGATAACCGGTTACAAAACATGATCATCTCATACAATAAAATATAGCATCACGTCTTGACCATATCACATCACAACATGCCCTGCAAAAACAAGTTAGGCGTCCTCTACTTTGTTGTTGCAAATTTTACGTGGCTGCTACGGGCTGAGCAAGAACCGTTCTTACCTACGCATTAAAACCACAGCGATAGTTTGTCAAGTTGGTGTTGTTTTAACCTTCGCAAGGACCGGGCGTAGCCACTCGGTTCAACTAAAGTGAGACAGATGTAGACACCCGCCGGTCACCTTTAAGCAACGAGTGCTCGTGGCGGTGAAACCAGTCTCGCGTAAGCGTCTGGCGTAATGTCGGTCCGGGCGCTTCATCTCACAATACCGCCCGAACCAAAGTATGACATGCTTTGGTAAGCAGTATGACTTATATCGCCCACAACTCACTTGTGTTCTACTCGTGCATATAACATCAACGCCTAAAACCTGGTTCGGATGCCCTTTGTTGGGGAGCGTAGTAATTTCCAAAAAAAATTCCCTCGCACCGCCAAGATCATGGTGATGGCATAGCAACGAGAGGGGAGAGTATTGTCCACGTACCCTCGTGAACCGTGGCGGAAGCGTTATGACAACGCGGTTGATGTAGTCGTGCGTCTTCACGATCCGGACCGATCCAAGTACCCGAGCGTCACGGCACCTCCGAGTTCAGCACACGTTCAGCTCGATGGCGATCCCGGACTCCGATCCAGCAAAGTGTCGGGATGAGTTCACAAGACCTGACGGCGTGGTGGCGATGATGATGCTCTACCGGTAGCGAGGGCTTCGCCTAAACTCATGACGATATGACCGAGGTGGAATATGGTGGAGGGGCACCGCACCACGGCTAAGGAACGATCCGTAGATCAACTTGTGTGTCTATGGGGTGCCCCTGCCCCGTATATAAAGGAGCAAGGGAGGAGGAGGCCGGCCCTAGGAGGGCGCACCAGTGTGGAGTCCTACTAGGACTCCCTAGTCCTAGTAGGATTCCACCTCCCATATGGAATAGGAAAAGAGGAAGGGAAAGGAGAAGGAAGGAAGAGGCGCCCCCTTCCCTAGTCCAATTCGGACCAGACCAAGGGGAGGGTGCGGCCACCCTTGAGGCCCTTTTCCTTCTTTCCCGTATGGCCCAATAAGGCCCAATACGTATTCCCGTAACTCTCCGGTACTCCAAAAATACCCGAATCACTGAACCTTTCCGATGTCCGAATATAGTCGTCCAATATATCGATCTTTACGTCTCGACCATTTCGAGACTCCTCGTCATGTCCCCGATCTCATCCGGGACTCCGAACTCCTTCGGTACATCAAAACTCATAAACTCATAATATAAGCATCGCCGAAACCTTAAGCGTGCGGACCCTATGGGTCGAGAACTATGTAGACATGACCTAGAACTATTCTCGGTCAATAACCAATAAGCGGAACCTGGATGCTCATATTGGCTCCTACATATTCTCACGAAGATCTTTATCGGTCAAACCGCATAACAACATACGTTGTTCCCTTTGTCATCGGTATGTTACTTGCCCGAGATTCGATCGTCGGTATGCAATACCTAGTTCAATCTCAATTCTTGGCAAGTCTCTTTACTCGTTACGTAATGCATCATTCCGTAACTAACTTATTAGCTACATTGCTTGCAAGGCTTATAGTGATGTGCATTACCGAGAGGGCCCGGAGATACCTCTCGACAATCGGAGTGACAAAACCTAATCTCAAAATCGCCAACCCAACATGTACCTTTGGAGACACATGTAGTACTCCTTTATAATCACCCAGTTACGTTATGACGTTTGGTAGCACCCAAAGTGTTCCTCCGGTAAACAGGAGTTGCATAATCTCATAGTTACAGGAACATGTATAAGTCAGGAAGAAAGCAATAGCAATATACTAAACGATCAAGTGCTAGGCTAACGGAATGGGTCATGTCAATCACATCATTCTCCTAATGATGTGATCCCTTTAATCAAATGACAACACATGTCTATGGTTAGGAAACATAACCATCTTTGATTAATGAGCTAGTCAAGTAGAGGCATACTAGTGACGTTATGTTGGTCTATGTATTCACACATGTATTATGTTTCCGGTTAATACAATTCTAGCATGAATAATAAACATTTATCATGATATAAGGAAATAAATAATAACTTTACTATTGCCTCTAGGGCATATTTCCTTCAGCGTACTACTTCAGAGTGGTACAGTAATCCTGTCTTGAAGGTCATGTTGCTAGACAACAATGAACCTACGAGCTATGGAGAAGCAATGGTGGGCCCATATTCCAACAAATGGTTAGAAGCCATGAAATCCGAGATAGGATCCATGTATCAGAACAAAGCATGGACTTTGGTGGACTTGCCCGATAGGCAAGCCATTGATATAAATGGATCTTTAAGAAGAAGACGGACGTGGACGGTAATGTCACCGTCTATGAAGCTCGACTTGTGGCGAAGAGTTTTTCACAAGTTCAAGGAGTTGACTACGATGAGATTTTCTCATCCGTAGCGATGCTTAAATCCGTCGGAATCATGTTAGCCTTAGCTGCATTTATGAAATCTGGCAGATGGATGTCAAAACGAGTTTCCTTACCAGTCTTCGTAAGGAAAGGTTGTATGTGATACAATCAGAAAGTTTTTGTCGATCCTAAGGATGCTAAATGGTATGCTGGCTCCAGCGATCCTTCTAAGGACTGGATTAAGCATCTCGGAGTTGGAATGTGCGCTTTGATGAGATGATCAAAGATTTTGGGTTTATACAAAGTTTATGAGAAACTTGTATTTCCAAAGAAGTGAGTGGGAGCACTATAGAATTTCTGATGAGTATATGTTGTTGACATATTGTTGATCAGAAATGATGTAGAATTTCTGGAAAGCATACAGGGTTATTTGAAAGGTGTTTTTAATAGAAAACCTGGATTAAGCTACTTGAACATTGAGCATCAAGATCTATAAGGATAGATCAAAAAAAGCTTAATGGTACTTTCAAATGAGCACATACCTTGACATAATCTTGAAGGTGTTCAAGATGGATCAGTCAAAGAAGGAGTTCTTGCCTGAGTTGTAAGGTATGAAGTTAAGAGTTAAAGCTCGACCACGGCGTAAAAGAGAAAAAAGGATTTAAGGTCGTCCCTATGCCTTAGACATAGGCTCTACGGTATGCTATCTTTGTGTACCGCACTGCTGTGTGCCTTGCTACATATCTGGCAAGAGGGTACAATGGTGATCAAGGAGTGGATCACCAGATAGCGGTCAAAATTCTCCTGAGAGGAATAAGGATATGTTTCTCGGTTATGGAGGTGATAAAGAGTTTGACATAAAGAGTTGCGTCGATGCAAAGTTTAACACCTATCCGGATAGCTCACGAGTAGAGATACTGGGATACATATAATGGAGCAACAATTTGGAATAGCTCCAAGTGGAACGATGGTAGCGACATCTATGATATGACATAAAGTTTTGCGAAATACATAGGGATCTGAATATTGCGGACCCGTTGACTACAACCTCTCTCACAAGCATAAACATGATCAAACCCGTAACTCATTGAGTGTTAATCACATAGTGATGTGAACTAGATTATTGATTCTAGTAAACTCTTTGGATGTTGGTCACATGGCGATGTGACCTGTGAGTGTTAATCACATGGCGATGTGAACTAGATTATTGACTCTAGTGCAAGTGGGAGACTCTTGGAAATATGCCCTAGAGGCAATAATAAATTAGTTATTATTATATTTCCTTGTTCATGATAATCATTTATTATCCATGCTATAATTGTATTGAAAGGAAACTTCGGATACATGTGTGGGTACATAGACAACACCATGTCCCTAGTAAGCCTCTAGTTGACTAGCTCGTTGATCAATAGATGGTTACGGTTTCACGACCATGGACATTGGATGTCGTTGATAACGGGATCACATCATTAGGAGAATGATGTGATGGACAAGACAATCCTAAGCCTAGCACAAAGATCGTAGTTCGTATGCTAAAGCTTTTCTAATGTCAAGTATCATTTCCTTAGACCATGAGATTGTGCAACTCCCGGATACCGTAGGAATGCTTTGGGTGTACCAAACATCACAACTTAACTGGGTGGCTATAAAGGTGCATTACAGGTATCTCCGAAAGTTTCTGTTGGGTTGGCACGAATCGAGACTGGGATTTGTCACTCCGATTAATGACGGAGAGGTATCTCTGGGCCCACTCGGTAGGACATCATCATAATGTGCACAATGTGACCAAGGGGTTGATCACGGGATGATGTGTTACGGAGCAGTAAAGAGACTTGCCGGTAACGAGATTGAACAAGGTATCGGGATACCGACGATCGAATCTCGGGCAAGTACAATAAGCGCTAGACAAAGGGAATTGTATCACGGGATTGATTGAGTCCTTGACATCGTGGTTCATCCGATGAGATCATCGTGGAACATGTGGGAGCCAACATGGGTATCCAGATCCCGCTGTTGGTTATTGACCGGAGAACGTCTCGGTCATGTTCGCATGGTTCCCGAACCCGTAGGGTCTACACACTTAAGGTTCGGTGGCGCTAGGGTTATAGGGAATAGATATACGTGGTTACCGAATGTTGTTGAGTCCCGGATGAGATCCCGGACGTCACGAGGAGTTCGGAATGGTCCGGAGGTAAAGATTGATATATTGGACGAAGGGTTTTGGAGTCCGGAAGTGTTCCGGAGGTACCGGGTGATGACCAGCATGACCGAAAGGTGTTTGGGAGCCCGGCAAGTGTTGGGGGCTTCATGGGCCAAGGGAAGGGCAAACCAGCCCACTAAGGGGCTGTGCGCCCCTCACCTATTCCCACGTGACCAAGGGGTTTGGGGCGCCCCATCTAGGGTTCCCACCTCCTGGCTTGGGGGCCAAGTCACCCAAAGGGGAGATCCCATCTGCCCTGGCTGCCGCCCCCCCAGGGGAAACCCTAGGGCGCCTCCCCTCCCCTTTGCCCCTATATATAGTGGAGGTTTTGTGGCTGCCTAACACACGAGAACATCTCCCTCTTGGCGCAGCCCTACCTCTCTCCCTCCTCGTCTCTCGTAGTGCTTTGGCGAAGCCCTCATTGGAGTATGCCAGCTCCTCCACCACCACCACGCCTGCCGTCGTGCTTGCTGCTGGGTGAGTCTTCCCCAACCTCTTCCTCTCCCTTGCTGGATCAAGGCATGGGAGACGTCACCGGGCTGCATGTGTGTTGAACACGGAGGTGCCGTCCGTTCGGCACTAGGATCATCGGTGATTTGAATCACGACGAGTACGACTCCATCAACCCCGTTCATTTGAACGCTTCCGCTTAGCGATATACAAGGGTATGTAGATGCACTCTCCTTCCCCTCGTTGCTGGTTTCTCCATAGATAGATCTTGGTGACACGTAGGAAAATTTTTGAATTTCTGCTACGTTCCCCAACAGTGGCATCATGAGCTAGGTCTATATCGTAGATTCTATGCACGCAGTAGAACACAAGTTGTTGTGGGCGTTGATTTTGTTCAATATGCTTACCGTTACTAGTCCAATCTTGTTTCGGACGGTATTGTGGGATGAAGCGTCGGACTGACCTTACACGTACACTTACGTGAGACAGAGTTCCACCGATCGACATGCACTTGTTGCATAAGGTGGCTAAGCGGGTGCCGATCTCTCCACTTTAGTCGGATCGGATTCGATGAAAAGGGTCCTTATGAAGGGTAAATAGCAATTGGCATATCACGTTGTGGTTTTGCGTAGGTAAGAAACGTTCTTGCTAGAAACCCATAGCAGCCCCGTAAAACATGCAAACAACAATTGGAGGACGTCTAACTTGTTTTTGCAGGGTATGCTATGTGATGTGATATGGCCGAGAAGAATGTGATGAATGATATGTGATGTATGAGATTGATCATGTTCTTGTAATAGGAATCACGACTTGCATGTCGATGAGTATGACAACCGGCAGGAGCCATAGGAGTTGTCTTTATTTATTGTATGACCTGCGTGTCATTGAACGAACGCCATGTAATTACTTTACTTCATTGCTAACCGGTAGCCATAGTAGTAGAAGTAATAAGTTGGCGAGACAACTTCATGGAGACACGATGATGGAGATCATGGTGTCATGCTGGTGACGATGATGATCATGGAGCCCCGAAGATGGAGATCAAAGGAGCAAAATGATATTGGCCATATCATGTCACTATTTGATTGCATGTGATGTTTATCATGTTTATGCATCTTATTTGCTTAGAACGACGGTAGTAAATAAGATGATCCCTCATTAAAATTTCAAGAAAGTGTTCCCCTAACTGTGCACCGTTCATGCGAAGTTCGTCGTTTTGAAGCACCACGTGATGATCGGGTGTGATCGATTCTTACGGCTCACATACAACGGGTGTAAGCCAGATTTACACACGAAACACTTAGGTTGACTTGACGAGCCTAGCATGTACAGACATGGCCTCGGAACACAAGAGACCGAAAGGTCGAGCATGAGTCATATGGTAGATACGATCAACATGAAGATGTTCACCGATGATGACTAGTCCGTCTCATGTGATGGTCGGACACGGCCTAGTTGACTCGGATCATGTAATCACTTAGATGACTGGAGGGATGTCTATCTGAGTGGGAGTTCATTAGATGAACTTAATTATCCTGAACATAGTCAAAAGCCCTTTGCAAATTATGTCATAGCTCGCTTTAGTTCTACCGTTTAGATATGTTCCTAGAGAAAATATAGTTGAAAGTTGATGATAGCAATTATGCGGACAGTAGAAGGCTTATGTCCTTAATGCACCGCTTCGATGTCTTTGAACCTCGAACGTCGTCTGTGGATGTTGCGAACATCTGACATACACGTTTTGATAACTACGTGATAGTTCAGTGATGTTAAACGGTTTAGAATTGAGGCACCAAAGACGATTTCAAACGTCATGAACATATGAGATATTTCGAGGGCTGAAATTGGGATTTCAAGCTCGGGCCCACGTCAAGAGGTATAAGACCTCCGACGATTTTCTTAGCCTGCAAACTAAGGGAGAAAAGCTCAATCGTTGAGCTTGTGCTCAGATTATCTGAGTGCAACAATCACTTGAATCGAGTGGGAGTTGATCTTCCTGATGAGATAGTGATGTTTCTCCAAAGACATTGCCACCAAGCTGCGAGAGCTTCGTGATGAACTATAACATATCAGGGATAGATATGATGATCCTTGAAGTGTTCACGATGTTTGACACCGCGAAAGTAGAAGTCAAGTAGGAGCATCAATTGTTGATGGTTGGTAAAACCACTAGTTTCAAGAAGGGCAAGGCAACAAGGGATACTTCATGAAACGGCAAAACAGTTGCTTCTCTAGTGAAGAAACCCAAGGTTGAACCCAAACCCGAGACTAAAGTGCTTCTCAGAATGAGAGGAACGGGACCTTTGAGCGGAACCACCCTAGATACTTGGTAGATGAGAAGGTGGCAAGGTCGATAGAAGTATATTGGATATACATTATGTTAATGTGTACTTTACTAGTACTCCTAGTAGCACCAACATATTAAATACCGGTTCGGTTGCTAAGTGTTAGTAACTCAAATAAAAGCTACGGAATAAGCGGAGACTAGCTAAAGGTGAGCCGACGATATGTGTTGGAAGTGTTTCCAAGGTTGATGTGATCAAGCATCGCACGCCCTCTCGCCATCGAGATTGGTGTTAAACCTAAATAATTGTTATTTGGTGTTTGCGTTGAGCATAGACATGATTGGATTATGTCTATCGCAAAGACTGATTATTCATTTAAGGAGAATAATGGTTACTCTGTTTGTTTGAATAATACCTACAATGGTCTTGCACCTAAAATGAATGGTTTATTGAAATCTCGATCGTAGTGATACACATTTTCATGCCAAAAGATATAAGATAGTAATGATAGTACCACTTGCTTGTGGCAATCGCCATTTGAGTCATATTGGTATAAAACGCATGAAGAAGCTCCATGTTGATGGATCTTTGGACTCACTCGTTTTGAAAAGTTTGAGACATGCTAACCATGTCTATTGGTGTATACGCATGAAGAAACTCCATGCAGATGGATCGCTTGGACTCACTTGATGTTGAATCATTTGAGACATGCAAATCATACCACATGGGCAAGATGACCTAAAAAGCCTCGGTTTGAAGATGGAACAAGAAAGCAACTTTTTGGAAGTAATACATTTTGATGTGTGCGGTCCAATGAGTCTTTGAGGCACGCAAAGGATATCATTATGTTCTTACTTCACAGATGATTTGAGTAGATGCTGAGTATATTTACTTGATGAAACACAAATCTGAATTATTGAAAGGTTCAAGTAAATTCAGAGTGAAGTTGAAGATCATCGTGACAAGAGGATAAAATGTCTATGATATGATCATAGAGATGAGTATCTGAGTTATGAGTTTGGTATACAATTAAGACATTGTGGAATTTGTTTCATAACCAATACACTTTGGAACACCATAGTGTGATGGTGTGTCCGAACATCATATTTGCACCCTATTGGATATAGTGCGTACCATGATGTATCTTATCGAATTACCACTATCGCTCATGGGTTAGGCATTAGAGACAACCGCACTCACTTTAATAGGGCACCACGTAATTCCGTTGAGACGACACCGTTTGAACTATGGTTTGGAGAAACCTGAGTTGTCGTTTCTTAAAAGTTTGGGGCTGCGACGCTTATGTGAAAAGGTTTCAGGTTAATAAGCTCGAACCCGAAGCGGATAAAATGCATCTTCATAGGACACCCAAAACAGTTGGGTATGCCTCCTAATTCAGATCCGAAAGCAATAGGGATTGTTTCTTGAATCGGGTCCTTTCTCGAGGAAAAGTTTGTCTCGAAAAATTGAGTGGGAGGATGGTGGAGACTTGATATGGTTATTGAACCGTCACTACAATTAGTGTGTAGCAGGGCACAGGAAGTTGTTCCTATGGCACCTATACCAATTGAAGTAGAAGCTTATGATAGCGATCATGAAACTTCGGATCAAGTAACTACCGTACCTCGTAGGGTGACGAGGATGCGTATGTTGGGGAACGTAGTAATTTCCAAAAAAAAATTCCTACGCACACGCAAGATCATGGTGATGGCATAGCAACGAGAGGGGAGAGTATTGTCCACGTACCCTCGTAGACCGTAAGGGGAAGCGTTATGACAACGCGGTTGATGTAGTCGTACGTCTTCACGATCCGACCGATCCAAGTACCGAACGTACGGCACCTCCGAGTTCAGCACACGTTCAGCTCGATGACGATCCCGGACTCCGATCCAAAGAAAGTGTCGGGGATGAGTTCCTTCACATTTACGGCATGGTGACGATGATGATGCTCTATCGGCGCAGAGGCTTCGCCTAAACTCATGACGATATGACCGAGGTGGAATATGGTGGAGGGGCACCGCACACGGCTAAGGAAATCGATCCGTAGATCAACTTGTGTGTCTATGGGGTGCCCCCGCCTCGTGTATATAAAGGAGCAAGGAGGAGGAGGCCGGCCCTAGGAGGCGCACTAAGTGTGGAGTCCTACTAGGACTCCCTAGTCCTAGTAGGATTCCACCTCCCATATGGAATAGGAAAAGAGGAAGGGAAAAGGAGAAGGAAGGAAGGCGCCTTCCTAGTCCAATTCGGACCAGACCAAGGGGAGGTGCGGCCACCCTTGAGGCCCTTTTCCTTCTTTCCCGTATGGCCCAATAAGGCCCAATACGTATTCCCGTAACTCTCCGGTACTCCGAAAAATACCCGAATCACTGGAACCTTTCCGATGTCCGAATATTGTCGTACTATATATAGATCTTTACGTCTAGAGGATTTCGAGACTCATCGTCTTGTCCTCGATCTCATCCGGGACTCCGTACTCCTTCGGTAAATCAAAACTCATAAACTCATAATATAACCGCCATCGAAACCTTAAGCGTGCGGACCCTACGGGTTCGAGAACTATGTAGACATGACCTAGAACTATTCTCGGTCAATAACCAATAGCGGAACCTGGATGCTCATATTGGCTCCTACATATTCTACGAAGATCTTTATCGGTCAAACCGCATAACAACATATGTTGTTCCCTTTGTCATCGGTATGTTACTTGCCCGAGATTCGATCGTCGGTATCCAATACCTAGTTCAATCTCATTACTGGCAAGTCTCTTTACTCGTTACGTAATGCATCATTCCGTAACTAACTTATTAGCTACATTGCTTGCAAGGCTTATAGTGATGTGCATTAACGAGAGGGCCCAGAGATACCTCTCCGACAATCGGAGTGACAAAACCTAATCTCGAAATACGCCAACCCAACATGTACCTTTGGAGACACCTGTAGTACTCCTTTATAATCACCCGATTACGTTGTGACGCTTTGGTAGCACCTAAAGTGTTCCTCCGTAAACGGGAGTTGCATAACCTCATAGTTACGAGGAACATGTATAAGTCATGAAGAAAGCAATAGCAATATACTAAACGATCAAGTGCTAGGCTAACGGAATGGGTCATGTCAATCACATCATTCTCCTAATGATGTGATCCCTTTAATCAAATGACAACACATGTCTATGGTTAGGAAACATAACCATCTTTGATTAATGAGCTAGTCAAGTAGAGGCATACTAGTGACGTTATGTTGGTCTATGTATTTACACATGAATTATGTTTCCGGTTAATACAATTCTAGCATGAATAATAAACATTTATCATGATATAAGGAAATAAATAATAACTTTACTATTGCCTCTAGGGCATATTTCCTTCAGTCTCCCACTTGAACTAGAGTCAATAATCTAGTTCACATCACCATGTGATTTAACACCAATCCACACCCATAGTTCACATCGTCATGTGACCAACACCCGAAGGGTTTACTAGAGTCAATAATCTAGCTCACTTCGATATGTAATTAACACCCAAAGAGTACTAAGGTATGATCATGTTTTGCTCGTGAGAGAAGCTTAGTCAATGGGTCTGCTACATTTAGAGCCGTATGTATTTTGCAAATATTCTATGTCTACAATGCTCGCATTTGCGGAGCTACTCTAGCTAATTGCTCCCACTTTCAATATGTATCCAGATTGGGACTTAGAGTCATCTGGATCAGTGTAAAAGTTTGCACCGATGTAACTTTTACAACGAACTCTTTTATCACCTCCATAATCGAGAAACATCTCCTTAGTCCTCACTAAGGATATTCTGGACCAATGTCCAGTGATCTACTCCTAGATCACTATTGTACTCCTTGCCAAATTCAGGAGCAAGGTATACAATAGGTCTGCAGTACATAGCATAGCATACTTTATAGAACCTATGATCGAGGCATGGGGAATGACTTTCATTCTCTTTTCTATTTTCCTCGCCGTGGTCGGGATTTGAGTCTTACTCAATTTCACACCTTTGCAACACAGGCAAGAACTTTTCTTTGACTGTTCTATTTTGAACTACTTCAAAATCTTGACAAGGTATGTACTTAATGAAAAAACTTATCAAGCGTCTTGATCTATCTCAATAGATCTTGATGCTCAATATGTAATTAGCTTCTTTACCGAGGTCTTTCTTTTAAAGACCTCCGACGATTTTCTTAGCCTCGCAAACTAAGGGAGAAAAGCTCAATCGTTGAGCTTGTGCTCAGATTATCTGAGTGCAACAATCACTTGAATCGAGGGAGTTGATCTTCCGATGAGATAGTGATGTTTCTCCAAAGACATTGCCACCAAGCTGCGAGAGCTTCGTGATGAACTATAACATATCGTGGATAGATATGATGATCCTTGAAGTGTTCACGATGTTTGACACCGCGAAAGTAGAAGTCAAGTAGGAGCATCAATTGTTGATGGTTGGTAAAACCACTAGTTTCAAGAAGGGCAAGGGCAACAAGGGATACTTCATGAAACGGCAAAACAGTTGCTTCTCTAGTGAAGAAACCCAAGGTTGAACCCAAACCCGAGACTAAGTGCTTCAGAATGAGAGGAACGGACATCAAAGCGGAACCACCCTAGATACTTGGTAGATGAGAAGGCTGGCAAGGTCGATAGAAGTATATTGGATATACATTATGTTAATGTGTACTTTACTAGTACTCCTAGTAGCACCAGTATTATTAAATACAGGTTCGGTTGCTAAGTGTTAGTAACTCGAAATAAAAGCTACGGAATAAACGGAGACTAGCTAAAGGTGAGCGACGATATGTGTTGGAAGTGTTTCCAAGGTTGATGTGATCAAGCATCGCACGCCTCTCTCGCCATCGAGATTGGTGTTAAACCTAAATAATTGTTATTTGGTGTTTATGCGTTGAGCATAGACATGATTGGATTATGTCTATCGCATGATGCAGTTATTCATTTAAGGAGAATAATGGTTACTCTGTTTGTTTGAATAATACCTACAATGGTCTTGCACCTAAAATGAATGGTTTATTGAAATCTCGATCGTAGTGATACACATTTTCATGCCAAAAGATATAAGATAGTAATGATAGTACCACTTGCTTGTGGCACTGCCATTTGAGTCATATTGGTATAAAACGCATGAAGAAGCTCCATGTTGATGGATCTTTGGACTCACTCGTTTTTGAAAAATTTGAGACATGCGAACCATGTCTATTGGTGTATACGCATGAAGAAACTCCATGCAGATGGATCGTTTGGACTCACTTGATGTTGAATCATTTGAGACATGCAAATCATACCACATGGGCAAGATGACCTAAAAGCCTCGGTTTCGATGAAGATGGAACAAGAAAGCAACTTTTGGAAGTAATACATTTTGATGTGTGCAGTCCAATGAGTGCCGAGGCACGCATGGATATCATTATGTTCTTACTTCACGTATGATTTGAGTAGATGCTGAGTATATTTACTTGATGAAACACAAATCTGAATTATTGAAAGGTTCAAGTAATTTCAGAGTGAAGTTGAAGATCGCCGTGACAAGAGGATAAAATGTCTATGATATGATCATAGAGATGAGTATCTGAGTTATGAGTTTGGTATACAATTAAGACATTGTGGAATTTGTTTCATAACCAATACCGCGAACACCATAGTGTGATGGTGTGTCCGAACATCATATTTGCACCCTATTGGATATAGTGCGTACCATGATGTATCTTATCGAATTACCACTATCGCTCATGGGTTAGGCATTAGAGACAACCGCACTCACTTTAATAGGGCACCACGTAATTCCGTTGAGACGACACCGCTTGAACTATGGTTTGGAGAAACCTGAGTTGTCGTTTCTTAAAAGTTTGGGGCTGCGACGCTTATGTGAAAAGGTTTCAGGTTAATAAGCTCGAACCCGAAGCGGATAAAATGCATCTTCATAGGACACCCAAAACAGTTGGGTATGCCTCCTAATTCAGATCCGAAAGCAATAGGGATTGTTTCTTGAATCGGGTCCTTTCTCGAGGAAAAGTTTGTCTCGAAAAATTGAGTGGGAGGATGATGGAGACTTGATATGGTTATTGAACCGTCACTACAATTAGTGTGTAGCAGTAAGGGGCAGGAAGTTGTTCCTATGGCACCTATACCAATTGAAGTAGAAGCTTATGATAGCGATCATGAAACTTCAGATCAAGTCACTACCGTACCTCGTGAGGGTGACGAGGATGCGATGTTGGGGAAACGAGTAATTTCAAAAAATATCATACTCACACGCAAGATCATGGTGATGGCATAGCAACGAGAGGGGAGAGTATTGTCCACGTACACTCGTAGACCGTAAGCGGAAGCGTTATGACAACGCGGTTGATGTAGTCGTACGTCTTCACGATCCGACCGATCCAAGTACCGAACGTACGGCACCTCCGAGTTCAGCACACGTTCAGCTCGATGACGATCCCCGGACTCCGATCCAGCAAAGTGTCGGGGATGAGTTCCGTCAGCACGACGGCGTGGTGACGATGATGATGCTCTATCGACGCAGGGCTTCGCCTAAACTCCGCGACGATATGACCTAGGTGGAATATGGTGGAGGGGGGCACCGCACACGGCTAAGGACCGATCCGTAGATCAACTTGTGTGTTCATGGGGTGCCCCTGCCCCTGTGATATAAAGGAGCAAGGGAGGAGGAGGCCGGCCCTAGGAGGGCGCACTAGTGTGGAGTCCTACTAGGACTCCCTAGTCCTAGTAGGATTCCACCTCCCATATGGAATACGAAAAGAGGAAGGGAAAAGGAGAAGGAAGGAAGGGGCGCCCCTTCCCTAGTCCAATTCGGACCAGACCTGTGGGAGGGTGCGGCCACCCTTGAGGCCCTTTTCCTTCTTTCCCGTATGGCCCAATAAGGCCCAATACGTATTCCTGTAACTCTCCGGTACTCAAAAATACCCAATCACTCGAACCTTTCCGATGTCCGAATATAGTCGTCCAATATATCGATCTTTACGCCTCGACGATTTCGAGACTCCTCGTCATGTCCTCGATCTCATCCGGGACTCAACTCCTTCGGTACATCAAAACTCATAAACTCATAATATAACCGCCATCGAAACCTTGTTGCAAGGGACCCTACGGGTTCGAGAACTATGTAGACATGACCTAGAACTATTTTCGGTCAATAACCAATAGCGGAACCTGGATGCTCATATTGGCTCCTACATATTCTACGAAGATCTTTATCGGTCAAACCGCATAACAACATATGTTGTTCCCTTTGTCATCGGTATGTTATTTGCCCGAGATTCGATCGCCGGTATCCAATACCTAGTTCAATCTCATTACCGCAAGTCTTTTACTGCTACGTAATGCATCATTCCGTAACTAACTTATTAGCTACATTGCTTGCAAGGCTTATAGTGATGTGCATTACCGAGAGGGCCCAGAGATACCTCTCCGACAATCGGAGTGACAAAACCTAATCTCAAATACGCCAACCCAACATGTACCTTTGGAGACACCTGTAGTACTCCTTTATAATCACCCAGCCACGCTAGGACGCTTTGGTAGCACCCAATGTGTTCCTCCCAGAACGGGAGTTGCATAACCTCATAGTTACACGAACATGTATAAGTCATGAAGAAAGCAATAGCAATATACTAAACGATCAAGTGCTAGGCTAACGGAATGGGTCATGTCAATCACATCATTCTCCTAATGATGTGATCCCTTTAATCAAATGACAACACATGTCTATGGTTAGGAAACATAACCATCTTTGATTAATGAGCTAGTCAAGTAGAGGCATACTAGTGGCGTTATGTTGGTCTATGTATTCACACATGAATTATGTTTCCTAAGTTAATACAATTCTAGCATGAATAATAAACATTTATCATGATATAAGGAAATAAATAATAACTTTACTATTGCCTCTAGGGCATATTTCCTTCAGTCTCCCACTTGAACTAGAGTCAATAATCTAGTTCACATCACCATGTGATTTAACACCAATCCACACCCATAGTTCACATCACATGTGACCAACACCAAGGGTTTACTAGAGTCAATAATCTAGCTCACATCGATATGTGATTAACACCCAAAGAGTACTAAGGTATGATCATGTTTTGCTCGTGAGAGAAGCTTAGTCAATGGGTCTGTCACATTTAGAGCCGTATGTATTTTGCAAATATTCTATGTCTACAATGCTCTGCACGGAGCTACTCTAGCTAATTGCTCCCACTTTCAATATGTATCCAGATTGGGACTTAGAGTCATCTGGATCAGTGTAAAAGTTTGCACCGATGTAACTTTTACAACGAACTCTTTTATCACCTCCATAATCGAGAAACATCTCCTTAGTCCTCACTAAGGATATTCTGGACCAATGTCCAGTGATCTACTCCTAGATCACTATTGTACTCCTTGCCAAATTCAGAGCAAGGTATACAATAGGTCCTGCACATAGCATAGCATACTTTATAGAACCTATGATCGAGGCATGGGGAATGACTTTCATTCTCTTTTCTATTTTCTCGCCGTGGTCGGGATTTGAGTCTTACTCAATTTCACACCTTTGCAACACAGCAAGAACTTTTCTTTGATCGTTCTATTTTGAACTACTTCAAAATCTTGACAAGGTATGTACTTATTGAAAAAACTTATCAAGCGCCTTGATCTATCTCAATAGATCTTGATGCTCAATATGTAGGTAGCTTTACCGAGGTCTTTCTTTTAAAGAACTCCTTTCAAATACTCCTTTATGCTTTCCGTAAAATTCTACATCATTTCTATCAACAATATGTTACTCACACATATTTATCGGAAAGGCGGTAGTGCTCCCACTCACTTTTATTGTAAATACAGGCTTCACCGCAAGTCTGTGATAAAACTATATGCTTTGATCAACTTATCAAAGCGTGATATTCCAACTCCGAGATGCTTGCACCAGTCCATAGATGGATCGCCGGAGCTTGCACATTTTGTTAGCACCTTTAGGATTGACAAAACCTTCTCGTTGCATCATATACAACTCTTCTTTAAGAAAACCACTAAGGAATGCAGTTTTGACATCCATTTGCTAGATTTCATAAAATGTGGCAATTGCTAACATGATTCGCATGCACTTAAGCATCGCCACAGCTTGAGAAAAATCTCATTGTAGTCAACACCTTGAACTTGTCAAAACCTTTTGCGACAAGTCGAGCTTTGTAGATAGTAACATTACTATCAACGCCCGACTTCCTCTTGAAGATCCATTTATACAATATGGCTTGCCGATCATTGGGCAACTCCACCAAAGTCCATACTTTGTTCTCATATATGGATCCCATCTCAGATTTCATGGCCTTAAGCCATTTCATGAATCTGGGCTCATCATCGCTCTCATAGTTCGTGAGGTTTATCATGGTCTAGTAACACGACTTCCGTAACAGGATTACCGTACCACTGGTGCGCATCAGACTGGAAGACCCACGAGGTTCTGTAGTAACTTGATCTAAAGTTTCATGATCATCATCATTAGCTTCCTCACTAATTGGTGTAGGAATCAATCGAACTAATTTCGTGATGAACTACTTTCCAATTCGTGAGAAGGTACAATTACCTTATCAAGCTCTACTTTCCTCCCACTCACTTCTTTCGAGAGAAATTCCTTCTCTAGAAAGGATCCATTTTAGCAACGAATATCTTGCCTTTGGATCTGTGATAGAAGGTGTACCCAACGGTTTCCGTTGGGTATTCTATGAAGACGCACTTCTCCGATTTGGGTTTGAGCTTATCAGATGAAACTTTTTCACATAAGCATCGCAACCCCAAATTTTAAGAAACGACAAATTAGGTTTCATCGCTAAACCATAGTTCATACGGTGTCTTCTCAACGGATTTAGATGGTGCCCTATTAAACGTGAATGCAGCTGTCTCTAATGTATAACCCCAAAACAATATTGGTAAATCGGTAAGAGACATCATTGATCGCACCATATCAAAATAAAGTACGGTTACGACGTTCGGACACACCATAACGTTGTGGTGTTCCAGGTGGCGTGAGCTGTGAAACTATTCCACATTGTTTTAATTGAAGACCAAACTCAGAATCTCAAATATTTATCTCCACGATCAGATCGCAGTAAACTTTATTTTCTTGTTACGATGATTTTCCACTTCACTCTAAAATTCTTTTGAACCTTTCAACTATTTCAGACTTATGTTTCATCAAGTAGATATACCCATATCTCGCTCAAATCATCTGTGAAGGTCGAAAATAACGATACCCGCCACGAGCCTTAATACTCATTGGTCTCGCATACATCAAGATGTATTATTTCCAACAAGTTTGTTGCTCGGTCCATTGTTCCGAAGAACGGAGTTTTAGTCATCTTGCCAAAAAGGCACGGTTCGCAATCATCAAATGATACATAACAAAGAGATTCCGAAAATCCATCTTTATGGAGTTTCTTCATGCACTTTACACCGATATGACTCCAAACGGCAAAGTGCCACAAATAAGTTGCACTATCATTATTAACTTTGCATCTTTTGGCATCAATGTTATGAATATGTGTATCACTACGATCGAGATCCAACAAACTATTTTCATTGGGTGTATAACCATCAAGGTCTTATTCATGTAAACAGAATAACAATTATTCTTTAACTTCAATGAATAACCGTATCGCAATAAACATGATCAAATCATATTCATGCTCAACGCAAACGCTAAATAACATTTATTTAGGTTTAACACTAATCCCGAAAGTATAGGGAGTGTGTGATGATGATCATATCAATCTTGGAACTACTTCCAACACTCAGCGTCACTTCCCTCAACTAGTATCTGCTTATTATGTTACTCCTGTTTCGAAAGTTACTAATCTTAGCAACCTAACAAGTATCAAATACTCAGGCTACTATAAACACTAGTAAGGTACACATCAATAACCTGTATATCAAATATACCCTTGTTCACTTTGCCATCCTTCTTATCCACCAAATATTCGTGGTATTTCCGCTTCCAAAGGACCATTTCCTTTGCAAGTAAGCACTCAGTTTCAGGCTTTGGTTCAGCTTTGGGCTTCTTCGTGGGAGTGACAACTTGCTTGTCTTGTCACTTGAAGTTCCCTTTCTTTCCCTTTGCCCTTTTCTTGAAACTAGTGATCTTGTCAACCATCAACACTTGATGCTCTTTCTTGATTTCTAACTTCACGATTTCAACATCACGTAAGAGCTCGAATCGCTTTTCGTCATCCCTTGCATACTATAGTTCATCACAAAGTTCTACTAACTTGGTGATGGTGACTAGAGAACTCTGTCAATCACTATCTTATCTCGAAGATTAACTCCCACTTGATTCAAGCGATTGTAGTACCTGCATAATCTGAGCACATGCTCATTAGTTGAGCGATTCTCCTCCATCTTTTAGCTATAGAACTTGTTGGAGACTTCATATCTCTCAATTCGGTATTTGCTTGAAATATTAACTTCAATTCCTGGATCATCTCATATGGTCCATGACGCTCAAAACGCCTTTGAAGTCCCGATTCTAAGCCGTTAAGCATGGTGCACTAAACTATCAAGTAGTCATCATATTGAGCTAGCCAAACGCTCATAACGCCCAGATCTACTCCCTGCAATAGGTCTGTCACCTAGCGGTGCATTAAGGACATAATTGTTCAGGCAGCAATGAGGATAAACCTCAGATCACGGATCCAATCCGCATCATTGCTACTAACATTTTTCAACACAATTTTCTCTAGGAACATATCAAAATAAACATATGAAAGCAACAACGCGAGCTATTGATCTACAACATAATTTGCAAAATACTACCTGTGACTAAGTTCATGATAAATTTAAGTTCAATTAATCATATTACTAAAGAACTCCCACTTAGACATACATCTCTCTAGTCATCTAAGTGATCACGTGATCCAAATCAACTAAACCATAACCGATCATCACGTGAGATGGATTAGTTTTCAATGATGAACATCACTATGTTGATCATATCTACTATGTGATTCACGCTCGACCTTTCGATCTCCGTGTTCCGAGGCCATATCTGCATATGCTAGGCTCGTCAAGTTTAACCTGAGTATTCTGCGTGTGCAAAACTGGCTTGCACCCGTTGTAGATGGACGTAGAGCTTATCACACCCGATCATCACGTGGTGTCCGGGCACGACGAACTTTGGCAACGGTGCATACTGTGGAGAACACTTCTTGATAATTTTTAGTGAGAGATCATCTTAAAATGCCACCGTCAATCAAAGCAAGATAAGATGCATAAAGGATTAACATCACATGCAATCAATATAAGTGATATGATATGGCCATCATCATCTTGTGCTTGTGATCTCCATCTTCGAAGCACCGTCGTGATCACCATCGCCACCGCGCGACACCTTGATCTCCATCGTAGCATCGTTGTCGTTACGCCATCTATTGCTTCTACGACTATCATCGCTACCGCTTAGTGATAAAGTGAAGCAATTACAGGGCGCTTGCATTTCATACAATAAAGCGACAACCATATGGCTCTCGCCATTGCCGATAACTTCGGTTACAAAACATGATCATCTCATACAATAAAATATAGCATCACGTCTTGACCATATCACTTCACAACATGCCCTGCAAAAACAAGTTAGACGACCTCTACTTTGTTGTTGCAAATTTTACGTGGCTGCTACGGGCTGAGCAAGAACCGTTCTTACCTACGCATTAAAACCACAACGATAGTTTGTCAAGTTGGTGCTGTTTTAACCTTCGCAAGGACCGGTCGTAGCCACACTCGGTTCAACTAAAGTGAGAGAGACAGACACCCGCCAGTCACCTTTAAGCAATGAGTGCTCGCAGCGGTGAAACCAGTCTCGCAGAAGCGTCACGCGTAATGTCGGTCCGGCCGCTTCATCTCACAATACCGCCGAACCAAAGTATGACATGCTGGTAAGCAAGATGACTTGTATCGCCCACAACTCACTTGTGTTCTACTCGTGCATATAACATCAACGCATAAAACCTGGCTCGATGCCATCGCTGGGGAACGAGTAATTTCCAAAAAAATTCCTACGCACACGCAAGATCATGGTGATGGCATAGCAACGAGAGGGAGAGTATTGTCCACGCACTCAGAGACCGTAAGCGGAAGCGCTATGACAACGCTGTTGATGTAGTCGTATCGCCTTCACGATCCGACCGATCCAAGTACCGAACGACGGCACCTCCGAAGTTCAGCACACGCTCAGCTCGATGACGCATCCCGGACTCGATCCAGCAAAGTGTCGGGATGAGTTCCACAAAGACGACGGGCGTGGTGACGATGATGATGCTCTACGGCGCAGGCTTCGCTTAAACTCCGCGACGATATGACCGAGGTGGAATATGGTGGAGGGGGCACCAGACACGGCTAAGGAACGATCCGTAGATCAACTTGTGTGTTCATGGGGTGCCCCTGCCCCGTGATATAAAGGAGCAAGGGAGGAGGAGGCCGCCCTAGGAGGGCGCACCAAGTGTGGAGTCCTACTAGGACTCCTAGTCCTAGTAGGATTCCACCTCCCATATGGAATAGGAAAAGAGGAAGGGAAAAGGAGAAGGAAGGAAGGGGCGCCTTCCCTAGTCCAATTCGGACCAGACCAAGGGGAGGGTGCGGCCACCCTTGAGGCCCTTTCCTTCTTTTCCCGTATGGCCCAATAAGGCCCAATACGTATTCCCGTAACTCTCCGTACTCCAAAAATACCCGAATCACTGAACCTTTCCGATGTCCGAATATAGTCGCCCAATATATCGATCTTTACGCCTCGACCATTTAGAGACTCCTCGTCATGTCCCCGATCTCATCCGGGACTCCGAACTCCTTCGGTACATCAAAACTCATAAACTCATAATATAACCGCCATCGAAACCTTAAGCGTATGGACCCTATGAGTCGAGAACTATGTAGACATGACCTAGAACTATTCTCGTCAATAACAACCAATAGCGGAACCTGGATGCTCATATTGGCTTCTACATATTCTACGTAAGATCTTTACCGTCAAACCGCATAACAACATACGTTGTTCCCTTTGTCATCGGTATAGTTACTTGCCCGAGATTCGATCGTCGGTATCCAATACCTAGTTCAATCTCAAGCATCGGCAAGTCTCTTTACTCAAGCTACGTAATGCATCATTCCGTAACTAACTTATTAGCTACATTGCTTGCAAGGCTTATAGTGATGTGCATTACCGAGAGGGCCCAGAGATACCTCTCCGACAATCGGAGGCACAAAACCTAATCTCGAAATACGCCAACCCAACATGTACCTTTGGAGACACCTGTAGTACTCCTTTATAATCACCCAATTACGCTAGACGCTTTGGTAGCACCCAAAGTGTTCCTCCGTAAACAGGAGTTGCATAATCTCATAGTTACAGGAACATGTATAAGTCATGAAGAAAGCAATAGCAATATACTAAACGCATCAAGTGCTAGGCTAATCGGAATGGGTTCATGTCAATCACATCATTCTCCTAATGATGTGATCCCTTTAATCAAATGACAACACATGTCTATGGTTAGGAAACATAACCATCTTTGATTAATGAGCTAGTCAAGTAGAGGCATACTAGTGACGTTATGTTGGTCTATGTATTCACACATGTATTATGTTTCCTGTTAATACAATTCTAGCATGAATAATAAACATTTATCATGATATAAGGAAATAAATAATAACTTTACTATTGCCTCTAGGGCATATTTCCTTCAGCTGCATTACTTCAGAGTGGTACAAGAATCCTATCTTGAAGGTCATGTTGCTAGACAACAATGAACCCACGAGCTATGGAGAAGCAATGGTGGGCCCATATTCCAACAAATGGTTAGAAGCCATGAAATCCGAGATAGGATCCATGTATCGTAACAAAGCATGGATTCTTTGGTGGACTTGCCCGATAGGCAAGCCATTGATATAAATGGATCTTTAAGAAGAAGACGGACGTGGACGGTAATGTCACCGCTCTATGAAGCTCGACTTGTGGCTAAGAGTTTTTCACAAGTTCAAGGAGTTGACTACGATGAGATTTTCTCATCCGTAGCGATGCTTAAATCCGCTTGAATCATGTTAGCCTTAGCTGCATTTATGAAATCCGCGCATGGATGTCAAAACGAGTTTCCTTACCGGTCTTCGTAAGGAAAGGTTGTATGTGATACAATCAGAAAGTTTTTGTCGATCCTAAGGATGCTAAAAGGTATGCTGGCTCCAAATGATCCTTCTAAGGACTGGATTAAGCATCTCGGAGTTGGAATGTGCGCTTTGATGAGATGATCAAAGATTTTGGGTTTATACAAATTTTATGAGAAACTTGTATTTCCAAAGAAGTGAGTGGGAGCACTATAGAATTTCTGATGAGTATATGTTGTTGACATATTGTTGATCAGAAATGATGTAGAATTTTGGAAAGCATACAGGTTATTTGAAAGGTGTTTTTAATAGAAAACCTGGATTAAGCTACTTGAACATTGAGCATCAAGATCTATAAGGATAGATCAAAAAGCTTAATGGTACTTTCAAATGAGCACATACCTTGACATAATCTTGAAGGTGTTCAAGATGGATCGACCAAAGAAGGAGTTCTTGCCCTGAGTTGTAAGGTATGAAGTTAAGAGTTAAAGCTCGACCACGGCAGTAAAAGAGAAAAAGGATTTAAGGTCGCCCCTATGCCTTAGACATAGGCTCTACAAGATGCTATGTCGTGTACCGCACCTGATGTGTGCCTTGCTACATATCCGCAAGGGGGTACAAGGGTGATCCAGGCGTGGATCACTAGACACCGGTCAAAATTCTCCTTAGAGAAATCAGGAAGTGTTTCTTGGTTATGGAGGTGATAAAGAGTTCGACGTAAAGAGTTGCGCCGATGCAAGTTTAACACCTATCCGGATAGCTCCGAGTAGAGATAATGGATACATATAATGGAGCAACAATTTGGAATAGCTCCAAGTGGAACGTGGTAGCAAGATCTATGATATGACATAAAGTTTTGCGTAAATACATAGGGATCTGAATATTGCGCACCGTTGACGACAACCTCTCTCTCACAAGCATAAACATGATCAAACCCAGAACTCATTGAGTGTTAATCACATAGTGATGTGAACTAGATTATTGATTCTAGTAAACTCTTTGGATGTTGGTCACATGGCGATGTGACCTGTGAGTGTTAATCACATGGCGATGTGAACTAGATTATTGACTCTAGTGCAAGTGGGAGACTGTTGGAAATATGCCCTAGAGGCAATAATAAATTAGTTATTATTATATTTCCTTGTTCATGATAATCATTTATTATCCATGCTATAATTGTATTGAAAGGAAACTCAGATACATGTGTGGGTACATAGACAACACCATGTCCCTAGTAAGCCTCTAGTTGACTAGCTCGTTGATCAATAGATGGTTACGGTTTCCTGACCATGGACATTGGATGTCGTTGATAACGGGATCACATCATTAGGAGAATGATGTGATGGACAAGACCCAATCCTAAGCCTAGCACAAAGATCGTAGTTCGTATGCTAAAGCTTTTCTAATGTCAAGTATCATTTCCTTAGACCATGAGATTGTGCAACTCCCGGATACCGTAGGGAATGCTTTGGGTGTACCAAACGCCACAACTTAACCGGGTGGCTATAAAGGTGCATTACAGTATCTCCGAAAGTTTCATTGGGTTGTACGAATCGAGACCTGGATTTGTCACCCACTGACGGAGAGGTATCTCCGCCCACTCGGTAGGACATCATCATAATGTGCACAATGTGACCAAGGGGTTGATCACGGGATGATGTGTTACGGAACGAGTAAAGAGACTTCTGCCTTGCGAATCGAGATTGAACAAGGTATCGGGATACCGACGATCGAATCTCGCAAGTACAATAGCGCTAGACAAAGGGAATTGTATACGGGATTGATTGAGTCCTTGACATCGTGGTTCATCCGATGAGATCATCGTGGAACATGTGGGAGCCAACATGGGTATCCAGATCCCGCTGTTGGTTATTGACCGGAGAACGTCTCGGTCATGTCTGCATGGTTCCCGAACCCGTAGGGTCTACACACTTAAGGTTCGGTGACGCTAGGGTTATAGGGAATAGATATACGTGGTTACCAAATGTTGTTTGGAGTCCCGGATGAGATCCCGGACGTCACGAGGAGTTCGGAAATGGTCCGAAGGTAAAGATTTTATTATTGGACGAAGGGTTTTGGAGTCCGGAAGTGTTCCGGAGGTACCGGGTGATGACCAGCATGACCGAAAGGTGTTTCGGGAGCACCGGCAAGTGTTGGGGGGCTTCATGGGCCAAGGGAAGGGGCAAACCAGCCCACTAAGGGGCTGTGCGCCTCACCTATTCCCACGTGACCAGGGGGTTTGGGACGCCCCATCTAGGGTTCCCACCTCCTGGCTTGGGGGCCAAGTCACCCAAGGGGGAGATCCCATCTGCCCTGGCCGCCGCCCCCCTAGGGGAAACCCTAGGGCGCCTCCCCTCCCCTTTGCCCCTATATATAGTGGAGGTTTTGGGGCTGCCTAACACACGAGAACATCTCCCTCTTGGCGCAGCCCTACCTCTCTCCCTCCTCGTCTCTCATAGTGCTTGGCAAAGCCCCTGGAGTACTGCTCCTCCACCACCACCACGCCGTCGTGCTTGCCGGGACGGAGTTCTTCCCCAACCTCTCCTCTCCCTTGCTGGATCAAGGCATGGGAGACGCCACCTGGCTGCATGTGTGTTGAACACGGAGGTGCCGTCTGCTCGGCACTAGGGATCATCGGTGATTTGAATCACGACGGCAATGCACTCCATCAACCCCGTTCATTTCAACGCTTCGCTTAGCGATCTACAAGGGTATGTAGATGCACTCTCCTTCCCCTCGTTGCTGGTTTCTCCATACATAGTGTTGGGGAACGTTGCAGAAAATTAAAATTTTCCTACGGTTTCACCAAGATCTATCTATGAGTTCATCTAAGCAACGAGTCAAGAGGAAGTGTTTGCATCTACATACCACTTGTAGATCGAAAATGGAAGCTGCCGAGGGAGTGGTGATGATGGAGTCGTTCGAACGTGATTCCGATCACCGATGACCAAGCGCTGAAAGGACAGCACCTCCGCTCAACACACGTGATGGGACGATGGCGTCTCCTCCGCCTTGATCCAGCAAGGATGAAGGAGAGGTTGAGGAAGACAACTCCAATGGCAGCACGACGGGCGTGGTGCAATTGGTGCAGAGGTTCTCCGGCCAGGCTTCGCCAAGCTCACACGGAGAAAGAGAGGAGTTGGGAGGGAGGGGCTGCGCCTTCAATTGTGTGTTGCAGCCTCCCTCACCCCTCTATATAGGAGAGAGGGGGCAAGGGGCCGGCCTCTAGGGAAAACCACAGGGGCGGCTGCCAAGGGAGGAGGAAAGGGGTGGCTTGCCCCCAAGCTAGGGGGCGCCTTTGCCCTTTTAGGGTTTACCCTCCCAAGCTCCTAGCCAAGATGGGCCTAGGTGGGGAGGTGCGCCCAGCCAACCAGGGGCTGGCTCCCTCTCCCACTTAGCCCATAGGGCCCCCAGGAGGGGTGGCCTCCCGGTGGACCTCCGAAACCTCCCGGTGGCCCCCAGATTTTTTACCGGCATGCCTCAAACTTTCCGGAGTCCGCTTAACCACTTTCCATATATAAATCTTTACCTCCCACCATTCCGGAACTCCTCGTGACGTCCGGGATCTCATCCGGACTCAACAACATTCGGTAATCACATACTTGTCTTCCTAATAACCCTAGCGCCACCGAACCTTAGAGTGTGTAGACCCTACGGGTTCGGGAGACATGCGTAGACATGACCGAGACGACCTCGCATCAATAACCAACAGCGGGATCTGATACCCATGTTGGCTCCCATGCTCCTCGATGTTGTCATCGGATGAACCACGATGTCAAGGGTTCAAGCAACCCCAGATTCTATTCCCTTTGTCGACGGTATGTTACTTGCCCGAGACTCGATCGTCGGGTATCCCAATACCTCGCTCAGTCGCATCGGCAAGTCACTTTACTCAGATCAGAATGCATGATCCCGTGACTGCACACTTGGTCACTTTGAGCTCATTATGATGATGCACTACCGAGTGGGCCCAAAGGATACCTCCTCCGAATACGGCGACAAATCCCAGCCTCGATCCGTGTCAACCCAACAGATACTTTCGGAGGTACCGTAATGCACCTTTATAGTCACCCGCCACGTTGCCAGGACGCTTTGGTACACCCAAAGCACTCCTACGGTATCCGGAGTTACACGATCTCATGGTCTAAGGAAGAGATACTTGACATTGGAAAAGCTCTAGCAAAACGAACTACACGATCTTGTGCTATGCTTAGGATTGGGTCTTGTCCATCACGTCATTCTCCTAATGACGTGATCCCGCTTGTCAATGACATCCGATGTCCATAGTCGTGAAACCATGACTATCTGTTGACCAACGAGCTAGTCAACTAGAGGCTCACTAGGGACGTATTATAGTCTATGTATTCACACATGTATTACGATTTCCGGATAATACAGTTATAGCATGAATAAAAGACAATTATCATGAACAAGGAAATATAATAATGCTTTTATTATTGCCTCTAGGGCATATTTCCAACAGATAGATCTTGGTGACACGTAGGAAAATTTTTGAATTTCTGCTACGTTCCCCAACTGCCGGGGCCACTTGCCATTGAGACAAGGCTCCGACGAGATGGGGATGGCATGGAGGGGGTCTGGACACAAGCGGGTCCTTGGCCGATGGCGCTCGGGCATCAGGCGGCCATGACCATCTCTCTGCAGAAAAATAGAAGACAGAGAGCTCTTAGAGAACAGAAGCACGGGAGAGAAGAGAGATGGAGTAAGAAGGGGAGGGCTCACCGACGGCACGAAGGAGGACGCGCAACTAAGGAAGCAGCAGGCCGTCGTCCTTGATACGTCTCCAACGTATCTACTTTTCCAAACACTTTTGCCCTTGTTTTGGACTCTAACTTGCATGATTTGAATGAAACTAACCCGGACTAACGCTGTTTTCAGCAGAACTGCCATGATGTTGTTTTTTGTGTAGAAAACAAAAGTTCTCGGAATGTCCTAAAAATCCACGGAGGCACTTTTTGGAAAATATAAAAAATACTAGCGAAAGAATCAAGACCAGGGGGCCCACACCCTGTCCACGAGGGTGGGGGGCGCGCCCACCCCCCTGGGCGCGCCCCCTGTCTCGTGGGCCCCCTGAGGCTCCACCGACCTCAACTCCAACTCCATATATTCCGTTTAGCGGAGAAAAAAAATCAGAGAGAAAGTTTCATCGCGTTTTACGATATGGAGCCGCCGCCAAGCCCTAATCTCTCTCGGGAGCGCTGATCTGGAGTCCGCTCGGGGCTCCGGAGAGGGGGATTCGTCACCGTCGTCATCATCAACCATCCTCCATCACCAATTTCATGATGCTCACCGCCATGCGTGAGTAATTCCATCATAGGCTTGCTGGACGGTGATGGGTTGGATGAGATTTACCATGTAATCAAGTTAGTTTTGTTAGGGTTTGATCCCTAGTATCCACTATGTTCTGAGATTGATGTTGCTATGACTTTGCTATGCTTAATGCTTGTCACTAGGGCCCGAGTGCCATGATTTCAGATCTGAACCTATTATGTTTCATGAATATATGTGTGTTCCTGATCCTATCTTGCAAGTCTACAGTCACCTATTATGTGTTATGATCCGACAACCACGAAGTGACAATAATCGGGATACTTCTCGGTGATGACCGTAGTTCGAGGAGTTCATGTATTCACTATGTGCTAATGCTTTGTTCCAGTTCTCTATTAAAAGGAGGCCTTAATATCCCTTAGTTTCCGCTAGGACCCCGCTGCCACAGGAGGGTAGGACAAAAGATGCCATGCAAGTTCTTTTGCATAAGCACGTATGACTATAGTACATGCCTACATTACATTGATGAACTGGAGCTAGTTCTGTGTCACCCTATGTTATAGCTATTACATGAGGAATCACATCCGACATAATTATCCACCACTGATCCAATGCCTACGAGCTTTTCACATCTTGTGCTTCGCTTATTTACTTTTCCGTTGCTACTGTTGCAATCACTACAAAACCTGTTGGGGATATTACTACTGGGCGTAAACCGGCCTATCTGGGCCGGGTTAACTTCATCAGTAGTTCAACGGTGTAAAAGGCCAAGAGGCATGAAAGTAAGGGCCCAAGGCCTATAGTCGGTTTAGAACTCGTGAAATGTAAACCGCCTGGTATGTAAACTTGTATTGTAAGTTAGGAATAGAGAGAGACCAACCCGGATGCGTGTATGAACCGGAGATTGGAACTCTCTGAACCGACGGGCGTCACCCGTGTATATAAGGGGATGACCCGGGGCGGTTCAAGAAGGTACAACAACTCGAGGCCTAGGCGAAGCTTATTTGCTCCCTAGTCATCGAGACCACATCAATCCCATCACAACTAGACGTAGGCTTTTACCTTCATCGAAGTGGCCGAACTAGTATAACTCTTGTGTTTTTTGCGTCCGCTTTAACCCTTCTTCAAGTTAACCCGTAGCGATGGCTCCACGACTAAGTCCTTTCATGAGGACATCTGCGGTGACAAAACCATTTACAGTTGGCGCCCACCGTGGGGCTTTCGCACGATGGTTTGATGATCTTGGAGGGCAAGTTCAAGGACTTCAAGGCTATGCTGTCAGGTCGAATGACCAAGAGTCGTCATGCAAGCTCTACATCGACGACACAGGATGGAGCCCCGAGGCCGGCTCAATCGAGTACGGATACCGGTCCCTTTTGGTAGCATACACGCTTTTCATCGGCAAGATCGGTGAGCCAGGGCCTGAGCGGACATCTGCACCGACCTCGTCGAGACGGCTTAGCGTCTGAGATCTGCCCAGTTAAACCGACCGTGAAGCGGCGCCTTTGTGGGAGTCATCCACGGGGAAGTTATGAGGGCGGATCGAGAATCTGGTGCCGAAACCGTAAATGCTGCTTCACGGCGAGTCGTCAACCGGAGAAACTGAATCTAGATCGCCTACAAGATGGCCGGATTGGAGGCTGTTCCGATGGTGACAAAGATTCGGACCCTCCGATCTACCCAACCGGGTTGGAATATTCATGGCGGTACACAAGCAAGAGCTTCACTCTTCGACCGCTGCGGCAATGATTGCCGGTTCAATAAATGGGCGACGGCCGTCGGGGCAGAGGCCCCTGTCGCCCCACCGCTCAAGTTTTATCGATTCATTCGATGTGTTGGCTGCGCTCATGGCGGAGGTTAACCCGCGGATCAGGACGCCATAACGCGGAGATTGCGAAGGTGAAGGAACAAATCACTCGGGCTAAAGCGGATCTAGCAGCTGCAGACGCCAGATGACGGCAGAGCGGGCCGCTTTAGATGCGCAGTGCTTATAGGCTCATGTTGGATCGTAACGCATCACATGAAGTCATGAAGAGGAAATACTGATCCTGTTTGCCTTCAGGTTTCAAGGAAGAGACCCTTCAACACCCCGGGCAGGAACCAGTAATCCGCCGGGCGGTAAACCGGCGGGAGCACAGGACTGGTGTCTTCAATTCAGCCCCGCTTAATAGATCTACCTCGTTATAACGCCAAGGCGCCTCGGGCTATAAACACCTCCGGTCACTACTCCAATCCGATGGATAACCTTGTTGCAGCTGCGGCACGGCTGGAAGCTATTCCAATTGAAGATGATTCACCACAGGCAGTAGAGACGCGCCGGGTCAAGGAGATCCTTAGGACAGCTTTAGTCCAACAGGAAGCGTATTCATACAGCCGCGACCGGATTCACTCTACCCCGCCCAAGCCGGAGCTATAGCGAGGGACGTGGATGAACCGCCAGACAAGTAATGCACGGCATGGTGCGCCCGTGGCAACAACCCGGCAGAGGTGTCGATAACGCCTGTGAGGTGGTGGACCGGCCCGAGCGCCAGAGGGAGGCCGAGTTAGCAGCACAGCATCAGGCTTATCAGCTTACGCCGGTTCGTCCGACCATCACGGTCGAGCCTGGGGTTACCTCTAGCTCTTTGGGGGTACCTTGCCTTGTCCCGCTTTACGCAATGTGCTTGCCCAAAGACTTCAAGGGTCGCGCAAGGTGCCAAATTACACCGCCGATTTAGCTCGTAGCATGGATAGAAAGTTATGAGATGGCCATGGAGATGCTGGGCGTGGGCGAGGCAGCGTGTGCAAAATACTTCACCATGATGCTCAAGGCACGGCCCATACTTGGTTGAAGAGCTTGCCACCCAATTCTATCAATTCATGGGCCCAACATGGACCCGGTTTATCCAGAATTTCAAAGATACCGTGAAGCAGCCCATGTCCGTAGTGGACTTGGCGGCTTGTGTCCGTGGGGAAGGGGAGTCAACAACCCATTGGGTACGCCATGCTTTGGAAATCTTGCATTCATCGGACGGATCAACGCCGACTTCTGCGATATTAACCTGGAGGGTAATTGCCGGTTTAAGCCTTTAAAGTTGAAAATTTAGGGCACATGAAGCGGTTTTGTAATGACATGGGCACTCTCATGGGCGCTTTAGTGAAGTATGCTGATTCCGATAGTACCAAGGATCCCGAGTCCGATGATGACGAGACAGAAGGGAAGGAAGAACAGAAACTCCAAGGGCCAAAGAACATCACTCGGCGGGTAATGGTGGAGGCAAGCGTAAGTTTAATGGCAACATGGACTTCGTAGCTAATACCAACGCGGAGACAAGGGCCAGCGGCGCAAGGTAAACGGTCAATCGAAGCGGAGCGCCTAATCCCAATCCGGACCGCTGAACTATCTATTGAATCAACCCCGTCTTCAAGCATCGGACGACGGAGACGCCAAAGAACCACCTCGGGAAGGATTGCTACATTATGCAGGAGTTCAAGAATTCTAATGCTTTCCGGTATGATCAAGGTTCCGGGCGGCGATTCAGGATCCGGCCGGTTTCGTGAAGGAAATTCCGGTTCAGGATTTAATGGTAATCCGGCGGACATAGCAATCGTAACAATCAGAATAACCAAGGTGGTTACAACCAGCAGCTGACAGCGATCGGGTTATCGAGCCACCCAAAGCGGTTGAATAGTGGGCAAGACCATGTCTTCACCACCAGCTTAGACAAGCGAGACCGAAGCTTGAAGCGGGCGATCCAACGCTGTTGAACCGGCCGTGCCTCATTACCTACGCTGGTCAGAGCAGCCAATTGTATGGAGTAGGGAGGATCATCCCCCCCGGGTTGACAATCCGGGTCATCTAGCCCTGGTGGTGGCACCTCAGGTGGGAGGTTATAAATTCACCAAGGTACTCATGGATGGAGGGAGTAGCATTAACATCATGTACTATGAGACCTTTCGTCGTATGGGGTTAACAGATAAACATCTCAAACCGTCTAATACAGTGTTCCATGGTGTGGTACCTGGCAAGTCAGCATATCCGGTTGGTAAAATAGCCCTGGAAGTGGCCTTTGGGCGGCCGGCTTATGCCAAGTTCATGGCACGGCCTTGTTATATCTATTTGCAGCTCAAGATGCCGGGTCACAAGGGGACAATAATGGTTCATGGGAGCCGCAAGATCGCTTTTGGAATGTGAGGAAGGTGACGCGGCTTACGCAGAGTCGGTTTGTGCCGCCGAGGAGTCAAGTATTATAAGGATAATGTTGATCCGGCCGGACATGACTCCATTGAAGAAGCCAACTACAGAGCATGATCCGCCCTGAATTTCAAATCGGCAGCTGAGACTAAGCTTGTTGACTTTGTGCCCTGGCGATTCGTCCAAGCGATTGACATCGCTGCCAACCTGGATCCGAAATAGGAAAAGCGGCGCTCATCGAAGTTCATCCTTGAGAATCGGGACATTTTTGCATGGAAGCCTTCGACATGCTGTGTACCGAGGAACTTCACCGAAAGCACACTCTTAATGTTGATCCCAAGTACAAACCGGTGAAGCAGTTTCTCCGCCGGTTTAATCAAGAAAGGCGCAAGGCCATTGGAGAGGAGGTGGCGTGCTCTTAGCAGCTGGTTTTATCGTCAAGTCTTCCATCCAGAGTGGCTTGCTAATCCGTGATGGTTCTTAAGAAAACGGCACTTGGCGCATGTGTGTGGATTACATAGATCTTAACAAGGCTTGTCCAAATAGATCCTTTTGCCCTCCCCCGCATTGACCAGATTATTGATGCCACTACGGGTTGTGAGCGTTTGAGCTTTTTGGATGCGTATTCTGGGTATCATCAGATCAAGATGGCAGTTAAGGACCAGGAGAAGACGGCGTTTATCACTCCCTTTGGAGCCTTCTGCTATGTGTCTATGCCTTTTGGGCTCAAGAGCGCCCAAGCAACTTATCAACGCTGTATACAGAATTGCCTGCATAAACAGATCAGCCGTAATGTGCACGCCTATGTGGATGATATTGTGGTCAAGTCAAGGGAGAAGGAGACACTGATTGACGATTTGAAGGAAACCTTTGACAACCTGCGGGTTTACCAGATGATGCTCAACCCGGCCAAATGTGTCTTCGGTGTTCCGCGAGTAAGTTATTGGGTTTTCGTGTCCAACAGGGAATTGAAGCTAATCCGGAGAAGATTACGGCTATTACTTCCTGGCTAAACCGAAGTGCGTATTAACGATGTCCAGCGTTTGGCAGGCGGATTGCCGCATCGAGCCGGTTTATCACCGCCTCGGAGAGAAGGCCATCCTTTGTACCAGATGTGGAAAAGACAGATCGCTTTGTCTGGAGTCCGCCGCCGATGAAGCGTTGGAGGACTTAAAGCGGCAATTGGCCAACCCTTTGTGCTCGCCGCTCCCATTGACAAGGAGCCGCTTACGCTATATGTTGCTGCTAATGCCGTGGCGGTTAAGCGTGGCCATTGTGGTGGAAGCGGAAGGAGGCAGGAAGGAGCATCCGGTTCAACGTCCGGTTTACTATATCAGCGAGGTACTTATTGAATCTAAGCAAAGGTATCCGCATTGGCGTAAGCCGTATATGGAGTTTTTATGGCAAGTCGGAAGCTGAAGCAGTATTTCCAAGGGCACCCCATCACGGTGGTCGATTCTGCTCCTTAGGCGATATCATACGTAACCGAGAAGCGAGTGGCGGATTGCTAAGTGGGCTATAGAGCTTGGGCCGCCGCGGTCTGAAGTACGTGCCTCGGACGGGCGGTAAAGTCTCAAGCACTTGTGGATTTCATTAATGATTGGACGGAGTTGCAAGCACCTGAAGAAAAAGCCGGATCACACATATTGGACCATCCATTTTGACGGATCCGAGGCAATTGAGGGCTCGGGTCGAGTCGTACTAACTTCCCCATGAGGTGACAAGTTTTGTTACGTTCTTTGCTTAATGTTCCTTGTACTAACAATGCAGCTGAGTATGAAGCCTTGCTCCATGGTCTCCAGATGGCTAAGGAGATGAATCTAAGCCGGGTTAAGTGCTTCGGTGACTCGGACCTAGTGGCTCAACAGTGTCCGCACTTGGGATTCCAAGGACCCACTCATGGCTGCATATCGTCATTGAGGTGGATAAATCGTCGCAGGTCATTTCAAGGGCTATCGGTGGACCACGTGGACCGTCGGAAGAATGAAGCGGCGGGACGCTTTAAGCCGGTTGGGCTCTCAACGCCAAGCCGTCCCGCCTAATGTTTTTCTCGACGTGCCGCACAACCCGCCGGTCAAGCTCCCTGGTGAAGCGGATTTGGCTATTCCTGATCCGGAGGCTCAATTGGTGGCAGCTCTTCACGCCACTCGGATTGACGCCTCCTTATCTTGGCGCACATGAACCGGGGCGAGTTACCGTAAGATGAGACGTTGGCTCGGCGAGATAGTCCGGCGATCTAAGTCTATGACCATTGTTAATGGTGAATTGCATCATTGCAGCATATCAGGGGCGTTTCAACGCTGTGTGTCCCCTGAGGAAGGCTATGAAATATTGCGTGAGATCCACGAAGGAGATTGTGGCCACCACGCCGGTTCAAAATCCTTGGTGGCTAAAGCGTTCCGCCACGGTTTCTATTGGTTGACTGCCCATGCTGATGCGGAATATCTGGTCAGACGATGTGATGGTTGCCAAAAGTTTTCCAGACGTGCTCATGTACCGCCCAAGAATTGAGGATGATTCCAATTACTTGGCCATTTTGCGACTTTGGGGGCTGGATATGGTTGGACCTTTTAAAGGTCCAAGGACAAAGACCCACCTCCCGGCGGCGGTTGACAAATTTACAAAGTGGGTGGAGGCGTAACACGTTAGCAAGTGTGACGCTGACTACGGTGGTTCAGTTCATCAAAAAGGTGATTTTCCGGTTTGGCTTTCCACACAAGATCATCACCGATAATGGTACCAATTTGTCCAAAGGTGTCATGAAAGAGTTCTCATGAACGTGAGCACATCCGCTTGATCGTTTCTTCGAGCCCACCCACACCCAATGGTGGTCAGCGGAAAGGGCTAATCAAAGAGATCGACATCAAGCCCGGGCTTATGGTCCCTTTGCAGAGGACACCGGGTTGTTGGGTAGAAGAGCTACCGTCGGTGTTATGGAGTATCAACACTACGCCTAACAGATCCACGGGATACACACCGTTCTTTATGGTCTATGGAGCGGAGGCGGTTCTCCCTAGTGACATCCGTCATGACTCACCTCGTGTGGCAGCTTATGTTGAAGCGGACAACGAGACGGCACGGCAGGACGCTTTGGATCGGTTGGATGAAGAGCGTGACATAACAGCTGCCCGCTCGGCGATTTACCAACAGGATCTTCGTCGTTACCATAGTCGCCGGGTCAGAATCAGAACTTTTCAAGAAGGAGATTTGGTGCTTCGGCTCATCCAAGACCAGACTGATATGCACAAGTTATCCCCGCTTTGGGAGGGACCTTTCGTGGTCAGCAAGAATCTGCACAATGGGTCATACTATCTGATCGATATTCGAGAGCATAAAGACTCACGCACGTCAGAGGAGGAGACCAACAGGCCGTGGAACATAGCTCATCTTCGTCCTTATTATACCTGAGCCATCGGCTCTACTTATGTACATATTATGACAGTGTTTATATTATGAATAAAGTAATAAACCGGAGCCTCGGCTAAAGCGGCGTATCTGTTCTGTTACATCATGTGTGGTTACATGGAGTTGTTCTGTTTTAAAACGGCCTCCGGTTTACCCCCTGAGTTTTCTTTTCAAAAGCTTTGTGATATCACTTGGGGGCTTGGTTGTGTCCGAACCAATGCAACACCTTTTGATAGGCGAAAGCCACCAGATCACTTGGGGACATGGTCAAGTCTGAACCAGTCACGCCTCTTGATCGGCCTAAGGCCATAGAGTCACTTGGGGCTTGGTCGAACCCAACCATTGCCACGCCCACTTGATCGGCATAATGCCACGGTTTCAGCTTGGGGACCTAGCTGACTTGAATCATGGCTACACCTTATAGGGAGCTTGATCGTGTCCGACCATGGTAACACCATCTGATCGGCTCAGTAAAGCCTTCTTTTTTGCAAACGGTTTATCATTGCCTTTGCTTCCATGTTTTTTCATAACTATTATTTGATTTTTTGTTGTGTTTCTTAAACCGACAACATTTTTAAACCGGTTCAAATTGTCAATTGACGAAATTCGGTCCATTTTTTAAATCTGGAGATAATTTCACCGGTTTGAATTTTTCTATTAACATCCCATTATGGAGTAACAGGGGGGGCTTGTCATGACCCGGCATGGTTTACGCTGTAAACCGGCTTTATAAATACAGGAGCTGTTTTCTCCTTTGACAGTAAGGGTTTATACAACCTCCGCTTCAAGATTGGCTAAGCCAAATTTATGCCCAAATGATGGCAGGTATTTTGTATCACAAATTTTGATTGTATACCTCAATATTTCATTTCATATATATATATGAACGTCACAAGCCAATTGGCGGTACAAGACTTTTGTGGATCACAGCAATATAGATTGAAAATTTCGATCATTCAAGCAAAGGTATCAGCACCTATGCACGAAGGCATATTCAAGGCAAGAGTGTTGGCTATCCTATTACAAGGCAACATGGTGCCCAAATAAGATCATTGTTTTTTGACGGAATATAATGAAGCAGCTATTCAAACCGGCTTCGGTTCATGCTTGCTCGCCGCTTGATCTGATGGTTGTGGGTTGTCTGCGCCGCTTCAGCTTCTTCATCTCTACCCAGCATTTGGAAGTCAGCAGTGGTCCCGTCGATTCCCATTAAAGCTTGAAAGACAGCCTCCTCATGGTTCAGGGTAGATGGTTCAATATCAGGAGGGATCAGGTTCTCCGCTTCAGGAATAGGTGCAGCTACTCGCTTGTTCCGTTCGTCATATTGAGCTTGGTAATGCGACAAGTTTGCCTCTTCGCCAATTGGCAAGCCGTAGGGCGCACCGCGGTTTATCGCTCTCAAATCATCCTCGTTGAACTCTGAACCGTCTTCCTTCAAACTGGGATAGCCCTGAGCTGCTTCAACAGGATCGAAATCTGGCACCCATGCTTTGGCCCGGATTAAGGCGTTAATGGCGCCGGTTCGAGCAGTAGATTTCTTCAGCTCTTCAATCCGGCGGGAAGCATTGACAACCTCCTAAGAGTATCTTGAATTAAGGAGGGTGCTGGATTGTTATGTGATGCGATGGAGATGATCCGCTGCGCTCCAAAGGTACAAATGCTCTATTAAAGTGTAGGCAGCTTTCAATTTCATCCAACATCCGACCCAAGTGACTAATACGCAGTGCCTCTGGCATTACAAGAGAAATCACAAACCGGACTTATCATAAGAAAGGCCAAGTTATCCACAGTATGAAAGGAAGCTTACCAAAGATAGCAGCGGTCATGGCATGCACTTGCCGCTTCACGCTGGTCGGTTCGCCCACCACCGGTTTAAGGGCAGCTTCAGCGTTGTCAACCTTTTTGGTTAAAGCGGCCTTTTCAAGATCCCACCGCCCGCTCAGACTTGAACCACTCCTTGAGCTGCTCCATGGTAGTCAAGGCGGTTTTCAGCTCCTCCTTGGCCTTGGAGGTTTCTGCTTGTTGAGATTTCAGATTTTCTTGGAGATCATTGATTTGTAAGGCTTGTTGGCGTATTTCACTCTGCAACAAAAAGGGAGCATGTTAAATATCTTCATTACAAGTCCCAAGTGCATAACCAGTCATACACTTGGCACTTGGGGGCTAATGCATATTTGATCTTCATCTGCCAATAAAATCACAAAGTCCCAAGCTCAATACAAGTATTCAACTTGGCACTTGGGGGCTAATGGCTATTTGCTCGAACATGTTCTGATGCAGCGATATGAATTACAGTCCCGGTTTAACTACGCTAAGTTGAACCAGACCTTGGGGGCTACATCAGTGGATTCTGAAGCATTGAGTTTATGTTAAGTCCCGGTTTAACTGTACTAAAGTTGAACCGGCCCTTGGGGGCTAGGAGAGTTAACAAAAATTGAAATATCCTAGCGGAAAAGAACATGGAGGTTACCTCGAACTTTTCTTTCATCATCTTCACCAAGCTAGCTTCATAATCACGGCTGGTATACAGCCGGTTCAAGTAGCCAGAATGAAGGTCTTGGGGGTTCAGAGCGGCGTAAGTTGCCAGATCAACATCCCACTTGCCCTTGCTCATAGTGGCAAACTCTTCTTTGGCAAAATGTTTGGATAAAGCGACCGGGTTACCCGGTTCGGCGTAATAAAGCCGATAATCACAACGCGTCATCGTCCTTGGCGTCACCGGTTTGACCAGGGACAGTCGGTTTGTCAGCAGGCCGGATTGGACTGGTGGATTTTTCAATCCGGGTTGGGCTTCTGGGCTGGTCAGCAGGAAGGGAGGTGTTAACAGGCCTTTCTTCAGCAACAAAATCGTCATCTTGCGGTGGCGGATCATTACGTATTTTCACGAGATAGCCGCTTGAGGATTTGGGGCTGTCGGTTGGGGCGATCTCTTCGTCACGGCCGTCTTATCTAGACGAGCCTTTTTCCTTGGCCTAGGCTTGGCCCTGAAAAAGCACAATAACAACAACACGGCATATACTACGCAATGATGCAAGAGAAACAATATGAAATGTATAACTTACCCAAGCACCGCTTTTAAGCGGTGGCGGTGAAATGGTGATGGCTCGCTAGATGAGGAGTGGGAAGTGACCTGATAATCGGAGTCAGATGGATTAAGGGGTTGACGAACACAGCCCGCTTTAGGGTAAGCACTGACAAGCAAATTAGAGACCTCTGAACGACGTTTCCGAACCGGACTGTTCGGTAAACCGGCGGAGGTAACTACCTGGCCGCTGTGCCGAGTTGTGCAGCGAACTTCATGTTGTTGAGTCTTCATAAGAAATTTGGGATCCAAGTAAGCAAGGGGATGAGAAAATTTAATTTTCCGGTTTGCCCGACGGATTTTTAATGAAGGTAAAGGACTTGAGTCAGAGGAGAGAATAGTTACCTCTACATCATCAGCATTACTGGCTTCCACATCATCCTGACAAATATCATCATTAATTAGGCGTGTGAAAAGTAAGCCAAGTGAATCAAGTTCTACCTCAAGGTCCGGATTACCCACATCATCATCACTGGCCGGATCGAGGAAGATGCGATGGTTTTCTCTTATGAGCAGTCTTCTTGACAGCTTTGGTCTTTGCCGGATTGGTTTTTCCGGTTTGTCGGGTTTCTCTGGTTTCTCTTGTGGACGCTTTCTTGCTCGAATGGGTCATCACCCTGATTAAGCAGCAGTTGATGTTAAAATGATGTCGTAAATAACAGTAATATATTCAGTAAAAATAGTCGAAGTCTTACGGATGGTGGTTTGTTGATAGCACGTAAGGGGAGCAGACCCGGTTCAGGCATGTAGGTGTTCGGTTCATTCAACATTTTCTTCACAGCTCAAAGGACCTCATCATCGGTGAGCTGGATATTAATGTGTTTGAGGGGCTCGTCGACACTACCAAAGATATTCACACATTAAACCGGCTGGGAGAGGGGCAGTATGCTCCATGATATCCAACAGCGTGCGAGATCAATTCCGGTTAAACCATTGGCCATGAAGGCTCTGAGCTTGGAGAGTTGAGGAGCATATTTACTTCTCTCATTGGCGGTTAATCTTTGCGGAAAGGGATGTGTATTACTGAGTCGCTCCGGACGAAAACCGGGCAAAGGATTCTCATTAAGGTGTGAGGTGTCTCTCGCAATAAAACCATGTTTGATTCCATTCCTTGGGGTGGTCATGCAGTTTGACATGAGGATAAGTGACCTCCTTTCTTTTTGAATCGCCACACCACCCAATTACTGTGTTGGGCCCGTCGGTGAATTCTGTATGCGGTTTAGATGGAAGCAGTCTCTAAACAGTTTAACTGTGGGTTCTTCTTGAAAGTATGCCTCACAGAGCACTTGGAAGTGACAAATGTTGGTAACAGAATTGGGGCCCGTATCTTGCGGACGGAGTTGAAAATTGGCTAACACATCCCGGTAAAATTTTGAACCGGGCGGGTTAAAACCCCGGCTAAGTGATCTACGAAAACTACAATCTCTCCTTCTTGAGGTGTGGGTGGACATTCGTTGCCAGGAACCCTCCAATGGATAGTATTTTTACTGCTTAAAGCGCCAGTCAGGACCAGATTGTTTAATTGAGTTTCGGTAACACGGGAAGGAGCCCAGTTGCACTCATATACTTGTTTGGCCATCTACAAACAATATAAATCCGGTTCAAGAAATGTGTTGGGACAAAGAGAGAACCGGTGTACAATGCTAAATCGGAGACAAATACATCTAAACCGGAGTTGTATGAAGCGACAGTGTCTGGTTAAGGAGTTCTGGTGCTTCAACAAGGGGACTAATGGTGTATACCGGTTTACTTAATTTTTTCTATGTTAAGTTAAACCGCCTGGTCTAAATATTGAAAGCAATTGAGGTTGCGAACGGCTAAGTTTGCGTAAACAGGTTTCGCAAGATTTCTACAACGAAGGATTTGAAGCCGATCGAGAAAAGAAAAAATATCTAAAAAAAGGAATAAAGCGAGAGGCAGTTTTGATGCCATGAACGAGGAGATAATGTGTGAGATCTATAAACGTGGGCACGAGACTATAGGCGGATGCTAAAAGCTACTACTAATCAGAGCAAGGTGTCACAGATCTATCCAGGAGTCTGGTATGAGCATGAACAGTTCATGGAGCACGGCAAGAACAAGAAACCCTAGAACGGATCTAGGTCGAGGGGAACCGAGGACTTACCTGAGTCGAGGAGATGCGGAAGAGTGCTGCGTTTCTCTGGTGCGTTCAGGTTGATGCAGCGGCTCAAGACGGTGCAGAGGTCGTGATGGCGGCGGAGCTCGAGGCTAGCAGCGAGGAAGACGAAGAGAAAGAGGACGGAGGGGAGAAAAGGAATGACCCTTCGGTCCTATTTATAAGGCAAGATAAGCGTGTCGGTAGCGTGAATCAAGGAATCACAAATCTAGGAAGCAGAGCTGTCGCCTCGATTATTGCGGATCTGTTAAACAAAGAAGATATTGTGAATGCTATCTTTATGGGGACGTCATGCCGGTTTACAGCAACCGGAGAAGGTGACATCACGGCGGTTCAACGATTTCAAGAAGGTATTGAAGATGAAGGTTTTCTATCAAGGATTGACATGAACCTGTTCAAATCAATCTGGGGCCTAATGTTGGGGATATTACTATCGTGTAAACCGGCCTATCTGGGCCGGGTTAACTTCATCAGTAGTTCAACGGTGTAAAAGGCCAAGAGGCATGAAAGTAAGGGCCCAAGGCCTATAGTCGGTTTAGAACCTGTAGCCGTAAACCGGCCTGGTATGTAAACTTGTATTGTAAGTTAGGAATAGAGAGAGACCAACCCGGATACGAGTATGAACCGGAGATTGGGATTCTCTGAACCGACGAGCGTCACCCGTGTATATAAGGGGACGACCCGGGGCGGTTCAAAGGACAACAACTCGAGGCCTAGGCGAAGCTTATTTGCTCCCTAGTCATCGAGACCACATCAATCCCATCACAACTAGACGTAGGCTTTACCTTCATCGAAGGGGCCGAACTAGTATAACTCTTGTGTCTTTGCGTCCGCTTTAACCCCTTCAAGTTAACCCGTAGCGATGGCTCCACGACTAAGTCCTTTCATGAGGACATCTGCCGTGACAAAACCCCGACAAAACCCAAAAATATTACTTTTGCTACCGTTACCTTTATTATCATACTACTTTGCTACTAAATACTTTGCTGCAGATACTAAGTTATCCAGGTGTGGTTGAATTGACAACTCAACTGCTAATACTCAATAATATTGTTTAGCTCCCCTTGTGTCGAATCAATAAATTTGGGTTGAATACTTTACCCTCGAAAGTTGTTGCGATACCCTACACTTGTGGGTTATCAAGACTAATTTCTGGCGCCGTTGCCGGGGAGCATAGCTCTATTCTTTGAGTCACTTGGGATTTATATCTGTTGATCACTATGAGGAACTTGAAAGACGAAAGAACTAAGATTTTTCCCGCAACTACGAGGGAGGTAAGGAACCGCCATCTAGCTCGCACTAGATTCTCCTTACATTATTAGTAAGTTTGCGACACCTAAACCTGTTACTCGCTATGAATTCTGATATGTCGCATGTTATTGATGATGCCACTTCGCTATGCATGATACTTATGATGAAACTACTTCTGTGCGTGATACTACTTTGCCATTAGGTGAATTTCTTGATGAACAACTAGCTAGGGTTAGAGAGAATGAAGTTATTGAAGATGCTATTATTGATGATAGTGATGATGAAAGTTCTCCCCCTGATTATGAATGCCTGTTGTTCCTGAGGGTTATGTTATGGAAGAGGAAGCTGCTAGAGCTATCTTTGCTTGTAAAGATAGGTATGATCTTAAGAAATTATTAGCTAAATGGAAGCAGCAATCTCTTAATGCTAGAATGAAACCTGACCCCGCTTTTGCTACTTCACCTATCTGTGTTACTGATAAGGATTATGAATTCTCTGTTGACCCTGAGATTATTAATTTAGTTGAATCTGATCCTTTTTATGGCCTTAAATCTGAAACTGTTGTGGCACATCTCACCAAGTTGAATGATATAGCCACCCTGTTTACTAATGATGAGAAGTCTCGCTATTATTATATCCTTAAGATATTTCCGTTCTCATTGAAGGGTGATGCTAAGACTTGGTTTAATTCTCTTTCTCCTGGTTGTGTGCGTAGTCCCCAGGATATGATTTATTACTTCTCTGCTAAATATTTCCCTGCTCATAAGAAACAAGCTGCCCTATGAGAAATATATAATTTTGTGCAAATCAAAGAAGAGAGTCTCCCACAAACTTGGGGGAGGCTTCTCCGATTACTTATTGCTTGTTCTGATCATCCTCTTAAGAAAAATGAAATACTTGATATCTTTTATAATGGAGTAACCGATGCTTCCATGGACTACTTGGATAGTTGTGCTGGTTGTGTTTTCAGGGAAAGAACAGTCGAGAAGCTGAATTACTATTGAATAATATGTCGACTAATGAAAATAATTGGACTCTTCCTGAGCCAATTCCTGAGGCAATTCCTGAACCGATTGAGCCAACTCTTGAGCCTATTCCTAAACCCACTCCGAAAAACAGAGGAGTTCTATTTCTTGTTGGGGAACGTAGTAATTTCAAAAAAAATTCCTACGCACACGCAAGATCATGGTGATGCATAGCAACGAGAGGGGGGAGTGTGTCCACGTACCCTCGTAGACCGAAAGCGGAAGCGTTAGAACAACGCGGGTGATGTAGTCGTGCGTTTTTCACGGCCCGACCGATCAAGCAATCGAAACTACCACGGCACCTCGAGTTCTAGCACACGCTCAGTTTTCGATGACATCCCTCGTGTACTCGATCCAGCCGAGTGTCGAGGGAGAGTTAAAAGACGACCTGACGGCGTGGTGACGATCTTGATGTTCTACTGCCGCAGGCTTCGCCTAACCACCGCTACAATATTATCGAGGAGGACTATGGTGGAGGGGGGCACCGCACACGGCTAAGAGATCAAGAGATCAATTGTTGTGTCTAGAGGTGCCCCCTGCCCCCGTATATAAAGGAGCAAGGGGGGAGGCCGGCCAGCCCTTTGGGGCGCGCCAAGGAGGGGGGAGTCCTCCTCCTAGTAGGAGTAGGACTCCCCTTTCCTAGTCCAACTAGGAAGAGGGAAGGGGGAAGGAAAGACACCGAACGCGGAGCACCACAGCGGGTGCACCCCCCTCCCCTAGTCCAATTCGGACCCCTCATGGGAGGGGGCGCACCACCTCTGGGCTGCTTCCTCTCTCTTCCCTAAAGCCCACTAAGGCCCAATACTCCCCGGGGTTCCAGTAACCCCTCCCAGGCACTCGCTTTTTCTCCAGAAACTACCGGAACACTTCCGGTGTCCGAATATAGTCGTCCAATATATCGATCTTTACGTCTCGACCATTTGAGACTCCTTGTCATGTCCGTGATCACATCCGGACTCGAACAACCTTCGGTACATCAAAACTCATAAACTCATAATATAATCATCACCGTAACTTTAAGCATGCGGACCTCTACGGGTTCGAGAACTACGAGAACATGACCAAGACATGTTTCGGTCAATAACCAATAGCGGAACCTGGATGCTCATATTGGCTCCTACATATTCTATGAAGGTCTTTATCGGTCAAACCGCATAACAATATACGTTGTTCCCTTTGTCATCGGTATGTTACTTGCCCGAGATTCGATCGTCGGTATCTCAATACCTAGTTCAATCTAGATTCACTAACAAGTCACTTTACTAGTTACATAATGCATCATCCCATAACTAACTCATTAGCCACATTGCTTGCAAGGCTTGTAGTGATGTGCATTACCGAGAGGGCCCGTAGATACCTCTCCAGAGCAATTGGAGTGACAAATCCTAATCTCAAATACGCCAACTCAACATGTACCTTTGGAGACACCTGTAGAGCTCCTTTATAATCACCCGATTCACGTTGCCAGGACGCTTTGGTAGCACACAAAGTGTTCCTTTGGTAACCGGAGTTGCATAATCTCATAGTCATAGGAACATGTATAAGTCATGAAGAAAGTAATAGCAACATACTAAACGATCAAGTGCTAAGCTAATGGAATTGGTCAAGTCAATCACAACATTCTTCTAATGATGTGATCCCGTTAATCAAATGACAACTCATGTCTATGGCTAGGAAACACAACCATCTTTGACCAACAAGCTAGTCAAGTAGAGGCATACTAGTGACACTATGTTTGTCTATATATTCACACATGTATTATGTTTCCGGTTAATACAATTCTAGCATGAATAATAAACATTTATCATGAAATAAGGAAATAGATAATAACTTTCTTATTGCCTCTAGGGCATATTTCCTTCATTTCTCAGTCCTGAAGATATGCAAGAGGCAAACAAATCAATGAAAGAAAAAGGTATTAAAGCTGAAGATGTTAAGAATTTGCCAACTATTGAAGAAATACATGGTCTTAATATACCTTTGTTGAAGAACCACATTGTCTTGATAACCCGACACAGGTAGTAAAGGTAAATTCTCTCTATAGATATGATAAAGTTGAAATTGTGTCTACTAAATTTCATAGCGCATGCTTAGATGAATTTGATGACTTTATGGCTAGAAAAGAAAGTTTTAATGCTTATGTTGGTAGAGAATTAAAGAATAATGCTTTCGAGATAGGACGGCTTGAGTGATTATATGGCTAGAGTTAAAGGTGAACTTAAACTCATTAACAAATATGCTTCTATGGTTGCTACTCAAGCTGAGCAAGTACTTAAAGCTCAAAATGATTTTCTTGATGAATTAAATAATAAAAATGACTTTGCTGTTAGAGTGGCTACTAGAACTGGTAGAATGACTCAGGAACCTTTGTATCCTGAAGGCCCCACTAAGAGGATCGAGCAAGATTCTCAGAGAAACAATTTAGAGGCACCTAGTTCTTCTAAAAAGAAGAAAAAGAAAAATGATAGGACTTTGGATGCTTCTAGTGAACCTGTTGTAGACACACCTGAGAATCCCAATGATATTTCTATCTCTGATGCTGAAACACAATCAGGTGATGAACATGAACCTAGTGATAATGTTAATGATAATGTTCATGTTGATGCTCAACCTAGCAAAAATAATGATGTAGAGATTGAACACGATGTTGATCCACGATAACCCACAATCAAAGAATCAACGTTATGATAAGAGAAATTTTGTTGCTAGGAAGCACAGTAGAGAAAGAGAACCATGGGTTCAGAAACCATTGCCCTTTCCTCCTAAACCATCCAAGACAAAGGATGATGAGGATTTTGAGCGCTTTGCTGAAATGATTAGACCTATCTTCTTACGTATGCGCTTAACTGATATGCTTAAAGTGAATCCTTATGCTAAATATATGAAGGATATCATTACAAACAAAAGAAAGATACCAGAAGCTGAAATTTCCACCATGCTTGCTAATTACACTTTTAAGGGTGGAATACCAAAGAAACTTGGAGACCCCGGGGTACCAACTATACCATGCTCCATTAAAAGAAATTATGATAGAACTACTTTATGTGATCTTGGAGCTGGTGTTAGTGTTATTCCTCTCTCTTTATATCGTAGACTTGAATTGAATAAGTTGACACCTACTGAAATATCTTTGCAAATGGCTGATAAATCAACTGCTATACATGTCGGTATTTGTGAGGATGTGCCTGTTGTGGTTGCAAATGTCACTATCTTAATGGACTTTGTTATTTTTGATATTCCCGAGGACGATAATATGTCGATTATCCTTGGTAGACCCTTTTTGAATACTGCAGGGGCTGTTATTGATTGCAACAAAGGCAATGTCACTTTTCATGTTAATGGTAATGAGCATACTTACGGTACACTTTTCGAGGAAACAATCTCAAGTTCATAGCATCAATTCTATCGGAAAAGTTCCAACTATCATTATTGGAGGTTTTGAATTTCCTCTTCCTACTATCAAGAAAAAATATGATATTCTTATTATTGGGGATGTACATATCCACATTGAGGTAACTTAGTGTTATTCGAACTTTCTCTGGTTCCGTGTTATTCGGAATGAGTTTGTTAACAAGACTTGATCAACCTTGTTAGTGGATTCATTTTGCTGATCATGAGATGGATGAAACTAGAAGGCACAACCTTCTGTACCCTCTTTTGACTTTCTGTTATTTATAATAAATAAAGCAAAAATAGTATTATCTGTCTGTTTTCTGAATTATTCGTGCAATAAAAAAATATCCCGAAAATAAAAGTGCTCCAAATGCCCTGCAAATTTAGTATGATTTTTTATGGAATATTTGAGGATTTTAGGCACTGAAATCACCGCAGGAGGGGCAAGCACCAGGCCACGAGTGGAGGCGCGCGCCACACCCCTGGCGCGCCTCCTGTCTCGTGGTCCCCTAGTGGCCCCCTCCACTTATGCCAAGCACCCACACACTCCATCTTCTTCCCAAGAAAATCCCCATCCAGCTCAAGCACCTGAGTTCCAAATTTCATTTTGTCATGATTTTCGATCTCCTTGCTCAAAGCTCCATCCACAAAACTGCTTTGGGAGATTGTTGCTTGGTATGTGACTCCTCCATTTGTCCAATTAGTTTTTGTTCTAGTGCTTTATTCATTACAATTTTTTACTGCATAGGTGACCATGTTCTTGAGCTTGCATGTCAAATTTATGAGGTCCCAAGTAATTCTAAAGCATGATATAGGCTCTAGGCACTTGTAGGAGTAGTTGCTACCAATCTTGTTTAGTTTTATTAACTTTTTTTGGAGTTACTAAAATTTCAAAAAAAAATCAGAAAAAGAATTATGTCTAGGAGAATGTACCAAGGTGGTTCCTCAGTAAAGAAAGGGCCCAGGATTGTTATACGTGAGCAAGACGTTGAATTACCGAGGGACGCAGATGTACGAGCTTGTGAGTGGACATCCGACAATTTTATGGTCGAAGCAGGCTTTAAGGAGGAATTTGACGCGTATGTGCGTAATGCTGATCTGGAGGACTTCTTACAAGATAAGTGTCCTCAGCACTATCAATTGACTGATTCATTTGTGCGAAGGTTTAAATATAAATGTACACGTAATTCTCCGAGTGTCCTATTTCATATAGACGATACATCTTATACCATGGACTTAGAGGATTTTACACGTAATTCTCCGAGTGCACTATTTCTCCGAGTGTCCTACTTGCAAACTTCCACAGTGGGGCAATATTAATGATCCCCGCAAATCTGAATTTAGAGATTTCCTTGCTAGTATTATTGTGGGAGAATATAGGGACATTGCACAAGCTACCATAGGGAGCATTCATTTTCCTGCTATACATTATTTTGCTCTCTTCATTGCTAGATGCATTAACGGTAAAGACGAAGCATGTCATATGTGTGTCCCTGATCTTAGTGTCCTCAAGAGTGCCGTGTTAGGTAATAAAGATTATAACTTGGGGGCAATAGTTGCACGTAGGTTGCATAATAATGGTAGAGCTGGAGATTCATTTGGAGGAATTTATGCGACCCATGTGGAAAATTATCTTGGTATAGCCCCACGAGAGGGGGATATGATGTTACCTCCTGCTTATTTAGATTATGACGCTATGGTCCAACATCATTTTCTTAAGAGGAATGAACAATTCCTCCAGTATCGACTAATCTTTGACAGACGTAGCGCTGTCCATGTTACTCTTCCTGCTCCTCTCCTTTTTGATTACCAGGCAAAAGGAAGATATGTTGTTACTAGGGAGGAAGCAGCTGAACACGAGGGGAGAGCGGAGGCGGCTCGCCAGCATGCCGTAGCTCAGGAGGCATTTGCTGCTGCATCTCAGTACGACCCCAGTTACATCTACGGATATCAGCCAGCCTACCCTTGGCATTAGACCAACTTAGGCCAAAAGCCTAAGCTTGGGGGAGTACGTATTTCTTACCGACTTTACATTCATGTTCACACACTATTCTAGTCGTCGGTGCTCATACTCTTTCATTGTATTATCCATGCTAGTTTAAATTTCTTTTTCTAGCTTTCCTCTTGTGTGTTTGATAAACCTTAAGAAAAACCAAAAAAACTAGTTAGTATAATTTCCATTCTTGTAGTAGAAATTAAAATAAAATCCAAAAAGATTTCTCGTTCTTCTTCTTACTTGTTGGGAGATTTCCCGTGTAAATAGTTTTATTTTCTTTTCTTTTCTTTGGGGTTGCTACGTCTTGAGCTTGCGTTGGTTTTCCTCGAAGAGGAGAGGGTGATGCAACAATAGTAGTGTAAGTATTTCCCTCAGTTTTTGAGAACCAAGGTATCAATCCAAGAGGGAGGCTCCTCAAAAGTCCCACGCACCTACACAAACAAAGCGAGAACTTCGCGACCAACGCAATAAAGGGGTTGTCAATCCCTTCCACGACCACTTCTTGAAAGTGAGATCTAATAAAGATAGTATGATAAGATAAATATATTTTTGGTATTTTATAAAATATAGATGCAAAAAGTAAAGATGCAAATAAAAGTAGATGGAAAGCAAATATGATAAGAGATAGACCCGGGGGCCATAGGTTTCACTAGAGGCTTCTCTCAAGATAGCATAAGTATTACGGTGGGTGAACAAATTCTTGTCGAGCAATTGATAGAAAAGCGCATACTTATGAGATTATCTAGGCATGATCATGTATATAGGCATCACGTCCATAACAAGTAGACCGACTCACTGCCTTTGCATCTACTACTATTACTCCACACATCGACCGACCTCGCTTGCATTTAGAGTATTAAGTTCATAAGAACATAGTAACGCATTAAGCAAGATGACATGATGTAGAGGGATAAACTCAAGCAATATGATATAAACCCCATCTTGTTATCCTCGATGGCAACAATACAATACGTGCCTTGCAACCCTTTACATCCTTTGGTAAGGACACCGCAAGATTGAACCCAAAGCTAAGCACTTCTCCCATGGCAAGAAAGATCAATCTAGTAGGCCAAACCAAACTGATAATTCGAAGAGACTTGCAAAGATAACTCAATCATACATAAAAGAATTCAGAGAAGATTCAAATATTATTCATAGATAAACTTGATCATAAACCCACAATTCATCGGATCTGGACAAATACACCTCAAAAAGAGTTTACATCAAATAGATCTCCACAAGAGAGGGGGAGAACATTGTATTGAGATCCAAAAAGAGAGAAGAAGCCATCTAGCTAATAACTAAGGACCCGTATGTCTGTGGTAAACTACTCACAACTCATCGCAGGGACAAGGAGGTAGATGTAGAAGCCATCCGTGGTCGATTCCTCCCGGCAGAGTGCCATGAAGGCTCCAAGATGGGATCTCGCGGATCTGAGGAAGGTTCACGGTGGTGGAAATTGTGTTTCGTGGTGCCCCTGGATGTTTTTGAGTGCGTGGGTATATATAGGAGGAATAAGTACGTCGGTGGCCGCCCGAGGGGCCCATGAGATAGGGGCGCACCCTACAAGGGGGGGGGCTCCTATCTCGTGGGGGCCTCGGCTGCTTCTTGACTTGCACTCCAAGTCCTCTGGATCACGTTCATTCCAAAAATCACGCTCCCGAAGGTTTCATTCTGTTTGGACTCCGTTTGATATTCCTTTTCTTGAAATACTGAAATAGGCAAAAAACCAAGCAATATATGGGCTGGGCCTCCGGTTAGTAGGTTAGTCCCAAAAATGATATAAATGTGTAAAATAAAGCCCATAAACATCCAAAAGGGGTAATATAATAGCATGGAACAATCAAAAATTATAGATACGTTGGAGACGTATAAGCATCCCCAAGCTTAATTCCTGCTCGTCCTCGAGTAGGTAAATGATAAAAAAGAAATTTTTGATGTGGAATGCTACCTAGCATAATTCTCAATGTAATTTTCTTTATTGTGGCACAAATGTTCAGATCCAAATGATTCAAAATAAAAGCTTATAAAACATAAAAATAATAATGCTTCAAAGCATACTAACAAATAATCATGTCCTATCAAAATAGCATAGCCAAAGAAAGCTTATCCCTACAAAATCATATAGTTAGGCCATGCTTCATTTTCATTACACAAAATACTCGCATCATGCACAACCCCGATGATGAGCCGAGAATTTGTTTCATACTTTTTAACGCGCTTCAGCTTTTTCAACTCTTACGCAATACATGAGCGTAAGCCATGGACATAACACTATAGTGGTATATGGTGGTGGTTGTGAGGACAAAAAGAGGGAGAAGATAGTCTCACATCAACTAGGCCTATTAACGGGCTATATGAAGATGCCCATTAATAGATATCAATGTGAGTGAGTAGGGATTGCCATGCAACGGATGCACTAGAGCTATAAATATATGAAAGCTCAACAAAAGAAACTAAGTGGGTGTGCATCCAACTTGCTTGCTCACGAAGACCTAGGGCATTTTGAGGAAGCCCATTGTTGGAATATACAAGCCAAGTTCTATAATGAAAAATTCCCACTTAGTATATGAAAGTGACAACATAGGAGACTCTCTATCATGAAGATCATGGTGCTACTTTGAAGCACAAGTGTGGAAAAGAGATAGTAGCATTGTCCCTTCTCTCTTTTTCTCTCATTTTATTATTATTTTTTCTTTTTTTTCTTTTTTTTCTTTGGCCTTTTTTTTTTGGCCTTTCTCTTTTTTTTCCTTTTTTTTCTTTTTGTAAAGTCCGAAGTCTCATCCCGACTTGTGGGGGAATCATAGCCTTCATCATCATTTCCTCACTAGGACAATGCTCTAATAATGAAGATCATCACATTTTTATGTATTTACAACTCAAGAATTACAACTCAAAGCTAGAACAAGATATGACTCTATCTGAATGCCTCCGGTGATGTCTTAGGATATGCAATGAATCAAGAGTGACATGTATGAAAATTATAAAGGTGGCCTTGCCACAAATACGATGTCAACTACATGATCATGCAAAGAGCAATATGAGAATGATGGAACGTGTCATAATAAACGGAACGGTGGAAAGTTGCATGGCAATATATCTCGGAATGGCTATGGAAATGCCATAATAGGTAGGTATGGTGGCTGTTTTGAGGAAGGTAAATAAGGGGTTTATGATAGCAGCAAAAGTTGCACGGTAATAATAAAGGCTAGCAAAGTGAAAGGATGAGTGTGCATATATCCATGGACTCACATTAGTCAAAAAGAACTCATATACTTATTGCAAAAGTCTACTTAGCCCACGAAGCAAAGTACTACTACGCATGCCCCAAGAGGATAGATTGGTAGGAAAAGACCATTGCTCGTTCCCGACTGCCACTCATAAGGAAGACAATCAAAAGAACACCTCATGCAACAAATTTGTCACACAATTTTTACCATACGTGCATGCTACAGGGCTTGCCAACTTCAACAAAAGTATTTCTCAATTTCATAATTACCCACTAGCATGACCCTAACATTACTACCTTTATATCTCAAAACAATTATCAAGCATCAAATTGATCACAGCATCCAATTCTTTTTCTATGATAGTTTTTATTATACCCAACTTGGATGCTCATCATTCTAGGACCAACTTTGTAACCATAGCAAATACCATGATGTTCTAAAAGACTCTCAAAAAGATATAAGTGAGGCATGAGAGACTAGAAATTTCTTCAAAATTAAGACACCACCATGCTCTAAAAGATATAAGTGAAGCACTAGAGCAAAAACTATCAAGCTCAAAAGATATAAGTGAAGCACATAGAGTATTCTAGCAAATTCTAATCAAATAGGCTTCTCCCAAAAGGTGTGTACAGCAAGGATGATTGTGGTAAACTAAAAATCAAAGACTAATATAATACAGGGCGCTCCAAGCAAAACACATATCATGTGGCGAATAAAAATATAGCTCTAAGTAAAGTTACTAATGAACAAAAGGCGAAAAGAGGATGCCTTCCGGGCATCCCCAAGCTTAAACTTTGGCTATCCTTGAATATCTTGGGGTGCGATAAGCATCCCCAAGCTTAGGCTCTTGCCACTCCCTATTCCATAGTCCATAAAAGCTTTACCCAAAACTTGAAAACTTCACAAAACAAAACTCAACAGGAAATCTTATAAGCTCTGTTAATGAAAGAAAACAAAACCACCACATAAGGTACTGTAATGAACTCATTCTTTATTTATTTTGGTGTTAAACCTACTTTATTCCAACTTCCTTATGGTTTATAAACTAATTTACTAGCAATATGGGCTGGGCCTCCGGTTAGTAGGTTAGTCCCAAAAATGATATAAATGTGTAAAATAAAGCCCATAAACATCTAAAAGGGGTAGTATAATAGCATGGAACAATAAAAAATTATAGATACGTTGGAGACTTATCAGGGGTCGAGAGTAGAAGACCATATTGAAAATGTTTAGTGGCTCTCATATGCATGATTGTTTATTTAACTTAGAGCCCATATTACTTTGTCTTCTCTCTTGAGTTGAATGCTTGCAGATTCGACTTAGTCCAATGCACGTGCATTATTATTATTATACACATCGTTCGGTCGTGCAAGTGAAAGGCAATAATGACGATATAAGATGGACTGATTGAGATGAGAGAAGCTGGTATGAACTCGACCTCTCTTGTTTTTGTAAATATGATGAGTTCATCGTTCCTGATTCAGATTATTATGAAGTAAACATATTAGCAATGACATTTAGAGATTATAGTTGCTTGTGCCATGCTTGATTAGCTATGAGTTATAATGGTTTACCTTGCGTGCCAACATGCTATTAGAATGATTATGATGTGGTATGATGGGATGGTATCCTCCTTTGAATGAATTGAGTGACTGACTTGGCACATGTTCACAGCATGTAGTTGAAAACAAATCAACATAGCCTTCACGATATTTATGTTCATGGTAGATTATATCCTAGTCATGCTTGTACTCGGTGTGAAATAATTCTAATGCATGTTTATGACTGTTGTCGCTCTCTCAGTTGGTCGCTTCCCAGTCTTTTGCTAGCCTTCACCTGTACTAAGCGGGAATACTGCTTGTGCATCCAAACTCCTTAAATCCCAAAGTTATTCCAATGAGTCCACCATACCTTCCTATATGCGGTATTTACCTGCCGTTCCAAGTAAATTTGTATGTGCCAAACTCCAAACCTTCAAATGAAATTCTGTTTTGTATGCTCGAGCAGCTCATGTTTCAACTAGGGCTTCCTATATCTTCCATGCTAGGTGGGTTATTCTCAAGAGGAGTGGACTCCACTCCTCATTCACGAGAAAGGGCCGCAGAAGGATGCCCAGTCCATGATCAAAAAGATCAAAGTAAACCAAAATAACTAAACAAAACTCCCCCAGGGCTGTTGTTAGTTGGAGGCACTCGTTGTTTCGAGCAAGCCATGGATTGATGCTTGTTGGTGGTGGGGGAGTATAAACTTTTACCATTCTGTTTGGGAACTGCCTATAATGCATGTAGTATGGAAGATATCGCCATCTCATAGTTGTTGTGTTGACAGTGAAAGTATGCCGCTCAAAAGGTTATTCAATCTCTATTTTAAAATCGAGCTCTGGCACCTCTACAAATCCCTGCTTCCCTCTGCGAAGGGCCTATCTATTTACTTTTATGTTGAGTCATCATCCCTCTTATTAAAAAGCACCCGCTGGAGAGCACACTCTCATTTGCATTCATTATTATTGGTTTATATTGGGTATGACTTGCCTGGATCTCTTTTACCATGAATTACAATGTCTAGTCAGTCCTTGATCTTTAAAGGTGCTCTGCATTTATGTTTTGCGGTTTCAGAAAGGGCTAGCGAGATACCATTTTGTCATATTATGTTATGATTGTTTTGAGAAAGTGTTGTCATTCGAGTTTTATTATTATGGCTCGCTAGCTGATTATGCCATTGATATGAGTAATTGTGAGACCTAGGTGTTATCATGAGTATGGTTAGTTCATAATATTTGCTGAAACCTGAATGCTGGCTTTACATGTCTACAATAACAAGAGCAAATAGAGTTTGTAAAAGTTTTTCTTTATCACTTTCAGTTTATCAACTGAATTGCTTGAGGACAAGCAAAGGTTTAAGCTTGGGGGAGTTGATACGTCTCCAACGTATCTACTTTTCCAAACACTTTTGCCCTTGTCTTGCACTCTAACTTGCATGATTTGAATGAAACTAACCCGGATGGCCTTTGTTTCAGCAGAACTGCCATGATGTTGTCTTATGTGTAGAAAACAAAAGTTCTCGGAATGTCCTGAAAATCCACGGAGGCACGTTTTCGAAAATATAAAAAATACTGGCGTAAGAATCAAGACCAGGGGGCCCACACTCTGTCCATCAGGGTGGGGGGCGCGCCCACCCCTTGGGCGTGCCCCCCTGTCTCGTGGCCCCCCTGAGGCTCCACCGACCTCAACTCCAACTCCATATATTCCGTTTCGCGGAGAAAAGAATCAGAGAGAAAGTTTCATCTCATTTTACGATACGGAGCCGCCGCCAAGCCCTAATCTCTCTCGGGAAGGCTGATCTGGAGTCCGTTCGGGGCTCCAGAGAGGGGGATTCGTCACCGTCGTCATCATCAACCATCCTCCATCACCAATTTCATGATGCTCACCGCCGTGCGTGAGTAATTCCATCGTAGGCTTGCTGGATGGTGATGGGTTGGATGAGATTTACCTTGTAATCAAGTTAGTTTTGTTAGGGTTTGATCCTAGTATCCACTATGTTACGAGATTGATGTTGCTATGACTTTGCTATGCTTAATGCTTGTCACTAGGGCCCGAAGTGCCATGATTTCAGATCTGAACCTATTATGTTTTCATGAATATATGTGTGTTCTTGATCCTATCTTGCAAGTCTATAGTCACCTATTATGTGTTATGATCCGACAAACCGAAGTGACAATAATCGGGATACTTCTCGGTGATGACCGTAGTTTGAGGAGTTCATGTATTCACTATGTGCTATTGATTTGTTCCGGTTCTCTATTAAAAGGATGCCTTAATATCTCTTAGTTTCCGCTAGGACCCCGCTGCCACGGGAGGGTAGGACAAAAGATGTCATGCAAGATCTTTTCCATAAGCACGTATGACTATATACGGAATACATGCCTACATTACATTGATGAACTGGAGCTAGTTCTGTGTCACCCTATGTTATAGCTATTACATGAGGAATCACATCCGACATAATTATCCATCACTGATCCAATGCCTACGAGCTTTTCACATCTTGTGCTTCGCTTATTTACTTTTGCTACCGTTACCTTTATTATCATACTACTTTGCTACTAAATACTTTGATGCAGATACTAAGTTATCCAGGTGTGGTTGAATTGACAACTCAACTGCTAATACTCAATAATATTCTTTGGCTCCCCTATTGTCGAATCAATAAATTTGGGTTGAATACTTTACCCTCGAAAGCTGTTGCGATCACCTACACTTGTGGGTTATCAGTCCTCCACATCGCCCAAAGACGCCGACTTCTCCCATTGTGGAACTGCCGCATTGTATTCTTTGCTGGCCGACACCGTCAGAGCCGCACTCCTCCTTGAGTCCTGCGGCGAAGGGAGGCGGGAGAGGGAGAGTGTCGTGGCTGGCAGGGAGGGAAGGAACAGTGGTGGTGGAGGAGCAAGGCAGTGTGAGGATGCGGCTGGACGAGGCATGTGGCCTCTCGCACTCAACGCGAGCCGCGAGTAGAGGAAGAAGTGAGATTGAGCGACGCGGCATCGGCCGAACCTCTGGGGCATGGCGCAGATGGCGAAGGCTGGGCGATCCGAATCGGGTCGGAGGCGAGGCTGCTGGCCTGATCCGAAGCACGAGACCGACGACTAGGGCGGACGGCCAGATCAGGCCGACGGCAGAGGAGCTCCAAGGTGCCAGTCATGGCGTCCTTTGGGTTCCTCGCTGATTACGGGGTGCTGCCCATGGCCAGCTACCACGGCCATGCGCACTCATGTGGGCTGAGTTGGATGGAGAAGATGAGGAGGACCAGCGCTGGGTTAGGATGAGAGGAGGAATTGCAATCAGGTCAGAGCAACTCTAGCAGACCCCGCAAGAGCCCCCAACCCGCAAAATAACCGCCAAAATGCGGGCTCGCGGCGAAAACCCCGCCCGAACAGACACCGCAAACGCGGTTGGCCTGTAAAAAAATTTTTGGGGCGCGGCAAATGTGCGGCCCCAACCCAGCGTATTCATGGTCCGCCCCCCTCCCGGCCCGTCGGTGCCACCGCATATAGCGGAGGCGGTTGGTGGGGGACATCTCAGCCCGTGCTTTCCCCCCACCAACCACCTCCCTTCTCCTCCTCGCCCCGCCGCCGCCCAAGATTCCAGTGAAAGTGGACGGCGGGAGCACGCAGGAAGGCCTCCAGACGCATAAGGTAGCCCTCCGCCCCCTCCCCCTCCTCCTGCGTCGGCGGGCCGGGACCTTGCAATCTGCGGCGTTTTCATCGCGGGCGGCCAGATTTGGCTTTCCCGGCCGCCGGTGGCTGCGCTAAGCTATGGAATTGTCGGGAAGCACCTCACGCAGCCCCGACAAAGGCTCATCGGTGCATGCAGGTGCGGGTTCGTCTGCTTGCCGCCGTCGACGGTTTGCCGGCATGGATAATGCCGGCCGTCCGCCGGGCTCGGCCCTCGCGCAACGGCTCTGTGGCTCGCCGATGCCGCTCATACAGTGCGAGGACTGCCCATGACGATCTTGCGGCTGACTTCGCACGCGAAGCCCGGGATGGGTGTTCTTCAAATGCGAAAATGACGGGGTACGTGCTGTTTTGCATTCGGCTCATTTGGATAGCTCATTATTTTTGTTCATTTGGAACATCATCATGCGTGTAGGAAAATGGATGCTCATTTGGTTTTAGGAAGGCGAATACATTGATCTATTGATAGAAAGAAAATTGATAGACGTTCATGCACTCCTTAATGCAATCGACACTAGTAGAAAAAGGGCACATTGACCCGGTTGGTGAGGGCCTTTAGTCCGGTTCATGAACCGGGACTAAAGGTCGATACTAATGCCCTGACCTTTAGTCCCGGTTCAATCCGAACCGGGACGGAAAACCTCACGTGGCCTGTTCGGCGAGCTCGGGGAGGGCCTTTGGTCCCGGTTGGTGGCACCAACCGGGACCAATAGGCATCCACGTCGACATTTATGTGGCTGTGGTTTTGTTTTTTTTGAAAGGGGGGTTTGGGGGTTTTGGGGGTTAATTTAGGTGTTCCATATATTGTGCTATAGCTAGCTAATTAATAGAGAGAAGTGTCCTCTCTTTTGTCCGTGCTTGGTCGACGCCACGCACTCATACATACGTATAGAGAGGACTAGCTAGACACGCTTAGCTAGCTAGTAAGCAAACAGAAAATCGCCATGAACATATATGCATACAGAGAGAAGTGATATCGACCACCTCTCCTTCTCCGAGAGATTGGTCGAACAACAAGTTCTCGTATATCTATCCGACACTACCGGCTACATATATACAATAATTATCTTTTACAAATATATAATCTCCTAACATACGGACGCGTGGTCCACATAGTATTCTCCGTCTTCAGCGATCACGTGGTCAAGAAAGAATGCCGCCAATTCCTCTTGAATTGCTCGCATGCGATCTGGTGCTAGGAGTTCATCCCGCATCCGAAACATCTAATTTTAAGAAGGGGTCAATACATATATATATATGAATGAATGAAAGTCAACACAAATGATGGTAATAAAATAAAATTGTGAATATTGTTATTTACGCACTTCATATTGTTTGTCAGAGTAGCCCCGCTCACAGGTCGTGTGGCGGATGGACTCGCAAATGTAGTATCCACAGAAATCATTCCCTTGTTCCTGCCACAACCACTTTACAAGAAATAGAGGTCAATAAAACTGATAATTAGCAAGCATGCTAAATGGTATTGATGAAACTAGCGCTTGAATCACTAGGAGATGCGTGGAATATGCTACTATATAGTACTTACTTTCGGGTGCCTAAATTGCAGGTTCTTCGGTAGTCCCGGAGCTTTTTGGTGAATTTTCTCCAAGCCCTGCCATACAAAGAAAACAATTACTTGATATCAGAAATGAACAAAGTTGCTGATATGGTGGATAATGATCGATTTAACTTACTTCTCGAGCAGTTCAGTCATGTCCGCATACTCCTTGGGATCTTTTCGCTTCGAGTCTAAGACAGTTACTACTCCCTTCTCAAGCTTAATCTCTAGGAGAATATAGTGGTAGCTGCGCACACATGCATAACTCATCAATATTTACATTACTATAACCCGAATATGCCACAAGACAGTAACACTTACTCGAAGTTGTAAGGAAAGAGTATTATATCTTTGTGTTCATTTATTTCCAACGATCGTAGCAAGTTGGCCTCGGTTTCTTGGGGACGATATTTAACCTCGAGTTGCATCTATGAGATACGTGTTAATGAACCCAATATCTCCCCTTGTCTTTTCTTCAATTCGCGATCTTCAATCTGCATAATATAGTGAGGATAATTATAAATACATGCAATGAAAGGGCTGAGTTATATAGAGAGACTTAATGACGTAAGTAGTACTACTTACAGACAAGAGCAGGTGACCGTTGATTTATCGAGGGCCAATTGATTGAAAACTGATAGAAATCCTCAAATGGAATAGGCAACAGTTCAATTCCATGGAGGTCATGCTCCTTTTAACTCTCACATACAAAGTACTCCTCCCATCGGACTCTTTGCAGGTTTTCATGTACCAATCATGCAATCTTCGCATCATCGTTGATAGAGAACTTTCATCTTTGATGAGAGGCTTCCGTGACTCGTATCTTTGTATCTGCACCTCCAAGAAATCATAATGTACATCGTCGGGCAGGTAATCTGCAGGATTGCCATAACCGGCACCATCCTCGGATCGACGATGTCGCTAGCGAGCACCTTGAGCGGGGGCACGATTGCTTAAGCTTGTTCGCCGAGCTGGGCAATTTGTTTCCCAGCTCGTCGTTCTTTCATCCTTTGATCACTTTTAGTACTTCCCGACCTCTCCGCTTGGCAAATGCCTTTCCAATAATGCGCTCATAGTTGCCTTTCGGCGGAGACTTGGCTGGTTTTGTCGGGGCAGCGAGTGCGCTTCGCTTTCACCGGATCTACCTTCTCCTCCAGAGGTGGATGTCTCTTTGCTTGCAACCCTTGAAACCAGTCATCCACTTGATCTCGCGATCTTCGCGTTTTCCTCCTCGCTCTCTCGTCAGACGTAACTTCTCCGAGTCTTGAGAGAAGGACCGAATCTGTATCTCCTCCGCCTTTTGGCTATACTGCTAGACGCCGGCAGAGCAGACGGAGCGGATGTCTTCTTTCCTTGCTTACGAGGCGGAGGAGAAGGACTACGACGAGCGGCGGCGGGTCTCTTCCGCCTTTGCTGACGAGGCGGAGAAGGAGGAGGCTGGCTGCTCGGGCGCGCCGGCGCAGGCGGAGAAGGAGGCGGAGTGCCGCCACGCGCCGGAGAAGGAGCCGGCCGAGTGCCCTGATCGTCACTAGCCGGAGTAGGAGGCGGAGTGCCCTGACTCACGGGAGGAGGAGGAGGAGGCGAAGCGTCCAGTTCGTAAGGTTGATGAGATCCTTCCGCCATAGGCATGGAGTCTTCAGAGCGAACCCAGCCGATACTCCCCTTCACCGGTAGGGTGGTCAAGCCGAGGTCCTCAAATCCTCCGTTATTTCATCGACCATCACCTTAGCATATCCTTCGGGAATCGGCCGGCAGTGAAAAGTTGAGTCGGATTTAGTAGGATAAACTGAGCCAACAGCCGCCTTGACCTTCAAATTGCTCCATTGCGCCATAAGGTGGCAATGTTCAGCATTCGTGATAGCATCCACGGGATAGCTGGCAGGAGCCGTCAAGGCATGCTGCTCTGGCTGAAGCAGCTCGGTGGAAGCCATGCTGCTTCTCACTTGAGATGGCGGGGTAGCTCGGGGAAGCTTGGCAGGTCGCTTGTTGTGATCTGCTGCTTCGCTCCTCTTCTCGTTCCTCTAGCCCCATTACCCTTTCGTGCGGCGCTTTGCATTAGGCTCTGCTCCAGCTTTCCTCCTCTCATGGGTTTTGTAACCCCGCGTCCGGAAATCCAGCCTTCCACGAAGCGGAGCTGGCATGCCTCGTGTCCGTCCAGTGGTGCTCGTGATTGCCGAGGGCCATTGTGAGCTCGTCCTTCTCCTATGGGAACGAACTTCCCTTGCTGCGCTGCTTCGATATATTGTGAAGCCTCTTGACCGGTATGTCCAATTGTTCGCCCGTCCAAATGCACTTCCCTGTTATAGGGTCCAAGGATCCGCCGCCCCAAAGAACCAAGTCCGCAACGGTCTGCCAGTTCATTGTCTCTGGTTCGATCCCTTTATCATGCAGATCATTCTCAGCCTTGGCCCACTTAGGCTGGGCTAAGAGGTAGCCACCGACCCCGTGCGATGGTGAAGCTTCTTCTTCGCAGCATTTCTCTTGTTTGTCGCCGACATCTTTTTACTCTTTTTCCGATGTCTTGTGGGCCACAAATGCGGGCTACTATCTTTGATCTTCTCATATTTGCCCTTGAATTCTGGTGTCTCATTATTTTCGACATACCTATTGAGGTCTTTCTTCCAATTCCTGAATAGGTCTGCCATCTTCTTCGTGAGCAAAAGACTTGATTAATGGCTCTATAACTGGCTTCTCCGGATCATTCTCCGTAGAGGGGTGAAATTTGACTTCAGCTCAGTCCAAAGATCATTTTTCTGCATATCATTGACATAAGACACCTCGGGGTCTTCGTTCTTAGGCTTATACCATTGGTGGATGCTGATCGATCTTGTCCCTAACCGTAACCCCCCGTGACCGAAAGCAACAAATGCCTTCTTTGTCCGGTAGGGCTCAATCGGTTGGCCGTCCCGCTGCGATTTGTATGATCTCAAACTTTTCATCCGAGCTCAACTTTTCTTCGGGCCTCGTCTCTTTACCGGGTTGTGCTCGATCCGAGGGCTAGAAAAAGAACAAAGACGAGATTTAATTAATATGTGTACATATATACCAAAACAATGAATGCATCAATTAGCTAGTCAAGACAAAGCTTAACTAATATATATACCTGGCCGGACTCGGTTTGGTGATCACCGGAGCCGTCCTCACGGTCTACTTCTTCACCCTCTCCTTCTTGCACCGGCATTGGGTCATCGGAGCCATGTAAATAGCCAGCTGCTTCTACACCCTCTCCTTCCAGACCATCGTTGTCGTTGAGATACATCAACGAGCAGACGGCATCACTTCCTTGTGCGATTATGTCCCTCAACAACGCTTCTTGTGCTTCGTCTCGGGGGGTGTCCATAGTTTCTACAAATATTTACAACATGGCAATTATTATTCAAACATGACAGATATGGATATATTAGTGCCAAACGTAGAACTAGCTAGCTAATCACAATAAGGAATCATATTAGTGGCCTCGACGCTGCTTCTCTAGGGTTTGGGGTGGCCTCGACAACGCTTCAAGGATTAGGGGGTGGCCTCGAGAACGCTTCAAGCTAGGAGGGGTAATATCGACCCCCACGTGTTGAAGCTATCGGGAGGGGTCGGCGTTGAACACTACATCTATGTCCCACAAGTGACGTGGGCATCGGCCGCATGATGAGGGTAGAGAGTGGTCGTGGATCGCCGAAGGTCGAGGCTCAAGGGGTCGAATATCGGCTGAGGGTCGGGAGGTTGCCTAGTGTCAAAGGATTCAACAAAACCATGTCTTCATCATTGGCGAAAGTAACAGTGCATGATGATGCAAGCTCTCCAAAGTTATTTTGGAACGGAGTCCCAGATAGGATAATTAAGCTTTTTGGTACAAAGTTCAGCAAGAACGTTCGAATATCGTTATTTGAAAGGCCTTTTGCTGAGATTCGTGCAAAAGGCAAATTATCCTATCCGGGACTCCATTCCGAAATAACTTTGGAGGACTTCGTACCATCATGCCATGGTTACTTCCGCTAATGATGAAGCCATGGATTTCTTCAATACTTTGACACTATAGGAACCTCGACCTCGAAACCTTCGACCCTTGACCCTTAACGACCCTCGACCCTCTACCCTAGTTCCCGACCCTCGACCCCTCGGCGATCCTCGACACCCTCGGTATATCGACGCCCGCGGGAGGGTAGAGGGTCGGGGATCGCCGAGTGGTCGAGGCTCAAGGGGTCGAAGATCGCCGAGGGGTCGGAGGTTGCCTAGTGTCAAAGGATTCAACAAAACCATGTCTTCATCATTAGGCAAAATAACAGGTGCATGATGGTGCAAGCTCTCAAAGTTATTTTGGAGCGGAGTCCGGATAGGATAATTCGCTTTTGGTACAAAGTTCAGCAAGAACCTTCCGAATATCGTTATTTGAAAGGCCTTTGCTGAGATTCGTACAAAAAGGCAAATTATCCTATCCGACTCCATTCCGTATCAACTTTGGAGGACTTACCATCATGCCATGGTTACTCCTGCTAATGATGAAGCCATGGATTTCTTCAATACTTTGACACTATAGGAACCTCGACCACTGAAACCTTCGACCCTTGACCCCTTAACGACCCTCGACCCTCTACCCTAGTTCCCGACCTCGACCCTCGGCGATCCTCGACACCCTCGTTATATCGGCGCCCGGTAGGGTAGAGGGTCGTGGATCACCGAGCGGTCGAGGCTCAAGGGGTCGAAGATCGCCGAGGGTCGGGAGGTTGCCTAGTGTCAAAAGTTCAACAAAACCATGTCTTCATCATTAGGCGTAATGCTTGGTGCATGATGGTGCGAAGCTCTCAAAGTTATTTTGGAGCGGAGTCCCGGATAGGATAATTAAGCTTTTTTGGTACAAAGTTCAGCAAGAACCTTCCGAATATCGTTATTTGAAAGGCCTTTGCTGAGATTCGTACATAAAAGGCAAATTATCCTATCCGGACTCCATTCCGTAATAACTTTGGAGGACTTCGTACCATCATGCCATGGTTACTTCCGGCTAATGATGAAGCCATGGATTTCTTCAATACCTCGACCCTGAAACCCTCTACCCTTGACCCCTTAACGACCCTCGACCCTCTACCCTAGTTCCCGACCCTCGTTCCCTCGGCGATCCTCGACACCCTCGTTCCCGATAAAAACTAAGAAGAAGAAGAAGAAGAAGAAAAAAGAGGAGAAGAAGAAAGGAATAGCTAGAGGAGAAGATCGAAGAAGAAAAAAGAAGAAGAAAAGAGAGAAAGAAGAAACTAATAGTGGAGAAGAGAAAATAGAATATTCTATTTTCTCTTCCTCCACTATTCCTTTCTTCTTCTCCTCTCTTTTCTTCTTTTTCTTCTTCTTACTTATTTCTCCTCTTCTTTTCCTCTCCTCTTCTTCTTTCTTTTCCTCTTCTTATTTTCTTCTTTCCTATCCTTCTTTTTCTAAAATTGTAACTTTTGCATATATAAAACTTTTCTAAAATTGTAACCTATGAACAAAAAAATAAACATATAGCCACATACACATATACATCACATATGAACAAAAAAATAAACTAATAAAAATAAAAAAACATATTGCAACATATGAACAAAAACATATAGCCACATACATACACATACATTATATACATATATGAAAAAAATTAAACTAAAAAAAAGGGGGCGTGGCGGCAGCGGTGGCGCCGGCGGGGCAGGGCAGGGCAGGGCAGGTGCTAGCTCACAGGGGGGCGGTGGGGCACGGCGGGCGTGTCGAGCGCTGGGAGCGGCGCCGGTGTCGGGGCACAGAGATGGCGTCGGCGGCGACGGCGTCGGGCAGGCGGCGGACAGCGTCGGGCGTGCGCGAGGGCGCGGGCCGGCGACGGCGTGGGCTCGAGGCGGCGGACGACGTCGGCGTGGGCTCGGGGGCACGGGCGACGGCGACGGCGGCGGGGCAGCCTGGCGGCGTCGAGGAGGTTGGCGTCGTCGGGCTGCAACTGGCGATGAAATCTGAAAAACGCTAAGTCTTTGCTTATATAGGAAAGTCATTGGTCCCGGTTCGTGGCACCAACCGGACTATCTGCTAGTCCCGGTTGGTGCCACCAACCGACCAAAGGCCAATTCCGGCAGCCCAAAGGGCGGGAAGCGGCGACCTTTGGTCCCGGTTGGTGGCACCAACCGACTAAAGGGTATTGGTCCCGATTGGTGCCACGAATCGGGACTAATGCCTTTTAGTCCCGGGTTGGTACCACCAACCGGGACCAAAGGCCTTCGCTGCCTCACGCCCAAAGTTTAGTCCCACCTCGCTAGTTGAGAGGGAGCCGCACCTGTTTATAAGGTGCGGTGCGGCTTCCCTCTCGAGCTCCTCTCTAAAGCAGGCTTTCGGGCCTAATTCTGCAATCTGTGCCTGTGGGCCTAGTGGGCCTTCCGCGGGCCTGAATCCTGGCCCATGGTAGGGTTTCTAGTCGTATTCAGGCCGTGGGGGCCCAGTAGGTGGCACTTTTTTTTGCTTTATTTTTTATTTATTTTTGCTTTTAGTTTTAGAAAAATTATAAACTTTCTGTTAGTGCCATTAGTTTTCAAATTTGAAAACACTTTTTTTGTTTTCTTTGTTGCTTTATATATTTTATTTTGTTTCTACTTACAACAAAATACTTATTGTTGCTATTTTTATTTTTTTCAAGTTTTTTTTGTTCTGTTTTCTGCATTATTTATTTTCTTTTGGTTTTTGCTTTATTTTTAATTCTTTTTGCTTTTAGGTCAGCAAAATTATAAACTTTCTGTTTGTGCCATTAGTTTTCTTTGAAATTTGTGTGAATCACAAGTTTGTGAGCTCAACAAGCCGTGTAGAGGGACGGGCTTATAAACCAGTGTGAGCGCCCATCGGTTGGCGAGGTTTTCAAATTCATAGTTTTCAAATGAACTCTGAAAAAGTTGGCATAGCATGTGCATGTACAAAGCGGACAATGGTATCATACTGCCTGTTACAAAGTTGGCATGGTATCATCATAATAGTTATGGAGAAAGTCTTCACTTTTTCTTCGCTTTGTGTCGCTTGCTTATTGCTAGTAACCATGGATAATCTTCATCGCTTATCAAGATGCTTGGGTCAGCCTTGACTTTGAAGGGGGGAATTTCATGAAACTTTTCATACTCTTCGCACATATCTGTCTTGCCCTCCACTCCTGTGATGTCCCTTTTCCCGAAAAAGAACTATGTGGCGCTTTGGCTCATTGTATGATGTATTCGCTTCCTTATCTTTTCTTTTCCTCGATCTGGTAGACATGTCCTTCACATAGATAACCTGTGCCACATCATTGGCTAGGACGAGCGGTTCGTCCGGTGTACCCAAGATTTTTCAGATCCATCGTTGTCATTCCGTCTTCAGGTCTACCCGCATTCTGCCTCCGACAGATTGACCCACTTGCACTTAAACAAAGGGACCTTAAAATCTACTCCGTAGTCAAGTTCCCATATGTCTACTATGTAACCATAATATGTGTCATTTCCCTTGTCGGTTGCTGCATCAAAGCGGACACCGCTGTTTTGGTTGGTGCTCTTTCATCTTGGTCAATCGTGTAAAATGTATTCCCATTTATCTCGTATCCTTTCCAAATCATTACAGTCGAAGATGGTCCCTCGACAACAAGTAAAGCTCATCACAAACAGTCTTGTCACCTCTGAGACGTGTTTCCAACCAACTGCTGAAAGTCCCGATGTGTTCACATGTAATCCAAATCGTCGACCGCCTCCGGGTGTTTGGAGCGCAGATCGTTCTTGTGTTCATCGACATACGGGTCACCAAGGTAGAGTTACTGTAGAGAACTGTGTAGTGTGCTTGAGACCAAGAATATCCGTCCTCGCATATTATTGAGTCCCTTCCAAGCGTGCCTTTTCCAGTCAGTCTCCCCTCATACCGCTGATTTAGGGAGACCTATCTTCTTAAGGCCGTGAATGAAGTAAACACAAAACCCGATGACATCCTCTCGCTTGATGGCCCATGGAGATGCTTCCTTCTGGCCTAAGCGCGTTACGATCATATTTCTTTAGGACTCCCATGAACCTCTCAAAGGGGTACATATTGTGTAGAAATCACGGGCCCCGGAATGACAATCTCGTCGACTAGATGAACGAGGACGTGCGTCATGATATTGAAGAAGGATGGTGGGAACACTAGCTCGAAACGGACAAGACATTGCTCCACATCACTACTTAGCTTTGATACGATTTCTGGATCGATCACCTTCTGAGATATTGCATAGAGGAATGCACATAGCTTCACACAGGCAAATCGGACGCTTTCGGTAGAAGCCCCCTCAATGCAACCGGAAGCGATTCTGCGTCATAATCACGTGGCGATCGCATGAGACTTTAGGTTCTGGAACTTTTTCTCCGCATATTTATTATTCCCTTTATATTCGACGAGAAGCCGGTCGGGACCTTCATATCGAGCAGGCATTGAAAGAATATTTCTTTCTCTTCTTCGTAAGAGCGTAGCTGGCGGGACCTTCATACCGCTTCGGAGGCATGCCCTCTTTTTTTTCGCAAGCGTTGCGGGTCCTCTCGTGCCTCAGTGTATCTTTTGTCTTCCCATACACGCCCAAGAAGCCCTAGCAGGTTCACGCAAGGTTCGGTAAATCACGTGCATCACGTCGATCGAAGAGCGGACCTCTAGGTCTTTCCAAAGAGGGTAGGTCCCAAAATATAGATTTCTTCTTCCACATGGGTGCGTGATTCTCGGCGTCATTCGGAACAGCTAGTCCGCCGACCCTTTCCAAAGATTACGTGTAAATCATTGACCATAGCAAATGCGTGATCACCGATGCGCATCGCGGGCTTCTTCCGGTGATCTGCCTGCGCTTTGAAATGCTTGCCTTTCTTTCGACATTGATGGTTGGTCGGAAGAAATCGACGGCGATAACCCAGTACATTCTTCCCGCAGCTTCCCAGGTATATACTATCGGTGTCAAGTAAACAAGGCGTGCATGCGTGGTATCCCTTGTTTGTCTGTCCTAAAAGGTTACCGAGAGCGGGCCAATCGTTGATGGTTACGAACAACAACGCCTTTAGGTCAAATTCCTCCTTTTGTGCTCATCCCACGTCGTACACCGCTTCCATTCCACAGCTGTAAAAGTTCTTCAACTAATGGCCTTAGGTACACATCAATGTCGCTTGCCGGGTTGCTTAGGGCCTTGGATGAGAACCGGCATCATAATGAACTTCCGCTTCATGCACATCCAAGGAGGAAGGTTATACATACATAGAGTCACGGGCAGTGCTGTGATTGCTGCTCTGCTCCCGAAAGGATTAATGCCATCCGCGCTTAAAGCAAACCATACGTTCCTTGGGTCCTTTGCAAACTCATCCCAGTATTTTCTCTCAATTTTTCTCCACTGCGACCCGTCCGGGTGCTCTCAACTTCCCGCCTTTCTTACGGTCCTCACTGTGCCATCGCATCAACTTGGCATGCTCTCCGTTTCAACAGACGTTTCAACCGTGGTATTATAGGAGAATACCACATCACCTTCGCAGAACCCTCTTCCCGGAGGCTCGCCACAACATCACGAGGTCATCTCGTCTGATCTTATATCGCAATGCACCGCATACCGGGCATGCGTTCAGATCCTTGTTGGCACCGGGTAGAGGATGCGATCATTAGGGCATGCATGTATCTTCTCCACCTCCAATCCTAGAGGGCATACGACCTTCTTTGCTGCGTATGTCTTTGTCGGGCAATTCGTTATCCTTTGGAAGCTTCTTCTTCATTATTTTCAGTAGCTTCTCTAATCCTTTGTCGCACAGCATTCTCTGCCTTCCACCGCAGCAATTCGAGTCACGGGTACCGAGCTTTGTGTTGCCATCTTCGCAATTGGGGTACAACCCCTTTTGTGATCCTCTAACATGCGATCGAACTTCAGCTTCTCCTTTTGACTTTCGCATTGTGTCCTTGCATCGACAATGACCCGGCGGAGATCATCATCATCGGGCACATCGTCTGGTTCCTCTTGATCTTCAGCAGCTTCGCCTGTTGCAGCACCATCGTGCACATCGTCAGTGCATCTTGATGTTCAAGAGCATCACCGTATTCAGGGGGCACATAGTTGTCATCGTACTCTTCTTCATCGCCGTCTTCCATCATAACCCCTATTTCTCCGTGCCTCGTCCAAACATTATAGTGTGGCATGAAACCCTTGTAAAGCAGGTGGGTGTGAAGGATTTTCCGGTCAGAGTAAGACTTCGTATTCCCATATATAGGGCATAGACAACACATAAAACCATTCTGCTTGTTTGCCTCAGCCACTTCGAGAAAATCATGCACCCCCTTAATGTACTCGGAGGTGTGTCTGTCACCGTACATCCATTGCCGGTTCATCTGCGTGCATTATATATAATTAAATGTGTCAAAAATCATTACATAACATCATGAGTAGATAATTATAAGTGACCAAATTAATAGAAGTTCATCATCACATAAAAACCAAAGTACATACATAGTTCTCATCTAACAACATAAAGCTCTGCAGAGCATCTAAATTAATTAAACAATACACTGAAACTAAGTAAAACATTTCAATGAGAAAACAAATCCGATTATAAACGCAACCAAAGTAAAAACTGATCCAACCGCATAATGATACAAAGCATCGGTATGAATGGCATATTTTCTAATCTTTCTCATCTTCAAGCGCATTGCATCCATCTTGATCTTGTGATCATCGGCGACATCCGCAACATGCAACTCCAATATCATCTTCTCCTCCTCAAGTTTTTATTTTTTCCTTCAAGAAATTGTTTTCTTCTTCAACTAAATTTAACCTCTCGACAATAGGGTCGGTTGGAATTTCCGGTTCAACAACCTCCTAGATAAATAAAATCTATGTCAGCATAATTTTCATAAACAATAAATGAACCAATAGTTATGAAAAGATAATATATACCACATCCGAATCATAGACAGGGACGCCCCGGGGCGGATACCAAAACCATCGCACTATATAAGATGCAATAATAAAAGTAAGAAAATAATACAAGTATCTATCTAAACATACAAGTAAGAATGTTTTTCCTTTCGTAAAGAAGATAAGAACAAGAGGCTCACCACGGTGGTGCCGGGCGATGAGATCGGGCGCGGTGATCGACGGGCGGTGAATACGGGACGGGCGTGACGGACCGCTAAACCTAGATCAATCTTGAGGAAAACGGAGCTTGGCGGTCGAGCTTGGAGAGGAGAAACCTTAAATCTTGTGGCTCGGGCATTCCATCGAACACCTTGTGTGCATAGGAGGTGAGCTAGAGCACCACCAAGCCCTCTCCCTCGGCGGAAAAAAACAGGCGGTGTGCTCGCTTCTTGCGCTGAGGGGCTATATATAGGCAGCACCATTAGACCCGGTTGGTGGCATGAACCGTACTAAAGGGCAGCCTTTGGTCCCGTTCATGCCACCAACCGACCAATAGTGGTGGGCCAGAGCAGACCATTGGTCCCGGTTCGTCCCACCAACCGGGACCAATAGGTCCGGACGAACCGGGACCAATGGCCCACGTGGCCCGGCCGGCCCCCTGGGCTCACGAACCGGGGCAAATAGCTCCATTGGTCCCGGTTCTGGATTGAACCGGGATTAATGGGCTAAACTGGCCTGGACGAAAGCCCCCTTTTCTACTAGTGCGAAGGCAATGAACCGCATGCATGCACAACTAGAGGGGAAGCAACGGCTACATCTTTACCAAAGAAGGACAATGAAGAAGTAAAGATTAAGAATGCGCATATCAACAATGAGTGCATGTAGAAGATATTGCTTCAACTCGTGGGAGCAGTTATGGAAGTTGGAAATCTTCTAAAATGCATACTTGTGGTTCTTGTTTTCTTAGGGCTTGCTTTTCTAGTAAAAATTTGGTGATGTCCTATGTATCCAATGTGGTTGAAAATGCAAAGAATTGCAAATTGAGGTGCAAATTTACATTTTGCAGGTTGGGGAGGACGGCCGCACAGGCAGACCCTTCAAAGTGACCCGTAAAACAGGATGCGGGTCGGCTTTGCAGGGTCTGCCTCTGCGGCTTTTCGCTGCGGACTGCAAAACAACTTTTCCCCAAACTGCAAACATAAAATGCGGGTTGGCGGGATACGGAGTCTGCTAGAGTTGCTCTAAGAGAAGGAAAGGAATGGCGATGAGATAAGGCACGCACTGGGCAGTCAGTGCTTTTCTTTAACGAAATGAAATGAAATTGGTCTTGACCGATACTTAGCGAGTAGCGGCTAGAAGCTACTCGATGCACGCGTGCTTGCACCGATTTTTTATTTTCGGGAAGAGCACCGAATTATTACTTGATGTTGTTTGTTATTAGTACATTATCAGATACTGCATCTGTCTTAAAACAAGTCTCTCAATACAATTTTATACACATTTGTTTTTGAATATAAGTCTTTTTAGAAGTTTTAATACGGACTACATATAGATGTATATAGACATATTTTGGAGTGTAGTTTCACTCATTTTGCTTCATATGTAGTCTATATTAAAATCTCTAAAAAGACTTATATTTAGGAACGAAGGGAGTACTATAGTTAGTACAAAGTTGATACACTTACTTTAAGACTGAGGGAGTATAATCATTAAAAGTCAGTGAAATATTGAAAAGAAATATTTCTTAATAGAGAAGATATTTGAAGCTCGCCGGTACTTGCTAACCATCAAGATATTCCTCAACTTTGAATGTCATAGGTAAGATAGGGAGGACAGAACGAGGGATGAAGAATAGAGAGAGTGCGACAACGGTGCATCTTGCTCGCATCCTGTTTAGCCCCGCACGGCAGTCGGGAGCATCTGTCCCGTTGCTCTGCGTACCCTAATTCTGTTCATCATCGAGGCCCGATGATAATGTTCAGGAAATTGGTCATGTTGGCCTGGAGGGTGTGCTCCTATTGTTGGCAGCAATAGTGTCAACAAAAGAGTGACAAGCATTGTAAATTCTTTACTTTCCGGTCATCATATTTTTTAAGTGAAAAAGCAAAAATATGAATTAATGTTAATGGGGATTGCGAGATATAGGAATTAATATATGATCTATTTGAAACTATTACAAGTATGTGAATGATGCACAATTACTTTTACACGAAGGAGTAGCCGCTGATCGATAAATGGTTAGATTTCATAATTATTTTTACATAGGATTGTTAAATAACACCAATTTATTACACATAATTTAATTTCTTTAGAGCGAGTTGGAGAAGTAGGTTTTATTGATAGAGGAAAGATTACAAGCTTTTGGAATATAATGAGATCTTCATAAAGTGGATCCTTATGAGTCTCACAACAAATTTAATTGGAAAATTTTATTATTCATCATGATAGGTAAATCTTGAATATCATATGAACTCTCTGATGTATTTTATACCCGGTGCAATGCACGGGCATCTGTGTTTTCTTAAAATTAACCCGCAGTTCGGACTTAAGTCACAACCCGAACCGTTATTTTACATTTTCCTGAAAATCTCCCTGACCTTTTAGACAATTCATCTGTGGATCATACTTAAGTCACACAAATGTTTTTCTAAATTATTCTTATTTTTTAACCGTAACTCTGATTTTAACACGTTATATATGAAATTTGATTAGAAAAATATGTAGAATATGAATATGATGTTATTTTTACCTGTTAAATATTGTTAACTATTATTTTTAAAGATATTTAAATCAACGAATGTTTTTAAAATTATCCATATCTTTTTAAACCGTAGCTCCAATTTTAACATGTTATATATGAAACTCGATTAGAAAAATGTGTGGAATGTGGATATGATGAATTTTTACCTATTAAATATTTTTTTAAATATTATTTTGGAAGAAAATTTATAATCTATAGAGCACGATCCGCTTTTCTTTCATACCGGCAGCGATCCGGATTGCAAATAAACACCCACTAGAATCATATAGGAAAAAGAAAACATCAATAACTACACAATATACCTCTGAAAAACCTCGTAGGGGAAACCAATAGATTTCTCATTGAGAGAGAGAGAGAGAGAGAGATGCATTAGTGTTAACCACATTCAAACATGTTTTGGTTTGTGTGAACATTAAGGCTACCGCCCGCAAGGGTGAGAAGGAGGATAAGTGGCAACACAAATGTGATTCCTCACTAAAATAAAGGAAATGATCCTATTGTGGTCTTGAGTGATGGTTGTTGTGTTAAGAGTGTGTGTTATTTTTGCAACACACATGCTCTTTTGCTAGTTGAGGACCAGTGTCAGGAAGATGCAACAAAAACTGCACCGGTTTCCTCAGACGAGCAAGATGGTAGCACTAAAGAAATAGAAGAAGAGGCCATGGATCCTCATAACGTGTTAACAGGGGTCAAAGCTGTTTGCCCAGGAGCTTCTGAATGGGTTTGCCGACTGTATACTGAAAGACGTGGCCGAGATGGCTGACGATTCAGTTCAGCGACAATGGCAGCGAGGCGAGCCTCCTCTCTCGTCGAGCTGCTCGGCAAGGACGCCGACCTCGGTGAGCTCGAGGGCGAGGACCGCCACGCCACCGCTAGTGCCCCGCGGCGAACGCGCGCTTTAGGAGGAGGTGGAGGACAAAGGCGGCGCTGGACCCGTGGCTGCCGGTGGCGACGCCGGTTGTCGCACGCAGAGGCGAGGTCGAGGTCGAGGAGGAGGTTGGGGTTGTGGAGGACGGCGGTGCGGCCTGGCTGGGGCCTCGGGGTGGTGCACGGAGAGGCGCGACGGGCGCTGCTAGTGGTCACCGGTGAGGGCAGGTGGCGAGGGGCTGCCGGAACGGTGCAAGGAGGCGCGAGGCGTCGGCACAGGAGCGCCCCTCTTCGCACCGTCCATCCTCCCGGCGAGCGCCCTCTATCCTTCCGCGCGAGGCACGGCGGCCGCTGGCGAACGACGGGATGGGCGAAGTCGCCGACTGCAGACTGAATTGAAATGACTATAGGATTTTTTCTGTAAAAGTGAAACGTTAAGTATCACTAAAACAGAGACTGCGGGTTGGTTTCAGGTAAACAGAGGGGCTTTTTTTGCTAAACAGCCACGACGGCCGCAATCGCTTTAAATAAACAAAATCCAAACAAAGGGAATCTCCGTTTGAGGTTAGAGTCGGAGTTTGCTTCGGCCATGCCGGATCCAGATCCACCTAGGCACCCACCTACCACCCACACCAGTAGGCTCCCCTAAAAAAAAACCGAACACTGCTGCTTCCGCAGCAACGACGAGTTTCGTCCGGCGGCGGCATGAAGAACTTCTTAAGGAAGCTCCACATCGGGGAGGGGTCCGGGGATGGGCTGCCGAGGTCGCGGGCGGCGGAAATCATGGAGATGGCGGCGAAAATCATTGAGAGGGAGCCGTCCGAGGCGAAGGAGAGGAAGCGGGAGACGGAGAGGGAGGAGGAGGATAAATTCCTGCTGCAGCTGGGGTTGAAGCTGAGCAAGCCGGAAAAGGACGACATCGAGGTCGCCAAGCAGATTTGCCACAAACAGAATGACCTTTCCGACGAACCCTGCAGCAAAGAGGTACAGTACGTAGGTAACGAATTAAGGAGGACTAGTGTGTGATAAAGATTGTATCCACTGCTCTGCTCTGTGTATCTAGTACTCCCTCCGTTCCTAAATATAAGTCTTTTTTAGACATTTCAAATGGACTACAACATACGGACATATTTTAGAGTGTAGATTCACTCATTTTGCTCCGTATGTAGTCACTCGTTGAAATCTCTAAAAAGACTTATATTTAGAAACGGAGGGAATAACATACATAAGTTAGTCTATGTTACTACACTAGTGCAGAACCGGGCAATAGCACCGGTTCGTAAGGCCCTTTAATGCCGGTTTAGTAACCGGCACTAAAGTGTGGGCACTAAAGGCCCCCCCCTTTAGTATCGCTTCAAAGACGAACCGTGCTAAAGGGAAACCACGTGCACGCGAGCCAGCTCCGGGGCAGGGAGTTTTTAGTACCGGTTGTGGTAACACCAACCGTACTAAATGTTTGTAGGTTTTTGTTTTATTTTTTATTTTTCAATTAAATTTGTTTTATCAATTTAATTTAGGATTGTTTTACGTTATAATGAGTTGTAGTCGTCGTCATCATCATCATCATCATCATGATCATCATCGTATATTAATAAATAAATAAACTCTAGCTAGCTAAAAATCATCGTAGTCGTCATTAATTACCAGTATTTAATCATCATAGTCATTACCGCTAGCTATCTAATCATCACCAACACTGGCTAGCTTAAAGAAGAAACATTCACTTTGTAACAGAAGCAAAGATATCATCGAGTTCAACATAATCATCACCAACATCAAAGTTCAGGACAATACGGACATGAGAGAGGACAAGTACTAATTAAGAGCATGAACTAGCTACTCCTGCTGCTCCCTCTCAGGTAGAATAGCATAGAACATGTATAGCTCTCCTGATTCATCATACTGGAGCATGCAGATGAATCTATCTCCTAATCTTGGGTTGCGCTTCTCCTTGCTGACCCCTAGTACTACTCTGCGAACGTAAACAATTTTGCTCCAATCTTTCACTATTAAGCATTCTTAGCTTTCAGAAATCCTAAATGCACTCACGTGCAATGTAGGAAATCTTGGTCGAAGCTAACCATTGACATGCGACCTTTTGTCTCGATCCAATCGAGGCACAACTGTCATCGGAAGTCCCTGTTGAAGAACATCGTGATAGTAATTAATATACTAAGCAATGAAAGTTTAGCTTCAAAAATAATGTATGCAAAAGATGCACTAATTAAGGACAAATAGTTAAAATCTTACCATCTTTCGATTATAGATGTGACCGTAGTTCAATACGATCACCATTGGTCGCACGTTTTGAGTACTAACATTTCTAAATTCAGGAAAAAATTTTGTCTTGACAGTATTAAGATCCTCAAGCCATGAAACATAATGACTTATCTCCTCGCAGTTTAGTTGAGCCCCGGGGCAGTAGTAGGTCCTATCTACCAACCGCCGGACATGTTTGCTTGAACCGAAATAAGCTGACAATACAAATTAGTTGTCAACTATTTTTGAATAAACTGTATCAAAGACATAAACATATGCATGCATGGTTGAGAAAAACTCACATAATGGTAGAACTGGAGGCGTTTGCACATCGAATTCAGATGTCTATATTACCTTCAATATCATCTTCCGGATGAATATCAAAGGTGATAACCATATCAGGCTCAAATGCATAAGCCTTGCATAGTGCTTGCCAAGTTTTGCATTCAAAATGGGTGTATGTGTCTCCATTATATAATTTAACGTTGAAAGTATACCCATGTCTCGTCTTCAAGTAAACTCTCTTTACCTCCATATCATCTATAGCACTAAAACCTATCTTATCCAAAACAAAAATTCTTGCATGGCAGGGGATGCGCTTAGTAGAATAGTGAAAATTTAAAATTATAAGTTGAAGCAAATGAAGCATAAGTCATGCTTTAAAATTATAAGTTGAAGCAAATGAAGCATAAGTTTTGCATTCAAATAATAACTGCCGTTGTGACTTCATCGTATCCACTTGAATGTCTCATTCAGCTTGATGTCAAGCGCCTACCATCAACAAGGAAATTTCTACGCAGGCCGCGCTGGTCTTCACAGTGTTAGCACATAATGAAATCTTTTTCGTCAGGATGACATTTCCTATATGTTCATATAGGTGAAACATTAAACACTTATTACTATCTAACATTAATTAATATCTAGCCAATTCAAATATATATCTAACTATATTCATCTCTAACAATTGACATTACTATATATTTAACTTTTCTATCTAATTCATCTAACATTTATATAAACTCAAAATATATAAAAACATTAAATGAACAGAAAAACTCATTAACAAATAATATTTTAATTAGATCATCAAATCTAAGATACGACAATTTTCTTACTAAAAATAAACTAGTTATATTAATTATTCAACTAGTTCAAATCTGAAATACCTAAATAAATTAGTTCGACAATTTTCTTACTAAAAATAAACTAGTTATATTAATTATTCAACTAGTTCAAATCTTATATACCTAAATAAACTAGTTCGACAATTTTCTTACCAAAAATAAACTAGTTATATTAATTATTCAACTAGTTCAAATCTCACATACCTAGCTAATTAATATCTAATTAAATTTTCTAAAAAACAGAAAACAAAAAACAGAAAATAAGTAAAAAAAATGTGTGTGTGTGTGTGTGTATGTGTGTGTATATGTGTGTGTATGTGTGTATGTGTGTAGATGTCGCTCGTCAATACCGCCGCCCAGACATCTGAAAGCGCCAGCGTCTGAGGTGGGGCGGCGTCTGAAGCGCCTTGTGGGGAGACGACTGGGACCAAGGGCGACGACGACAGACGGCGGCGGCGCGTTCGAGGCGGCGCGCGAGACAACAACGACGACGGGCGGCGGCGGGGACAGCAACGACGACGACGAAGCGGCGACGGGCGGCAACGGATCGAGCAGCGCAGCGATGTCGCGAGAGGTTGGAGCGAAGTGGGGAGATGTAACTGAAATTTTCGTAAGTGCTATATATATAGGATGGGCCTTTAGTACGGTTGGAGCCACCAACCGGTATTAAAGGCCAACTTTGGCCAGGCCAAGAGGCGGGAAGAGCAGGCCACCAACCGGTACTAAAGGGTGGTCTTTAGTACCGGTTGGAGCCACCAACCGGTACTAAAGGCCTCGCGCTGCCACCCCAAAGTTTAGTCCCACCTCGCCGGGCGAAGGGCAGCCGCACTGGTTTATAAACCCAGCCGCGGCTACCTCTTTGAACTCCTCTATATAGCGGCTTGTGGGCCTAAATTCTGCGAGCTGCCACAATGAGTCTCTTTGGGCCTTTAGGGCCTGTAATTGCACGCCCGTGGCCTAGCAGGCCCACAGGGCAGCGCCCCAATTTATTTTATAGTTTTTTTATTTTCTGCTTTATTTTCTTCTATTTATTTCTGCGTAGTGTTTTGTATAGTTTTTTCTTTTCTGTTATATTTATTTTCTTCTATTTATTTGTGAGTAGTTTTTCATCTAGTTTGCCAAAATTCAACATTTTCAGAGTTCATTTTGTAGTGATTTTCAATTTCACGGTCATTTTATATAGTTTTTTTCTTTTCAGCTATAGTTTTTTTTCTTTTCTGCTATTTTTTCTTTTCTGCTATTTTCTTTTCTGCAAAACTTGATGGTCAAAGAAATGCCGACGTGCAATTAGTTTTTGCCATAACAGAAGAAGTCCGGAGTTGTAATAAGTTATTAAAAATAAAGAAGAGGTGCAATGCTCGTTAATTTGCTTCAAGCCTTTCGGAATAGTGTAAACTGCATTGCGCATAGCTCCGTGCACTCTACCATATTCACGAAGGCTTGAAGCTAAGCAACGTGAGCATTGAGCCTCTTCTTCATAAATCTCTGCACTCAGGGCTTATAAACCGCTCCTAGTCCCTCTCTCCTCGCGAGGTGGGACTAAAAAACAGCTTGCCATAACCTCATTAGTACTGGTTCGTGGTACGAACCGGCACTAAATGGTGATGGTGGGGCCATAGCCTGACCGCAGGCTGACACAGCCTCTTTAGTACCGGTTCGTGGCATGAACCGGTACTAAAGGTTCGCCACGAACTGGTGCTATTGATCGCCGCCACGAACCGGCACTAATGTACACATTAGTGCCGGCTGAAATTCAAACCGGCACTATTGTGCTTCACATTTGACCCTTTTTCTACTAGTGCTAGTCCATAGAGGAGACGAACCCTGCAACAAGATATTCATAATAAAGATTGTATCCACTACTCTGTGTATCAGTATCAGTGACTGCTGTGTATGATAAGCATACGCATGCATTCTTAGGGGATGATAAAGAGTGAGCTCATCTCTTAAATCTACAAGGATACTATGATATGTGCTTTGGATCATCTATAGAATCTGATAACTGCATTTAGCTTATACTCCCTCCGTCTTTAGTGATCTAAACACTCTTATATTTCTTTACCGAGGGAGTACATTGTACACCAAGATGCACAAAATGCCACCAAGTAAAAAAAATAGAAATGTTGGATGGGGGTGGATCCAATGTCTGTTTGCCCAGCTGCGGGCTACCGCAGCACTGGACCAGCTTCAGCTATAGCGAATAAATTAGTGCGGCCAAGGTCCAGGGAGAGATATTTGGGACCAAAAAAAAGTCCACAATTATATTTTGAGAAAGTTTGGGAGGGAGGCAGTAGAATGCAGTGCACAATTAAAATTCACTTCCCTGAGACAAACATAGAGTGGGAACGGTAATGACATCACTCTGAAATATGGATTGTTTCAACGCATGTTTTAAAATCCATAAGAAGCAGAAAGGGCTATGAGATGAGGGGGAAAACATAATCCTGCATGCATACATATACCTATACACCTTCTCCTAACAGTATCATATATTACTGATGGAAGATTTTAAAAACAAATTATCTTTCGCTCCATATAGGACCGAGTCATATAATCAAGTTGGCAATAATACTCTTTATTGTAGTAAGGTTGAATTTTGTTTCCTTATTGAAAGAACTTTTTTTTTTCGTTCTGTGAGGTGATTTAATACATAATGTTCCTTGTTTCCTGTCAGTCTTACGAAGATGGAGAATCCAGCATAACTTCGGAGAGCATAGGCACCATATTGTCTTCTTTGGGTAAGTGCCATTCTAAAGTATTTTTTTTAACTCTAAGTGAGGTTCATATTGTAAGACAACATTTTGTTCTACTCCAGTATTTTAAATGTCTGAATGCCAGATCAAGCTATCTTTAAACTATGAGAAAGATTCATATATAACCCAAACTGACTTGACCTGTAAGTTCACACTATACAAGTCCAAGACAGTAGCATTGTCCTACAAGTTTATACCGACAACACATGTTGCTGTCTAGCCTTTGTGGAAAGTACAATTACAGTTGGACTTATTTGAGAAGTTTTTGTATTACAGAATTCAGTGATCAAGCAACTGAACTTAAAACCCTGGAGGGCATATTGATTGATGCAAATGCTAAGCCGGCAAGGCTATCATATACATTTATAAGATCCATCACTAGAAATTTCTCTCAAGAGATTGGCCGTGGTGGGTTTGGAGTTGTTTATCTGGTATGATTTCTTCAGTGCGTTGCATGTGGGCAATTGTACGCGAATGTTTATAGTGGAAAAAAATTCTCGTGCCAATGATAATTGGTAAATGAAAATTACATTACTAAACAGGGACATGTTGGAACTTGGAAGGTAGCTGTGAAGAAACTTTCCATATTGCAGGGCTTCTCTGACAAGCCTTTTGTGGACGAGATTAACTGTTTAATAGGGACAAGGCACAATAATATAGTCAGATTTCTAGGTTATTGTGCTGATACACACGGTGAATTTGTGCGATTCAACCAAAGCCATGTGATTGCAGAGGTGCCACAAAGAATGCTATGCTTCGAGTATGTTCCTGGAAAGCTTCAGAAGTATCTCAAAGGTAAGCTTGCAACTCTTTCTTTTGCTTCCTATATCTAGCAAACTTAAACTCGTGTACACATAGGAACACCAATTCATGTTACTAGCACTTGAATGCAAATAATGGGACTATACATCCATACCCAAACTCTTCTCCAACATGCAAGCATATTCTTAATTACATAGAATGAAACCTTGGTCCTTTAACTTGATTAAATATGTTTGCTTTTTTAGCAAATTTAAACAGGTTATTTATGTCCAAGCATGATAGTGCGACAACAGCATATTGCAATGGATCACTGTGACCCCATTTTTCAATCAGTTTTTGTTTACATTATTGTCTATCAACCATCCTTGGCTATTTTCGTACAGCCGATTATAATTTAACGGTTCAACAACCATCAACTAAAATTTTCTAGTCACTCATACATTAGAGTATCACAAGTAATTAAACTCCCTTATTTTTTTAGCATCCAAATACAAGAATGAAGAAAGAGTTGTGTATTTATAAAACCTTCTTATGTTAGGAAATATACGATATAAAGATTCTGCTTTGATAATATGATATACAAAATTGCTTTATGTTGCTAATCTTCAACTTGTCATTTTTCCACCACTTTTGTTGAAGGCGGTCGATTTTCCATCTAATCCACTCATAATTCTTGGAAATGTATGACAAATAAGCATCAAATTTGTATCATTTTTTCCATTGTTGCAGATAAGCCTCACAAAGATGATTGGAAAATGCAGTACCAAATGATTAGGGGAATTTGTCACGGTTTGAACTATCTTCACAACCAACGCATTATTCATTTGGATTTAAAACCCGACAATATTCTTTTGGATGCTCATTTGGAGCCTAAAATTACGGACTTCGGGATATCAAGATGCTTTGATGAAGGGATATCAAGAGTTTACACTAAAACTGTTCGTGGAACACAGTAAGCTAAGACTATCAAGACCTTTTTTCCTTGATATTGATCGGTATGTCATACTTGCTTTATGCACATACATTATTAGAGTTAGCCATCATATTGTCATGCAGGGGGAGTATTGCACCAGAGATCATAGACAGTGGAGAAATAACATTCAAGTCAGACATCTATGGTTTGGGTATCATAATCATAAAAATATTAACAGGGCGTAATAACTATGATTTTGAAAATGTAAGAACATTTTACTTTTTCATTTCAGTCGCTGTTTTTTAACAAACTTAAATTTTTGCAGTTGCATCCTATATAGTTCAAGCAGCAATAACGGTGTGGGTTTTACGTACGAAATTATGCAAGTAATACTTTTTGGCAATTTTAAGGCATTTCATGAAATTGATATGCATGGAAAATTAAGTCAATTTTATTGGAACACTTGCGCTTTGTAGTGGTGATATGTTAGTTTGATACACCGAGGACAGCGAAAAATTACAGCGTTCGCACTCTTCATCTGAAATATAATACAGTAAAGGACCTTTCCATGTTCGTTCTGTGATTTTGCATTCACGTCTACAAGGTGATAACATGAATTTCTTTAATTATCAAAATTGAAAACTCTGAGACATGCATAACTCACAATTAGTATTTCATCCTCAATAATGCATTCAGAATACTGCCACCACAAGTTAGAAGAGCCGTGATGTTTTCTTATGGACTATATTTAAAAGCCAATGAAACATCACCCACCATATATAGTGCTATCACTCATATTCATCAGCTGCTCTAGATGACAGTTGACTTATACTGTTATAATAGCAAATTAATATAATAAAAAACTGTCTGAGATGGCATATATGTATTAGTTTATATTTAACATCTGGAAACTGTTACGCTTACTGTGTGTTTGAACTTTGTAGTGGCATACATCTATAGACGTGGATGACCCACAAGTACAGAGCTGCATGGAAATAGCCCGAAAATGTCTGTCTTTTAACCAACATGAGAGACCTACAATTGGTGAGATCATGCAAAAGCTCGACGAGATAGAGAGTATGTGATTCAAAAAGCCAACACCTTAGTTATTCATGGTAAAAATGTGATCTTGTTCACATATATATTTATGTGGTGTATACTCCGTTTTTTGATGCATCTGTGGGAATTCCACACTATCATATCTATAAACTAATAAAATATATATGCACAAGCGCCAAATGTAACACGAAGGTCTACGTTTTTGTATCCGAACAACTATGCACACAACTCCCCGAGGTGCAAAAGCCCGGGCATCTCAGAAACTGCGGGTCGACCCGGGCATCTGGAGTTCACATTGGTGAGATCATGCAAAAGCTCGTCACCCCACCTATCAGCTTCCCCTTGGTGCTCGAACCCATCATCGCAGGAATCCAACTCCACGAGGTGCCGACCACTGATGGATGAAGGAAGCACAGTGAACATCATCCATGAAGACGCCCTCGATAAGATAGAAAGACCCCTTGCCTAGTTCGAGCCCATTCATACGCCGCTCCAGGGCCTCCGGTCCCTGCCCTGGGGGAAGTCAGCCTTCAAGTTGCGTTTGGTCACCAAGTGGTCATCTTGGTAAGCTATCAACAAAAATTGCAAACAGTTGCGTTTGGTCAACCAGGCAACCGGAACTATACTTGGAAGTCGTCGATGCACGGGGGGCTGTAATACCTTGTGGTCCTCGGGTTCAAGTTTCCGCAAATTAAGGCTCATCCACGGCACATGGTAATATGTCTGCTATGCTTGAATGCTTGACTAGTGGCTGATTGGTGTGCACAGCAGCTGTTCGGTTTGGTGCATAGGAGTACTTTTGGAACAGGGACAACTCCTACATTGACTGCCGTGCTGTTAAATAGTGAGAAATAATAATTGGCATACAAGTGTCATGGATGGCATCTACTCCCTCCGGCCCAAAATATAAGAACGTTTTTGACACCAGTGTCAAAAATATTCTTATATTTTGGGAGCGGAGGGAGTATACCGCAAAATTAAATCAACATATTTTCTCATGATTCCTCTGTTACCTAAGTTTTCTTTTTATTCAGGTTTTCCAGAAGAAGCTTCCACCCGAAGCAATGGACCTTGTGAGCAAGTTTCTGCAAATACTCGCCCAGATCTGGACCTGGAGTTATTGAGCGCGAGCTCAAATGAGCTCGGAATCCTGGACGTTGAGTGACGCATGTGGATGTGGTCCATACCTTTTTGCAGGCGCTGGTGGGCTGCCAGAAACGGAGACTGTTCATAAATCATTACCCGACCGCGGGTGGTTTGTGGGCCTGGTTTTAACGGCAGGGTAGCGTCCGTTCGGCATTGACAAGGTGGGCTATGGGTCGGAATCGGCGTACCCATTTGATCCGTGGACCAGATCCTTTTTCTAAAAAAAGAAATTCACTTTCCGTTCGGTGGGTTCACGCAGAAAATTGGCTGCCATTAGGGCGGAGCTCATTTGGGAGCTGGGGACTGGGTCGTAGAGAGAAGGAGCGCCAGCGGCGAGGCACCATGGAGTTCCTGCTGCAGCCGATGCGTGGGTATGTACATCCTTGCTTGTCTAGGGATCTCATCTCTATTCTTAGTCCCCTGGATTTAGTGATTGACAGGATTTGGTTTCGGCCTGAATCAGATCCACTTTCCCTGGAGGAGGTCGCAGAGAGCTTGGTGCCGCTCCCTGTGTCGGCAGCGGCAACGGGAGGCGATATGGTGGCGGAGCAGGAGGTGGTGGAGCAGGAACGGGCGATGGACACCGCCGAAGCTGAGATCTTGGCGGCCAGGGTAGCGGCGGCCGCGGACAGGAGAGAGAGCTCACCCCCAACGTCGAAGTTGTCAACTAGGAAGATGAATCCCCGGGCGCCTGAATGGAATAAGAGGTTAGTGGTGGATTTGTTCTTGCAATCATTAATTTAGGGCTGCAAAAGAAAGAACTTTTGAGGAGTGGAAAATTCCTGCCATTAATAGGTGTTTGCAGTAACTTATTGTTGGATTTATACTTGCAGCCAGTAAAACTAGGTATGTACATGAAAGTTCCGATGAGTGGAGTAGAACAACTAGTGATTTAGATGCAGTCAGTAGGCCATAATTCATTTTTACCCCATAATCATGCTTGCTGAACCCTGGGCAGTTAATATGTGAGTTGGCTCCGCTTGCAGGCTGAAGATAGTGGTGCTGCACCGAGCAGACCACCGTGCCCAAACCATGGGCAAAGCCGCGTGCTGCAAAACATGTGCAAATGCGGTTACGGGCCTCAAATATCTTGTCAGCAAACTAAAACATCTCAAGCTGGATGTGCTCGCGTGCAGTTGCAAGATTCGAGAGGCAACGAGCATTTATTTCCTTCAAGAGGGAATGTCATCTCATCGCTCGCCTGGTACATGAAATGGGAGTTTGCAGTGATACAGGGCGTATGACTGAGTCCACAATCAAAATTAATGCTTTCGACAATGTGTACAAAAAGTTGAGGCACAAGATAATTTGCCAGGTGGGGATACTGCCTCCATAAATAATTGGTGAAATCCATCGGCCCTAGAAGACTTATGGTTGTCGGAGTCAGTTCATCAAGCAAATGGTGTGCAGATGCAGGGCCGGGAACATCCCTCTGAGATGTCCTGGCTGTGCTACCACCACAGGACGGAGCTGGCTGGAACAGAGGTTTTGCCGTGTTCCTTGACGCTGACTGCTCCACAGCGGAGTGCTTGGAATGGCCGTAGCACATGGTGGAGATGTGGCATAACTACACGATCTGGGTAGTTCCATGAGAATCAGAAATAACATTTAAAAAGAAGCAGCACATCCGTGAGGGATGGCTGGCACTTACCGGTCCAAGCGTAAGATGGGGCGGCTTGCCAACATCTGTAGCTATGATTATCATTCTCTGGATTGAGTCTTGGTCAAACTCATTTACCCTCGCAACACAGAATGTTGCTTGTTGAACATTCCGAGGTCGAGATTGTCCAGCAGGAATATCCGTGAGTGCTACAGATCGTTAGCCACAAAAAATAGCAGGTAACTAATGTCATGAATTTGGGGATTTGGTGTCTGATTTTTGTTGCACATTTTTTCTGTTTTCCTACTCTGCTAGTTCTTAGTTCAATTCCATGAACATAGAGAAGGATATCTCGTCAGTCATCACAGTGTGGTTCCTTTTGTACTTGTTGATTGTATTCTTTGGAGTCCAAATCAGTTTTTGTGGTTGTTACTAGCGCTTGTTTGTTTGGTATAATAACGTAGGCCTTATTTGTGCTAGAAAGTATCCTTTGCAACAATGTGTTTGAAAATATTTAGGATGAAGTATCAGATAATGAGAAAAATCTAAGCTACATTGTTCATGAGCCACAAATAAAAAGACACATGGTATTCTTTGGCATGACTCAGTGCTGCTCAACAAAAATGAATATTTTTCTCAGCAGAAAAACTGGAACCAGATTCTCAGTCAGCATTATTCGCGCTTAAGAAGAACTCTTGGAGATGGCACTTGTTTCTACAGAGCATTCTTTTTCTCCTACTACTTGGTAACTATCTCAGTTACTTGTTTTTTATGATGCCACTTTTCTATTTTGCACAGAAGTTTAATACCTCGAGGCTTTAAACAGGAAAACCTTGGATTAATGCAAGATGGTCAAGCTGAAGTTACTCGTCAGCCGTCTAATGGAACATGCGGCTATGTCCAGAGAGAATTTCTATCGTCTGAAATGGGATAATGCATGCTTCTTAAATCCTGAAGAATATTTTTCAAGTGTTGTTTCTGTACGTATTCTCTCAGCTTACATGAAGCTTTTAATTCTTTATATGATCTGTAACCCCTATTTTGTTGTTATAATACTTCAGCCATGTACAAACAAAGCGAACTATGCATGAAAAATAGTACTAGCCCTGTAAACTAACATAAGACGTTTCAGATTACTACTTTAGTGATCTCAAATGTCTTATATTAGTTTACAGAGGAAGTACTTGCCTATGACTTGATGTCCCTTAAAATAACTTGATGCCCCTTATGTGTCCTGAATTGTCCAATGCCCTCACTGAGGCTGAATTATTTGACCCCATGCTGGATCATCAGAAAATATCTTTGATAAAGAACAACACCCCACAATGCTTTTCATTTAAACTTCTTATGAGTTTGACCCCGTTGGCCTTCCCACCAAAGTTTGGAGAAGTACAAAATATATGGACCGAGAGGAGAAGGAAAAACCTATTTGAGCACTCAGGCAGTTAACATGTAAATTTAGGTGAGGGCTTTGTATTTTTTGTAGTGCTTATTACCTAGCATCTAGATAAGGATGAACTTAAGGATACGTATGAATATGTAATAAGAGTATAGAGGAAAAAGTTATTATGAGTTTGATGGTTTTTGGCACATGTAGCATAACGATGAGTTTGGTCATAGCTGCGATCACATAATTTTTTCAATATCGTGGGTTTCATGTTTATAAAGAATCTGAGAGTACAACAAACTATTCTGATGTCACACATTGATCCTATTTTTGGTTGCCACCCTTACATGAGAAATTCAGTCATCTAGGACACTGAATTTTGTTGGCAAACAATTGCACATGCCCAAGATAGAGATGCGGCTCAATCTCTTTATGCGGTTATCAACTTCAGGGGGGTGGTTCCTGTCGGCGACAGGGACACAACAGGACAACCTGCCTGGATCATGGAGATGTTCCGAAACAGCCTCGAATACCTGCTCGGTGCAAGAACTGTAGTGTCGTGGGTCCTTGGCCAAAGCAACTGTACGAAGGCTGCATAACTAAGACTCCAAAACGACTGCTGAAATAGCATTCTAGGCGATGATCAGTGCACTGGAGGGTTGCATCAATTTAGTGACGAACCATTAAGAAGCAATTCATATCTGTTTGTCTGTGTGTTGTTGTGTAGAGTAGTTTTCACATTATTTGTTTTCTGCCGGTGCTAGAATAAGGACCATTGTATTTCTATGTGTTGTTTCTTGTTATGAGTAGATTCATGGTGTTGTGTGTTTGATGAAATTGTTGATCTCTTGAACATATATCTTCAGTGCTTGCTAATGAGCTGAATTTGATGGACTAATTGAAATGAACCGAATTTCTGGAAACAGGCAACACTTGAGTCAGGTTATTTGTTGTATGCTCCAAATTTTAATGTGATTAGCATTAGTTGCTAGCATATGTACATGTGTCGTAAGTTTTTTGCTTCTGTGTAGAAGAGAATTTGAGAAAGTTAAAATTTGAACTCCAAGGGCGGGAGTGTGAAGCAAGTTCTATACATAAGTAGAGAGTTGAGCGAAGAACTGAAGATGCACTAGCGTGCACTCATGGCTCTGGTGCAAATTCCACATATGATGGTGCATTAACAGATTTACAATGAAGGAAGCATGGCATGAAGGCGGCTCGGTACAGAATCTTGAAAGCGATGGCTCATCACCTTGTGCACGTTTGAGCCGGGATGACTAGGCCAAACGGCGTCATATTAATTACTGGACAGGTGCAGGGCATGGGCTCTGAATAACGTTGGAATACAATAATTATACTTGGAACTATACGCCAGGAGTTGTGAATCATGGAGCGACTGGACGTAGGGGATAACGAGGGCATCTGTGCCCGAGCTCAGAATAGGACTTCTGCCCAGATCTTCAGTGCACTGCTGTAAGGATGCTCGCCTACGATGCAGCTCAAATGGGTCGGGTCTAAGTTTCTAAGTACAACACACCATACACACAACGTGGTACTGCACAGCGTACCCCATGTTTTCCTTTTTTATTTTAATTTATATTATGACAAATTGTAAATGCATATATAACTTTTTTGTAAAAAATGTTCATGCAGTGTAAAAGTATTGTTTGCAGATTTTTTTCTAAAAAAATACTAATACCATCCAAAAAATGTTTCACATGTATTAAAATGTTCATCATTTATTTGAAACATGTTTAACATGTATTCAAATAAATATCCAAAAAAAAATTGTAATAATATTCGTCATGTATTGGAGACATAGACTGGAAGCATGTTGGTATCTTCAAGAGAGACGTAGAGCCAATGCTGCATGCATTGGCTACTTGGGCAAACGCGAGAATTTAGCTATGTAATAGGTGGACATACAGTGAAGCTGGTGTACATGTAATATGTAACGTCCAACGTGCAGGGGTTTCCCCCCCATCCTCTCTTTAATATATAGTACACACACTCGTGCATATTCGAGAAAAATATCATGTATTAGAAAATGATCAACATGCATCAAATAAAGTTCAGTGTGCATATGAAAAATGTACAACCTGTATTTAGAAAAACATGTTCATTGTGTACTTGAAGAAAGAATTATAAAGTGTTTAGGAAACAATATTCCGTGTGCATCTGAAAATTCTTTCACATGTATAAACAAAACTTCAATGTTTATTCAGAAAATGTTCATGATATTTTTCTTAAGAATTCATGTGCTTCAAAAATATGTTTGTGAAATTTTATAAATATATTTATACAATGTAAAACTTTAATGTAATTAAAAATGTTTCATACCATTAAAAATTGTTTCTGACATTTTAAAAAATATTTCACACAAGGAGGTACAGCACATTGTACCCCATGTTTTTTTTCTTTACTTTCATTTATATTACGAATAAATAAATAAATATATCACAAAATTTGTAAAAAAATCATGCAGTGTAAAGATAATGTTTGCACAATTTTTTAAAAGAATACTCATAACACCAAAAGCAATGTTTCATATGTACTAATAATGTTCAACATTTATTTGACAGATGTTTAACACGTGCTCAAATAAATTTCAAAACATGCCTTTTTTTTTTACCGTTGTTCATCGTCTATTGGAAAATGGTCAACGTCAGTGGGGAAGCCAGCCGGAAGAACATATTGGGTCATTGCTAATTTTTTGGATTATTTCCTACATAATATGCAGTGAATGTACTCTAATTTTAGCCTTGTTATTTTCCAAAAAGTTGTGGGGTCAGTTGACCCCACAACTTACAAGTACAATTGACACTAGTCAACGTGCATCAAATAGAGTTCAGCGTGTATACGAAAAAAGTACAACCAGTTTAAACAGAAATTTCATTCTGTATTTGAAAACCAAGTGTTTAAAAATAATATTCGATGTGAATGTGAATTTTTTTCACATGTATTAATAAATATTCATTGTTTATTCAGAAAATGTTCCAGAATTGTTTCTTAAACAGTCCCATGTTTCAAAAATATATTCGTGATTTGTTTAAAAACTTATACAATGTAAAAAATAGTGAAATTAAAAAATGTTTGTGGAATTTCAAAAATATGCACACATTAAAAGATATTTTTTTTGAAATTTTTAAGAAATTTAAATATAATGTAAGAATAATTCACATAATATAAAAAATGTTTCGTACTATTCAATAAATTCATCATGTATCTAAAAATGTCTAATATTTATTAGGAAAAATGTTCAAACATGTAAACAAAAAATTGTTCATCATGTATTTGAAGAAATATTCAATGTGTGTCAAAAAATGTTATGCGTATACACAAAAATGTACTATGTGTATTGGAAAAAGTAGACATGTATTTGAAAAAAAAATGATGAAAAACGCATAAAAACGAAAGAAGAAAAAAACTCATAGAAGGTGCTAAAACCGGTCATACAACCTTCCCAAAACCGCTCCACCGAGCCACATTGTTGGGCCAGACCATTTAGTGGAGCACCAGATGTGAGGCGGGGCTACGGCTCAGAGTAAGCGAGATATAGCCTGGTCGGAGAATGTATCTCTCACCGGTTTTTCTACTCCAGACGATGACCGCGATATAGCAAGCGTGTGCCACACATGCGCCCGTGCTCTAAGACGGAACACCGGCCGATGAGGGAGAGGCAAAGGGATGGCCAAGCCGTCGCTGCCCCAGTTAGATACGACTTCGACGGACGATGGGGTGACAAACGGAAGTGCAAGCGTGTGAGTAATGGTGTTGACCGTGTCTGGTCCATGGGACCAGCACCGCCCAATGAGGGAGAGGCGGAGAGATGGCCAAGCCGCCACTGCCGTAGTTAGATACGACTTCAACGGATGATGGGGTGACAAACGGACGTGCAAGCGTGTGAGTAATGGTGGTGACCGTGTCTGGTCCATGGGACCAGCATCGGCCAATGAAGGAGAGGCAAAGAGATGGCCAAGCCACCGCCGCCCCAGTTAGTTATGACTTCATCAGACGATGGGGTGACAATCAAAAGTGCAAACGTGTGAATAATGGCGGTGACCATATTTGGTCCATGGGACCAGCACCGGCAAGTGCGCAACCTCCACACAAGCAGGACCTCGAGGCAATAAACAGTACGAGACTAGTGACGATGAGGGCCGTTGGCAGCCCACGACAACTATGTGATCGATTCTTCATAACTCACCAAGAAAATCTGCAATTTAACATGGGTTGAATTATGTTCCAGTTAGACTTGTTTAACTTTTAGAATAGATACTTTCTTTGGTTGACACGAGAAATTCACAACAATTGTAACCACCGCGTATCTCATGTTTGTGTTTTTTTGGTAACTAGATGATACCCCGCGCGTTGCTGCGGGAACCAGTTGCAATATCTTTTGATGACATTCAATTGTTTACCTTAGCAATGCATATATGAAGAACTATTCTCATCAATGTGAAAGTTACATGTTATCTGTGAAAGTTATCTATAAAAGGGAGCTATGTTCAGTTAGGAACTTGGAATAGATACAAACAAATCACCACAATTAATTTGGAGCGACATTAACGACAAAATAACTATCTTTAAATTGCAACTACATATGGAAGAAAATGTGGAATTGACTTAGTAAGAACAATAACATATCTTATGGATATATTATAACAAAAGTAAGTGAAGCATTTTTTGAAATAGAACTTACTAACTTGTTTCGTCTATGAAACATGACGTATCCTAAAGCACTAAAGAAACTGCGCTAAACACTAAATATGCACAAAGCAACTCCAACAAATCATTGGGAAAATAATACAATCTTAGTTATGGGTCTCACAAACAAATGGTGGTTGAGACTTTGTCCGTCAGACATGATAACTATCCATGGCCATCAATGTAAATTGCCAATAGAAATCAAGAAATTATAAGATGTGGATATTAAACCATATATAGTACTGACAGAAAACAACCACTAAAATTTAAAGAGGAACTCAGCTTCTTGAACTGGTAAATAATTGCACAAAAAGTTTCTTAAGGGACAATAGGGTGTATTTTGCAAATGGATGGAATGAAAGAAGAAAATAAGGTCGCATAGATGAATGGTCACAAAATAAATAGGCATAATAATAATTTATTATACCTTCTACAAATGGGCAGGATGCAGCAGGAAAGAAAAAATGTACACAAATGATAAACCAATACTTGGGGAAATTAGCAACAATATGTCAAACTTAACAGAGAAAAAGAAACACATATATGTACTGCATGAAATAACTTACTTGGCCACATCGGTCAAGAAAATGTCAGTAAAATCGTAACATATTTAACATGTGTAGATATCAAATTTCGATGCTTCTATATTTATCATAAGCTTCGCAGAGCCATATCAACCGATGGATTGAACTTGCAGCTCTTACATGATAATCTGTTGGGAAGAACAATTGTATGCTAACCTGTTCAATGGTTCAAAATTCAGAGGAAAGTACTCCTGTACACGCCGGGAGTTCCTTCGAGGCCAAAAGAAACCTCCATGCCATGGCTGAGACCCTGCCCGGCATCCTACCAATGCATTCCTTCCAGGATAAAAAAGAAATAGATTGAAAATTCAATGACACAGTGATCCGGTGGACTCTTGCACACCTGCCGTTTCTTCAAGGCAACAACAAAATCCCCTCCACGCCATGGTTGATGCCCTGCCTGGCGTTGCCTGATGCGTTTCTTTCAGTAGGAAAAGAAAGACAACTTCGGATTAGAAATTCATCAGCAGCCGTTACAATTCTACTCGAACCGGCCGGAACCGATCTCCCATCGGTGCCGGAGTTACCTTAGCCGGAACGGAGACAAACACGGGAAGGGAGAACCAGGGCACACAGGGCATTAAACCGGCAAGGGAACATATACCCTTGAGAATCCCGGAGAGCATAAGAGGCGAGCGGCATCGACGATCGAACTGGAGGAGCACCCTGACGCAGAGATCGGCTCCCAGACGCCGTGGCCAGGGAGGTAACTGGTGTTATTTTCGGGGAGAGAGAGTTGATCATTTTGTGATTTTATCCTAGGGAAAGAGAGGCGTGCGTGGATTACGGCTCGGAAGTGGAAACGGAGAGGTCCATAAGACGAATGGGTCGAAAGATATATAATACCTCGGGAATTATTTTTCTAGCAAAAGATTAATTAGTGCATAAGGTGAAAAGGCTACATGGACGGCTGCAAACTGAACCGTGCATGAAGTCACCTCACATGCCTTCATCGTGAGTTACAAAGCAGTTTCTTTTTCTATAGACTGTTCAGCTGTCGTTACGTGGAAACGGAGGAAGTCTTTTTCTACCGCTGTGGCCGTAGGGAGAATCAGACCAATTGGCTCCTCTTTGCAAACTGAATGATGACGTGGCATGATGCTGATGTAGACAGTGTGCATGTTGAGAGAATTAGTAGTAGTGGGGATCAACTTCTTAAGAATGTAAGATCCTAAACAATAGTACTTTAGTTTGTGTTGTGCCCGTGGTTTATTCATTTTATTAGCTCTCCCGCTCATCCAAGGATATCGGCCGTTAGCTAACTTTAGTAGGGTTATAAGCGGCACGCCACACATCCCCCACCTAGCACTCAAAACCAAAGAAATTGGTTTGTACTAGTTCATGGCTTTAGTAGACACCACTTTGCATGCCCTAATTTTATAAACAGCAGAAGGTCCAAGGAAAATAGCTACAAAGATGACATGACCGAATGTGGAGAGCAGAAGGTCCAAGGAAAATAGATACAAAGATGACATGACCGAATGTGGAGAGCTAGTGGGAGATGACATGCTTGAATGTGGAGGCACAAAGAATAATTAGTGGTGGGACCGAGGGATCACAAATTATCATGTACACTCAGCAGAAGGTCCAAGGAAAATAGATACAAAGATGACATGACCGAATGTGGAGAGCTAGTGGGAGATGACATGCTTGAATGTGGAGGCACAAAGAATAATTAGTGGTGGGACCGAGGGATCACAAATTATCATGTACACTCTCCGTCCTATAACATTTTACGAAAACATCTTATAACTTTCAAAACATCCTATATTGTGGGATGGGGAGTACGTGGCTACTGAATCGTATCTATAGCATTTTCCCACTTTTTGTACGAAACTGTACTTTCACAGATTAAAACACCACCCATCGCACCTTACACCATCACTAGCATTTAGAGCAACATATCTTTGTCTTGATCGGTCAACATATATGAGGTACATCCACCCTATCAAAGTATCAATTAGCTAGTATATATACGTCACTCTGGATATGTGTTGTAGAGAAGTCACAAGTAAAGATGTAGATGGGCCAATTGTTAGAGCGTATGAAGAGATTGATGCATGTATGTGGTCTGCTTTGTTGGAATTGTAGGCATTGGGAAAGAGCTAGCTTGTAGATGAGTTCCCAAATGTAGTTGCTTGCCTCCATGCGTGAGATCAAGCGGCACGGCTTGCCGACCGTGAAAATAAATTTGGGTGATGCAACCGCCAGAAGATCGATGGAGCAATGCAAAATCCTGGCCGCAGCCTTTCGCAGCGAAGTACTGGGCTTGAAGATGGACCGGGCGGGCTCTTGTGCCCGCTGATATAGGATTCCTTTGATACGTGCCAACATGTGGGTGAGTGTGTGGTTTGAAAACGGGTTTTGTAAGGAATCACACATTAGGGAAAAATATATATTTTGGATGCAAGAGTATATGTAAATTTATATTATTTCACTAAAAAATATTTTAAAAATTAACGAACATTTTAGGTACATGGACACATTTTATCTCAATATAGGTCAATTTTGCACATATATTTTTACAAGATATTTAAGGCATGAACATATTTTTATATGCACAAACATCTTTTTCTGTATATACAGAGTTTTTTGAGTTTTCTCCATGAACATATTTGTTGCGATAGGGAGCACACTTTTTTCATGAATGGTACAACACTGTTTTTCCGAGAGGGTTGAACACTTTGAACTGAATTATGGAATATCTTTTATTATTCCAGATGATTCAGTTAGAGGTCAGAGTTGTTTGCTACTTGGGTGATTTATTTCTCTGGCCCAATAGTAACAGGGCGTGCGGCGAGACGGTAACGCCTGCAATAAGAGTATAGGTGTGCCTCTATACTCACGGTTGGCCAGAAGCCCTGTCACAATGCTGATTTTGTTAGCCGGTGATACACCTGAATTGGCAATCCCGAGCAGTCACAAGAATAATAAATTTCCATTGCATAATGGGGTCATTCGATATAGAGGAAGAGAATGGGTTGGTGCAAACTTCTAAATGAAGAAAAACATCTTGCAGGCACTTCATGCCAGTGGTATTGGTGCTCACTCTAGCATTACGCTACTTACGACCACACTAATGCACTATTTGCTTGGATGGCGGAAAGAGCGTCATTGTCCACACACTCATTTTCCGCCTTGAGAGCATGTAGAGCCCGGTTTAGCCCAACACCTCTGGCACCACCACCCCCCCTCGAAGTCGCCTTAATGCCGTCAGGGAGCAGTTTGCCACCCCTTCCAGTGACGGGTTGAAGTCAAAACAGAAATCGCTACTGGTGAAGATGAGGATTGCATGAGCTCAAGGGTGGTGAATGGAGTCATGGATGAAATCCAATCGGGTCCCACAGTAGGTGCCAACGGTTGATGATTAATTTATTGCCGATCTTACAATGGTACTACAAAACGTGCAAGGCACTAGACATGTGGGAGACAAGAAAGACATAAAGGTTTACACATGCCAACGTCCCTGTTACTAGTGTGTATTGATTTGTGGGATTATAGGGTACAAGTAGTAGATTGCATCAACACCAGCATGACGACCCCTAGCACCCGTGACACAAGCGGTGCCAAAGGTACAAGAACCGGCAATGAAAGGACCAAGAAAAGGTGTCAAAATGCTAAGAGCATCAAGCTTTTAGAAACTTGGTATTGTGATCAACCATTTATTCCAGCATATCATACAACTTGTTTTTCTTTCACTTGTATTTTTCATTGTCGTCGATGGCTGATCAACCATTTATTCCAGCTTATTGTATAACTTGTTTTTCTTTCACTTGTGTTTTCATTTGTTGTCGATGGCTAAAACTTGTTTTTTCTCTCTGTCGTTGTCGAATGACTATCAAATTACTTCAAATGAAATGTATAAGAAATCTAAAGGCTACGTCCTACCGGGGATTGAACAAAGTTTTCAGTCCACATCACATGCTTGAGGAAACAGAAGAGGCGCTCCTCACGGAATAGAAGAGGTGCTCCTCGCGTTGACTCCAGGGCGACTGGGGGCGCTAACCCTAGCCCCTCCCCCTCCACCATTCTACCCTCTTCGCTTGACGTCCCTAGAGGTGGCCGCCGGGTAAGCTCATGCGCCGCCGGTGAAGGGGGTGGCGGGAATGTCGCGTCCCGCGACCGTGACGTGGCTGGCTGGAGGGGCTGTACGCGGCGGTGCGAGATCTTCCTCCGGCAGCTACTCCTCCCGATGGCGCTGTGATGACAACATGGGGACATTAGGCTCAGCTGCGGTGTGATCTACGGTGCAAGGGCCCCAAAACGGTGGTTCCGCTCACGGAAGCGGTGACCCGTCCATCGGGAATGATGGGCCAGGAGGCGGCATTCTGGTCCTCCTTACAGATTTATTACGCGAGATTTGCCGGTCCTCGATGCGGTTGGAGTTGGAGGTGGGGATTCAGATCAGGAGAAATCCCTAGTCGGCCACGACAGCGGTGAAGCATGTGGGTTCCATCTTTTCTCCATGGAGACGTTTGTCAAATCTGCTTCTACCTCCACCACACAGTTGTCTTCTGGGTGAAAACCCTAACTGCGGTGGGCAGCGATGGGGCCTTTGGCATCGTACCCTTCTTGAAGGCGCCACCTTGGGAGATAGTTGGTTGGTTGACACCGTTCGGTTGGTGTTGACGGCGAGCTGGATTAGGTGGTGTGATGTGGCATTTACCGTGTAGTTGACGGCGGGTCTCAGTGGCGTGGCGCAACGGGGTCTCGGCGTTGAACGTGTGTTGATGGACGCGCGCAGGGAGGCGGCGTTGTCTGGCGTCGTGGTGACGTCGACGGTAGTTAGGTCTGGCAAGATCAAGGCGTTGGTCTCTTCTGAAGTTGAGACGAGAGAAGATGGCGATGACGGATTCTGGAGCGTGCGCATGCGATGCACGCCGAAGGTCTGCTAGACAGGCTGGTGCTCTCGGCTCGTCGTGTGTAGCGACATGTATCATCTGGAAGGTGACTTTGAGTTGATTCATGTATAATAAAGATGGTCGTGTTCATCACTCGATGCAGAGGGCCAGGGGTTATCCTCCTTTCCGAAAACGTCCTACCGGGGATTCTAACTTATGAAGGTTGCAAGTGCTTGGTGACAACAAGCTAAACACACATCTACATTTATTTTGGCGATGAATATGTACATGATTGTCCATGGAAATATTCAAATATGTATAAGTCCATATGTGCATGTGATGTGTATGCAATTTACTCCTCTTAGAACATCTGTGACTTCTCTACTAAAATATCTGAGCCACACCATCTTATCTCCTGGTGTATACCAGTTCAAAGCAACCGATATAGAATTCCTAAGTAGCTTTCCACGTGGTAGACCAGTCAATATCAATGTCGCTATTTGTAGCAAGAAAGGTTAACTATGATTGTCAGGCTGAGCAAGACACCAATGTTTCACGAGTATAATATTGATAGCTGTGCTTTGTCCAGATATACAGGGCATGCAAAAGTAACTGGCCAACTAACTTACGTGCACGTCTTATTTCCACAGCATGGCATATAGCTGGAAGGAACATCGATGCGGATTTAACATAGCAGGTGTCCTCTACACGCATGCCGAACAAATACAACAGGTCAAACATTATCCCTGCTTATGTGATTAGGACGTCTCCTCGACCTGCAAGTTACTCTTTCTCTTTGGGTTTATAATAAGGTATGCACGCATTTCTACTTTTGTCAATCATAAACAAAATATGTGTTATATGCTTCAAAATTATATCAATGAATTCGTATTCGAAAAAAGTTTCTATATATCACTTCTATTATATCCGGCTTAGAGTATCAACTATGTGTGGCGGTGGTACCGATAGTGCTGTCAAGGATTGACACCTCATACCGTTTCTAGGCTCGTAAGAATCTTGCAGTAGTACCTCTCTTAAAATCAAATGGGGTCTCACCGGCTAATAAACAAATGACCATATCTCCCCCAACACCAAAAATTTCTGTTTGTGCTGAGCCAAAAAAAACAATATTTTATTTGTCCATATTCTCTAGGTGTACTGGATTTTGTTAACTCGATAACGCATGTTTTATGGAAAGCTTCCAATTTATTCATCATCTGTCATGCAGTATAACAAACATCAAAAACAACAAAATTACATCTAGATCCATAGACCACCTACCGACGCATACAACCAATGGAGCAAGGCGCGCTGCCATCATTGCCACTCCCTCACCGAAGCCGGGCAATATTGTAGTAGATAGTCGAGAGTTGTCATACTAAGACCCCGCAGGACTAGCGCACCAGAACATCAATTGTTGTCGGTGAAGAGAAGCGTAGCTCAGAAGGTTCCAACCTGCAGACACACCAACAAAGTCTGGATGCATGGAGATCCATTGAACACCAACACAGACCGAATTTCACGCCATTTGTAAGAGGCACACCTTCATATGCCCTCCGACGATGCTAGGCGCATCACCGGGATGGGAACTAGGTGAGGAGGACCTTATACCTTATTCAAGCAGCCGCAACACAAATCCTTATCGAACTCAAAAACACCTAAAAATGGAACAAGAACCCTCCAGCCGGTAAGGGCCAAGGTCCGGCACGCCTCCATGGCCCTAAGGCCACAAGAGATGAGGGGACCGACAGCGGCATAGATGGGAGGTGAAGAAACTCTGGTAGTCCGGGCAGTCATGTGAGGAGGTCGAATGGGTACACGCTTTGACCATGAATACTTTGATTAACATAGTTTTTATATGCAATGTAGAATTACAATTATCATTTAATAAGTGACTTCTGAACACAAATCTAGTGATGCCAGTTCTATGGTCATGTTGAGTAAGACAATAATATTTCACACGTTGATAATAAACATAATCGTTGAGTAAGTCGCTAAAAATTCACCCGTTGAGTATTGATATATATGTGTCTGTCCAGATATATAGTGTATGGAAAAGTAACGGGTCAACTACTACTAACTGACACTATTTGCATATGGATGCACGTATTAATTCCTCTCCAGGACATGTACAGCTGGAATAGTATGAATATCGATGTGGATAATGACAGCATGTGTCCCTCTGCATGCAAGTCAAACATTACCCTTGCTTATGTCATTGGGAAGCTTCCTCGGCTTGCAAGTTGCTCTTTCTCTACCTGTTTATAGTACATCCGTGGATTGTCTATTCTGCTAATGCAATAGTATGAAATATATGTCCTAAAAATTATACAATTGAACTTATATACAAAAAAGTTTCTAATGGTATGTTGTCATAATATAGAACTTGTGACATGTTGATTGAATTGACAATTTATGGATACTCGCAAGTCGCAACCATAGAAACCAGAACGGAGAGGTTACATACACCGATAGGTTACATACACCAATACGTACGACTCAAAACCGAATGATTAAGTATTCTTGAGCGAACTAGTGCATAAAAGGCAAGTATATTAAGAGGTTTAGAACCTATATAGAGCGTGCATTGTGTGCACGGGGCGCATCAGTGTTGAGGGTTGACATCTCACACCATGTCCAAGATAGGAAAAACCATGCAGCGTATTAGAGCAGCACCAGACTCACTCTATGCTGAGGTGGTTGCAGCCCAAAGCTCCACCTTATTTGTGCGTAGAAGTTTCGTCAAAATATTAGGTAGAAATAGCATTTGTGGTTTGTGATATACGACGCATTAGATTTCGTTAACTCTAACAATGACCATGAAACTTCAGTTAACATGGTTTATATATGTAATGCAAAATCACAATTATCATTAGGTGACTTTTGAAAACAAATCTAGTGATACCATTTCCACGTCACATAAACCACATATTAATATCATAATATTATTTGTGCTAATGATTCTTACACAAAACAATTACAACATCACCGTAGAATTTACGTACGACATAAATCAAACAGATTGGACTCACGAACTGAACGTAAAAATGAACATAAACACATACATTAAACTAGCATGCATTTGCTAGTTTGGTTTGAGGCACATTAATTGTTGCGGCGTCTGCGTCGCTCGTCGGAGAGCTGCTTTGCGTACTTGGCTAGCTCCTCAGCGTTGGTGCCCCCGCCGGGCACCTCCACATTCCGGCCGGTCTCCAGGTCGACCCCGGACACCTTCTCCCTGAGCAGCTCTTCACCAATCTTCACCAACTTATCCAAGTTGGCCTTGGAGCAGTCGTCGATCGAGCCAGCGCTCCCGGTCAGTTTATCATACTGCACTTGCATGTACAACGGATCATTGAGTCATCGGTTGAGTCATTACTACAACAGATGATGGATGGCTACATGTATCAATCGATGCCGAAAATAAGGACTATCCTCTTTTTATGTTTTTGGTGTAATATAGTAGTATAGTAATAGGGTAGGTGTGCAAGCACCTGGATGCGCAGGTACTGGTGGGAGGAGCTGAGGACGGCTGAGAGGACGGAGAGGTGGAAGTCGACCATGTCGGCGCTGCCGGCGTTGAACATGTCGAGGATGGGGACGGAGCCGTCCATGATGATCCAGCTCAAGATGCCCCACTTGGCGGCATCCTTGGCGCTGTACTTGAGTTTTGGGAGCGATGATGTCCCACAGCCGATGGAGATGACTATGTATGACTTGCCCGCCGGCTGCTGCCCGGTGAGGACCATGTGCTCCGCCACCTGGTTCATCGCCAATAGAGTCTGCAGCATACATACATATGCAGTCCATGAGTGAGATTATTGTGTATACGTATTGTGAATGCGGCGGCGAGGTCAATTAGTTGGTAACATACAGGGTTGTTGGCGGCCACGGCGCCGTCGATGAGGTTGAAGGCCCTCGTGCCGCCCTTGCCATCGTTGGTCTCGAAGTAGTGCGCCGGGAAGAAGGTGGGTGCGGCGGAGGTGCCGATGGCGATGTCCGACAGGAGCGCGTTCTTGGCGGGCTGGTTCTCCAACTAATCAATCATGCACATAAGCAGCTTAGTCAATTACTACTTAACTACTACTACTAGGTAGTTCACCATGTGCATGCACAACATGGATGGATACCTGGAAGCTGGAGAAGATGGTGGGTTGCAGGTACGCGATGTCGAATGCCGGGATGACCACATGGGTCAGAGCCCCGTCCAGCTTGGTGTCGCCGAGGTGCCGACGGAGCAGCGAATGGAGGTACTTGCCGTCGTACTTGGGCCCGGTCGCCAGAGCCAGAGCCGAGCCGATCTTGGAGAAGATGGAGCCCCTGCAGCTTCCCACGCAATAATCCAGATGACGATCGACGTTGAACTTGCGTCTAGTAAAGAAAGAAATGGACGGCATATACAAAGTATGCATGCATCTCAGTTGGTGAGTTACTTCTGTGGGAAGATCTTGGGCGACTCGTCGATGTAGAACTTCGCCAGATCTTTGGCGTCGAACAGCGGCCGCCCATCCTTGTCCGGCGCCGCGAGCATCACCGTCAAGAGGCCGCCCGTGCTCGTGCCGGCGACGACATCGAAGTAGTCCGCGATCCTAGCATCCGGCCCGTCCAGTTTCTACACACAACTCATGCGGTGATATACTCTTATACTCCATTCACAAGCATGTGTATTGTGTATACATATACTTGATGACAAGATAGATGATGAACGTATATATCAAAGTCTCTTACCTGGAGCTCCTTTTCGAGGAAGGCGAGGACGGTGGCCGGGATTATCCCTCTCACGCCGCCGCCGTCGATGCTCAAGATGGTTACCACCTTCGCTTCGTCACCTGCTGCAGCAGAACTACCACCTGCCATCAGTTTGGAGTTTGCTAGCACGAGCCCAAGCTTGCTACGAAAGCTCAAGAACAGAAGGTGGCAGAGAATATGGATTTATTAGAAAAGGATGAACTTGTTATGTAGACAACGTCTGAAACAACGTTCGCATAAATTACTAATTAAGAAGCAACACTACTAGTTGGCTCCCTCAACTGCAGGGGTTAACTACAAAGTCAGACGTCAAAAGGGACAAAACCAGCTAATCCAGAATTCATAATAGTATAGTATATGACCCCACTAGTTCCTTGTGCACAAAAGAATATTACAAATTCAGATCCTTTCTCTCTCTCCGATCCTTTTTAATACAATGGAGTTGAAGACATGTCGGCAATCCTCATTGTTGTGAACATGGATGTAGTTAGAGGCTGGGTGTTTGGAAAATGCTGTTGGATCTGATCTCCATGGAGCACGAATTCAGAAAAAATCAAAAATCTGATTTCGAAATTTCAAAAAATTCTGAAAAGGTACACATGTAAATAAGGATGTATATTGCATGGTTGCAAAGTTTCATGATGGAATACGTTTAAGGAAAATCATGGTCTAGCACTTGCACTGCTGACTATAGAAGTTCATGTTGTTTTTTGTGTGGTTCACATCAAAACGTATTTCTACATGCAAATTTACAAACACGCACTATACATCCCTACGTACGTGTATATTTTTATGATTTTTGAAAACTACAATTTAATTTTTGAAATTTCAAGCTCTAGGGAACCCGGGAGCCAAAATGCACACTCATAGGAGTTCAAACTGAACTAGATAGATACATTATGCGGAATCCATAAAATGCTTCCTTTTTCAAAAAAAAAAGGAGTTAAATAAATAATTATATAATGAGGACTGCTATAGGTATGGCAATGTTTGATTGATCCAATCTTTGCGTGACACCTAACATCAGCTAGCCAGCCATCACGTTTTTAGTTTAAGCTAGATGGTCCAATTGCTCATCATGCCAGCATCGGAGTGCAAATCATTGTATGTAGTCCAGCGTCGTCTTGGAGTGCATACAGTATTGTAAGGTGTTGTATACCAGCATAACAAGATTGTGGCATCGGTGATATCAAAATTTGGTTGCTTGCTTTAAAAATTACATCCATGTCTTTTTTTTTCTTGTAAAATCCCAAATCATAGTGATGCCAGGAAAATAGTCAAACAAAAAGAAGATAAGGAGTTCCTTTCAACTGTTTTGTAGATGGATAAGAAACCAGCGCAGAGTCAAGTAAGAATATTTATATATTATCAGGGTGATGTCGAGAACACACTAGTAATTATGAAATATGAGGTTTGCCCTCTTAGAATAAATTACAAGGCACCGGAATACTTATGGGCTGGACTCTGAGTGCACGATTTATCATACAATAAGTCATGATATTTGCCCATTTATGCTTGTTAAAAAAAAGAGCAGGATGATGAAGCCTCTTATTGTCACCTTTAGCCTCTCTGTGGTTTAATTTCTATGAATTTTCAAACTTGATAGCATTTTCTTAAATTCATAAATCATTTTCTGATTTATTAAAATCACATAAATACTTTTGTTACTCACCACATAGCTAGACACAGTCACATACATGGGGGGGGGGCGATCAAAGCTTATTCTGAACAGTAAAAATGACAAGTGGGGCCAATGGATTAATACTAATCCTAAGCCGAAGGGTTAAACTGATTTAATTGGAAGACAGGGCCACCTGTCATACACTAAGGGGTAATTAGCAGGGTGCTTAACCCCTAATAGATGGTTAGACCAGTGTTTAGTCGCCGGCGACATCAAATCGTACTGGTTACTCACCATAACGCGGTATAGGCATCGGCTGGATGCGCGTCTGGGTTATACAGCTAGATGGGCTCGATTTGCGTCCAACGGTGGTCTCAAGGCTGCCGGGGGTGGACGAAATGGTCGTCGGCCATGAGTTTCACAACGGCCACAGCTACGACATTGACGCAATCATCATTACAGGATGAATTCAACCGAACTAAAGGGCTAGGTCGCATCTACAGATTGAAACCTGAGCTTGTAACACTTCAAATAGTCTCTCAATGTCCTTACTTGATGCTTCTTGACACTTTGTGAATTGCTTATTTTTCTTACCTTGAGGATTGAAAATTTTCTTCACAAATGTTGACCTAGATATCATTGGCTTCATAGTAGCCTTGGTAATACTCACGACCATTCACTTTGAAGTTGCATGACGGAGCATCACCACATGCTAGACTAGCAAAAGGATGGGAACTCTGTGAGATATTGATATGTCACTGTGAGAGCCAGGCAAGCCAAAGTAGCAATGTCAAATCCTTGGAGTAAATCGCTTCCAAAATAATAGTACAATCATAGCAATGCTAGGTGATGCCATGGCATGCTACAAAGAAATATTTCCACCTCCAATACAGACATCCGATGTTCTCAACCATCCCAAGACAGTCTCTTTTTTCATTAGATGCTAAAATCCTCATCCCGTCCTCCCAAACTAGTTATACAATCCTTATCACAACATTGGTGAACACTTACATAAACTTTATGATTGTATCTTCGGCCATTCAAGGACAGTCATCACGAGTGTCGTATTTGATCATCCAAAATGTCACGGTCACCTTCTATAAACAAGAAAAAGCTAGCAGACCGGTGACATTCCTACGCTGCGTGATGAATGGTTCATTGGCTTTCATGTCCCCTTCTCATCATCCATTGAGCACCATCAAGAAAACCTTCTCCTATTCGTCATCCAACAAATGATTATCTGAGTCATCTGAAGACGATGATAAATCATCGCAAAAAATTTCTCTTCCATTGACGGAATCTACATAAATTTGAATTATATGTCATCTAAATGGGTCTATGAGGAGATAGATCAATAAATATGAACAAAATTGGGGAAAATATACATTGGGGCAAGTCTACGAACACACTGAAATCTCGTGGGCGAAATGTGGCACGACCGGCGCAGGAGATGGAGTTGTAGATGGTCGGCACATGATGTCGGCCTCCCCAACAAGCCAGGGAAGGGAGAAATGGCGACAGATACATGCCCGCATCCAGCTCCTGTGTTGCAGCAATGGCGGTGGTCGAATAGAAAATGGAAAGCAGGTATTGGGCTACGGCGAGGTGTGGTAGGTCCTAGAACGGTGCATTGGCGGCGTGGTGCAAAATGGCGGTAGCTCAGGGACCAGAGGTTATAGCAAACGGCGGATGCGAGGCTATTTGGGTGGCGGCGGAAGGGTGTGCGCGTCTTGGAAGGTCTCTGTCGTCAAAATTTTGGTGGACGACGGAGTTGTATTTTGCCTCTCCAACCTCCAATATGGAGGCTATACGGAGGTTTTTGCAGCACGCTTAAAAATTTATGGCGATGAGCGCGGGACAAAAAATTTGCTAGACTAAATGTTATGGCCAAAAATGCCATATGGGGTATTATTATGAAGTTCGGCCTGATATAACACCTTTGGTAGAATTTCTCTTAACTGGTTAGCAACTGCCTTGGGTTAACAAGGTAAGACAAAACTTTGCTAAAGCCTTTTTAAATAATTTTAGAATTTCTATCATGCCACATGCTTACAAGAGCCATATTATCGTCTTCTATTCTTTTTTTTTTTGACCTCAAACAACCATAGAACACTTTTTCTAATGTATTTTCATTAATTATATAAGACAGGTACAAAATGTACACATGAAAAAGATTCCAAAAGAACATTGTCCAATTCCTGCTCTTGGGGTCATGATGAAATATGAATTTATGTATCTGATAACAGCATCGATGCGTTCGCAGCCAATCCTTTAATGTATCCAGAAATTTGCTCTTGATCATGTGTTCTAGGAGTGTAAGATCTTGCTTGAGCATGTACTTCCATGAATTTACACTTTGAGCTTCCGTTCTAAAAATCTTACCATTTCCTTGATTCCAAATGTTCCAGCAGCCCAAGATAATTATGTCCAAGACAATGCTGTTAGGTCGATTTTGGTGACCCAAGGATTGCTTCATCATAGAGGGAAGTACCTCTTTCTTGGGTAGGAAGAGTGCTAGTCCAAAAAACTTGAGAAAAGGAGTAATCCCAGAGGAGATGCATTGAAGTTTCTTCAGTTCTCTCATCAATGTGCATGGATGTTCTTTTCATGGAGAAGTAGCCAAAAAAACATTTTGTGCCTGAGTCTGCAACTGCTTATCCATAACCATTTGAACGTCAAATGAGCATCACCATTGGTTTTTAGGCAATTATACATCATGATGGAGGTGTACCCAATGTGTTTTTTTCCTTTGTGCGTCCATTTGTGCTGCACTTGAGGGTTACTACGCTGCAAAGCTAACTCCTGAAGTTCATTGTGGTGTGCAAAGGCTTGAGTTAAAATAGGCCTATGAAAATGTCGAGCCAGATCCTCAGAGTTCACCAAGGAGGCAAAGGATTGTGCACATGGTCTGCACATCCCTCTGATAATGACATATATATAAACATGTATCCAGGGCTTGACTCGGCGTTGGTTTCTTGTCCAGCTACCAGCAGTTGAAAGGAACCACTTGCCAACTTCCGAAGAAAGACCTTCATTTTTTGAGGCATCTTATCCATCCGAACATGGCCTCTCTCGTGTAATGAATTTGCAAGGGGAGCTTCCACTACGAACTGTGAAGCGCCCATGTTTCTTCTCAAAATGACATGCAAATGCAACACAATTTTAGTTTTAGCATTTCTCATACAACAGATTGAAATACTTTTGTATGCATAAAATCCATTGAGCAACCAAGTCCTATTCTAAAACGAAACTCAGGCACGCACAAGTACATGTGAAGAAAGGAATTATTATGTGACTCTTTTTTAGGAAAAGGATTGTTTTATTGGCTCTTGGTAATGTATCTACCTAGTTTTTTTTTTGCGGGGAATGTATCTACCTAGTTGATACAAAACGCACAACTATAAGAATTGGTTAGGTTAAAAAGGATTGGGGGAGAGAGAAAGAGAGAGGGGTAGGGGATCTGACTTTGCGATATGTTTTTGAGCACAAGGAACCAGTGGGGTCATACTATATAGTATAATATTAGGATTAGTTGTGTTCTGTCCTTTTTTATGTCTGACTTTGCAATTACACCCTGCACTTGAGGGAGCCAGTTAATATTTGTTGCTTCTTAGTTAATTTATTGAGTTGTCCCAGACCTGTCTATATAACAAGTTTGTTCTTTCTAGCCAAATCCTTAGTTTGCCACATTCTGTTCTTGAGTTTTCGTAGCTAGCTTGGGCCGTACGTGTTACCAAACTCCAAATCAATGGCAAGTAGTAGTTCTTCTGCAGGAGGTGAGACGGTGAGTAAGCTGGTGACCATCCTGAGCATCGATGGTGGCGGCGTGAGAGGGATCATCCCGGCCACCGTCCTCGCCTTCCTTGAAAAGGAGCTCCAGGTAAGATACTCCACTTTGATATGTTCATCGATCGATCCTGTCATATATCTATCAAGTATATATGTGTACATGCTAGCATCTCATTTATATCACTGCATGTGTAATGTGTTGCCTGTAGAAATTGGATGGGCCGGATGTTAGGATTGCGGATTACTTCGACGTGGTCGCCGGCACCAGCACGGGTGGCCTCTTGACGGTGATGCTCACAGCGCCGGACAAGGATGGACGGCCGCTGTTCGATGCCAAGGATCTGGCAAAGTTCTACATCGACGAGTCGCCCAAAATCTTCCCACAGAAGTACGCATGCAACTAACTAACTAAGCATGCATTCATATGTATATATGAGTATATCACTGTACACATACCAGCATATGGTTCATCATTTCCTTAGTTTATGACATCGTAATTTCATCGATTCTTGGAGAATTAATTGCCAAGGTGCAGGGACTCAATCTTCTACAAGATCGGCACAGCTTTGGGGATGGTGACCGGGCCCAAGTACAACGACAAGTACCTCCAATCGCTGCTCCGTCGACACCTAGGCGACACGAAGCTGGACGGGGCTCTCACCAGCGTGGTGATCCCGGCCTTCGATATCGCCCACCTACAACCCACCATCTTCTCCAGCTTCCAGGTATCCATGTGATGCATGCATGGTATGGTACTACCTAAGTTAAGTACCAAGTAACAAACAATCAACTAATTATATGTGCATGCATGATTGATCAGCTGAAGAACCAGCCAGCGAAGAACGCGCTCCTGTCAGACATCGCCATTGGCACCTCGGCCGCACCCACCTTCTTCCCGGCGCATTACTTTGAGACCGAAGACGGCAAGGGCGGCACAAGGGCCTTCAACCTCATCGACGGCGGCGTCGCCGCCAACAACCCTGTAACTACTTAAGTTCACCAGTACACACAACTCAATTGATCGTCTGGCAGGCCCAACTGACTCGATATCGCACTTGCATGACTAATGTAGACACTATGCGCGATGAGCCATGTGGCGGAGGACATCATCGTGGCTGGGAACGGTGACTTGCTCGGGAAGTCATACATGGTCATCTCCATCGGCTGCGGGACGTCTTCGAATCCGAAAGGCAAGTATAGTGCTAAGGACACCGCCAAGTGGGGCATCCTGAACTGGATCCTCGAGGGCGGCACCGTCCCGATCCTCGACATGTTCAACGCGGCTAGCGGCGACATGGTCGACATCCACCTCTCTGTCCTCTCCGCCGCCCTCGGCTCCTCCCATCAATACCTGCGTATCCAGGTACCCACCCACCTACCTATTATACCCAAAAAAGAAAACATAACGATGAGTGGCCTATTGTGGTAATTAAAAGAGAGTACCCCCAGCCTCTGCATCAATTGATGTACACAACAATTATCTGCTACGGTGATTAATGAATGGTTGTTGTACATGCAAATGCAGTATGATCAACTGAGCGGAAGCGCAGGCTCGATTGACGACTGCTCCAGAGCTAACTTGGATAAGCTGGTGGAGATTGGGAATGAGCTTCTCGGGAAGAAGGTATCTCAGGTGGACCTAGAGACAGGCCGGAATGTGGAGGTACCCGACGAAGGTACCAACGCGGAGCAACTAGCCAAGTTTGCAAAGCAGCTCTCCCATGAGAGGCGTCGCCGTCACAACGAACTAGCAACTGCACAGACCTAGTGTGTTTCATTTTTTGTTCGTCTAATTTGGTGCATGTATATGCATGCATGTTTTCTGTTATGTTTTATATGTTCATATAGTAAATCCTATTGTACGGTGGTGCTATAATATAGTTTTGTGCATATTACAGAAGAACTGTTGAATGTGTTGTTATGTGGTTCATATGAATGCATGGAATTATTATTGCTACTGCGTTTGTTTTCAAAGTCACTTACTAATAATAATTGTGATTTTATATGACAGGTAAATGCAACAAATCAGGTATTAGGTCTATCTATCCAAATTCTCCGTGACTTACTGATGTAGATGTTGATATCTTTCTATAAACTTGATCAAACATAGAAAGGTTAACTTCTTTTAATGATTAACATTATATTTTGAAACGGAGGGAGGGAATATAGTCTTGTAGAAGGAAGAGTTAAGGTGTTGATATGTGCTTTATATATATGAGTGCATGGAGCTACTATATCACTACCAGATTTATTTTCAAAGTCACTTACTTTGATAGTTGTGATTTGGTATTACATAAACTACATGAGTAATCCTTATTCGAAGCGTTTTTCGAATGAGCAAAGCCTTATCATACTGACAAATGTTGCATTGCCTTGCATCAACTTTAATATAGATGGATGTGTGTATCAAAAAGATGCAGAGGCCGGATGTTCCAACCTCTTTTTTGGAAAAATAATAATAAGAAGAAAAATCCTGAAAAATATCTTGCAGAGGCATAGTCGTGCACTTTGTCCATAAAAAAAACACGATGATTCGAGCAGAAGGAACTTCTCATTGTCACGTCCTTTGCCCACAAGAAACCTCCATGGCTCCATCATCCTTTTTAAAATAAATAAATACAACGAGCAGATACCAGGTTTGTCTCTTGTATTGGTTTGACTTGCGTGCAGAGCTAAGGACACCTGCTATCATAATCCGCATCAATTTTCATATTCCAGCTGTACATGCCGCGTTAGAGGAATCATCAATACGTGCTTCCATACACATATGATGTCAGTTAGTAGTTGCCTGGCACGTAACTAGTATGTCTCTGCACAAAGCCCGTCATGAACTACCAATAATATGTTTACTATTATCCCGTGGAATCTAGTTGTCTTGCTCAAGGTGACCATAACTAATTAATCACTGTTGTTACTAACCATGATACGCTCACATCATACTTTGATTCGCTGATGGAATCATGCAAAGCTACTTATCAACTCTATATGGTTTGCTTCGAACTGGTATATACAAAATGTAGATGCATATTTACCTTGTTGCCGCTGAGCACTTGCTACCTTTACAAGTTAGAATCACCAGGAAGCCACAGTTTGCAGATTTCGTAAACATTTCATCTGAGTTAATTTGATAGTCATCCTTTTGGAAAAAAATGATAGTCATTCACGAGAACATAAAGAAAACACAAGTTATAACTTTCCACGACAGAAAACACAAGTGGAAGAAAACGCAAATATATGGCAAGTCAAACGATATAGTGAATCACAGTATCAAGTTTCTACATGGTGACGTCTTAGGACTTCGACGCCTTCTCTTGGTCCTTCAACGCTGGTTGTGTTGTCGGTGATAGGGGCTGCAGTGTTGGCACTTGGGATTGCTGCTGTAGAAGGATACAATACCATCTCAGGAGAAGAGCGAACATCTCTCTGAGTTGGGCACGGTCCTTGATGTAGTCATGTATCTCCGTCAACATACCCTAGTGGTTCTTCAAATCTTTCCTGTGCAATGAGCTATAGTGACGGATGATCTCGTCTCGTCCATGTGCAACATGTGCAACCACACATGGATGATGGAACGCAGAGGTCATGGTCCCTTTTCTGAGCCACATTTGTAGAACCCAATGGCATCCCTCCGGAAGTCAACGTGCACATTGGTTCCACAGGACGCAACAAGGATCTCGCCAAGTTCTACATCGGCGAGTAGCCAAAAAATTTCCCACAAAAGTAAGCAACTAACTAACTCAACATGCATGGATGCTTATGGATATGTTGATCATCATTCTGATTTGGAAGCTCGTGCAGGACTCCATCTTCTCCAAGATCAACTGAGTGGAAGTGCAGCCTTGTTTAGCGACTGCTCTGGGCTGCAATACGGAGCAGCTAGCCGAGTTTTCTCAGCCGCTCTCCGATGAGCGGCGCCGCCGGAGCAGCAGTATCAATGTGCTGTACACAAATTAGCAACTACTCCTATATGTAGTGTGTTTTATTTTTATTTATTTAATATGGTGCATGCATGTTTTCCAATATGTTTAAGCTGTTCATATTGTAAATCCTACGGTGGTGCTCTAATATATTATGGTTTCGTACAAGGAAGAATAAAGGTGTTATGTGGTTTATATACGTGTGCATGGAGCTTGAATATCACTACTCACTAGTATAAATTGTCTCATTGCGCTTGGTTGAAAATGTGGCATCGCACAAGGCTTTACAAACCATCACTTAATTTTTTCGGCCCATTTATGATAGAACACACATCAACATGATCGGGTCTGAATAATCGTGGCAATGAAATTGCACAATTCTTCTTAACCAACCATGTTTGATTTACCCCCCCCCCCCCCCCTCATCCTATACGGTTCCTCTGGATAAATCGTTTGCAAGACACAGCGCACAATAGCTAGTTTCCAACGGTGTGTGATTCTTTGACATTGCACATGCTTCAAACAGTTTGTTATTCGTACTGTGTGTGATGTCATCAGCATACCAATCTCTGGTAAAATGGCTTATCTGTGCTAGTGGGTAGATTTGATTTTGTATTACATAAACAAGATAGAATAATCCATTGTCAACGCATTGTCTTAATGAGCAAAGCCTCAATCATCACTACAGATGTGCCATCGTAATGAGCAAAGCTGCGGTCATCTCGACCAATGTCTTGCAGATACATAGTATTGCGCTTCGCCCACAAGAAACCATGATGACCCGATTATTAAGCGTAGTCGTGCCCTTTGCCCACAAGAAACCTTCATCATCCTACTCTAAAAAAGAAGAACAAAACGTGTAGAGATAATGTTTGACTTAGGTGCAGAAAGACACCTGCTCTCCTAATCTACATCGACTTTCATATTCCAGCTGTACAAGTCTTGCTAAGGGACTAATACTTTCATATTCATAACGCGTGCATCCGTGTAGAAATGATGCAACTTAGTAGTTGCCCCGTTACTTTGCATATACGTAGTAGTACTATGTATCTGCACAAAGCGTGTCATGAGCTATATATCATTATTGTTTTTAGTATTAGTGTATCATAAAAAAAAGTTTAGTGTTAGTTCGTGGAATCTCATAGTCTTGCTCGAGGTGACCATGAATAATTTATCATTCTTGCTACTAACTATGATACGCTCACATCGTACTTTGATTCATTGATGGATCAGTATATCGGTTGCTTTGGACTGGTATTTACCCCGAGCCAAGAAAGTATGGCGCGCTTTAGAAATCATGGTATATAAGTCAAAGATGTCAAATTTCAGATATTTTTTGAGTCCATGACATAACCAGATTGGATGGATCTTCCACCTGTTTAGTTATGAAAGAATATATACAAAGCTGAATAATAGATCAACAAGAAGACCATGAGCTGCCCTGTAATGAAATCGTAAGTAGTTGTGAATATCTCCTTCTCCCCTAATTTAAGATTGAATAAAGAACAACTATTTCACAAACATATGGACATATACATGTTAAATCAACATCATTGCACATGTTGGTCTACGACAAAAATATTGTTTGAGGTTTTGTTGTGGATATTCTACAAACCATGTCCAATGGTGCTTCCTGTCTAATCTATTCGTTCATGGAGTGGACAGGTAATTATGCAAGTAGATCGGCTGCATATTTCGGTTGTAACTTCTTTACGAACACGTCAATAAATGATTCTTTAGAAAACATGATTCAAAGATATTATTTTCTAGTTCCTACAGTTTCATAAAAACATAATACCATTTGTCTCTGACCAGAACAAGCCATCTGCAACAACTAGGTACCTACTACAGCTTCTTACAATCATCAAAAACCACTTCACCTAAGAAGACGACACCGTCTGTAACTCGCCTGACCACCGCGTCCTGCTCAGCCTTGCTCTTTCGGAAAACACAAACCGCAAAGGAACAAGGCGGTAGTCTGAGGGCGTCAAACTCTTTGCACTACTCATCTATCCAAACTATTTTCTGCAGGTTTAGGTGCTCGCCCCAGCACGGCCCTTCATGAACGCATGCTGCTGCTTTGGCGGCCTAAAACAAATGACCTGGAGCTCTCACAGCAGCCAGTTCTTGGAGCCGCGGAAGTCCATTTCCCACGGATGGCTCATCCTTTCAGTTTGAAATTCGGTATCTATTAAAAATTTGTTTCTGAATTTGGAGAATTGTTCATGAACTATAAAAACATTCAAAAAATGTTCAAAAAAATCCTAAAATGTTCATGAATCAAAGAATAGTTACAAATTTCAAATTTTCCATGAATTCAAAAAATGTTTGTGACTTCAAAAATGTTTGCAGAATGAAACAAAACATGCTGATCTAAAAACTGTTCACAAAATAAAAAAAATCGAAATTAAAAAATATCACGAATCTGAATTTTTTCCTGAAATTCAAAAAATGTTCACAGATAAGATAAATATTCTCAGATTTCAAAAAATGTTGCAAAATTCTAAAAAATGTTCACAATGTAATAATAGAAAGAATAATAAAGAAAAACATAAAATAAAGAAGAAAAAATAAGAACACAAAAAAGTCAAAAGAGAAAAAGGATATTTAAAAAACAGTTTCAGGGAAGCATATAGAATCTGCTCAAACCGGTGTGAAGGAAACTCTGGATTGGCCCATATAGCAGGGTAGCGTTACGCGGGGAATATGATCCACCTGGGCGACCGACGACCGACCTTCCATGAAATCGAGAACCGAGGAGGAAGAGGGAGAGGATGGCTGCCTTCAGCCATCGCTACGTCTACCACTAAAAAAAAGCCATTGCTAAATCTGTATATCGGATTCCGCGAGTCGCACGTAGTTCTTGCCACTGGTGTTCCTTTAGCAGGTTGTGGCCCAAATAGTGGAAGAGGGTCTCGGCTTTGGGAACTTTCGGTAAGGTTCTGGTTGTTTTATTTTGTTTTGTTTTCATGTCATTTTCTTTACACTTTTCATAAGGTTTTCTGAAATTTTTTATTTGATCTTCTTGTTTCTATTCCTTTTTTCTTTTACTTCTCTAAATTTTCAAATAGATGTATACTTTTTCTAATACTCATTTTGATTTTTTTATATGAACGTGGAAAATTTGTTTATGCACATTGAACATTTTTCAAATACATGACAATCAAATTTCTAAAATACATTTTTGAACATGTTAATTTATTTTAAAATACAGTTTTATTATTATTTTTGAATGGTATGAATCATTTTTAAATTTTTGTGAACATTTTTTACTTAGCATATGCATTTTGTCAAATGTCACCATTTTTTTTCAAATGTTTGAGTACTTTTACAAATCTAACGTAAGTTTTTTAAAGGTATGAACATTTTTTACACATTATGGGAAAATAATTTGTACATTGTATGTACATGTTTAGAAATGTGAAAAGCATATTTTCGAAACGTATGGTTTTTTTTATATGCCACATACGTTTTTTGAATGGGACAAAATATTTTCAAAAATTATGTGAACATTTATTTATATTGTATAATCTGTTTTTTAATGTCATGAACTTTTTTTGATGGATTAGAATATGTTTCTAATTTGAAGAACAATTTTATGAGTTGTAGTAAATTTTTGTTTTAATAGTTCAACCTAAAAAAATCTAAGTATAGTAATTTTGAATTTGAATATTTTTAAAAAATAAAAAATACAAAAAGAAGACACAAGGAAATAAACCGGGCTACTATCCCGCCGCTAGAAGCGAGCGCTCGCTGCATCTCCAGCGGGTGGGACATGTCGGGCGCAGTTTTGATTTTTTTAGGGCAAATCTAAGCTTTATCGATGATTGTCCACATGATGTGGGATACAAGTCGGATTATGGGGGTTGGCGAACAACACGTGGCGTCCTGGACCGAGATTCAGCAAGTGCTTAGCTAAACTATGAGCCTCACCATTGACGGCTTGACTTTCAAAAATGAAATTACATGGAAAAAGTAGAAGCTCAGAGTTTGATTTATGTGATTACCGCTCCATATGGACCCTGGCAACCCTTATGTATGTCGTTCACCACTTGCTTGCAATCTGAGGAGACACGAAATTTTGAAGGAGAAGGTCGTCTACCAGCTTTAGCGGTTCCCGACAAGCGATGGCCTCCAGCGTCGCAAAATCAGTCTGGCCATCAATAACCAATGTTGAGCTTCCCAAGTAATTACCAGCTTCGTCCCCGCAAATCGCAGCCGCTGATCCACCATGGCTTCGAAACATTGCCCCCTCAACATGAATCTTGGCAAAACCTGTCGACGGGGCCAAGGGTCTTGCATGTACTTGTCCAACTGCCGGAGGGGCTCCTCGCAAGATCGCCAGGGGCGTTGCATGGATCATTTGAAGCTTTGAAATGAATCTGTCCACAAATGAGTGTGTTGCCTGTGGGCTCTGCGTGATTCCTTCATGAGTAATTTTGCGCTTTGCCGTCCATATTGCCCACAAGTTGCCCACCATGCATGCGAACCAATCTATCACGTGGTAAACTGGTCATGAGTGTGAAGATCCACTGTTTCGCATTTGGTTCTGTTGTAGCTATCATTTTATCAAAGATCTCATCTTCCTCTAATGCCCACACACATCTTGACATAGAGCACTTGAGAAGTGAATGTCTCCACGAATCCTGAGAACCGCATAATCCACAAGAGCTAGTGGTGGACATGTTTCGATGTGATCTCACGTCTTCAGTAGGAAGAGAGTGTCTTGCCAAGCGCCACAAAAACATGCGTATTATGTGCCACCCAGGCAGCATCCCCTCGTACATGGGCCAGATGGAATGCCACTCGCTACCAGTAGAATGCTGATTTCAGGAGCGTGCAAGTTTTACTCAAAAAAAGAAAAAGAAGCGTGGAAGTTAGTTCGTTTCTTTTGTTAATATTTGCAAAACATAAAAATACTTAAGAAAAATAAAAAAACATGACTTTAAAAATATTTAACACATATTAGAAAAATAGAAACTTCTAATAAAAACATTAATCATGGATGTGAATTTTTTTCAAAGTGCATATAATATGTTTTTGATGTATAAAAAAATGTACTCTCTCTGTCCCATATCTAAGATGTTATTACAATGGATATACTAACATATTGGTTGTAATAACATCTTATATTATAGGATGGAGGGATTACAATGTGTATAAAGAATATTAGAGTTCAAAATATATATTTGAAAAAGGGTTAACCATGTATTTATAAATGTTAACACACTGTAAAACATTCGTTAGCATAGCTTAGGAAACTGTTGATATCATTTAAAAAAATTGAATGTGTACTTTAAAACCGTGTAAACATAACCAAATAAAAGCTTAAAACTATGTGTTTGAGAAAAATGTTAATCATATATTTAAAAAATGTTTAACATGCACAAGAATGTTTAACATCCACAAGAATGTTTAACATGCACAAGAATGTTTAAGTTAATCATGTATTTGGAAAATATTTAACATGCATAAATAATGCTCATGTGTATACGGAAAATATACATTGTGTATGAAAAAAAAGTAGAAATTAAAACTTATATTTTAAAAATTATTAATCATGTATTTAAAAATATAAAATTGTATAAAACAATTCATGTTGTATAAAAAATGTAAATTTTGTATGGAAAAATAGACATGTGTATGTAAATATAAAAACTCAAAGAAAACCAAAAATAAACGAAGAATACCGAGGAACGAAAGCAAAAAAGAAAGAATAGCAAGGAAAGGAATGCAAAAGATTAGAACATTGTGAATACCAAGAAAACTGAAAAAAATTAAAAAATTAAAGGGAAAAAAGAAAAACCGAACAAGCAGAAGAAAAACAAAGCTGGAGAAAATCGAGTGAGTGAATGAACGCAACGATCGAGCGAAATAACCCAGCAAGCAAAATGCCCTAATGCGCCGGCCTTTACCTATGGACGTTAGGTAGATGCGATTTATAATAGGAATCCGTATGGACGATAAATAGCCCTGGCAGGACATATCCCCTCCCTTCGGCCATCGCCTTAGGCTCTTTTTTTGAAAGGAGGATAACCCTCGGCCTCTGCATCAGTGTAATGCATGCAGCCATATTATTCAAATCTAGCTCACAAACAGAGCCCAACAGAAAAGGAAATTAAAAGGTGCCACAGTCAGCAAAAATAGTAACAAGCTATGATGCTTATACACATAGCCTATTATTAGTTTGTCATCCAAATCGATTGAAGATAACCCGTGCTACCTTCTCCCATCAATGGCACCCGTAACCAAAAGCTCGCCACCGCCTTAGGCTAGACTAAAGGATTTGGATGGGCCTATATTTCTGACACACAAACCACTCTTCGTCCCTAGACTGGAAGATTGAAATTGGCCAGATATTATTGAGCAGCACTGAACACACGTCGTGTTCCCCTTCATTCCCTAAAGATAACTCCTTCATACAATGGTCTAAAACAACAAGGTACGTACTACAACTTCTTACAATCATCAGAACCACTTGCCCTGAGAAGACCATGCCATCTACAACTCGTCTGAATACTTCCTTCTCAGCCTTGCTCTCTGGGAAAACGCGCTCCGAAGAGCAACAAGGCAGCAACCCTAGGGCGTCGAACTCCTCACACATCTCATCTCTCAGAACTCATTTCTGCAAGTTGAGTGCTCGCACCAGCACGGCCGTTATGAATGCCAGCTGCTGCTTTACCGGCTTAAAGCAAATGATTTGGAGCTCTCTCGGCAGCAAGTTCTTGGAGCCGTAGAAGTCCGTGTCCCACTGAGGTCTCATCCTTTAAGGGAAGGCCCATAGCATGTCTTGGCCGTCGATGTTGCATATATGGTTTCATACCTGCATTTGCACGAGCATTAATTTTATATATATTGACACGTAGTTTCGTTTTTCGGGTTCGGCAACATTTCCCTTGTTTAATGTAGAGAATGGAAACAAAAATACTTCCTCCGATCCATATTACTTGCCGTTGCTTTAGTAAAGTATTAAAATTTTACTAAAGCTGCGACAAGTAATATGAATCGCATGGAATAGCATAGTTTTGTACTAACTCAATGGCAGTAATATTTCGAAACAGCAAAACATACTCAACCTGGCAAAACATTGTGAGACACACACGACACGACTCAACTAAATTTGCAATATTTCAACTAAGGGGACTGTCTCAAGAAGGAACGACGTCCATACAAAGATGCCAAGTATGGACAATCCCCTTAGGTTGATGAGTGCAGAGGTGTGTTGCTTCATTTCAGGTTGCATCCAATCCAACGTTGACCACGAGATAAATAAATAAATAAATGTAGAATAAATTACATAGGATATGCAATCTATGATATGGTTTGCGTTGTGGATCTCCATATCCCAGTTATTAGACCTGGTTATTTTCCTATGGAGTTTTTAGCTATAGTATTGTGTAGTTTGTAAAACAAGACCAGTTGATTCCTTTGTATGAAATCGGAGGGGGCGGCCTCTCTTTCACTAAAAAGAGGATGTGCAAACTATCACAAAACTACATGGTTAAGAGATTATTTCACATAACCACACTTCAATTGATATAACTCCATTCTAGGAAATGACTGAATCTCATCGGACACATTTTAAATTTATTACTTTTACTTATATTTTTGAAGTGGAAACAAATATTAAATAAATTAAAATACAATTAATCGCACGTTCAAAATAAATGTTAACGCAACATTAAACATACATGCACGATACTTTTAGAAAATGTCGATAATTTTTTAAATTTTTTGACATTTAAAACTGTTCCAATGTTTCCAAAAGATGTACGTGACATTTAAAAAAAAGTGTTAATACAATGAAAAGACATGTCTGCGTAATTCCAGAAAAATTCCTGCCATTCAGAATATGTGACATTAAAAAATGCTCATGTTTTCAGAAATGTGTTGATGACATTTTTTATAAGTTTATATAATGTAAAAATATATTTAAATAATTGAAGAAAAACTAAGAGCTGTAAAATAGTGCACGCGCAAAAAAAGTTTAGGCATGCGCTAAAAAGCGCTATCAGAAGCTGCAAATTTGGAGCGCCGGATTGCACGCGCTTCACAATTAGCACGTGTTTTTAGGGTGCGCGTTTTTGGGCATATGATAAACCAATATTGGGTCCAGCGCGCTAAAAGTGCTACAGTAGCGCGCTAAAATTATTTTAGCGCGCGAAACTTTTGTGCGCTTGTTGAAGATGCTCTGACCGGCAACACTGATCACTTCCTAACTACAACTTCGCTCGGTTTTGATTATGAACATACTAGATGATGAATATGTAGCTATCGAGTAGATAAACAACGCTAGGATACCCGCTCAGCTGGGGGCGTCGCATCGCACGTTCAATCCGGCTCCCACGATCTACCTCGCTGGCAGTTTTAGTCCCTGCACTAGTAGAAAAACAGGCTTCCGTCCAGCCCCATAAGTCGCGAAGCTGTAGGAACCGCGACTAATGGGACCTTTAGTCATGATTCGAGGTGAACCGCGACCAAAAACTGAGCCAGGCCTTCGGTGGCCAGGCCTGGCGCCGCGTGAGGGGCTTTAGTCGCGGTTGGCAGGACAACCGCGACTAAAGGCCTTCGGGCACCTTTAGTCACGGTTTGCCAGGCCAACCGCAACTAAAGCCCTCCCTATATATACCCATCCAGCAGCCAACACTTAGCCATTTGGAGCCATTCTCTTCACAAGTGGGTGTAGGTTTGCTTTTGGTTCCTCTTATGCACATAAGGTGTTTGATGAAATGCCCCAAGAGCATGATAGAAACATGACATGAAGTGTTGGAGCCACACTCTTGATCATGATTAGCAACTTGATGAACCTTTGATGTGTCAATATGCATGTGTGTAGTTCATTGTTTAATTTATATTGTTTGTAGCTAGTTAGTTTAACAAATGCATGATGGTTAATTATATATTTTATATTATAATAATGCAGATGAATCGGCAATGGATGTCTGATAACCGACTCTCCGGCGAGTTCACTACGGGTTTGAAAGATTTCCTCGTAGTGGCTAATGCGAACAAGCGGGGGTTTGTTATCTGTCCATGTGTTATCTGTAAGAATGAGAAGGGTTACTCTTCCTCAAGAGTTGTTCACATGCATCTCGCTTGAAGGGTTTCATGCCAAGCTATAATTGTTGGACCAAGCATGGAGAAAGAGGGTTATAATGGAAGAAGATGAAGAAGGGATGATTTCATCGATGAAAGCTATCTTGCTCATTTCGGTGATACTTTCATGGAGGATGCTTTGAAGGTGAAGGGAAGGTGAAGAAGAGGCACGTGATGATCCCGTTGATGATCTTGGTCGGACCATTGCTGATGCACGGAGGCGGCTGCGAAACTGAAAAGGAGAGGGAGAATTTGGATCGCATGTTAGAGGATCACAGAAAGGCGCTGTACCCGGATGCGATGATGGTCTGAAAAAGCCGGGCTGCACTGCTGGATTTGCTGAAATGGAAGGCGAGGCAGGTGTAGCCGACTCGGCATTTGAAAACTTGCTGAAAATGTTGAAGAATATGTTTCCAAAGGATAACGAGTTGCCCTTGATGCGTCTGAAGCAAAGAAGGTTGTCTGCCCTCTAGGTTTAGAGGTTACGAAGATACATGCATGCATCAACGACTGCATCCTCTACCCATGATGAATACGAGAATTTGAATGAATGCCCGGTATGCACCTTTGCGTGCGTTATAAGATCGAGGCGATGACCACGGTGGCGATGTTGAGGGGCCGAAACCCGGGAAGAGGGTTCCCGCCAAGGTGATGTGGTATGCTCCTATAATACCACGGTTGAAAGCGTCTGTTCGAGGAACAAAGAGCATGCCAAGTTGTTGCGATGGCACAAAGAGGACCGTAAGTCGGACGGGGAGTTGAGACACACCGCAGATGGAGCGCAATGGAGAAAGATCGACGGATGGTTCAAAGATTTTGCAGGTAGCGCAAGGAACATAAGATTTGCTCTAAATGCGGATGGCATGAATCCTTTTGGCGAGCGAGCTCCGGCCATAGCACCTGGCCCGTGACTCTATGCATCTACAACCTTCCTCCTTGGTTGTGCATGAAGCGGAAGTTCATTATGATGCCGGTGCTCATCCAAGGTCCGAAACAACCCGGCAGCGACATCGATGTGTACCTAAGGCCATTAGTTGATGAACTTTTACAGCTGTGGGGTGGTGTCCAGGTGTGTGGGATGAGCACAAACAAGAGGAATTTGACCCTCTGACGTTGCTTTTCGTAACCATCAACGATTGGCCTGCTCTTAGTAACCTTTCGGGACTGTCAAATAAGGGATACAATGCATGCACGCACTGCTTACATGAGGCCGAAAGTGTACATTTGCCAAATTGTAAGAAGAACGTGTACCTTGGGCATCGTCGATTTCTTCCGAAAATTCATCCGATGAAAGAAAGGCAAGCATTACAACGGCAAAGGCAGATCACCGGCGAAGCACAAGTGAACGCACTTGGTGCTTGAGGTATTTGATATGGTCAAGGATTTGAAAGTCATCTTTGGAAAGGGTCTGGCGGACAATCGGTTCGAAGGGAGCTGGCGAACGCAGCCATGTGGAAGAAGAAATCTATATTCTGGGAGCTAGAATATTGGAAAGTCCTAGATGTCCGCTCTTGCAATCGGCGTGATGCACGTTACGAAGAATATTTGCGTGAACCTCCTAAGCTTCTTGGGCGTGTATGGGAAGACAAATGATACAAAGGAAGCACGCAGCGGGACCAGCAACGTTTGAAAGACCACGATGACCGGCATCCGGAATGGTTTCAAGGTCGTGCACCTACGCCCGACCAAAGAAGAGAAGGTCATCTTTTTGAATGCACGAGCGGTATGAAGGTTCCGTCTGGATTCTCGTCAATATAAAGGGAATAATAAACATGGCGGAGAAAAGTTCCAAAACCTGAAGTCTCCACGACCCGCGTGATTATGACGCAATTGCTTCCGATTGCTTTGAGGGCTCCTGCGGAAAATGTTCGAGTAGCCATTGTGAAGCTATGTGCATTCCTCAATGCAATTTCTCGGAAGGTAATCAATCCAAGTTCTACCACGGTTACTGAAGCGATGTGATCCAATGTCTTGTCGATTTCGAGTTGGTGTTCCCGCCATCCTTCTTCTTCAATATTATGACGCACCTCCTGGTTCACCTAGTCGAAGAGATTTTCGTTCTCGGTCCTGTATTTCTACACAATATGTTCCCCTTGAGAGGTTCATGGGAGTATTAAAGAAATATGTTCGTAACCGTGCTAGGCGAAGGAAGCATCGCCAAGGGCTATGGAAATGAGGAGGTAATTGAGTTTTGTGTTGACTTTGTTCCTGACCTTAAGCCGATTGGTCTTCCTCGATCGCTGACACGAGGAGACTAAGTGGAAAAACACGATCGGAATGAAATCAACGATATGTATGGACGGCCATTCTCTGGTGAAGCACACCACACTGTCTTGACCAATTCCAGCTTGGTGGCTCCGTACTTTGAGAAACACAAGAATATTTTACGTTCGACAACCGGGAAGCTTTGAATCCTGGATTAGGAAGGCCCACATGGAGACTTTCGGCAGTTGGTTGAGAAAACATTTAATGAATGACAATGATGTTGTAGATCAGTGTACATGTTGGCCAAGACACCATCTTCGACTATAACGACTTTCCAAAGGGTACGAGATAAATGGGAATACATTTTACACGATCGCCCAAGATAAAAGAGCACCAACCAAAACAGTGGTGTCCGCTTTGATGCAGCAACCGAGAATGGGCAAGAGGTCACATATTATGGTTACGTAGAGGAGATATGGGAACTTGACTATGGACCCTCCTTTAAGGTCCCTTTGTTCCGGTGCAAATGGTTCAAGCTAACAGGAGGTGGGGTAAAGGTGGACCAGCAATACGGAATGACAATGGTGGATTTCAACAATCTTGGTTACCTTGGCGAACCATTCGTCCTAGCGAAAAGATGTCGCTCAGGTTTTTCTATGTGAAGGACATGAGTAGCAAACCGAGGAAGCGGAAAGATAAGAAAAGCGATCAGTACATCATGCGATGATCCAAAAGCGCCACATTGTTCTTTCGGGGAAAAGAAACATCGTGGGAGTGGAGGACAAGACAGACATGTCGGAAGATTATAATATGTTTGCTGAAATTCCGCCCTTCAAAGTGAACACCGACCCAAGCATTAAGTTAAATGATGAGGATGCTCCATGGATACGGCACAATCGTAAGCAAGCAGGGACACAAGGGAAGAAATGATGTGTAATAATTTATTGTACCAAACTTTGTTGAATGGATCATGTGAATTATATTACCCGTGATGTGTTTGGTGTCCATGAGAGAGTGATGAGAGATTGTAGAGATGTGATAATCTTGGCCAAGCCGGGCTACATATATATGTAGTGAGAAATGGCGGGAAAAATGGGAGCGGGAAGACAGGAGGCGGGAAGAAAGTGGCGGAAGAAAGAGGCGGGAAGACAGGGAAGAAATGGCGGAAAACCCTAAACCTGCGGCGGCCTTTAGTCAGCGGTTGGGCAAAGCGACCCATGACTAAAATAGCAACAATAAGTATTTTGTTGTAAGTAGAAACAAAATAAAATAAATAAAGCAACAAAGAAAACAAAAAAAGTGTTTTCAAATTTGAAAACTAATGGCACTAACAGAAAGTTTATAATTTTTCTAAAACTAAAAGCAAAAAGAATTAAAAAATAAAGCAAAAAACAACAAAAAATAAATAATAATGCAGAAAACAAAACAAAAAACTGGAAAAAAATAGTGCAGCCTAAGTATTTTGTTGTAAGTAGAAACAAAATAAAATAAATAAAGCAACAAAGAAAACAAAAAGTGTTTTCAAATTTGAAAACTAATGGCACTAACAGAAAGTTTATAATTTTTCTAAAACTAAAAGCAAAAAGAATTAAAAATAAAGCAAAAACAACAAAAAATAAATAATAATGCAGAAAACAAAACAAAAAACTGGAAAAAAATAGTGCCGCCATCTGGACCCCCACGGCCTGAATCGACTAGAAACCCTACATGGGCCGGGATTCAGGCCCGCAGGAGGCCAAGTAGGCCACAGGCACATAGCTAGTGATGATTAGGCCGAAAGCTCAGAAGTTGAGAGGAGCTCGAGAGGGTGGGGCGCGGCGCTTATAAACCACTCTCGAGCTCTCTCAACTAAGCGAATGGGACTAAACTTTTAGGCAGAGGCGGCACAAGGCCTTTAGTCGCGGTTGGGCGAGGCGAACCCGCGACTAAAGGTGGGAACCTTTAGTCATGGTCGCCCGGACCAGCCGCGACTAAAAGGTGAAGCATGAGAGCATAAAAAACCCGCTTAAAAACCCTTTAGTCGCGGTTGGGAAGGCGACCGCGACTAAAAGGCACCTTTAATCATGGTCTCGTCGCCAACCGCGACTAAAGAGGGGGCTATAAATACAAAGGCTCCCTGGCGCCGCCGCCGTTTCTACTGTTAAATCTCTGCGCGCCCTCGGCGCCTTCGCCCGTCGCCCTCGCCCTCGGCCGCCCGCCCGTCGCCCTCGCCCTCAGCGCCGCCTCATGGGACCTCCCGAGCCTCACCGCACTGTTCCCGGCAGCCGGGGTGAGCTCACGCCCGCTTCCCTGTATCCCCCTCGATGCATCGCCCGCTGCGATCGCGCCCACTTTGCATCACCCCGCCTTCGTCCGGGCCTCGCCCGTTCAGTAGGCCGGGCCTCTGCAGCCTTCAGCGCTCGGGCTAGAACCTCGACCGAGCAACCCCATGGCCATGCGCCTCGCCACACCTCCCGTCGCTTTGCTCATGGCGCCCAGCCTTCCTACACGGCCGGCCTTGTCGCGGGCTTGGCTGCCTCGCCCCGGCGCCCATGCCTGCAACGCCCTTGCATGAATTAACTCCGCGTGGCCTCCTAGGCCACTTACCGATGGGGCCCCCCTGTTAAAAAAAAGAACAAAAAGAAATATGTATAAATAAAAATTAAAAATGATAATAATTAAAAGTAAGTAATTAATTAATTAACTTAATTAATCCTGTTAATTAACCTAATTAACTTATTAACTAATTAAACTGTTAATTAGTGTTAGTCAGTGACAACCGGGACCCATGTGCTAGTTTGACCAGTCAAGCAATTTGTTGAGACCTTGAACGCAGCGTAGTTGGCAGACCCGTCTCGCGCTCTGGCGACACCCTCTCCCACCCCTTCCTCGCCCCTCCTTTTGCCACCGCCCTTCGCCACCGCCACCGCCACCGCCCCTTCTTCACTTAATTAATTTGTTTTTTACTACATGTTTTCAGGTGACATAATGGCGGACGATAGAGCTGACCCGATTATGGACAACTATGATCCGGACGGTGAAGCACATATGTTCGGCATCATAAACGGCGATATTCAATATGTGCCGACGGAGAAGAAGAAGATGATATCTCTTCTTATCTGAACCTTGACGGTGAAGATGAAGGGCGCCGTCGGCAAGAAGATGCGAAGAAAGCGTCGATAAGCAACGATCTTCAAATGGAAGTAGCAACCACCTCCGGCGAGGTATATATATACATTGAGCCTCTGGTGATACAAACTAACTGATTTGAATAAATATGTGTGTACTAACGCAGCAGCGACTCTCTTTCTTATTTTAGCCCTCGGCGGATCGTCGAAACAATCGATGCGTCGTCAAAGCGTGGCGCAACCAAGACGATGAAACAAGGAGAAACATGCACCATCGAGGTTGTCGACGATGCAACGGCAGGCAGCTGGAGCCCGCAAGAACGCCACCAAGTTTGTCAGCCAATGCGGAGCCATTGTTAGAGACAACGTCTCGATCACCGTCGAGGAGTGGAATGAGCCAAAGAAGGCACGAATTGATGGTTTCACTTTTGTCGATAAGAGAACAAAAAAGATTGCTTCAAGAAGCTTATGGAACATTTCGTTCTACCTCCGGAATACAACAAATTCGATGAGGAGGGTAACAAGATTGAGGAAAACAAGGAGAGGAGGAGGCTAGTCAAACAGTTAAGCTCTTCATAAGATGGCCGACGCATTAGGAAATTCAAGCAAAATCTAGCCCGTGACTTTGTCAAGCGAGAACAAGACTCCAGGATTTCAAAGGACAATATGAGAAGCTGAAACATGATTGGCCAGAATTTGTGAAGCAAAAGAAATCGGAGCAGTTCATTGAAATATCGAAAAAAATAAGGAAAATGCGGCTAAGAAGGAGTACAATCATGTTATGGGGCCGGGAGGGTATCGCATTTTGGTGCCTAGGTTGGAGAAGATGGAGAAGCGAGATGAGGCGCGAGGAATCCGTCCAGTGCGGAGGGATGGGACCCAAGGGCCAAAAGCTGGTGAAAATGCGGGCATGGGGAACGCCGAACCCGGAGGCGAGGGAGTGTGTTTACCGGGCAAATTAATTAAACCCACCCAAGCCCTTATTGGCGCAATGAAGGATGCTCAACAGGGGAAGATCAAGTTCAGCAGAGAGAGCCAGCGGCTGACAAAAGCCCTCGGGAATCCACGAACACGGAGGGCGATGTCACGAGGCATGGGGCACATTCCGTGGAAAATAGGGTTCCCCGAGCGATGACCCGTCTGATTCTGAAGCCGTAAGAGAAAGATGGATCCGGGAATCGGATGTTGTGTGGCGCGGTTGGCATCGGAAATGGATGTGATGAAGAAAACCATGAGTGTACTAGTAGCCGAAAGAGATGCAGCTCGGGTGCAGCATGAAGATCATCCGGCGGATCTCGGAAGCCAGCAGCGGAGAAGCGGCGTGGCTTCCACGGAGGCTCCCACCGGCTGGTGCAGATGCACCGACGATCGAAATTACTGCACGGAGCCTCCGGTGGTGAAATACTGCACGGAGCCTCACGGTGGTCGAAATTACTGCACCGAGCCTCCTCGCTACCCGTGGGCGATATAAAGGAGATGAAAGAATGTCATCTGTATTATCCTATCGGGAACATGTCCATGAAAGGTAGCCATCGGCAGTGCTTTACCATGTTTACCTGGAGCACTCCACCACAACAACCCCATTCAAGATGGCTATGCTCGTGTCACGGTGGAGGACATAGTCCAAGGGTTTGAGGACACAGAGATTGACATTGCTACACTGAAGGGGAGAAAAGACTTGGAGATGTCAAGCGCCATTTCATTCTATGGCAAAAGAAGTTTATCAAGTTTCGAGGCGAGGCGCCAAGGACAACAAGTCCACCCCCTACGGTGGTGGTGGTGGGGTGGCGGGTGGGGGTGGTGGGGGTGGTGGTGGCGGTTCACCTACACCTCCGTCACGTCGGCCAGCGCCGCCCCGATCCACAACGTCCGGCGGGTGATCGGCCGCCGCCCCGATCCTCGTCCGGCGGGTGATCGACGCCGCCCCAATCCACCTCCGACAAAAGCGAAGCGATCCTGGATTATTAACCGGACCCTTATGTACCTAAGACCACAAAAGGTACCGGGCCATCATCAAGCCTCTCCCCACAAGGCCTTGCGAGCGTAGTGCCGAGGAAGTCGGCATGACGCGGCTGCTCATTATGAGAAATGGAAGGCGGACTGCAAGAAGAAAAGAGAGCCCGAGCCCAAGCCAAAGTATATTACGATGAGCAAAAGAAGTGGGCTAAGTCATTTTTGAGCACACCGTCCCAAGCCGCGAAGAATCGCCTAACGACTATGCACGTGAACTTCGCAGCAGGCACTCATGTTCAAGGAGAACAAAGAGGCGGAGAAGGCGAAAGTAAAAAAGTGAAACAAGTTGCCCAGCTCGGGAACAAAGTAAACAATCGATTGCCCGCTTATAGTGGAAGCCTTCTGTCCGGATGCCCCGAGATCATACAAGCTGCGACGGCACATGGATTGGTATGTGAGTGCCGGAAGAACAAGCGGCCAACTTAGGTATTACTCTTCGTGAACTGTTAGGCCTTGATGAGGCGCCAGTGAAGGAGGTAGTAATTACATATGTCAAGAATGGGCCTCTCGTCGAGCTCTGCGCGAGAAAATGATCTACGACCAAGTGAAAGGTCTGCTGAATTGGTACAAGGGTTACATAAAAATAAAAGCCAAAGAATATATTTATGCGGAAGTTAGACATGAGCATCACTTCAAACATTACTATGTACAAATTGCCTTTGAGTGAATTGTTCCAGCTTTTCAATCTGCGTGAGCTCGACAAATCTATCATCGGTTGCTACGTTACGTAAGTGATTTATTAATTTCTACCCCATCTCGTTCATATTGCCCGCACTATATATATGTCCTAACTATATTGTTGTGTCCGCTATTATACATGCGTAATGAAGATTAAGGAATGCGAGTAAGGAACATCCATGATGTTGGGTTCATTGACCCACACATCGTTAATGGACATGTGTTGGGCGTCACCCGCCGGACGTGGAGGCAGACACTGTGGCAGTTTCTTACAAAGCGAGGAACTCAAAGTGATATTCTATTTCCTTACCATTTTGGGTGAGTGTTTACATCTTGAGCACATTAATTCTCTTTTGTTTACTCCATGCATGGTATGTGGCGGCTAATCGATGAGTTATGCATGACGTCTTGTGCATGTATCGTGTCCGCGAGTTCCACCGGATTCTGCTAGTAATTAAAGTTAACACCTCGTAATGTCTCGTCCACGACTCTACGAATATGGATCCAAAGCTTTGGGCCGACATGAGAAGAATGCTTTGCGAAGTAATAATTTTCATTCATTTGCGCTCTATATCGATCGGCCTATTTCGTTCATTTCCTAATATCAAGTAACTAATAACTCTCTTGTTCACTTAATTTTCTTTGCCTCGTAGGGTTTGGAGACGGTTCGTAGATACAAAGGTCGGTGAATTCAAAAAGAGCTAGAATTCAAAATGTTAAAGCCTAAGAATCTTTGGGGATATTCAGCCACGGAGACCAATCTATGTGGATACTATGTTCATGAGAGGATCCGGAGATACACCTCTGAGCGGGTTCGAGTGATACCAATGCTCGGAGGAATAACCTCCGGATGATGCTTAGTCGAAGCTCGCTTCCGACCACTTCAAGAGGAACTAATTTGGATGGTTCAAGCGAGGAAGTCCTCCATCCTAAAGGAGAACACTATTACGAGGGCGTAGAACTTTATATGGATTAAATCATGTATGGAAACTTGTTCAAAATTGTATATGGTCATCCGATGATATTGAATATATATTGTATATTCCTCTTGAATTCTTTTGGTTCTAATTTCAAATTTATTTGAGATTGTACATTCATATGCATGTATGTAGTACCATAGAATATATGAAACTCCTTCAAAATTAAAATAAAGCACAAAAGAAATAAAACAATACAAATTAAGCGAGAAAACAGGTTTAGGGGGGTGGCTAAAACCCTAAACCTGTGGCGGCTACTAATCATGAGGTTGGCGAGAAGAACATGGCGACTAAAGGTCCCTCACTTGACAACCGCTTTGGCCCACGTGGACCAGGCCTTTGTAGTCGCGGTTCTTAAGCAGCCGCGACTAAAGGTGGGGAACTTTAATCGCTTATTTGAGTCGCGGTTGCGCAACGCGACTAATGGCGATTCTTGAACCATGACCAAAGGCCTTTTTCCACCAAGTCTTTGTTTGATTACCGGGACTAGACTAAAAAAGTTCCTTTTAGTCCCTACGTAACCAAACAGGAGGCACTTTTTTTACAGAGACTAGAAAAAGACTCTACTAAAAGGTCTTTTTTCTTTAATCCATTGCAACCAAACACCCCCTTACTCCGCGCTGTCAAAGATCCAGCCAGCCGTTTCTATAGACGTTGCTATTTTGTGCTATAGCCGATGACGAGTGAGGATCCTTTCCTGGCAGGCCCATCTCTGTGTGCCTCCTGCGTGAGTAAGAGGGAGACGTGCCGTGGATCGTGGGTTAAAACCTGGCAACCAACCCCGCTCGTCTCCGAGCAGCCAATCGCTCCTCGAGCCCTGCTCCTCTCCTCCCCTGCTCTCCACTGCGCCGCGTCCTCCCCTTTACTTTTCTCTCCGGCGGCGGCGGCGGCAACGACCTGCATGCAAAAGGAGGGCAGAGGCCCTCGAACCATGACACCTCCAAGAAAGTAAGTGACACCCATCGGCGTCACCATTGTTGACTGCAGCAGAGCTGGAACAAGGCTTTCACCTCGAGCAGCCACACCCTCTCCTTGAACCAGTTGACGAAGCCGCCACTCGCTTGAACCTCAACCACACGCGGCAACGGAGACCACCACCGCACCTCGCCGCCAACGTAGCAGATGCTGAATATTGAGTGAATGAATGATGAGCAGCAGCCAGAGGTGTCTGTCATCTTGCTTGCTGCACCTTCACCATCCACGGTCGACGTAGGTTGTGAAATTATATGAACGCTTGTGGGACCACTCACCAGAGAAGAACGCTTGTGGCATCGGAGCCGTGGACGAATACCAGTAGTGTTTCCGGCAAAAAAAAAAAAGAATACCAGTAGTGTTGTTAGAGCATCTCCAACAACTGCGCTATATAAGTGCCGCACTGAAAAAGTAGTGCTTTTAGCACGTGCGTTACCGCTCTGGGCGCTCCAGCGAACTCGCAAAAAACGCGCGCGTGGCATATCTAATTCAGCGTGCGGGCGAAAACGCCATTGCAGGCCACTTATTTGCTGCGCCCGCTTCCGCGCGCTGGACTCTCGAGCGCTCGCTCACAACTCCACCTACCCATCCAGCTGTTGCCGCCGCTGCCGCCCGCGCCACCCCATTTCTTCCGGCGACCGTTCCAGTGCTTCCCCGGTCTCTCCCCGCGCGGCCGCGGCTTCCTCCTTCTCCCTCTAGTCAGCGCCGCGCCCGTCATGTAGCAGATCCTCCGATGAGCAGTAGCCCGGCCGCCATGCCGCTTGGCGCCCGCAAGGTGTTCGACAACAAGCCCGCAAGGTATGTATTGCTTCCAACTTCACATTTTTAAATGAATTCTGGTGCATGTTATTTGTAGTTTTTTATAGCCTAGTTTTGACATTGTAGATGAGTTCGTCATGTGATTCTTTCGAAGAAGAATTTGATATGAAAGAGGAGGAGGATCTTGCATTGATCCTAGCTATGCACATCAATAAAAAACCAAAGCACGGTGGTTCGGTTATGGGTCGGCAGAAAATTTGGAGGGATAGGATCGATGCCCACAACAGATTGATGATGCACTATTTTGTGGAGAATCCCACATACCCCGAGTCGTACTTCCGTCGCCGGTTTAGGATGAGCACCGAGTTGTTCAGGCGCATTGCAGAGAAACTAGCGAGTCATGACCCTTTTTTTCAGCAGATGAGGAATGCCGCCGGAGAGCTTGGGCATAGCACCTTTCAGAAGGTGACAGCCGCTTTGCGTATGTTGGCATACGGTATCCCCGTTGATCTAGTTGATGATCACTTGGCCATGGGTGAGAGCCAAGCCATCATGTGTGTCAAGCACTTCGCAGTCGGAATTGTGCAAGTGTTTGGCCCGGAGTACTTGAGATCTCCCAATCTTTGAAGGCGTCCTTGGGGCTATTGGAGATGAACAAAGCTCGCGGGTTCCCATGTATGCTTGGCTCAATAGATTGCATGCATTGGAGTTGGAAGAATTGTCCAAAGGCATGGCATGGTGTGACACCCTCGATTCAATCGTACACTAATCATGCACGCAAATGTGTACGATCAAGATCAAGGGCTCACGGGAAGATATCACAACACAACTCTAGACACAAATTAAAATAATACAAGCTTTATATTACAAGTCAGGGGCCTCGAGGGCTCGAATACATAAGCTTCGAAAACACAAGAGTCGGAAGCATCAATATCTGAGTACGTACATAAGTTAAACAAGTTTGCCTTAAGAAGGCTAGCACAAAAGCAACATCGATCGAAAAGGCAAGGCCTCCTGCTGGGAGCCTCCTAACTACTCCTGGTCATCGGCGGCCTCCACGTAGTAGTAAGCATCGGCGGTGGCATCGGCTCCCAGGCTCAAGTCATCTGGTTGCATCAACCGGAAAGAAGAAGAAAGGGGAAAAGGGGAGCAAAGAAACCGTGAGTACTCATCCAAAATACTGCATAGCAAGGATCTACACTACATATGCAACATTATCAAAGGAAGGTTGTATATGTGGGATGGCTCTTGAAATGCCAGAATAGAGAGAAGGCCTAGTCCTACCGAAGACTAGCATCTTCTGGAAACCACCATCTTGCAGCAACAGGAGGGAGTAGAGTAGCATAAAGTAAAGTAGTAGTAGTGTTATCAACCTCGGCCAGAGATCCTTTCTCGACTCCCTGCGAGAAAGAGATCCCAGAGCCATACTATCCAGTTATCATCACAATCCAGTTCTCATCACCATCCAATTCTCATCACAAGTATCCAGTTCTAGTTGTATCGATCGGGATACAACTCCAAGTGTCCGTTCTAAAGTAGGGACAGGCTATCGATAGATGTTTTCTTCCTGCGAGGGTGCACCAACTTACCCACCACGTTCGATTAACTCCGGCGGACACACTTTCTGGGTCATGCCCGCCTCGGCCAAACAATACGCCGCAACCCGACCTAGGCTTAATAGAGAGGCCGAAGCACGCCGGACTAAACCTATGCCCCGGGGTCATGGGCCATCTCCTCGGAAACTCACTGCACGTTGCGTCTGCAGCGGCGGTGAGCAGACCCTAGCTACCTCCTTCAACCAAGGCAGGTGCTACGCGATCCAACCAGTGGCGCCCGCTCGATCGGCCGACGTCTATTAAGCTTGGTGATGTATCTGACGCAGAACGCCCATACTATGCCCACGTGATGGTTAGTGCTATCGGGCGAAGGCCCCTCGGATCAAATATCCAAATCGTGAGTGGATTAGGAACGCAGCGGTAACAAGTAGAGACTCACGAAGATGTGACCCCGTTGCCCTGCCTCGAGGACTAGCGGCAAGGGCTAGGAATGCCCGCCACGCCTCGTAATTATCTCGGGCACCCTCCGGTCAACCCGACTCCACATCACTCGCAATTAAGCTCGCGGGCACCCTCGTGGTCGAATTCGTCTTTCCAAGTACTAGAGGTAAAGTCCAAGTATCCGTGTGTCCAAACATCAAGGGGAAAACCCGAGGAATGACCCCGATGAATTCCACTAGATGTAATCATCAAGGTGAGCGTAGAGGAATCACCCCGAGGTTCACACTTGAGGGGCTGCACGGTGACAGTCGTATCGGAAGTGGTTAAGGAGAAAATCACCCTCGATGACCACGCATCGAATGACTACACTCTGAGGTTAACATCGGAAGTCTTTGAAGAGGTTCACCCTCGGTACTCGATAGTAACCCAAAGAGTGTTGAGCAACTAAGAGGAAAGTGATGTGCGGTCTTGGGGCTGGTCTTGGTCCCGTTGATCGGGTCTTCAAAGATGAAGCAGGGCAACAAGGACAAGGTGGGGTCACTAATGGATCACTAACCAACCTATACTAAGCAATTTAGGATAAGCAGTGTAAGGTACAACAATGAGATACAAAAGCAAAGCTATGCATCGTAATAGAGCAAACAATAACAAGAGGCAAAATCTAATGCAAGCATGAGAGAAAGGAATGGGTGATATCGGGATGATCAAAGGGGGCTTGCACTGGTTGCTCTGGCAAGGAGGGGTCGCCGTCGACGTAGTCGATCATGAGGCGACATCGGTCTCGGGTCTACCGGAGAGAAGAGGGGAAGAAAGCAGTAAATATAAAGCAAACATAGCATCACAAAGCATAACACAGCAAAATGTTGTGCCGGTGTGACCTAACGTAAAGGCTACACGATATAGGTGAAGGGGAATTCAACCGGAAGGTATTCCCGGTTCCGGATATGTGCCACACAGATGACCAGAGGGGGAATGTTCCATGTTCAGCATGCTAGGGGCATGTGACAGATGAATGGACCGCGCATTCGGATTCGTTGGATTTTTCTGAGCAACTTTTATATAGAAAACATTTTCATCTGAGCTACGGTTTAATTTCTACGAATTTTCAAAGTTTAAACAATATCCTGGAATTATTTAAAATAACAGAAAAGATAAAATGACGTCGACGCTGACGTAGGAGTAACGTCGGCGATCAACAGCCCGGTTGGTGGTCAAAAGCCCGACAGGGACCCACACATCGCAGACAGTGGGTTAAAAAGAGTTCAAACTAATCTAAATTTAGTTAGTAAAACTACTGGGCCCACCTGTCAGTGTCTAATTAACTAAACTAATTAGTTTATTTATTAAAATGTTTTAGTTATAGGATTAAGCGGTGGGACCCGCACGTCGATGGGCTGAGGGCACCTTGATCGATGGTCAACTGGTCAGCGAGGCGAGGCCCCAGCTGGCGATGACTTGGGGGTGGCCCAGGTGTGCCGTCGTGGCCGGCGTCGGAGAAAACTCCGTGACCAAAACCGTAATGACGGCCTTGTCGCCGAAGTCGTCGAGAAGCAGCGCTTAGGGGCACCATTTGGCACGCAGTTAGGTTCTTTCGAGCGGGCTCTCGCCAGCGCATCCCGATCTGTCAGCGGCGGTTTGGTAGAAAGCGCCGAGAGGCGGCGATAGCTAAGCGGCGGAGCTGACGCCGGATTTCGGCCGTTGGTGTCTGATGACGAGGGCAAGTTAAGCGATGAGGGAGCGGCGTTGTGCTCTGAGCTCGAGGCGACAACGAGCTTCGAAGCGCGGCTTCGAACCACCGATAATAACCCGCAACGGTGAGGTGATCTGCGGGCGAGCTCACGACAATGGCGGCAAACTAGCTAAAGGAGAACCACGCGGTGCGAGAGAAGAATGGAGGAGGAGGAGCTCACCGAGCGGCTCACGAAAAAGCCTGCGATACTTAGGAGCGCAGAGGTGGGCGGAGTGGAGGAAGGCGGCGGCGAGCCAGGAACGGGAAGCGGCGTCGATCCGGTCGGTGAGGTGGCGCCGAGCTCGAGCTCGTGGTCGGAGAGAGTACCGGTCGTCGTGAGCTTCAGTCACCAAGAGGAGGCGCGGGACGCCGGTGGCAGCGTGTGGAGGTGGTGCGGAGGCGGCCGTTCGGTGAGGTGGAGAATGTAGGGAAAGCGGCGGCGAGGAGAGGAGTGGCAAGTGGGCGAGTGGGAGGCGAGGGGGCCGAGGCGCCGGGAGGCGCAAAGCCTTATCCTCGCCAAGGCGTCGCCAGGCCGGCGGTCCGTGAGGACGACGCTCATGTGACTCAGTCGGGGGAGCAGTGGAGGTGGGAGGCAACGGGGGAGGGAGTGGGCGGATGGCTGTTGGGGCTGCCAGTGGTTTGAGGCCCATAGAGTAGCTGGTGGCCAGTGGGCCAGTCGGCTTGATTGAGGAGGGGGTGCTTTTCCTTTTTTCTTTTTTAAAGCTTTTCTGTTTTAGCTACTTTAGGCCCATAGACATTTTGCAAAAAAAGTTGGTCCACCACCAATATTACTGTAAGAATATGTTCCACATGATGAACATTTTAGTTTTCATGTCTGAGCATTTTTGAAATTCACTCATAATTTGAAATTGAATTCAACTGGAATTTAAAAGAGAGATGAGACAATGATGATCAAACACCTGTTTAGCAAAATGATTAACTTAACCCCAGGGGGTTACTGTAGCATCATTACACCGGGGTGTTACACATGGCCAATTCCACGGACAAAAAAAGGGTTCCACTATAATCCTTGAAGCGGTAGCCGATCAAGAGACTTGGATTTGGCATGCATTTTTGGAATGCCTAGATCTTTGAATGACATCAACGTTGTCAACCGGTCACCACTGATAAATAAGATTGCAAATGGTGAACTGCCACCGGTGCAGTTTGTTGCTAATGGTTGTACATACAACTATGGCTACTATCTTGCGGATGGCATCTACCCAAAGTGGCAAATATTTGTGAAGCCGTTGAAAAAACCGAAAGGTAAGAAATATCTTGATTTCCACAATGCTCAGGCGGCGGCTAGAAAAGACGTGGAGAGAGCTTTTGGGATTTTGCAAGCCCAATTTGCTATTGTGAGGGGACCGGCTAGATTTTGGGATCAAAAAATGCTTTGGTACATTATGCACGCTTTTGTGATCATGCACAACATGATCATCGAGAATGAGCGTGGCCAAGCTGTAGAACACTCTCACTATGAACTCTTGGGACATCACGCCCGAGTGCGGCGGAGGGCTGAAAGGGTGGCCTGTTTTGTTGCCTCCTATCATGCCATTCGACGTCCGGCAGCGCATAATGATCTTCAGAAGGATCTCATTGAGGAATGGTGGGCTTGGAATGGCCGCCAAAGAGCATCATGATTTGTGCGTTTGATGTTGTATTGTTGAACTATTTATTGTATTTGATGAAAGATACCATTTGTTTGAGTTGTAATAATAATAAATTGAACTATTTATATTGATTTATTTTGTTTGTGTTTGATCTTCTAGCATGTGTTTGGAGCGCATATGTTGTTTATCTTGAGAGCGTCTTGCATTTTAAGCGCTGGCTTGAAGCTATTCTTGTACGCCAAGGCCAGCATTTTTCAGAGTCGCGCTCGAGTAGCTCGCTATCGAACACTCCGATGACGGCGCGCCATGAAGGCGTTAGGCGGCTGTTGAAGATACTCTTAGTGGGTGGTCATCGTCGTCCGCCGTCTGTCGTCTGTTGATGATGCACGCGTGTAAACGGACGCGGATCCTCTGCCGTGCGGCAGGGTACCATTCGGCCACTGACAAGTGAGCCCGTCGGGAATCAGGCCCACGTGTCAGTGCCCCGAACGGCATGTGCAGTAAGGGGAGCTGCTTCCCGTGTAAACGGCATCACCTCACCATCGACCAACCAATACTTATCTTGCTGTGGCCGATGTAGCAGCAGTGTCCGCTATCCAGTACTTTTCAGCGTCCAGGGAACTTATTGTACGTCTGCATCTCGATCCAACGCTAGCTGTGCTCGTGATTCTATTTGTCTTGGCCTTCCAGATGCTAATCTATAGCTCCTCCTTCCGGCATACAAGTAAATTATCCTCTACTTCGTGTTGACTTGTGCTCGGCGCGGCCATGGCACGGCCGCTGCACTTCGTCCTGGTGCCGCTTCTCGCGCCGGGCCACGTGATCCCCATGCTTGACCTGGCGCGCCTCATCGCCGGCCACGGCGGCACGCGCGCCACCGTGGTCCTGACACCCGTCACCGCCGCGCGCAACAGAGCCGTCCTGGAGCACGCTCTCCGCGAGGGGCTCGCCGTCGACGTGGCTGAGCTCCAGTTCCCGGGGCCGGCGCTGGGGTTGCCCGAGGGGTGCGAGAGCCACGACATGGTCACGGAGTTCTCCCACATCTTGCTCTTCTATGAAGCCGTGTGGCTGCTCGCCGGGCCGCTGGAGACGTACCTCCGGGCGCTGCCACGCCGGCCGGATTGCCTCGTCGCCGACACTTGCAACCCGTGGACGGCCGACGTCGCGCGCCGGCTTGACATCCCACGGTTTGTGTTCCACGGCCCCTCTGCATTCTTCATCCTGGCGCAGCACAGCCTGGCCAGGCACGGCGTACACGACACCGACAGCGTCGTCGCCGGTGAGTTCGAGCGGTTCGAGGTGCCCGATTTTCCGGTGCGCGCCGTCACCAGCAAGGCGACCGTTCTTCCAGTTTCCTGGGATGGAGAAGGAAAGGCGTGATACGCTGCGCGCCGAGGCCACCGCCGACGGCTTCGTCTTCAACACGTGTGCGGCTTTCGAGAGCGCGTACATCAAGGGATACGGTGCGGCGCTCGACCGGAAGGTGTGGGCGGTCGGATCGCTCTGCCTTCTGGACTCCGACGCGGAGACGACGGCCGGAAGAGGCAACCGCGCGTCCGTAGACGCCGGCTCGGTCGCCTCTTGGCTCGACGCGCGGCCGCACCAGTCCGTGCTCTACGTCAGCTTCGGCAGCATGGCCTGCCTCTTGCCGTCGCAGGCCGCGGAGCTCGCCGCCGGCCTGGAGTCGTCGAATCGCCCGTTCATCTGGGTGACTAGGGAGACCGACGGCCTCGAAGCGGGGTTCGAGCAGCGCGTGGAGGGCCGCGGCCTTGTCATCCGCGGGTGGGCACCGCAGGTGAGCATCCTGTCGCACCCGGCGGTGGGCGGCTTTCTGACGCACTGCGGGTGGAACTCCACGTTGGAGTCCCTCTCCCACGGCGTGCCGCTGCTGACATGGCCGCACATCGCCGACCAGTTCCTGAACGAGACGCTGGTCGTGGACGTGCTCGGCGCCGGCGTTCGCGTCGGCATTAAGGTGCCGGCCATGCACGTGTTCATGAACCCCGAGGTGCATGGGAAACAGGTCGGGAGAGACGACATCATGAGGGCTCTGACGGAGCTGATGGATGAGGGGTCCGGAATACGGACGGCAGCGAAGAAGCTCGCGACGATGGCAAGGGAGGCCATGGCGGAGGGCGGGTCGTCGGACCGGGATGCGGCCGATATGGTTCGCCATGTCGGGGACCTCGCGCAGAGGAAGGAGAAGGCCGTGCCCGAGCTTGGAAACAACGTGAAGACAGATGGTCAAGTCAAAAATTCCGCTCTAGGATAATTAAGACATGTACTACTCTATGTCCGAAATTATTTATCGAAGAAATGGATGTATCTAGATAGATAGTACATTCATTTTATTTATTTCTATGACTAATAATTTTATACGTGGGATTAGTAGACATAAATAACAGGCCACGCCGATAAGGTGAGGCTGGTCATAGTGGGGAGTAACTTAGACTAGTAACATGCATATGTTACTAGTCTATGTTACTACCTCTATAGTGCATATTATCATAGGTGGTCTCATTTATTGTCATGTATGACACATACTCCCTCCGTTCCTAAATATTTGTCTTTCTAGACATTTCAAATGACTATCACATACAGATGTATGTAGACATATTTTAGAGTTTAGATTCACTCATTTTGCTCTGTATGTAGTCACTTGTTGAAATGTCTAGAAAGACAAATATTTAGGAACGGAGGGAGTAGTAGCATCACATTTATTATGTTACGATATCTACCTATATTACTATAACCATCTCTCTCTTCTTTAATTGCCTGCCACATAAGTATGTTTGCGAGTCGCAAGTGCATGATATTACTTATATTACTTCCACTATGGCCAGCCTGAGAGGTGTGGAGTACACCGATTATTCTGCTTTTCCTGTCCGTTTGTTTCTGTATTTTTTTGTTTATTTCTATTTTCAAGTGAAAATGCTCCTTTTTCCGTCCTATTTAATTATTTAGCGACAATACTACACCTACTAATCAATTATGAAACCACCCTAAACCTAAACAGAAGACCCTGTTGGAAATATGAGCAATTTACCGAATGATTTTATTAACAAAAATACTAGATAAAGCATGACTAAAATAGCAAATATAAAGCAAGTCATGCAATCTGACAGAGAGAAGGTAAACATCATCTGCATATATGAACTTGAGGTAAACACATCTAGAACAGACAGTAGATGAAGATGCTTATCTGAAATGTAACCTAACATACGTAGGGCAGAAACTAGAGCCAAGAACTGTAGGAGGACTTCTAATAGAAAGGAGAAGAACACGTACGGCACAGCAGCAGCAGAAGCGCTAGACTTGGGGTCGGTGTCCTCGCCTGCCATGTCGTCGAGGAGGTCGTGGACGTCGGGGAAGTGGTCGTCGGTGACCGGATCGTCCGTGATGAAGCAGCCAGTAATGTCGCTAGCCGAAGCGCCCCAAAACCTTATCACCCTTCTCCGTACAAGACTCAAAAGTTGCGGTTTCGGGAGGCCCTCTCATCGCCCACTGCGGTGCACGCCGCAAGCCGGGATGAGGAAGATCGTAGCAGCAGCGCAGGTGCTCGAGAACTTGTGGCGAGAGGAGGAAGAGATTCTGGTGCGTCTCTCCGAGAGGAGCGACCTCCCTTTTATAGGCGCAAGAGAAGGAGGCGAGAGGCTGCGCCGGGAGGCTGAAAAAACGAGGGAGGCAAGCGAACAGGCAGCGGAAGAGGTCGCGCCGTTCAGATTCAATCTCCACTACAAAGAAAGCGTTTGACTTCGTGACCTTTCATATACCCGTAGTGCGTGGCAAAAATTTAAAGATCGGCTCGGCTCATTCCCGCAACCCGCAACCCTCGTCGTGACGAGGCGTGGCGTGGCGTGGCGAGGCGGGCGGCGGAGGCTCGGCTCATTCCCGCAACCCGCAACCCGCGTCGTGACGAGGCGTGGCGTGGCGTGGCGTGGCGTGGCGAGGCGGGCGGCGGAGGAGGAGCGCGCGTGGATGTCCCTCTTGTTCTCATGCTCATACAAGTGGAGAAAGAGCCTCCCTTATAAAGAGGTCCAACTCCCTCTAAACTAGCAATGTGGGACTAAACTTTAGTTCCACCTCTTGCCTTGCATAAATGGGCTGCGTGGGCCTCTAGGATTTATTAGGAATTTCTGAAATTGCTATTGGGCTAGGCCCAAAATAGTCAAAATTCCAGCAATCCCCCACCATATCCCAGAGGCACACAAAATTTGCCTTTGGTTCCCAAAAACACTTGTTTTATATACGATGCTTTGGAAGGAGATCATAAGTTGAACTTCCACCTAGAACTCTATGCTACACTAGTAAGCAACTTGAATAAAGGGATCGGCCTTGAACTGCAAGTTTTCTGCGAATCTAGCTTCACATAAAGCCTTGACCGATACGTGGCTACCGTGGGTCTTCCCCGCGGGTGGAGCTTATGCGTCATACTCTGTGACCTTTCATGAGTTTACTAGAGAGAACCCTACTCTCATAGATTGCGACGTTTAACAATCAGACTCATATAGGTGCGTTCTTCAAAAGATGTTTTGTAGGACAACATCTCTGCTTCAAAGAACCACTTAGAACACATTAAGATATACATCAACCTGCCATGCAGATTAGGAGAGTATTACATCTTCATGGAGTGGTATTTTAACAGTAAGGGTACTCTCCTTCCAGTTGACCAACAACTTGTCTTCCACATCTAATTCACGGGATCTCCGATCACAAAGAATAGGTTACCACTGTGAACAACACATATTGTGGGTCTCATACCCATCTCCCTCGATGCATTATCTATCACATTGCGTGATAGACCCTTAGTAAAAGGATCTGCCAGATTTTTAGACGTTTGGATATAATCCAATGCAATAACTCCGGAGTTTTCATTTTCCTGACGGACTTTAACCTTCTCTCGAGCGTGTCTTGATGACTTCATGTTATCCTTTGAGCTGCTCACTTTAGTGATTACAGTTTGATTGTCACAGTTCATAAGGATACCCGGTGATGTTTCTCAACTACCGGCAAGTCATTCAAGAGCCGACGAAGCCAATCTGCTTCGACCGTAGCTGTATCTAGTGTTGTGAGTTCTGCTTCCATTGTTGACCTCGTTAAGATGATCTGCTTGCAAGACTTCCAAGAAATAGCACCACCTCCATGAGTGAATACATAACCGCTCGTGGCCTTTATCTCATCAAAGATCTCGAGATCCGGTTTGAGTCACTATACCCTTCAAGCACCTTTGGGTGCCCAAAGTGTAGTGAATTCCATAATTAGCGATTGCCTTTCAAATAACGCAAAACTCTCTAGAGCTTTCCAATGCACATCTCCTGGTTTTGAAACAAACCGACTCGGTTTGCTAACAGCAAAAGAGATGTCGAGGTCTTGTAGCACCAGCTAAGTACATAAGCGAGCCAATAATCTGAGAATACTTCAATTGAACTCTAGCAATTCTTGATTCTTTCGAGCGACGCTAGCTAGCATCATATGGTGTTGGAGAGGGCTTGCAGTCACTATAGCCAAAGCGACTCAAGATCTTTTCCACATAGTGAGATTGAAGCAATGTAATCCCACCATCATCGTCTCTCAACAACTTGATGCTCGAATGACATCAGCCACTCCTAAATCCTTCATCTCAAAACAACGAGATAGGAAATCCTTGACCTCCTTAATAACATTCAGATTTGTTCCAAAAATCGGTATGTCATCAACATACAAGCAAAGCATAACTACCTACGCCCCCACCATGGCGATAGTACACACATTTGTCAACCTGTTCACAACAAAGCCTTCAGCTGTTAAAGTTCTTTCGAACTTCTCATGCCACTGTTTGGGTGCTTGCTTAAGTCCGTACAAAGACTTCAGCAACTTGCACACTTTCCCTTCCTAACCATCTAGTACAAACCCATCTGGTTGCTCCATATAAATTTCCTCGTCCAACTCTCCATTTAGGAAAGCAGTCTTAACATCCATTTGATGAACGAGAAGATCATGCGAGGCAGCTAGTGAAAGTAGAACTCGAATAGTGGTCAGTCGAGCCACAGGTGAGTAAGTATCAAAGAAGTCTTCACCTTCCTTTTGGGTATAACCCTTAGCCACGAGCCGAGCCTTGTACTTTTCAATAGTACCATCTGTTGGAAATATGCCCTAGAGGCAATAATAAATTAGTTATTATTATATTTCCTTGCTCATGATAATCGTTTATTATCCATGCTATAATTGTATTGATAGGAAACTCAGGATACATGTGTGGGTACATAGACAACACCATGTCCCTAGTAAGCCTCTAGTTAACTAGCTCGTTGATCAATAGATGGTTACGGTTTCTCGACCATGGACATTGGATGTCGTTGATAACGGGATCACATCATTAGGAGAATGATGTGATGGACAAGACCCAATCCTAAGCCTAGCACAAAGATGCGTGGTTCAGGTATGCTAAAGCTTTTCTAATGTCAAGTATCATTTCCTTAGACCATGAGATTGTGCAACTCCGGATACCGTAGGAATGCTTTGGATGTACCAAAGCGTCACAACGTAATCGGGTGGCTATAAAGGTGCACTACGGTATCTCCGAAAGTGTACATTGGGTTGGCACGAATCGAGATCGATTTGTCACTCCGGCGTAAGCGGAGAGGTATCTGGCCCACTCGGTAGGACATCATCATAATGTGCACAATGTGATCAAGGAGTTGATCACGGGATGATGTGTTACGGAACGAGTAAAGAGACTTGCTTACAGCGAGATTGAACAAGGTATCGGGATACCAGCGATCGAATCTCTGCAAGTACAATAATACCGCTAGACAAAGGGAATTGTATACGGGATCGATTGAGTCCCTTGACATCGTGGTTCATCCGATGAGATCATCGTGGAACATGTGGGAGCCAACATGGGTATCCAGATCCGCATGTTGGTTATTGACCAGGAGAACGTCTCGGTCATGTGCGCATGTCTCCGAACCCGTGAGGGTCTACACATAAGGTTCGGTGGCGCTAGGGTTATAAAGGAAGTTTGTATGTGGTTGCGAATGTTGTTGAGTCCGGATGAGATCCAGGGCGTCACGAGGAGTTCCGGAATGGTCCGAGGTAAAGATTTATATATGGAAGTCCTGTTTTGGTCATGGAAAAAGTTTGAGCGATATCGGTAATGTAATGGGACCACCGGGAGGGTCCGAGGTCCACCAAGTGGGGCCACATGCTCGAGGCATACATGGGCCAAGTATGAGAGGGCACCAGCCCCTAGGTGGGATAAGGCGCCTCCACCATGGCCCATGCGGCTAGAAGGGGAGAAGGGCAAACCCTAAGGGCGATGGGCCCTAAGGCCCATACTCCTGCGCCTCCTCTCCTTCCCCCTTGTGGCCGCCACCCATAGATGGGTTTTGGGGCTGCCGCCCCTCTAGGGGTGGGAACCCTAGAGGGGGCGCACCCTCCTCCCCTTCCCCTATATATATGAGGCCTGGGGGCTGCCCAATACACGCGATTCAATCTCTGTCTCTTGGTGCAGCCCTGCGTCTCTTCTTCCTCCTCCTCCTCTCCTGTGGTGCTTGGCGAAGCCCTGCAAGATTGCCACGCTCCTCCATCACCACCACGCCGTTGTCTTTGCTGCTGGATGGAGTCTTCCTCAAACTCTCCCTCTCTCCTTGCTTTGGATCAAGGCGTGGGAGGCGTCACCAGCTGTCACGATGTGTTGAGCAGCGGAGGTGCCGTCCGTTCGGCCACTAGGATCTCCGGTGATTTGGATCACGACGAGTACGACTCCTTCAACCCCGTTCTCATGAACGCTTCCGCTTAACGATCTACAAGGGTATGTAGATGCACTCTCCTTCCCTCGTTGCTGGTTTCTCCATAGATAGATCTTGGTGACACGTAGGAAAATTTTGAATTTACGCTTTCGTTCCCCGACCATCGAGCCTAAGCTTCTTCTTGAATACCCATTTGCATCCTATAGGTTTGCACCCATAAGGACGATCAGTTATCTTCCAAGTTTCATTCGCCAAGATGGAATCCATCTCGCTATGAACCGCTTCCTTCCAGTAGTCAGCATCTTCAGATGCATAGGCCTCTGAAATCGAACTAGGAGTGTCATCTATGAGATACACAAGAAAATCATCACCAAAGGACTTTGCAGTCCTCTGTCTCTTGCTGCTAGTAGGAACTTCATTGTTCTCCTCCACAGGACTTTCAAAGTGTTCCATCGAAATGGCAGGTCCGGTAATTGTAAGTGGTTCCTGATTCGATGAACTAGGCACCTCCTGATTAGATGAGGTAGCCATATCCTTCATGGGAAAGATATCTTCAAAGAAAGTCGCATCATTCAACTCCATGATCGTGCAAACATGCATGTCGTACCTCAGATTTTACAACCAAGAATCTATAGCCAATGCTATGAAAAGCATATCCCAGGAAAACACAATCCACGATCTTTGGTCCAAGCTTACGCTTCTTTGGAATTGGAACATTGACTTTCGCCAAACAACCCCATGTTCGCGAGATAAGAGAGTTTTAACCTTTTCTTCTCCCATTCCTCGAATGGAGTTATCTCTTTGTTCTTTGTGGGAACTCGGTTTAGGACATGACATGCGATCAATATCGCCTCCCCACCATGCCTTGAGAGACCCGATGTGTCTAACATGGCGTTAACCAAATCAGTTAGAGTACGGTTTTCTTTGGCCACCCCATTTGACTGAGGTGAGTAGGGAGGAGTCCTCTCATGGATTATACAATGTTCCGCTTTAAAAGCATCAAATTCATTGGAAAATACTCTCCACCACGGTTGGACCTAAGCCTCTTGATTTTTTCGATCAAGTTGATTTTCCACTTCAGCTTTGTAGATCTTGAAAAGTTCAAAGCCTCATCCTTAGATTTCAGAAGATACGACAGCGGTATCTTGTGGAGTCGTCAATTAACGTCATGAAATATTTCTTTCCACCTTTTGTCAAAACACCATTCATTTCACATAGATCTGAATGTATAAGTTCTAGTGGTGCAAGATTTCTCGTTTCCGCAGCCACATGAGACTTACGTGGTTGCTTAGCTTGCACACACACTTGACACTTAGATCCCTTGACAGTGGTGAAACTAGGGATTAAGTTCAATTTCGCTAGTCGCGACATGCAACCAAAGTTAACATGACAAAGACGTGAATGCCACACATTTGATTCACTATTGTTGCAAATATGATTAACAACTTTATTGCAAACGCCCCGATAAAGATAAACGAAACAGGCCTCCCGACTCATAGCCTTTACCAACAAAGGTTCCATACTTGGATATTACAAATTTATTCGACTCAAAGACAAGCTTATAGCCATCTCTACACGTAAGAGATCCGCTAACAAGATTTTTATTGACGGAGGGACATAATGCACGTTCTTGACCGCCACGATCTTCCCGAAGTAAACTTCAGATAGACCGTGCCAACACCACGAACAAAAGCACTTGAACCGTTGCCCATCAAGACGGGTTGAAGTCCCTATGATACGATAAGGCGAAAACATGGAAATATCACCGCATACATGCACATTAGCGCCCGTGTCAATCATCCAGTCAGGAGAATGACATACTGAAAGAATAGTGGGAATTATACCATACCCAGCATCCTTCATGTCAGTGTATCCAATGACAACATTACCGGTCTTGCCGTCTTTCCTAGGATGACGCTTGTCATAGCGATTAGGGCAACTAGGAGCCCAATGATCAGGATCCCCACACACATGACAAGCACCTTTCTTCTTGCCATTCTTCTTCGTGTGTTGCACAGCCTTGTTCTTCCCATCAAACTTTGCTTTACCATCAAACTTGCCCTTGTTCTTGAACTTGTGGGGCTGGAGGTTCTGCTTCTGTACCACATTGGCACTAGATCCTCCCTCAATACCTCGAGCACGTGTGTCCTTTGCTCTCGCCTTTTCTTCCACATCAAGAGTGCCAATGAGATCCGGAACGGAAAACTCCTGCCTCTTATGCTTGATGAGGTAGCAAAGTTCCTCCATGAAGGAGGAAGCTTAGTGATGATACCCCGACAGCGAACTTGTCCGGTAGCATGCAATTGAAGTGCTCAAGTTCTCTAGCAAATGATCAGATCTCATGAGCCTGCTCAACCACGGAGCGCTCTTGATCATCCTGTAATCATAGAATTGCTCCATGATGTACAGCTCAATGCGGCATCCGAGACCCCAAACTTGGCCTCGAGTGCATCCCACATATCTTTTCCATTATCAATTGAAGCATAAGCATCAACTATGTCCTCACCAAGAACACTCAAGAGAGCAGCCTTAAACAAGGTATCCATTTTCTGAAAAGCTTGTGCCTGTTGGGCATCTTGCTCTCCTTCAGGTTTGCCAAGAGTGGCGTCATAGCAACTCATGGTTCGAAACCATAAGACTGCTCTCACGCGCCACCTATTATAGTGGGTACCCTCAAACATAGGAGGTCTCATGGAAGCAGCAAAACCATTTGGTGTAAATTGCCTATAATAAGGTTTTTGGATTGTTGGAAATATGAGCAATTTACCGAATGATTTTATTAACAAAAATACTAGATAAAGCATGACTAAAATAGCAAATATAAAGCAAGTCATGCAATCTGGACAGAGAGAAGGTAAACATCGCCGCATATATGAGCGTGAGGTAAACACATCTAGAACAGACACTAGATGAAGTTGCTTATATGAAACAGAACCCTAACATCGTAGGGCAGAAACTAGAGCCAAGAACTGTAGGAGGACTTCTAACAGAAAGGAGAAGAACACGTACGGCACAGCAGCGCTGGACTTGGGGTCGGTGTCGTAGCAGCAGCGCAGTGCTCAGGAACTTGTGGCGAGAGGAGGAAGAGATTCTGGTGACATCGGCTCGACTCATTCCCGCAACCCGCGTCGTGACGAGGCGTGGCGGGCGGCGGAGGAGGAGCGCGCGTGGATGTCCCTCTTGTTCTCATGCTCATACAAGTGGAGAAAGAGCCTCCCTTATAAAGAGGTCCAACTCCCTCTAAACTAGCAATGTGGGACTAAACTTTAGTTCCACCTCTTGCCTTGCACAAATGGGTTGCGTGGGCCTCTAGGATTTATTAGGAATTTCTGAAATTGCTATTGGGCTAGGCCCAAAATAGTCAAAATTCCAGCAGACCCCACCTAAGCATCTACGTTAATCACGTACAACGAATTACCTATGTATAGCATTGCTCTTTATTTAACCCTGTACATGTTCTTAAAACCTGTCTCTTTCAATATACTTGATGTCTTTCTTGCGTAAAAAATGGCACCTATGTCACTCTAACTCCCAATCCCCACTACCCAACTCCCAACCGTTCTGATCATATTAATTAGGCTGGACCAGCTATCAACCGTTCTACGTACACAGCGAAAGGACACTAAATACTCAAAACACCATAGTAAATCATAGTTTGAACATGGATCATGCAAGCCATAGAGAACACGGGCAAAATGGTGGCATTCGCCACATTGGACGTATGTGGAGTTCTGCCACATGGCACCCCCACATTGCACGCCTTTGCCGAATGGCACCCAACAAACTTTTTTTTCTTTTCTTTTCTTCTCCCTCTCCTTTTTTTCTTCTTCATTTATGTTGTACTGTACATTATTTGTTTTCTTTTTTTTTCATTTTATGCTTTGTTCTTTTCTACAGTATTTGTTTGCTCCTTCTCTTTTCTTTTCTTTATCCTATCTATTTTCTTTTATAGGCATTAAGTGTATTTGCTTTATATGATTCAAATTTGAACTGCAGAAAATGGATAAAAATAGGTTAAAAATCTTAATTGTGTTCTTGACCTATGTTTAGGTCTTCTCCAAAAGAAGAAGAGGAATCCCAAACCTTAGGGTGCCAAGACTTGAGAGGAATACTGGTTAGATTAGAAGGCAAAAGTGTCGGTTGCTTCATCAGCTAACCCTAACTTTTTTTTATTGACTGGATACACCATTACATGTTCCATGTCAAATTTCATTTTTTGGGTCTGTTTGCTATATTTTCGCCATATAAGTGTTGCAAATTTCCTGGCCATGGATTTTTGGTTCCTGGTTGACGTACTTGAAAGATGTCGTCCATATGGCATGGTGAGGAAAAAACGACTAGATGAAAAATCGGTGGAGGGACGCGATGGGAGGAGGAACCGGTTGACGAAGAGTTTTGTCTTACAGAAAAACGCTACTTACTGAAGAGTTAGACCTACCCTGTCTGGCTGTCTCATAGGGGGGAAATCGGTAGGGCCGTAGCACATCCTATTATTACAGGGTCTTATCAAGACCGAGTCATGTACATCAACTGTTGTTAAATAAAATTGGACTTAACACTAGTAACTAGTAGTAGTAGTAAGTAGGAGTACTACATTGGACGATTACTTTCTTTCCGCATTTCATGGTGAGTTTCACAATTTCATGAAATAGGATGCATAAACCATCTGATTTTTTTTTTCTTCTGAAGTTGGAGCAAGATTATGTTTCCAGGGAGTTTGCTTCATTTTTCATTGGTTGGACATCAGTCTCTTCGTTATGGAAAGTACACCTTTTCCTTCTTTTTATGTAATCACGTATATGCCCTTGAAACATATTTCTTTCAATGTACTCGATGTCCTTTTTGCATCAAACATGGCTCACCATACAACAAGCACTAGTATTCACTACCCTGGACCCAACATCCATCACCCGCTCCACATAAACAGTGAAAGGAACCAAATACTCAACGCACCCAAAATCATACTCGGTAACTAGATCAATGTTTGAAATGGATCAAGCAACTTAGAAAAAGACTATATCAAAATGGCCTTCGTTGTCTTTTTCGTGGGCCATTTACTTACGGTCTTCCCGCATTCGTTCGGCAGCGCGAGGGTTCGGAAGAAAATTTGCTCCAAGAGAATGTCAATGGCGCGGCATCTTTGGATGTCGCTTTCTTCCTGGGAGGTCGTCGTGGAGGTTGAACCTCCTCGGCTCTTGGGTCACATCGTCGGGCCAAGGCCTAGAACTTGCGGTGCAAGGTCGGACGAAGCATCAATCTCGCGTCGCTACCCATCCCGAGGGCGTCATCTTGAAGTTTGTGCTACCTTGGGTGCTTTCCCAGGACCAGAAATGCATGACATCGTGGCCAAGGTGGAGTGGCGTGGCATCTACCGCATGGACGACGATGAGTCTCGGTGGCGTGGCGCAGCGGGGGCTCAGCGGAGGATGCGTGATGATGAACCTGCGCAGGGTGGTGGCGCTGTTTGGTGCCGTGGCGGCATCGACGGCTGGCAAGCATATCAAGAATCTCTTTCCTGTAGATGGGCCAACCGTTCGATGGTGATGGTGGCTTCTGAAGAGTGTGCATCTGGTGTATGCTTTGGGTTTCCTATACCAGGTTTATGCTCCCGGTATGCCATGCGGGTGGATTGGCGGTGATCCCGACTCTCGATGGTGGGGCGTGAAGGCATTCCCCATTGTCGAGTTTGTACGTGTGGGCGGTGGCTTCGGGTCGTTTGATGTATGTTCAACCCACAAATGCCACGCCTATAACCCAAATAGGAGAGTTCATACATTTATATAGACAGCTTGGCAAGGCCCTGGCATGTACGTCCTAGCGCAGGACCATCTATCTTGATATGCACGCTTGGATTACAAACTCAAATGTGAATCAATAAAAGGGAATAACATATGACCGCAACTATTTGGTTAGATCGTAACCATGAATTACATACCTAACTGTCAGAATAGTTTTGATAATGTGTATTAATGTGGTGCCTCCAAGGAAACACCTATATTGTACTTTTAGTGTATATAGTAGAATAGAAATAGAAAGATATCGTGCTTTTAGTATACATAATAGAATAGAAATAGAAAGATGGAGAGATAAAACATATGGTGGAAATATTTTACAACTAGGCTTGCTGCTATTACTTGGGCTATTTGGAACACCGGTAACAGAGCTTTCAAGATTTTTTTATTAAAACCCTTTTTAAGATCGTTTTTTGCTGCTTGCAGTACCTTGTTCTTTGAGAAAACTGAAGACGCTGGTGCACTTCAGAGGAGTGTGCTGTTGTTGAAGACAAATGCTATCAATATCATGAGGATTTGCGATGTGAGCAAGATTAGATCAGATGTAGTTTGATGGATTAGAGTCATCGAACCTGGATATGTTTCTCTTGTCTTCTGTGTTCGTTTTCTTGGGGCTTGTTTGACTTGGATATAATGTTGTTAACACTGTTATGCTAGGATAGTTATTTTGCCCCTATCAGGTTTTACGTGTGTGGATTGCGAGAACGAGTTGTGGGTTTCCTGCTAGTGCGTCGAATTCGCTCCTTGCCCCTTTCCTGCTTCCTGTAATCTCTATGTTGGTGTTGGACAAGTAGTATTTATGTTACGAGGTCAAAGAGGTTTATGAAGTGGCGGAGCTAATGAATTGCCAAATCCTAAGCACACCGTAACTAAAATTTACTTTGGTTTACTAGTTTCTTTTGCGATCAAATTTCACAATTGGTTTGGTTGGACCCTTTAATACATATGCTCTTCTCATCTAATCTTAAATATTCTGATGATAATCATCAATTAATGGATGGGCCTATGGCGTCCTATGATCCTGGTTTGGAGTGAGTAAGCCCAAAAGGAAAAAAAAAGACGTCAAAACTAACCCAATTCATGAAGCTGATGCAATTTCTAGCATATTCATGTACGTTTTCAGTGATCGTGGTGGTTGTGACGGCTTGCGCTCGGCTGCTTGTAAAAGTACAGGAAATCAGCAAGGTCTAGTCTAGGCACGTGCCCAGGGTGCCCCTACGGTAAAATCCCCCCAGGCTTATGTACAGTAAAAATAATAATCAAATACCATTAAATTCAACACGAAATATATTTTCATGGTGTCCGCACAAGCTTGACAAATGTCATTAATCAAGAAGTTTCTTTCCATCCAGAAGCAATAAAAACCCTATATAATTACATACCGTCCATGATTGAGTCATTGATTTTTGACTTATCACAGATAGATCACCAAACATCGATAACGAGGAACACACATAGCATACGCGCACATACCATCATTACATCATAACTAGACATAATAAGATCACCAAATTAAATAGGCCGGTCCTATTTGCAAACGTACGCCACAAGTTCGCATTACACTTGTGCAAAATTGTACAGTACGATAATTTGACAGCCTTCGAACCCACAGCCTTTTAGCCCTAGCACCCCACACACATGTTGCCTCTTGCGTTCATGTGTGATGCCCTGCCCCTTCACCAGCAATGACTTTCCACTTTTCTTGCAACACGTCCACGGCATACAAGCTACGGCAGCTCATTTGTTTTGTCACGTACGTACGTGTGTATCCGTTGTAGTTATTGTGTTACAGATATGTCATTTCCATGCAGGCACATAACACCGATAATAAGTAGGAAAACATATCACTGATGACTGATTAAATTTATAGATCGAACAAACCATAGATATGAGACATTTTTCTCTCAACCGAATGAAGGCAAAATAAACACCGTAAAAAAGAAGTACATGAAGGCAAAATAAAGATATTCACCACTAAGTACTATGACTTCAGTTGACCCGCTTATTGCACACCTTGGTTAATACAACAACGTCACGGAATAATTAAACAAGTAAATCATTCGATAAATGTAACATTTTCTCGGTTGTACTGCCCAATGTCATCACCGCTCATGTGGCACTTAGGCATGTTCTTAGGACGAGGCCTCATTTTAGATTTAGGAGTGTTGCCTTCCTTCACGATGAACACAGTGCTCATCCCCCACACTGTATGGCGGTCGAAGAGGCAATGCATAAACCACGCACCTAACCAATCAAAATAAAAGCAGATATTAAGCTTGGTTAAAAGTCTTGTTCCAAGCAAGTAATTATATATAGTATAATTCACAGCCCGAATGTTAAAATGGCTTTTTACCAGGGTTTGTAGCACGGAAGCGCATCGCGGTCCACCCAAGCTTAGGCACCGTGACCGTATTCTGGTATGGTGGGTCGACCAAGTTGTAGTTGGATGGGTCCTTGGTCTTGTCAAAGTTCCCAACGCCTCTCCCTACAACATAAAAGGCGAAGCCGTGCAGGTGCATGGTATGGGTCTCGTTGCTCATGGCCGTGTCCTGGAACACCACCTCCACGACGGAACCATAATTTAGCATTTTTCACCTTGGTGCCGGCCTTTGTGAGCCTGAACTCGTTGGAATAGTTGTAGTTGGTGAAGTTGAAGAAGAACGGTGGTTGTTTGGGGAAGTCTTTCTCGAAGACGCCTGTGAACGAGTAATAGTAGGCGTCGAGGACATCGGTTTGGGGACTGTCAAAACTGACATTGTTGAGGCTTGCCGCGAGGCGGTTTCCATTTTCACATGATTGACACGGGAGAATGTTTGTGGCCAAGGTGATGAGCATGTGCTCGTCGACATGTGTCGGCACATCCACCGGGTGGTCCTTGCTGGCTACGGACCGAAGCTGGGATGTGTACTCTGTTGCCGCAGTTATGTTGTCGCTTGCTGGAAGGTTGGGGAAGTATGGTTCCGATCTTGCAATGGGCGGCGCGTCCATGTATTCCAGGATGGCCGTGGCAGTGCTGTTGTTGTACACCAAGTTGGTTCTTGATGCGAATGTCCTCGACGCCATGTAGTAGCTGCTATTGGATGAACGGTCAGCCTGGAGGAGTGCATCCATTGTCTGTCCAGGAGAAATCATGATGTTCTCGACAGTGAATGGCTTTAAGTAGCGTCCGTCGGTGCCGACAATAGTGAGAAGGTGCTCGGCGACGCCGAAGAAAAGATCGTTGGTGAGTCCGGCGTTGATGATTCGTAGCAGGTACGTCTTGCCGCTCTTCGCGGACACTTTGAAAGTGTTCTCCTCGGAGCACGGGAATAGGTCTCCCGGTTGGCCGTTAATAGTTGTCGCATCCGAGATATTAATGCCACTGCCGGTACGTAGGGCCTCCTCCAAAATATGACTCACGTTGGCCTTCCACCACTCACCTGCATGCATAGGTATCAAAATCCCGTGCACCACATATTTTGCGTCTATCATAAATATATACACACGAATGCAAGAAACTGTAACATTGAACATGTACACACCGAGGATGATGGGTATGTCCTTGTGCGGCTTCTTGAAGGGATAGTCAGTGCCGTGCTTGGCGTGGATGATAATGGCGCCATGGACACTAGCACGATCAAACTCGGTGTGCGCATGCCACCAGAGTGTGCCCTCCTCCTCCGATAGGACAACGGTGTAGGTGAAGTTGGCACCAGGGTTGATGGGACACTGCGTTATGAACTCTGGGCCGTCGTGCCAGGGGTTTCGTGGTTGGTCCACTCCATGCCTGCAAATCATTTGAACGAACCCATTGGTTACATATGCATGTCAATGTATACATGAACGCAATGTACTCCCTCCGTTTGGGTTTACAAGCCCTGCTTGTATTTTATGTCATAATTTGGCCATAAATTTAATTTGTAAAATATAAATTTCATGTAGTAAAAATAATATCTTTCGGAACTTCTTTCAAATACGAATCCATTAATACAAATTTTTTGTGATATTTAATTTAATTTTTTTTAGTTAAATCTATAGTCAAAATTTTGAACAAAATACAAAGGAGACTTGTGAACCCTGTCGGAGGAAGTAGATGAATGTAACTAGATGATACCTCATGTGTTGCTGCTTAAATTGGTTGCCATATATTTCAGTAGGATTTGATTGTATGTAACATGAATATTTATATTAATTGAGTTGCAACTTAAAATAAAGGATTTATTATAGTTGATTATATTACGGTTATAAACTATGTACTGAATATAAGTAGCTTAGTTGAACAGATGGTTTTCATGCATAGTGGCAAGTTGAGATGAACATTTTCACCTGCATGCTTCCATGTTCAGGTGACATGTGCTTCCATATGTTGATGTGACATATATAAAGGATATACATGTTAAGAGAAACTAATTTGTGAGGATCGCCTATTTAATTATATTTATATGATTAATTACCAGTGGATGGTGATGGGTTTATTGCCCTGGTTGTAGACGTTGACAATGAAGACCTCCCCCTTTTGCGCGGTGCTATTGCGCGGTGATGGTAGGGCCGGGGAACTGGCCGTTCACGGTGAGCATGCTTTTCTGCTCGCAGATCCTTGTGTAGTTGTTCTCCTTGACCTGCAAAATGTGTATATGTCCCTCGTTATGTATTCCCTCTGTTTTATAATGTAAAACGTTTTTTAATACTTGCCAAAAAATGATTTATATTATGGGACAGAGGGAGTAGTTCACTTACGTAATCAACAATATGTACGGTGGACATAGATGCTACATATACATCAATGAAAATGCATGCATGGCATGTGAACATGCGAAGTAGACTTACGTAGAAATCGTAGACCTTCATATGCCTGGAGTAGCTGATGCTCCAAATGTAAGCTGATGCTCCAAGTGTGAGCACCACTGCAAGTAACCAAAGCACCGCCGGCAACACCTTAGCCATTGCCGGCCGGCCACAGATCCCGTCAAGCCCTGTACGCAGGTGATTAGCCATGGGCAAATTTGATAAATTTAACCTATAGCCGAAATCAAATCATAGAATGAATTATCCGTGAAACTATTTCACGCGGCTGACCTTTTTGTGTGACGCCCGACACGAAGGCGCCACACTACACTGTGCAACGCCTCACAGATAGGCGCTACACGGCCAGCGTCGCACCCGTGTGATCAGAAAATTACTAAGTCAGTGTGCAGCGCCTAGCTCTTAGGCGTTGCACTAGTGCAGCGCCTAGCTCCCAGGCGTTGCACTAGTGCAGCGCCTGAGAGCTAGGCGCCACGGGTCACCCGCGTGAAATAATTTCACGGACAGTTCATTCTGTGATTTGATTTCGTCTATAGGTCAAATTTGTCAAATTTGCCTTAGCCATGGACCGGAGCTGGCTAGGTAGGTAACTCATGCTTGCTTATCGCTGGAAGTGACTGACTGCGGAAGGTGGCTTATTCGCTTGGGTATTTATAGCAGCCGAGCTAGGAAGAGATCGATTGTTCGGTCGCCCATCGAGAGGCCGGCCTACCAACCGACGACGTCATGTTCTCGACGTCATGAACTAGTTGATGCGTATGTGTTATGCAGGCCTGGTTTTATGGTACTATGCGAAGTTTGGTGCCACATTATTTTGTGTGGCCAGGACTGAAGAAACAAGCTAGACGTGCATTGTAGTACAAGAAGAAAACAAAGGCAGATCCTATTGATGGAATGTAACCGCAAAGTGGATCAAATCATTACTATTTACTTATTTTTGCGAATGGTGGATCAAATTAATGAGGAGGTTAAGAGGAGATCAGTACAGAGTCTAGTGGGTAGTGGTTATCTGACATATAAGGTCAATGTACCACACGGTACTCTTGACGTGAGGGAGCTCAGATGGTTCATTCCTTGTGGTGGAGCCAGCCAATCAAGATTCAAGTCCGAGACTGGGCACTGGTGCTTATATTTTCCTAGATTTATTTCAGGGTTTCTTTAGTAATGTTTGTTTGATGGGAGACAACATTCATGTCGCCTATGAGGCATCGATGATGATTTTCAATCTCAAGATTTGATAGCTCAGATGTGAGCGTCTATGTTTGACGGTATTTCTATAAGAAAACTCGGAAATGTTAGATGTGGAACTGAACTTCCACACGTGTCCGTGTGATTTCTTTTCTAGTTAGGTCAATATTAATTTGAGGTTGATTTAAGTACTTTCTGTTGATTTCATGCATGTTATTATTAGGAGTCACGAGTGTTTTAGGACGGGAAGAGCAAATTAGTTGTGATTTGATCGTGGGGCTGCATTAACAATGTCACCTATAATGATGTTGAGCTATGTTTTTTGTTAAGGCTGGATTTCATTCACTCAAATGAAATACTCCCTCCATTCCCTTATACAAGTCCACTTTATATTTTAATGTCTAACTTTGACCATTGTTTTTACCAACAAAAATTGAGTTGTATGCCACAAAAAGTATAATTGGATGCACATTTCAAAGAACTTTTCGACGATATATTTTTTATGACATATAATCCATATTTTGTTGACCAAAATTATAAGTGAAAGTTTGACACAAAAACGAAGTGACCTTGTATAAGGGAATGGAGGGAGTATTACTGTATTAAGGAGATACAAACAAAATTAGCACATACCTGGTCTTTGGAGGACTAGGATGTACATGGCCAACACTAATACACAAAGAATCACGTCAACAAAGGCAAAAGTCATACAAAACTGAATCTCTGCCTAGGTGGAGGAAAAAGAAGAAAAAAGGAAAAACTCTGACGTGATCAAAACAATGATTAACGAACCTCAACTACAACCATTCCTGCCAACCATCTCTTGACATCACAGAAACAAGGAGAAAGGTTATCTAAGAGAAACACTTCCAGGAAAGGAATGATGGTCAAGCGCATCGTCACCGTATCCAACCACTAGATATCAAATCCTATATTTTCAACTTGAAGATAAAGTCTGAGAAAATTGGAGAAATGCCTTGAACAAGGTAATGGCACAAAAACACTGCCATTGCCAAGTACGACTAACTAGGGTCAAACCTAGAGTTTTCAGCTCGGAACTCAAGACCGAATACTCGAGAAACACCATCAAATCAAAATCAGCATGCGTTGTCACCACCAGTTTCCTGATGTTGGCGTAATATGCCAACCCCATGTTAATAGGTTTCGACAAACTGAGGAAAAACAAAACAAAGAAAACGAGCAACTGAAAAACTAGAAAAAACCAAAAACTAGAATAAAAATATCAAAACCAGAAGGAAAAACCAAAGCCCAGAAGCACAATTACGTTTTCACTTTTTTTGGAAGCAGAGGATGTGCTTTTATTTTATTTTTCTCTGGAAAGCACAGGTTGTGCTTCTCGCATAAGCAAAGTTGTACTCCTCGCGGAAGCAGAACACATGTTGGGTTTCCCCTTTTTTCAGTGAAAGCACATTTGATTTTCCCTTTCGGAAAGCTTAGACTCTGCTTCTCGCTTCTCGCAGAAGCACATGTTATGATTTCCCTTTTTCGGTGAAACACAACTGTGCTTTTTCTTTTCAGGAAGTATAGTTGTATTTCTCATGGAAGCACATATTGTGTTTTTTCTTTTAGAAACACAATTATGCTTCTCGCAAAAAAAGGTTGCTTTCCATAAAAAACCAACTAAAAAATTCTACCCAAAACCTGGAAAAAAAACCAAGAAAAGAAAGAAATCCAAAAAATATAACCAGAAAATGCGTGAATTTTTTTTAAAACAAAATCTCGAAGATATGTCCAGAGCGTGACATGTGGCAGCGATTGAGCACACCACCCGGTGTGCTCTCACGCAGAAAAAGTGTACTTCGCAGGAGCCCTCCCAGGGATACCCTTTGATTTGGAGCCCCTTGTTTTCTTCGCTTTTAGTTTTTCTTCTTTAGTTATTTCGTTTTTGTTTCTTTTTTAATATTTTATATTTTAAAAAATGTCCAAGAACCCGAAATCCAATAATAAATGTTCTGAATTTATGAAGAAACACGATTTTATATTTTTTCACATATTATAAATGGCTCATAATTTTTTATTTTTTTAAATGTTCTTTAACTTCAAACTATGTTCTGAATTTTATAAAATATTCTCCCTTTCAGAAAATGTTTGAAAATTCCTAATTTGTTCACAAATTTCAGAAAAAAATAATCAATTAGACAAATGTTTACAAATACAAAAGATGGTCATGAATTTAAAATATTTTCTTCAATTTAAAAAAATCAGTAATTTGAAAATTATTGCCGTATTTCCAAAAGAAGTTCATGAATTTTATAAATGTATGCTTATTTCTGAAAAATATTGTGTGATTTTAAAGAATGTTGACAAATTTGGAAAAGTGCACGAGTTTTATAACATCTTTGATTAAAAAAATTAAAAGTAAAACCATAAAAGGAAAAAGGAATTGCAAAAAAAATATAATAAAAAGGAGAAACCGTATTCAGGGAAGGTTTTAGAACCTTCTGAAACAAGTGGGGGAAAAGTCGGAATGGGCTGGCCGACAGAGAGGACGAGCGCACAACAAGGTATATGGTCCACAAAATCAATAGGAAAGGGCCCGATCGAACGCGTGTCCACAAAAACCATCCAAATTAGCTGGCAGGTAATCTGTGTTTGTATTTGTACCGTGGTCTACACCCCTCATTGTTCACCAACAGTGCACTTAAAAAACAAAGGGCTTATCCACACACACAAAAAAGGGGGAAAGGGCATTTTAAAATCTTCAAATAAATAAAAATAAAATTACATATACATATAGACTAGATAATTGCTCGTGTGTTTCAAGGAGGGAATCTCTACTCTTATAAAAAACAGAGTTGGTGATGATGGTGTGCCTGCCATCCTGCAGTATAGGCCGTCCGATTTATATCTGATGGATAGGAAGGAAACTATGGCAATTTTGCAAAAAGATACCCACACCCCTCTCCACATTTGCAAATAAGGCCTTCTCTTATTCATCCTTTTCTCCCACAACATAAACTACTCATAGAAATGCATCTTGATTTTCCGTGCAACACATGGGCATCTTGCTAGTTACATATAAATATTAGGTTTGCTCGTGATTTACTTGCCCATATTACGTAATTGTGTAAAGAAAAACATTAGTAAAAAATTCATACAAATACATATACATATTAGGAGGACTAGGATGTACATGGCCAACACTAATACACAAAGAATCACATCACAAAGGCAAAAGTCATACAAAACTGAAGCTCTGCCTAGGTGGGGGAAAAAGAAGAAGAAAGGAAAAACTCTGACGTGATCAAAACAACGATTAATGAACATCAACTATGACCATTCCCACCAACCATCTTTTGACATCACAGAAGAAAGGAGAAAGGTTATCTAAGAGCAACGCTTCCAGGAAAGTAATGATGGTCAAGCGCACCGTCACTGTATCCAACCACTCGATATCAAAGCCTATGTTTTGAACTTGAAGATAAAGTCTGAGAAAATTCGAGAAATGCCTTGAACAAGGTAATGGTGCAAAAACACTGCCATTGCCAAGTACGACTAACTAGGGCCAGACCTAGAGTTTGCAGCTCGAAACTCAAGACCGAATACTCGAGAGGCACCATCAAATCAAAGTCAGCATGCGTTGTCGCCACCACTTTCCTGATGTTGGAGTAATATGCCAACCCCATGTTAATAGGTTTCGACAAACTTTGTTTTTTCACGAAAAAACCAAGAAAAAACAAAAACAAAGAAAACGAGCAACCGAAAAACTAGAATAAACCAAAAACCAGAATAAAAAAAATCAAAACCGGAAGGAGAAACCAAAGCCCAGAAGCACAATTGCGTTTTCACCTTTTTGGAAGCAGAGGATGTGCTTTTATTTTATTTTTCTCGGGAAACCACAGGTTGTGCTTCTCGCATAAGCAAAGTTGTGCTCCACGCGGAAGCAGAACACATGTTGGGTTTCCCCTTTTTTCAGTGAAACACATTTGTTTTTCCCTTTCGGAAAGCATAGACTCTGCTTCTCGCAGAAGCACATGTTATGATTTCCCTTTTTTCGGTGAAACACAACTGTGCCTTTTCTTTTCAGGAAGTATAGTTGTGTTTCTCATGGAAGCACATATTGCGTTTTTCTTTTAGAAACACAATTATGCTTCTAATGGAAAAACGATGCTTTCCAGAAAAAAAACCAAGTAAATTTTTTCCCCCAAAACCTGGAAAAAAACCAAGAAAAAAAAGAAATCCAAAAAACTAACACCAGAAAATGCGTGCAAAAATTTAAACAAAATCTCAAAGATATGTCCATAGCGTGTCACGTGGCAGCGATTGTGCACACCACCTGGCGTGCTCTCATGCTAAAAAAGTGAACTTTGCAGGAGCCCTCCCAGGGATACCCTTTGATTGGATCCCCCTTTTGTTTTTAATTTTTCTTCTTTAGTTATTTTGTTTTTGTTTCTTTTTAATATTTTAAAATTTAAAAAATGATCAGTAACCCCAAACCCAACAAAAAATGTTCTGAATTTATGAAGAAACACGATTTTGTAAGTTCTTCACAAATTATAAATGGCTCATCAATTTTTGATTTTTTAAATGTTCTTTAACTTCAAAATATTTTCTAAAATTTATAAAATATTATCCCTTTCGGAAAATGTTCGAAAATTCCTTTTTTACCAAATTCAAAAAAATTAATCAATTAGACAAATGTTCACAAATACAACTTTTTAGAAATACAAAAGATGGTCATGAATTTAAAAGATTGCCTTAGATTGAAAAAAAACAGCAATTTGAAACTTTTTGCCGTATTTCCAAAAGAAGTTCATGAATTTTATAAATGTATGCTTATTTCTGAATAATATTGTGTGATTTTAAAGAATGTTGACAAATTTGGGAAAGTGCACGAGATTGATAACGGCTTTGATTAAAAAAGAAAATTAAAAGTAAAAATATAAAAGGAAAAAGGAAATGCCATAAAATATAGTAAAAAGGAGAAACCGGATTCAGGGAAGGTTTAGAACCTTCTGAAATAGGTGGGGGGAAAGTCGGACTGGGATGGCCGACAGAGAGGACGAGCGCACAACAAGGTATTTGGTCCACAAATTCAATAGGAAAGGGCCTGATCGAACGAGTGTCCACAAAAACCATCCAAATTAGCTGGCAGGCCATCTGTGTTTGTATTTGTACCGTGGTCTACACGCCTTCATTGTTCACCAACAGTGCACTTACAATAAAAAAGGGCTTATCCACACACACACAAAAGGAGGAAAAGACATTTTAGAATCTTCCAATAAATAAAAATAAAAATTACATATACATATAGACTAGATAATTGCTCGTGTGTTGCAAGGAGGGAATTACATATAAATATTAGGTTTGCTCATGATTTACCAGCCCATATTATGTGATTGTGTAAAGAAAACTTTAGTAAAAAAATTCATACAAATACATATACATATTAGGAGGACTAGGATGTACATGGCCAACACTAATACACAAAGAATCACGTCGACAAAGGCAAAAGTCATAGAAAACTGAAGTTCTGCCTAGGTGGAGGAAAAAGAAGAAGAAAAGAAAAACTCTGACGTGATCAAAACAACGATTAACGAACCTCAACTATGACCATTCCCATCAACCATCTCTTGACATCACAGAAACAAGGAGAAAGGTTATCTAAGAGCAACTCTTCCAAGAAAGTAATGATGGTCAAGCGCACCGTCACCGTATCCAACCACTAGATATCAAATCCTATATTTTCCACTTGAAGATAAAGTCTGAGAAAATTCGGGAAATGCCTTGAACAAGGTAATGGCGCAAAAACACTGCCATTGCCAAGTACGACTAACTAGGGCCAGACCTAGAGTTTTCAGCTCGAAGCTCAAGACCGAATACTCGGGAAGCACCATCAAATCAAAGTCAGCATGCGTTGTCGCCACCACTTTCCTGATGTTGGCGTAATATGCCACCCCCATGTTAATAGGTTTCGACAAACTTTGTTGTTTCACAAAAAAACCGAGGAAAAACAAAAACAAAGAAAACGAGCAACCGAAAAACTAGAATAAACCAACATGTGTTTTCAGTGAAGCAGAGCACATGTTATGATTTCCCTTTTTTCAGTGAAACACAATTGTGCCTTTTCTTTTCAGGAAGTATAGTTGTGTTTCTCATGGAAGCACAGATTGCATTTTTTTCTTTTAGAGACACAATTATGCTTCTCGCGGAAAAACGATGCTTTCCAAAAAAAACAAGTATTTTTTTACCTAAATCCTGGAAAAAAACCATGAAAAAAAAAGAAATCCAAAAAATTAAAACAAGAAAATGCGTGATTTTTTTTTAAAAATAAAACCTCAAAGATATGTCCAGACTGCATCACATGGCAGCGATTAGCACACCACCTGGCGTGCTCTCATGGATACGCTTTGATTTGGAGCCCCTTGTTTTTTTCGTTTTTAGTTTTTCTTCTTTAGTTATTTTGTTTTTGTTTCTTTTTAATATATTAAAATTTTAAAAATGTTCAGGAACCCCAAATCCAACAATAAATTTTCTGAATTTATGAAGAAACACGATTTTATAATTTTTGACAAAAATTAGAAATGGGTCATAATTTTTTTAAATGTTATTTAACTCCAAAATATGTTCGAAATTTATAAAATTTTATATCTTTCGGTAAATGTTCGAAAATTCCTATTTTTTCGCAAATTTCAGACAAAATTATTCATTTAGAAAAATGTTCGCAAATACATTTTCTACAAATACAAAAGATGGTCATGGATTTAAAAGATTTTCTTAGATTTCGAAAAAACAGTAATTTGAAAATTATTGCCGCATTTCCAAAAGAAGTTCATGAATTTTATAAATGTATGCTTATTTCTGAATAATATTGTGTTATTTTAAAGAATGTTGACAAATTTGGAAAAGTGCACGAGTTTGATAACATCTTTGATAAAAAAAATTAAAAGTAAAAACATAAAAGGAAAAAGGAAGTGCAATAAAAGTACAATAAAAAGGAGAAACCGGATTCAGGGAAGGTTTTAGAACCTTCTGAAACAAGTGGGGGAAAAGTCGGAATGGGCTGGCCGACAGAGAGGACGAAAGCACAACAAGGTATATGGTCCACAAAATCAATAGGAAAGGGCCCGATCGAACAGCGTGTCCACAAAAACCATCCAAATTAGCTGGCAGGTAATCTGTGTTTGTATTTGTACCGTGGTCTACACCCCTCATTGTTCACCAACAGTGCACTTAAAAAACAAAGGGCTTATCCACACACACACAAAAAAGGAGGAAAGGGCATTTTAAAATCTTCAAATAAATAAAAATAAAAATTACATATACATATAGACTAGATAATTGCTCGTGTGTTTCAAGGAGGGAATCTCTACTCTTATAAAAAACAGAGTTGGTGATGATGGTGTGCCTGCCATCCTGCAATATAGGCCGTCCGATTTATATCTGACGGATAGGAAGGAAGCTATGGCAAGCCGAACACATGTTGGGTTTCGCCTTTTTTCAGTGAAACACATTTGCTTTTCCCTTTCGGAAAGCATAGACTCTGCTTCTCGCAGAAGCACATGTTATGATTTCCCTTTTTTTTTTGGTGAAACACACTGTGCTTTTTCTTTTCAGGTAGTATAGTTGTGTTTCTCATGGAAGCACATATTGCGTTTTTTCTTTTAGAAACACAATTATGCTTCTCGCAGAAAAACGATGCTTTCCAGAAAAAATACCAAGTAATATTTTTTTACCCAAAACCTGGAAAAAAACATAGAAAAAAGCCAAAAAGATAAAGAAAATGCGTGCAATTTTTTTAAAAAAAATCTCGAAGATATGTCCAAAGCGTGTCACATGGCACCGATTGAGCACACCCCCTGGCGTGCTCACATGCTAAAAAAGTGAACTTTGCAGGAGCCCTCCCAGGGATACACTTTGATTTGGAGCCCCCCTTTTTTTCGTTTTTAGTTTTTCTTCTTTATTTATATTGTTTTTGTTTCTTTTTTAATATTTAAAATTTTAAAAATGTTCTGAATTTATGAAGATACACGATTTTGTTTTTATGAAAATTTTCACATATTATGAGTGGCTCAAAATTTATTTATTTTTTTAAAATGGTCTTTAACTTCAAAATATTTTCTGAAATTTATATAATATTCTCCCTTTCGGAAAATGGTCGAAAATTCCTATTTGTCACAAATTTCAGAAAAAAATTAATCAATTAGATAAATGTTACGCAAATACAATTTTTTACAAAAACAAATGATGGTCATGAATTTAAAAGATTTTTCAAATTAAAAAAACAGTAATTTGAAAATTATTGCCGTATTTCTTAGATTTAAAAGATTTTCTTAGGTTAAAAAAACAGTAATTTTCTTAGATGAATTTTATAAATGTATGCTTATTTCTGAAAAATATTGTGTGATTTTAAAGAATGGTGACAAATTGGAAAAGTGCGTGAGTTTGATGACGGCTTTGATTAGAAAAGAAAATGAAAAGTAAACACATAAAAGGAAAAAGAAAATGCAATAAAAATATAATAAAAAGGAGAAAACGGATTTGGGGAAGGTTTTAGAACCTTCTGAAACAGGTGGGGAAAAAGTCGAAGTGGGCTGGCCGACAGAGAGGACGAGTGCACAACAAGGTATATGGTCCATAAAATCAATAGGAAAGGGCCTGATTGAATGAGTGTCCACAAAAACCATCCAAATTAGCTGGCGGGCCATCTGTCTTTGTATTTATACCGTGGTCTACACCCCTTCATTGTTCACCAACAGTGCACTTAAAATAAAAAAGGCTTATCCACACACACAAAAAAGGAGGAAAAGGCATTTTAAAATCTTCAGATAAATAAGAATAAAAATTACATATACATATAGACTAGATAATTGCTCGTGTGTTGCAAGGAGGGAATTACATATACATATTAGGTTTGCTCATGATTTACCTGCCCATATTATGTGATTGTGTAAAGAAAAACATTAGTAAAAAAATTCATGTCTACAAAAATGGAAAAAATGTCGGTAAAAAATGGATATATGTAAACTATTTATTAGCAATTCACACCTTTGTCCTTTTTGTGTACTTACGAGTTAACGGGATTAAATAAAAAATAGATATATGTACAACACATCTATGCAAGTGGGATATTTTTTTTAGAGTTTTCGGAACATCTAAATTCGAATTCCTTTTTTTTAAAGCATTGGGCTCCATGAAAGCCACCGGGTCCCAAAACGCCACTCTCCTAGGAATAGATCACTATCCCAACAATTTTTCTTTTCTTCTTAGATTTTTGGGCTAATTACACATTTTATGTGGTGCTCCCCTCCTTTTTTAAAAACGAACTTTATATATGTGTTGGGAAATTATAATGTTTTCCTTCTTTCAGCGCGTGCCATTGGGTTTGCAGTTCATGTATTAATGCTGTACACTCAATTCACAAAAAAATATTGTTGTAGAATCAAAATTACATAACTTTATTTATATCTCTTTAAAGGCAAAAAATTTATGCTAGAAAAAAAACATTCTTCGTTAGAAAGAATCTCATGGTCAATTTTGGAGTGGTTTTATAAACATTCTTCGTTTTCTTTCTTCCTGTGGAAGAAAGAGGACCCTTGCTAGGATTTCTCGTGTCTCCTATTTGGTGCAGATCACGGTCTACCTCATCTCATGTTGTCTTTGGAACATGGAGGTGTGGTTGACCCTAGCCCTGCCGGGCGGGAGGGTCCCGGTGGTGTTTCTAGCATCGTCCAAGGCAAGCGGGGAGTGGGGTTGGTGGGAAGTTTATCTCCGGCGGATCTCGCGGGATTCAGTCAGCGTTTGTCTTTGGTGGATCTTGCCTTCGTTTGTGTGTCTACAGGTTGGATCCTTCTAATGTACGCTTGTCTTTATTGGCGGCGGTTGTTGTTCTGTTGCGCTGGAACTGTGTGGCCTTAGCACGGCGACTTTTCGTCTGTCTAATACAACAAGGTTTGTCCGGCTCCGACCGGGGAGGAGCTAAGGCAATGTGCGCCTGGCTAGATGGTCTCTGGACCTGTATATATTTTTATTTCTGATGTTCTTTGCAATATCTCGACAGTTGATGAATAGATCGGAAGTTTTCGGCAAAAAAGAAAAGTTAGTGTCCGCCAAAATATAGACAAGCTAGCATGTGCATAGTCAGTCAATTAGCACTCAAACAGTATAGGAAATCCAATAATTCATTAATCTCACGCCCAGCTTTGTTGGAAAGCTTTGGCAGAAGACAATCATCATCAGCTAAAAAGAAATGAAGCCAGGTAATTAGCTTTGAAACAGTACAGCTAAAAAATAATTCGCGCCAGGTAGGGGTTGAATTACACATTTTATGTGGTGCTCCCCTCCTTTTTTAAAAACGAACTTTATATATGTGTTGGGAAATTATAATGTTTTCCTTCTTTCAGCGCGTGCCATTGGGTTTGCAGTTCATGTATTAATGCTGTACACTCAATTCACAAAAAAAATATTGTTGTAGAATCAAAATTACATAACTTTATTTATATCTCTTTAAAGGCAAAAAATTTATGCTAGAAAAAAAACATTCTTCGTTAGAAAGAATCTCATGGTCAATTTTGGAGTGGTTTTATAAACATTCTTCGCTTTTCTTTCTTCCTGTGGAAGAAAGAGGACCCTTTGCTAGGATTTCTCGTGTCTCCTGCCGGTGCCGTCACCGGTCTACCTCATCTCATGTTGTCTTTTGGAACATGGAGGTGTGGTTGACCCTAGCCCTTGCCGGGCGGGAGGGTCCCGGTGGTGTTTCTAGCATCGTCCATGGCTGGCGGGGGAGGGGGTTGGTGGGGAAGTTTATCTCGGCGGATCTCGCGGGATTCAGTCGGCGTTTGTCTTTGGTGGATCTTGCCTTCGTTTGTGTGTCTACAGGTTGGATCCTTCTAATGTACGCTTGTCTTTATTGGCGGCGGTTGTTGTTACGCTATACTGGGCTGTGTGGCCTTAGCACGGCGACTTTTCGTCTGTCTACTACAACAAGGTTTGTCCGGCTCCGACCGGGGAGGAGCTAAGACGGCGGTGCGCCTTCGGCTAGATGGTCTACGGACCTGTATATATTTTTTATTTCTGATGTTCTTTGCAATATCTCGACAGTTGATGAATAGATCGGAAGTTTTCTGGCAAAAAAGAAAAGTTAGTGTCCGCCAAAATATAGACAAGCTAGCATGTGCATAGTCAGTCAATTAGCACTCAAACAGTATAGGAAATCCAATAATTCATTAATCTCACGCCCAGCTTTGTTGGAAAGCTTTGGCAGAAGACAATCATCATCAGCTAAAAAGAAATGAAGCCAGGTAATTAGCTTTGAAACAAGTACAGCTAAAAAATAATTCGCGCCCGGTAGGGGTTGAATTACACATTTTATGTGGTGCTCCCCTCCTTTTTTAAAAACGAACTTTATATATGTGTTGGGAAATTATAATGTTTTCCTTCTTTCAGCGCGTGCCGTTGGGTTTGCAGTTCATGTATTAATGTTGTACACTCAATTCACAAAAAAAGTATTGTTGTAGAATCAAAATTACATAACTTTATTTATATCTCTTTAAAGGCAAACAATTTATGCTAGAAAAAAAACATTCTTCGTTAGAAAGAATCTCATGGTCAATTTTGGAGTGGTTTTATAAACATTCTTCGTTTTCTTTCTTCCTGTGGAAGAAAGAGGACCCTTTTGCTAGGATTTCTCGTGTCTCCTGCCGGTGCCGTCACCGGTCTACCTCATCTCATGTTGTCTTTGGACCATGGAGGTGTGGTTGATCCTGGCCCTTGCCGGGCGGGAGGGTCCCGGTGGTGTTTCTAGCATCGTCCGCGCGGGCGGGGGGAGGGGGGGGGGGGTTGGTGGGGAAGTTTATCTCCGGCGGATCTCATGATTCAGTCGGCGTTGTCTTTGGTGGATCTTGCCTTCGTTCGTGTGTCTATAGGTTGGATCCTTCTGATGTACGCTTGTCTTTATTGGCGGCGGTTGTTGTTCTGTTGCGCTGGAACTGTGTGGCCTTAGCACGGCGACTTTTCGTCTGTCTAATACAACAAGGTTTGTCCGGCTCCGACCGGGGAGGAGCTAAGACGGCGGTGCGCCTTCGGCTAGATGGTCTACGGACCTGTATATATTTTTTATTTCGATGTTCTTTGCAATATCTCGACAGCTTGATGAATAGATCGGAAGTTTTCTGGCAAAAAAGAAAAGTTAGTGTCCGCCAAAATATAGACAAGCTAGCATGTGCATAGTCAGTCAATTAGCACTCAAACAAGATAGGAAATCCAATAATTCATTAATCTCACGCCCAGCTTTGTTGGAAAGCTTTGGCAGAAGACAATCATCATCAGCTAAAAAGAAATGAAGCCAGGTAATTAGCTTTGAAACAGTACAGCTAAAAAATAATTCGCGCCAGGTAGGGGTCGAACCTACGGCCTTCCGCTTAGGAAACGGCCGCACTATCCACTGAACTACAGGCGCTCATATCTACTCCCTTCGTCCCATAATATAAGAGCGTTTTTGATACTACATTATTGTCAAAAACACTCTTATATTATGGGACAGAGGAAGTACCATTTTATGTTTGATGTCAATTAGACTCTTTTTCTTTTCTGCAAGTACCAACTGTCTCGTACATACTATAACTGATGAATCTTCACTACTTCGAATCATCTTAACATGTATGCCTCCACATCTTTAAAATTACTGTAGCCATTAGATTTGCTAGTTTGATCCACTAGCATCCGTCCAATCAACACATGAGAAGTCTCTAACATGCAATATGTGAAAGTGCAACTATCCCTGGGTGGTTTTGGTAATTCCTAACAACATATATCTTATTGAGCTAATGCTATTTCAAGATAAATATTTCAGGAAAGCTCAATGATCGGCATGGCATGGATGAGAAAAGTGGATCCCTCAAAATGCTAAGGACAAAAGGATTGGCTCAAGCTCAAAGCACAAGACTCTACATTTTCTATTTTAGTGATCCAAGATCACATTGAGTCTATAGGAAAAGCCAATACTATCAAGGAGGGATGAGGTGTTGCTTAATGGCTTTCTTGCTCAAAATGCTTAGTGATATGCTCCAAATCCCTCAACTACTTTCTCATATCCACATATGACCTAAACCAAAAGTCCAACTCGGCCTCACCGATTCTTTCTATCCGGCACCACCGAGTTCAGATGTCATAGCCACCGCCACAAACTCTAGGCAAATCGGTCTCACCGATAGGGATCTCGGTCTCACCGAGATGGGATTGTAATCTCTCTGTTTCCCTTCGTAACGTTTCGGTCCAACCGAGATGAGCGATCGGTCCCATCGAGATTGCAATGCAAACTCTCTGTTTCCCTTTCATAACGTTTTGGTCTCACCGAGATGAGCGAATTGTTCCCACCGAGTTTGCCTGACCAACTCTCTGGTTAGCTTATTACCAAAATCAGTCCTACCGAGTTTGTGTAATCGGTCTCACCGAGATTAAGTTATGCCCTAACCCTAATCATATCGGTCCTACCGAGTTGCATGTCGGTCCCACCGAAAATCCTAGCGGTCACATTTTTGCTAAATCGGTCCAACCGAGTTTCTCAATTCGGTCCCACCGAGATTGGTAAGTTGTGTGTAACGGTTAGATTTTATGTGGAGGCTATATACCCCTCCACCCACTCTTCATTCGTGGAGAGAGCCATCAGAATGTGCCTACACTTCCAACATATATTTTCTGAGAGAGAACCACCTACATTTGTGTTGAGGTCAAGATATTCCATTCCTATCATATGAATCTTGATCTCTAGCCTTCCCCAAGTTGCTTTCCACTCAAATCTTCTTTCCACCAACTCCAAATCCTGTGAGAGAGAGTTGAGTGTTGGGGAGACTATCATTTGAAGCACAAGAGCAAGGAGTTCATCATCAACACACCATTTGTTACTTCTTGAAGAGTGGTGTCTCCTAGATTGGCTAGGTGTCACTTGGGAGCCTTGACAAGATTGTGGAGTTGAACCAAGGAGTTTGTAAGGGCAAGGAGATCGCCTACTTGTGAAGATCTACCCTAGTGAGGCAAGTCCTTCGTGGGCTGACGGCCATGGTGGGATAGACAAGGTTGCTTCTTCGTGGACCCTTCGTGGGTGGAGCCCTCCGTGGACTCAAGGCAGCCGTTACCCTTCGTGGGTTGAAGTCTCCATCAACATGGATGTACGATAGCACCACCAATCGGAACCACGACATAAAAACATCCGTGTCTCCTATTGCGTTTGCACTCTCCAAACCCTTCCCTTTACATTCTTGCAAGTTGCATGCTTTACTTTCCGCTGCTCATATACTCTTTGCATGCTTGCTTGAATTGTGTTAAGATTGCTTGAACCGTGCTAAGTTGCTAAAATCTGCCAAGAACTAAAATTGGGAAAATGATAGATTTTTATTTGGTCAAGTAGTCTAATCACCCCCCTCTAGACATACTTTCGATCCTACAGGTGGTATCAGAGCTTTAGTCTCCATTTGCTTTGATTTCCATAGCTTTTGGTAGTTACAAATTGTACAATGTTCATACTTGAACTGTTGCCAGGTGGAGAACGTCTGTCCGAGCAACCACCAGGACGGCACGACGTCCTGGAACACCTTGTACTGGCCTCCGGAGGAGGTGATGGCAAATCTGAGCGCTTGTCCTTTCAGCCCCGCTTAGGCATCGCCAGATTAGCGCCCGCCTCGGGACATGGGTATCTACGCCGTGTTGGTTCCCTTGACTGACATGCTCTTGACCGACCCGCTCCCGGCCATGTTGGTCACCAACACTAGCTCCAAGTAATTGAAGCCGTTCATGGTGAAGCGCAGGCCGCCCTGCCTCTGGCACGCGACCTGCTGGTAGAAGACGGGGACGATGCCGGCGCGGTAGATGGCAAGGTTCTCCTAGGCGGGCTGGGACATGTCAAAGTGGACACGGGGAGGGTTGCACCACCCGGCATTGTTGACGGGGAGAGCCCAGTTGGGAGGGCAGAAGTTTGTGGCGGACACGGTGATGGACGTGACAGGCTATGTATTATCGATTCACTCATTTGTACTTTCCTTGTTACTTACGAGTTCACAGATCTCTATCTCCACTCTTATAAAAAAACGAGTTGGTGATGATGGTGTGCCTGCCATCTTGCAATATAGATCGTCCGATCTATATCTAATGGATAGAAAGCAAACTATGGCAATTAGCAGAAGGATACCCGCACCTCTCTCGTTCATCCTTATCTCCCACAACTTCATTGTTGAGTAATTAAAAAAGAAAGCCTCTAGAACAATCTGGCATGGTGGCCGCTGCCGGCGTCGTCCATCCCCATGCCTCTGCTAAGTCCGACCACCAATCACGACCGCGCCCCACCCCTCCTCACCTTATTTCTCATCTTTCTCGAGATATCATTTTTTCGATGAAATTCTCAAGATACCATTTTTTGATGAATCTCGAGATATCATTAGTTTTTACACATGGGGTTACTCCTGCATGGGTAAATCAAAACAGGTGTTTTGTAAAAACAGCATCTTGATGTTCCGTGCAATGCACTGGCATCTTGCTATACTCTTACAAAAAGCAGAGTTGGTGATGATGGTGTGGCTGCCATCCTGCAATATAGACCGTTCGATCTATATCTAACGGATAGAAGGAAACTATGACAATTTACCCGCACTCCTCTTCTCCCAAAAGATAAACTACTCATGCAAATGCATCTTGATGTTCCGTGCAACGCACATGCATCTTGCTAGTTTAATATATAACATATCTGTATGCATGTGGAATATTTTTCTAAAGTTTCTGAACATCTAAATTCAACGTTGGAGCAACCAGGTCCCAAAATGCCACTCTCCTAGGACATGTCACTATCCCCACAGTTTTTCTTCCATTCTTTGTTTTTTTGGGGCAAATTACACTTTTTGTATGGTACTCCAACGTGCTTTAATAAAAGTCTCTCCCTAATAATAAAGCACGGATTGGGTCTCCGGGTTCACCGTCGTGGCGTTTTTGCAAAAGAGCCCCTAGCTTTTATGAGAATCAACCCGCCGTCCTTCTTTATAAGTGGATAATAAAAAAACGTTTCGGTTTTACAAATAGGACCCTGTGTTTTTAGCACAGGACGACGACTTGACGGGCCAGATTGGACGACGGCAGAGGAGGGGGCAGAGGCGCGAGCCTGCTGGCCGGATCCGAAGCGAGCCAGAGTGGACGACGACAAAGGAGGAGGGGTCGGAGGAGGCCGGGCCGATCTGGAGCACAGATGACTAGGCGGGCAGATCGGACGACGGTAGAGGAGGAACTCGAGGATGAAGCGGGCAGGTGACGGAGGCTTCTGGGCAGTCCGAATCATCGAGGTTCTCGAAGAGAGGGAGCCAGTCGAGGCCAGTGCCGGAGATCCTACTGACACGGGCATGCTGGGTCATCACAACGGCAGGCGTCGGTGCGCAGGTTCCAGCGACTGGACGCGGGCGTGACGGTGGCAGTTCCACTACAAGAAATATGTCAACTTGTGACCTTGACTATTGGTCACTGAAAGGTCATTGTTTTTCATTTGCAACCTTTTTGTGACCAAAAACAGAAGGTCAAAAGCTGGCGGTCGTAAACTGAAATTAACGACCTTCTCTGTGAGAAGGTCGTAGACGTTCTGACCAAAATATGCCTCTTGGTTTGTTTTGGTCACTAGCAACCTCCCGAGCCACGTAGGCATCCAAACAGTGGCAAGTCGATGTGGCACAAGATTCAGCCCGGTCCAATTCGGTTTTCTACTTGGGCCTAGCCCAACAATTCTAGATTTTTTTCCAAGTCAATTCTTGTGGGCCACATGGGCCAAGCCCAATATTTCAGCGTCTTTGTTTTTGGGCCTTGGCCTTCTTACAATCATTTATTTTCTATTTTCAATCATTATATTTTAGCGCTGGTCCCACTAGTCATAATGCCATACATCGGTCCCACATGTCGTAAATTTCAAAATGCTCGAGTTTATTCACAAGTGGTTCCCCTTTGGTCAAGTTTCCATTTCACATCTTTTCAACATACATAATCACTATTTCAAACATACACTAGTCTTTTACAATCTGTTAGAATATTACAAAGGTGCATCTTAAATTGTTCTCACTCATCAGATTGTTCATCAAGTAACACTAAGTCTACTACAATATGTAGATAGTCTATTACAACCCCAATATGCCTCATTACAATATTACAATATTTACAGTCTATTACGATCAAACATAGAGACAACTCTTTCTTTGGGTAGGGCTATACGACTTGAACTTCAAATTTCATAGACACGGAGCTCCTATAAAAGAGTGAAGACATAGACTACCAAAGATTAGATTATTAGATTATTCCTGGACTATCAAAAAATTATATATTGAAAGAGATCTCATAGAAATGTAGATTTATGGGCCAAATATATGATAAAGCAACAGATTCAGCCAACTTTAAAGACCTAGATGTTTGTGATGCATCTTCACAGAACCACAAGAACACTAGATATAGTATAATATGATTCCAGGAGACCACAAGAGCATCAATCAGCAGCAGGTATATAGCTAACAAACTATCTACAAGACATCATCGACACTTGAACCATAACATGCATGTCCAGCACCGAAACAAAAAATGGGACCAGAACATGCATGTCCAGCAACGAAACAAAAAATGGGACAAGTACTAATGTTGGATAACATGTACAGGAAGGCCATCCAATGGTTTCAGCCACATCCTAATAAACCAGCGACACTCTAATACTACTAATTACCCGGCCGGCGAATAAAATAGCCGAATGAGGCAACAACACTTGATCATCGACACAACAGTCGACAAGGACTCAACCATGGCGCAAAAGCATCAAAATCCTAACTAACCCATGAAACAGAGCATGGTTGTAGCATAGCAAAGGTAGGAGCTCACAATGGTGGTTTCTGTAGCCGATGTCGAACAGCCTCCGTTCGTCGCTTGCGAGCACCATGCACCTAGGTGCCTTGCATACGACCTCCTTCGAGTCCGCGAGGGAAAGAACGAGGTGAAGGTTAGTCGCATCAAGGATGCTTTCTTGCAGGTCAAGCTAAGTCAACGGCATAAGAGATTTTAGTAAACAAAAATTAACATGTGAACATCTGGCACAATAGTAGTATAGATTGTAGTAGTAAGCATGCAAGGAAACAAAACATGGGACATATATTGATAGAAACAAAACAACCAAGATATGACAATACCAGTAGTATAGATTGTAGTGACAGAAGCACAAGCATGCAAACATGCATCTCATCCCAACCTAAAACTAGAAACAGTAGCAACCATTCATTTTTACGCAAGTGTAAAACTAAACCATAAGCACTACAAAGATTTGCTAAACTTGTCACTAAAGAACTCTATCTCGAAAGGCACTGAAGAAGATTACATAAGCACCGTAACACCCTAACCACCACCAATTCTCTTCATAGTTGATCCGATGTAAAAAGTAAGCAATATGATACAAAGAGCAGCAAGTAGTATATATGACTCATGGGCGATGGGGGCGAGGCGGAGGTATTTCATGTGCTCGGTGCACTTGCGGATGGCGTTCTCGGCATATATCTGGGCGCCATCGGCTTTCCCTTCTCGATGGCCTTCTTCACCTTGAGCTTAGATTCAACATATAAACATATAAGTAAAGTACACTAATTCTAGAAGAGAAAACACAAAGCAATAAAGGATAAATGGACCATTTCCCCACAATTTTTTTTCCCGATTCAAACATCTACAAATTCCCATCGATGTCTTAAGCATGTGTTGTTGGTATGACCACACATGAGAATCAACTTCAGAGAATAAAAGTCACATTTGCTCAAATTTCCTCAAATTATGCAAGAAAATCAAGGGCCCCTGCCCTCCCACTTTCCTAGAACAAAATGAGTATATGAGCAGCAGCTATATAGGACTGATGATGCATGTACTACCTGGGAAAGAGCCACCACCAGCAGCTTTGTTATAGTAGCAGGTGGTCGTTGAACTTTCTAAATATGGATTCAGCAAATGCATAGTGAGTTCACTTGTGAATTGGCTAGTTGAATTCTACTAATAACCTATAGAACAACTAAAACGGTGCTGCTATATATAGACATGCAGCGTAGATGAGAAAAATGGAAGACATGAATTTGATGCTATCTTGAAAGTAAAAAAGAACTATATTTATCACAACTTTGAAAAGTAACTAAATAGTGCAATAGTATAATATTTGATATGGCAACCAGGAAGTGGTACAATACAAATGCTGATTAACCAAATTACAAAAGAGTTCCCACACATTTGGTGCACACAGGTAGAACTTAAGAATCATTGGTGAATTACTAGTGCAATACAGAGATGCTGAAAACATACCCAAACCCGTTCAAGATTTCCGCACATTTTATTTTTGCAATGTTTTCTATGTAAAGAAGTTCTTTTCTGCAATGTTCCAGCAAACCAAATGAAAGATGCCAGTCTCACACTATGCACAATATGAACCCGCGTGAAATGCAAATGAACAGATGACCCAGTACCTGCTAGCATTTGTACAAGACCGAGATAATGTGATCATGCGTTGTGCAAGAGAAACTATTGACAACGACCTCATAGCACAAAATTAAGCAGACCAACAATGTGTAAGGCAAGACCATGGCAGGGATCTAGTTCTCCCCCAGCAGAGTCCCTTTGGAGCCGATCAGCTCCCCACGCAAGCAGCTTCCGGATGCAATCCAAGTCCCCGCTGCGAGCCGCCAAATGCACGGGGTGAGGGGGCGCCATGACCCTGACGATCAGCCGGAGGTTGCTTCTCACCACAAGTACCTGCACGTATCACTTGTTGGAGTTAGTTCTTTAATTAATAAATTCTTTTAGTTGAACAAGACATGCTCATCCATGGTGCAGTCCGAGAATACATGTATAAATCATTGCCTGAACCATACATGTATGCATCTCTCTCTCTTTCTCTCTGAAATTGAATTGCCCTCTTACTTTTTCCTCTGCTCCATACATGTACACACATGTTAAGTGAAACCCAAGGCACTCCAAGCTACAGGGAACCAAAATAAAGATGATGTAATAAGTTGAAACTTGTAAAGTTGAATATTCCCCAATACTCGGCATCCCACGAATGCAACCAAGCCTCCATGTACAGTTCAGGTTCAGACATGATTATATATATAATGACCAAAGTAAACTCTATAGGTCTTCAACATCAACCTCAGAGGGCATCAAGAGCAGAAGCTTGTGTTGAAAACAAATTCATTATACGACTCGGCATCAAACTAGACTAGAGAGAGAGAGTGCCCGATGATAATATCAGAGACAAAATCATGGTTGTTGTCACTGGTAAACTGATTACAGCCGACCTCACTCACTCACTTCTAGTGCTAGGTGATAGCAGTGAGTATCTGCTAATACCACAGAGAAAACCATCGTTGTTGTCACTAGTTACAGCCGAACTAACTCACTCGTTCACTCACTGGTAGTGCTACTACTAGTAGTACATTCTGACCGACGGTGATATTATTATATGCAGCGTATTTTTATTTTTATTTTTGCGAATAATATGCAGCGTATTTGAGTAACAACAGCTAACTAGAAGCAGCAGCAGCATGGATCAATCAAATTCCGCTAAAACTGAGAAAGAGAGGCTGTGCACCCTCTGCATCGTACCTCGGGTGGGTAGGGGGCGTGGTCGAGGCAGCCGTGGGGTGGCGGGCGACGGCGACGGAGACTCCGCGATGCGTGGAGAGGGGCTCAAAGGGGCGGCGCTGCTTGTGGGTGCAGGTGCGGAGGCGACGACGCCATTACCGGCCGCCGGATCTAGAGGCGGAGGAGCTCGGGGGAGCCGGGCGGCGGTCGATCTGACGAGGGAGGTCTCTCTCTCTCTATGGCCGGGGCGAGGGGTGCGGTCGCAGCTTGGGCTGGTCCTCCTCAAGGAGCTTGGCCTTGGCGCGGCGGATCTTGGCATTGAGCGTGACGACAGTGGCCCGGTTCTTCCCCTGCTTCGCCACCTCTGCTTTCTGCAACCAAACCGATCAGATTCAGACTAGGGCAGCGGGGGTAGGTGATACGTCTCCGTCGTATCTACAATTTTTGATTGTTCCATGCAGATATTATTCACTTTCATATACTTTTTGGCAACTTTTTATATTATTTTTGGGACTAACTTATTGATCCAAAGGCTCAAAGGCCGCCTCGTCTGCATTGCATGTTTTATGTTTTGCGTAATATCCATATCAAACAGAGTCCAAACGGGATAAAAAGCAGACGGAGCTTATTTTTGGAAAATATGGAAAATTCCGGAAGAAAATCCACGCGAGACGGTGCCCGAGGTGGTCAGAGGTAGGGGCCCACGCCCGCATTTAGGTGGGCGCGCCTACCTCGTGAGCCCACCGTAAGGCGGTTGATGCTCTTCTTTTGCCGCAAGAAAGCTAATATTCGGAAAAAAATCACGGCGAAGGTTTTAGGCCAATCGAGTTACGGATCTCCATATATACGCAAAACGGTGAAACAGAGCCAGATGTAATGCGAAACAGAGAGATAGATTCAATCTCGGAGGGCTCTCGCCCTCCCAAGCCATGGGAGCCAAGGAACAGAGGAAACCCTTCTCCCATCTAGGGAGAAGGTCAAGGAAGAAGAAGAAGGAGGGGGGCTCTCTCCCCCTTGCTTCCGATGGCGCCGGAGCGCTGCCGGGGGCCATCATCATCACAGCGATCTTCATCGTCATCACCGTCATCTTCACCAACATCTCCATCACCTTCCCCCTTCTATGTTCAGCGGTCCACTCTCCCGCAACCCGTTGTACCCTCTACTTGAACATGGTGCTTTATGCTTCATATTATTTTCCGATGATGTGTTGCCATCCTGTGATGTCTGAGTAGATTTTCATTGTCCTATCGATGATAGATGAATTGCTATGATTGGTTTGAGTTGCATATTTTATTATTGGTGCTGTCCTATTGTGCCCTCCGTGTCGCGCAAGCGTGAGGGATTCCCGCTATAGGGTTTGCAATATGTTTATGATTTTCTTATGGTGGGTGGCCAGAGTGATAGAAGCACAGCCCGAGTAAGTAGGTTGTTTGCGTATGGGATAAAGAGGACTTGATACTTTAATGCTATGGTTGGGTTTTACCTTAATGAATCTTTAGTAGTTGCGGATGCTTGCTAGAGTTCCAATCATAAGTGCATATGATCCAAGTAGAGAAAGTATGTTAGCTTATGCCTCTCCCTCAAATAGAATTGCAATAGTGATTACCGGTCTAGTAACGTAGTCAGTTGCCTAGGGACAATTTCGCCACACCTACCTTCACTTTTCCACACTCACTATATTTACTTTAGTTGTGTCTTTACTTACAACAGCCCCTAGTTTTATTTTCGTGCTCTTTACTTTCTTGCAAACCTATCCTATCACACCTACAAAGTACTTCTAGTTTCATACTTGTTCTAGGTAAAGCGAATGTCAAGCGTGCATAAAGTTGTATCAGTGGTCGATAGAACTTGAGGGAATATTTGTTCTACCTTTAGCTCCTCGTTGGGTTCGACACTTTTAATTATCGAAAACTGTTGCGATCCCCTATACTTGTGGGTTATCAAGTCCTTTTTCTGGCGCAGTTGCCGGGGATTCATAGCGTGGAGTGAATATTCTCGTGTGTGCTTGTTTGCTTTATCACTAAGTAATTTTTATTTGCTATTCTTAGTTGTTCTCTATCTTTAGTTATGGATATGGAACGCAAAATACCAAAAAAATAGCTGTACTTGCTACTCATGTAGATGGGGTTACTCCTAAAACCCTCGATTCTCATTATGCGAAAGATATTATGTACTACTTTGATAATCCTGAGAAAGCCCCATTCAACTTTATAATGGGAGACACGTTGGATCAACGTGAATACTTTAGGGATTATCGCTCGACACAAAAAGGGAAACTATTATGGGATCAATTTATTATGTTGCGTTGGTATGCCCGGAATCAATGCTTGAGATATGATATTACTTGTTGCTCTAGGATGGAGGCTCCACACCTTCCCTTTTCATGCAAATTTAATGATAATGAAACCTTAGCTTCTTATGCTAATGGTATATATGATTACTATGATGTGGAACAAATAGAAGAATTTGTTGCTTTTAAGGCTGCTTATGAAATTGAAGCTTTGTTTGAAAAGGATGAAGCTTTTGATGATGATGGTTATAGGCCTGAAAATCTTGCTATACTTAGATATTGCTATGAAAATTATGAATACAATTACTATATTAATGCTTTTATGAAGAAAGTCAACGCTGTCCAAGAAGAGACTAATATTTTGCAGGAAGCTATGGAAGAAGAAATAGATGAAACTGTGAGCTCATTGGATGAAAAAGATGAAGAGGAGAGCGAAGAACCAAAGGAGGAAGAGCGGATTAGCTACCCGTGCCCACCTTCTAATGAGAGTAACCCTCCAACTCATACATTATTTAATTCCCCTTCGTGCTTACCGAAGGATGATTGCTCTGATAATTGCTATGATCCCTTGAATTTGTTTGAAATATCCCTTTTTGATGATGCTTGCTATGCTTGTGGCCAAGATGCCAATACGAATGATGCTTATGGAGATGAACTTGCTATAGTTCCTTATGTTAAACATGAAATTGTTGCTATTGCACCCACGCATGATAGTCCTATTATCTTTTTGAATTCTCCCGAATATACTATATTGGAGAAGTTTGCACTTATTAAGGATTACATTGATGGGTTGCCTTTTACCGTTGCACATGATGATTTTGATGAATATAATATGCATGTGCTTGCTGCTCCTACTTGCAATTATTATGAGAGAGGAACTATATCTCCACCTCTCTATGTTTCCAACACGATAAAATTGCAAGAAACTATTTATACTATGCATTGGCCTTTACTATGTGTGCATGAATTGTTCTCTTATGACATGCCGGTGCATAGGAAGAGAGTTAGACTTTGTTGTTGCTTGATATATGTTACTTTGTGCTCACTACTAAATTACAAATCATTTTTAATTAAAATTGGCTTTGATATACCTTGGGATCCGTGTGGATTCGTTACTTGAGCACTATATGCCTAGCTTAATGGCTTTAAAGAAAGCGCTGCCAGGGAGACAACCCGGAAGTTTTAGAGAGTCATTTATTTCTGTTGAGTGCTTTCACATAGTTTAAAAACAACAAAAATAAACAGGGGAACCCAAAACATTTTCAAAAAGGAAAGCGAAAGTGAGAAAGACAAGCATTGTTGAAGTGGGAGCTAGCCTTGAACTTTGTTCATGCTCACGGCAACTTTGTGAATCATTGATTACAGAAACTTTTCAAAAAAAATAATTATCCACTTGTACAATTCCATTGTATTATAAAAATAATGTGCCAAGGTTTGCCTTTAGGATGTTTACAATGCTTGTTGGTCTGTGCGGTGCAGGACATAAACTTTGGCTGTAGTGCGCGAATTTTAGTTTTTTACCAGAACGTCAAATGGTTCTGACTCTTTTTGCACTGTCTTGCTGTACAACTTGTTTATTTTTCCTAATTTTGGTAGAACTTTTGGGGTACCAGAAGTATGGTGAATGTTCAGATTGCTACAGACTGTTCTGTTTTTGACAGATTCTGTTTTTGATGCATAGTTTGCTTGTTTTGATGAATCTATCAATTTATATTAGTGGATTAAGCCATGAAAAAGTTATATTAAAGTAGACACAATGCAAAAACAAAATATGAATTGGTTTGCTACAGTACTTAGAGTAGTGATTTGCTTTATTATACTAACGGATCTTACCGAGTTTTCTGTTGAAGTTTTGTGTGGATGTAGTGTCTAATCGAGGATGTTTCGATGTGAGAAGAAGGAAGAGAGGCAAGAGCTCAAGCTTGGGGATGCCTGAGGCAAACCAAGTAAATATTCAAGTAGACTCAAGCGTCTAAGCTTGGGGATGCTGGGGAGGCATCCCCTCTTTCTTCAACAAGTATCGGTATGTTTTGGATTCGTTTCGTTCATGCATTATGTGCAAGTCTTGGAGCGTCTTTTGCAATTAGGTTTTTATTTTTCTTTTATGCACCATGCTGGTATGAGATAGTCCTTGGTTTATTTATAGAATGCTATTTGCACTTCACTTATATCTTTTGAGTATGGCTTTATAGAATGCTTCATGTGCTTCACTTATATCATTTGAAGTTTGGATTGCCTGTTTCTCTTTACATAGACAACCGCCATTTGTAGAATGCTCTTTTGCTTCACTTATATTTGTTAGAGCTTGGGCATATCTTTTGTAGAAAGAATTAAACTCTCTTGCTTCACTTATATCTATTCAGAGAGATGACAGGAATTGGTCTTTCACATGGTTAGTCATAAAATCCTACATAAACTTGTAGATCGCTGAATATGATATGTTTGATTCCTTGCAATATTTTTGTGATATAAAGATGGTGATATTAGAGTCGTGCTAGTTGAGTAATTGTGAAATTGAGAAATACTTGTGTTGAGGTTTGCAAGTCCCGTAGCATGCACGTATGGTGAACCATTATGTAACGAAGTCGGAGCATGAGGTGTTTATTGATTGCCTTCCTTATGAGTGGCGGTCGGGGATGAGCGATGATCTTTTCCTACCAATCTATCCCCCTAGGAGCATGCGCGCAGTACTTTGTTTCGATGACTAATAGATTTTTGCAATAAGTATGTGAGTTCTATATGACTAATGTTGAGTCCATGGATTATACGCACTCTCACCCTTCCATCATTGCTAGCCTCTTGATTGCCGTGCATTGCCCTTTCTCACCTCGAGAGTTGGTGCAAACTTAGCGGTGCATCCAAACCCCGTGATACGATACGCTCTGTCACACATAAACCTCATTATATCTTCCTCAAAACAGCCACCATACCTACCTATCATGGCATTTCCATAGCCATTCCAAGATATATTGCCATGCAATTTCCATCATCATCATATTCATGACTTGAGCATTCATTGTCATATTGCTTTGCATGATCGTAAGATAGCTAGCATGATGTTTTCATGGCTTGTCCGTTTTTGATGTCATTGCTACGCTTAGATCATTGCACATCCCAAAGACACCGCCTGAGGCATTCATATAGAGTCATATCTTTGTTCTAGATATCGAGTTGTAATATTGAGTTGTAAGTAAATAAAAGTGTGATGATCATCATTATTAGAGCATTGCCCCATTCAAAAAAAAAGAGAAGAGAGGCCAAAGAAGCCTAAATAAAAAAAGGGGCCAAAGAAGCCCGCAAAAAAAAAGAAAATAAATAAAAAGGGGCAATGTTACTATCCTTTTACCACACTTGTGCTTCAAAGTAGCACCATGTTCTTCATGTAGTGATTCTCATATCTTGTGCTTCAAAGTAGCACCATGTTCTTCATATAGATTGTCTCCTATGTTGTCACTTTCATATACTAGTGGGAATTTTCATTATAGAACTTGGCTTGTATATTTCAACGATGGGCTTCCTCAAATGCCCTAGGTCTTCATGAGCAAGCAAGTTGGATGCACACCCACTTAGTTTCTTGTAACACCCGGATAATTAAGCTACAGTAACCCCTGCTAATGATGTCACGTCACCTCGGTTACTGTGATTAAACTCACGATGATTCGAACCCGGTTCAAATTCAAATTGAAAACATAGGCAAACAATAAAAGTTTTCAAAAATTAAAACTAAAATGTTCGGGGTTGTCAAATATTACAAAGTTAATTATGGTGGGGTGCACACATTTTTATGAAGTGTCTAGATAGATTAAATAAATTAAAAGCAGAAAAGAAAGAAAGAAAGAAAATAAGAAAAGATAAAGAAAACAAAAAAGGAGAGGGGAAAACCCCATCGGCCCAATCGGGCCAAGCCCCACTGCCCACTGACCCGGCCAGCCTGGCCCGGCCCAACCCCTCACTCCTTATCCCCCCGGTCGGCAGAAACCCTAGCCGCACCTCACTTCCCGATCCCCCTCCTCCTCCTCACCGATCCGGATCGCACCGCCGATCCGTCGCCCTCGGCCTTGGCGACCACGCCCCTAACCTCACCCTCCCTCCTCCCCGACCCGGGCTGGGCGCCTCAGCCTCCCCTTCGCCTCGGAGCCGCCCCGACGACCACAACCCCACCTCGCCGGATCCGCGTCGCCGTCGGCCGCCTCCCCGCCCTCCTCCTCACCGGTCGACCCGGCCGCCCAGGCCTTCAGAGACCCTGCGCCCCCGTGAGCTCTCCCCCCCTGTGGATCCCCTCTCTCCTCGACCCCCTCCCGGCGTCGCCGCCTCCCGTCGCCCGGCTCGGCCGCACCGGCCCTCCCTCTCCCTTCCCGCCCACGGAGCACGGAACGTGCTCCCCGGCCTCCTCTCCCTCCTCCCTCGCCGAGCCATGGCCCGGCGAGCCGCCGACCAACACCCCCTCCCGCCGTGGATCTCGTTGCGGCGCCCCGATGACCAAATGGTCACGGGGCCGAGCCCGTGGTGCTCGGCGTGCCTGTAGCACTTCCCGGCCCCATAGCGCGTTTCGACGGACCCAATTCCGCCGCCTCCGCCGCTGGGCGCCGTTCCCGAGTCCGGCCGTCCCTTGCCACCTATGGACGCGTCCTCCCGCTCGAAACACCGCCCGCGCCTTTTTGGCCACGGAAGGCGAAGTCCGGCGAGGTCAGCGCCCTCCGCCCATGGACGCCCACTGACCCTAACGCCGGCCGGCGTGCACGACCCGGGCCACGCTCACATCGATCCCTGTTGGGCCCAGGCCCCCCGCCGCCTGTTGACTCGATCAATTTGGTGCACCCGCCTATGACATGCGAGGCCCCACCCCTGTGACGTTTTAAATAAAAGAAAAAGGAAAATGAAATTGGATAAATATAATTAATAAAAATAAGAATGAATAAAATTAATTAATTAAGTAAATAATTAATTTAATTAATTAATCTGATTAATTAAACCTAATGACTAATTAACCTAATTAACTACATTAATTAAACTTAACCAAGATAATTAGTTAACAAAGGTATGACACGGGACCCACATGTCAGAGTTGACCTAGTCAACCCTGTTGACGCCGACGTCGGCATGACATCATGCCGACGTTATAAATACATTTTTTCAATTAATTAATTAATTAATTAAATTCCAGAAATTAATAAAATCTTTAAAAATCATATCTTTTAATCCGTAACTTTCGGATTAAAATATTTTCAACATGAAAGTTGCTCGAGCGACGGGGCCCGAATCCGGATCACGCATTCGCTCGTCCGCCACACTCCTAACCTATCGAACCTGCAACTTTCCCTCCGGCTCCTCTGCTAAAACTTCAAAGCAGCAGGAATACTCTCCGGATGTTTCTTAACCAGTACCACCTCATACCCCGTTCACAGACGCCCTAGCATCGCTACTTGTCATGACATGCATCGATATGCATCTGTTTACTTGGTATTCATTGTTTCTTCCCCTCTTCTCTCCGTAGACTACGAGACCGACTGCTGCTTTGCCCGGTTCGACTACGGTGTTGTGACCTCTCTCACTTGCCCGAGCAACCAGGCAAGCCCCCCTTGATCACTGAGATATCGCCTACTCTTCTCTATACTGCTTGCATTAGAGTAGTGTAGCATATTACCGCTTTGAGATACTCCTATACTTTGCATAGCCTTTGTCCTTGTTACTTCATTATTACCATTACACCGCAATCCTATATGCTTAGTATAGGATGCTAGTACTTTCATCTGTGGCCCTACATTCTTGTCCGTGCGCGTGCTATACTATCGGGCCGTGATCACTCGGGAGGTGATCACGGGTATATACTATATACTTATACATGATACATGTGATGACTAAAGTCGGGTCGGCTTGTGGAGCACCCATGAGTGATTCACTTGATTAGGGGGCTGAAAGGACCTTTGTCCAGCCGGCCCTCTGGATGGATCTTTGTGGCGGAAGCGGCAGGCAGGTTGAGACCGCCTAGGCGAGAGGTGGGCTGGCCCTGTTCGGCGTTCGCGGATACTTAACACGCTTAACGAGGTCTTGGTATTTGATCTGAGTTGGCTCTGAGCTTATACGCACTAACCATCTACTGAGGAGTAGTTATGGGTATCCGGCGTCGTGGTATCACCGAAGCACTTCGGGACGTCGATGTGAATGGCGCGCCGCCGGATTGGACTGGAACGCCTGCTAGGCTAGGTCTGCTTCGTCACAGACGCATAGCGTGTGTGTGTGCTCGAGGCGATGGGCCTGCACTTCGCGCGCTTAGGTTTAGACCGGCGTGTTGGCCTCTCTGTTGTGCCTAGGTGGGGCTGCGACGTGTTGATCTTCCGCGGCGGGCATGACCCGGAAAGTGTGTCCGCCAAATGGGATCAAGCGTCTTTGGGTAAGATGGTGCACCCTGCAGTGAAGTTAATCTATTCGGATAGCCGTGATCTTCGGTAACAGGGGCGACTTGGAGTTGTACCTTGAGCTTATGACAACTAGAACCGGATACTTGATAAAACACACCCTTCCAAGTGCGGATACAACCGGTGGTCGCTCTCTCTCGGGGATATGAGGAGGGATCGCGGGTAGGATTATTGCTATGTGATGTTACTTGGAGGACTTCAGATGGCCCTCTTCTACCTGTTGCAAGACGGTGACCGAAGCGTAGTCTTCGTTAAGACTAGCTATCCCCTCTTATTACGGCATTACGCAGTTCGGTCCTTGATATGGCCCTTTACACATATATCCATGCATATGTAGTGTAGCTCCTTGCTTGCGAGTACTTTGGATGAGTACTCACGGTTGCCTTGTTCCCCCTTTTCCCCTACCTCTACTCGATTGCTGCAACGGGGCACGATGGAGCCTAGGAGCCGACGCCACCGTCGATGGCGACTACTACTGCAGAGGTGCCTACTACTACGTGCAGCCCGGCGGCGACCGAGGAGTAGCTAGGAGGATCCCGAGCGGGAGGCCTGCTCCTCTTTCGATCTGTATCCCGGTTGTGCTAGCCTTCTTAAGGCAAACTTGTTTAACTTATGTCTGTACTCAGATATTGTTGCTTCCGCTGACTCGTCTATGATCGAGCACTTGTATTCGAGCCATCGAGGCCCCTGGCTTGTATTATGATGCTTGTATGACTTATTTTATTTGTAGAGTTGTGTTGTGATATCTTCCCGTGAGTCCCTGATCTTGATCGTACACATTTGCGTGCATGATTAGTGTACGATTGAATCGGGGGCGTCACATTTCTTTTGTTGAGCTTTCATACACTTATAGCTCTTAGTGCATCCGTTGCATGGCAATCCCTACTCCTCACATTGATATCTATTGATGGGCATCTCCATAGCCCGTTGTGTTGGAAATATGCCCTAGAGGCAATAATAAAAGTATTATTATTATATTTCCTTGTTCATGATAATTGTCTTTTATTCATGCTATAATTGTATTATCCGGAAATCGTAATACACGTGTGAATACATGGACCACAATATGTCCCTAGTGAGCCTCTAGTTGACTAGCTCGTTGATCAACAGATAGTCATGGTTTCCTGACTATGGACATTGGATGTCGTTGATAACGGGATCACATCATTAGGAGAATGATGTGATGGACAAAGAACCAATCCTAAGCATAGCACAAGATCGTGTAGTTCGTTTTACTAGAGCTTTTCCAATGTCAAGTATCTCTTCCTTAGACCATGAGATCGTGTAACTCCCGGATACCGTAGGAGTGCTTTGGGTGTACCAAACGTCACAACATAAGCGGGTGACTATAAAGGTGCATTACAGGTATCTCCAAAAGTGTACATTGGGTTGACACGGATCGAGATCGGATTTGTCACTCCGTGTATGACGGAGAGGTATCACTTCAGGCCCACACGGTAGTGCATCATCATAATGAGCTCAAAGTGACCAAGTGTTTGGTCACGGGATCATGCATTACGGTGCGAGTAAAGTGACTTGCCGATGCTTGAGATTGAGCGAGGTATTGGGATACCGACGATCGAATCTCGGGCAAGTAAAATACCGATTGACAAAGGGAATTGTATACGGGTTGTTTGAATCCTCGACATCGTGGTTCAACCTATGAGATCATCGATTAGAATGTTGGAGCCAAAATGGGTATCCAGATCACGCTATTGGTTATTGCTCGAGAGACGTCTCTGTCATGTCTGCATGTCTCCCGAACCCGTAGTGTCTACACATAAGGTTCGGTGGCGCTTAGGGTTGTATGAATATGAGTATGCAGCAAACCGAATGTTGTTCGGAGTCCCGAATGAGATCTCGGACGTCACGAGGAGTTCCGGAATGGTCCGGAGGTAAAGATTTATATATGGGAAGTCTTATTTTGGTCACCGGAAAAGTTTCGGGCATTATCGGTATTGTACCGGGAGTGCCGAAAGGGGTCCGGGGGGTCCACCAGGGGTCCACCAGCCCCGGGGGGGGGGCACATGGGCTGTAGGGTGTGAGCCTTGGCCTATATGGGCCAAGGGCACCAGCCCCAAGAGGCCCATGCGCCTAGAGATAAAGGAGAGGGGAGAGTACAAAGAGGGAAGGCACCTCCAGGGTGCCTTGGGAGGATGGACTCCTCCCCCACTTGGCCGCACCCCTTCCATGGAGGAAGGGGGCAGGCTCGCCCTCCCTCTCTCTTGCACCTATATAAAGGGAGGGAGGGAGGGGCAGCCGCACCCATAAGCCTTGGCGCCTCCCTCCTCCTCTGCAACACCTCCTCCTCCTCCGTAGTTGCTTAGCGAAGCCTGGGAGTTCTGCTGCATCCACCACCACGCTGTCATGCTGCTGGATCATCATCAACCTCTCCTTCCCCCTTGCTGGATCAAGAAGGAGGAGACGTCATCCGCTCCGTACGTGTGTTGAACGCGGAGGTGCTGTCCGTTCGGCACTAGATCATCGGTGATCTGAATCACGGCGAGTACGACTCCATCATCCCCGTTCCATTGAACGCTTCCATACGCGATCTACAAGTGGTATGTAGATGCAATCACTCTCCCATGACTTGTTGCTAGATGAACTCATAGATGGATCTTGGTGAAACCGTAGGAAAATTTTTAATTTTCTGCAACGTTCTAACGGTGGCATCATGAGCTAGGTCTATCGTAGTTCTCTATTGCACGAGTAGAACACAATTTGTTGTGGGCGTAGATGTTGTCAACTTTCTTGCCGCTATTAGTCTTATCTTGCTTCAGCGGTATTGTGGGATGAAGCGGCCCAGACCGACCTTACGTGCAGCTTACGTGAGGACTGGTTCCACCAACCGACATGCACTAGTTGCATAAGGTGGCTAAGCGGGTGTCTGTCTCTCCCACTTTAGTTGGAGCGGATTCGATGAAAAGGGTCCTTATGAAGGGTAAATAGAAGTTGACAAATCACGTTGTGGCTTTCATGTAGGTAAGAAAAGCGTTCTTGCTAGAACCCTATTGCAGCCACGTAAAACTTGCAGCAACAATTAGAGGATGTCTAACTTGTTTTTGCAGCAAGTGTTTTGTGATATGATATGGCCAAAGTTGTGATGAATGATGAATGATATATGTGATGTATGAGATCATGTTCTTGTAATAGGAATCACGACTTGCATGTCGATGAAGTATGACAACGGCAGGAGCCATAGGAGTTGTCTTTATTTTTTGTATGACCTGCGTGTCATTGAAGAACGCCATGTAAATTACTTTACTTTATTGCTAAACGCGTTAGCCATAGAAGTAGAAGTAGTCGTTGGCGTGACAACTTCATGAAGACACGATGATGGAGATCATGATGATGGAGATCATGGTGTCATGCCGGTGACAGGATGATCATGGAGCCCGAAGATGGAGATCAAAGGAGCTATATGATATTGGCCATATCATGTCACTACTATATATAATTGCATGTGATGTTTATTATGTTTATGCATCTTGTTTACTTAGAACGACGATAGTAAATAAGATGATCCCTCATAACAATTTCAAGAAAGTGTTCTCCCTAAGCGTACCGTTGCTAAAGTTAAATGCGTTTGAAGCACCACGTGATGATCGGGTGTGATAGATCCTTACGTTCACATACAACGGGTGTAAGACAGTTTTACACATGCAATACACTTAGGTTAAACTTGACGAGCCTAGCATGTACAGACATGGCCTCGGAACACAAGAGACCGAAAGGTCGAACATGAGTCGTATGGAAGATACGATCAACATGGAGATGTTCACCCACGATGACTAGTCCGTCTTACGTGATGATCGGACACGGCCTAGTCGACTCGGATCATGTATCACTTAGATGACTAGAGGGATGTCAAATCTGAGTGGGAGTTCATTAAATAATTTGATTAGATGAACTTTATTATCATGAACAATAGTCTAAAATCTTTGCAAAATGTCTTGTAGATCAAATGGCCAACGCTCATGTCACCATGAACTTCAACGCGTTCCTAGAGAAAACCAAGCTGAAAGATGATGGCAGCAACTATTCGGACTGGGTCCGGAACTTGAGGATTATCCTCATAGCTGCCAAGAAACAATATGTCCTAGAAGCACCGCTAGGTGATGCACCCATCCCAGAGAACCAAGAGGTTATGAACGCTTGGCGGTCTCGTCTTGATGATTACTCCCTCGTTCGATGCGGCATGCTTTACAGCTTAGAACCGGGCTCCAAAAGCGTTTTGAGCGACACGGAGCATATGAGATGTTCGAGGAGCTGAAACTAGTTTTCCAAGCTCATGCCCGGTCGAGAGATATGAAGTCTCCGACAAGTTCTACGGTTGTAAGATGGAGGAAAATAGTTACATCGGTGAGCACATACTCAAAATGTCAGGTTGCACAACCGCTTTGTCCCATTTGGACATTAACCTCCCGGACGAGGCGGTCATTGACAGAATCCTTGATCGCTCCCACCAAGCTACAAGAGCTTTTTGATGAACTACAATATGCGGGGGATGGTGAAAACTATTCTTGAAGTATTTTCAATGTGAAGTCAGCAGAGGTAGAAATCAAGAAGGAGCATCAAGTGTTGATGGTCAATAAAACCACTAAGTTCAAGAAGGGCAAGGGAAAGAAGAACTTCAAGAAGGACGGCAAGGATGTTGCCGCCCGATAAGCCGATTGCTTGGGAAGAAGTCAAAGAATGGACCCAAGCACGAGACTGAGTGCTTTTATTGCAAAGGGAAGGGTCCTTTGGAAGCGGAACTGCCCCAAATACTTAGCAGACAAGAAGGCCGGAAGCAGTAAAGTTATATTTGATATACCTGTAATTGATGTGTACCTTACCGATTACTCGTAGTAACTCCACAGGTATTTGATACCGGTGCCGTTGCTCATATATGTAACTCCTGGGAGCTGCGGAATAAGCGGAGGCTGGCGAAAGGCGAGGTGACGATGCGCGCGTCGGGAATGGTTCCAAGGTCGATGTGATCGCCCGTCGACGCGCTACCTCTACATTTACCTACGGGATTAGTTTTAAACCTCAATAATTGTTATTTAGTGCCAAGTTTGAGCATGAACATTGTCTCAGGATCTCGTTTAATGCGAGATGGCTACTCATTTAAATCCGAGAATAATGGTTATTCTATTTATATGAGAGAAATGTTTTATGGTCATGCTCCGATGGTCAATGGTTTATTCTTAATTAATCTCGAACGTAATGTTACACATGTTCATAGTGTGAATACCAAAAGATGTAAAGTTGATAACGATAGTCCCACATACTTGTGGCACTGCCGCCTTGGTCACATTGGTGTCAAGCGCATGAAGAAGCTCCATGCTTATGGACTTTTAGAGTCTCTCGATTATGAATCATTTGACACATGCGAACCATGCCTCATGGGCAAGATGACCAAGACTCCGTTCTCCGGAACAATGGAGCGAGCAACCAACTTATTGGAAATCATACATACCGATGTATGCGGTCCAATGAGTGTTGAGGCTCATGAGGATATCGTTATGTTCTCACTCTCCGATGACTTGAGTAGATATGGGTATGTCTACTTGATGAAACACAAGTCTGAAACCTTTGAAAAGTTCAAGGAATTTCAGAATGAAGTAGAGAATCAACGTGACCGAAGATAAAATTCTTGCGATCAGATCGTGGAGGAGAATATTTAAGTCACGAATTTGGTACACACTTAAGGAAATGTGGAATCGTTTCACAACTCACGCTGCTGGAACACCTCGGTAATAGCGGTGTGTCTGAGCGTCGTGTCGCACTCTATTGGATATGGTGCGATCTATGATGTCTCTTCTTGATTTACCGCTATCATTTTGGGGATACGCTCTAGAGACAGCTACATTCACTTTAAATAGGGCACCTTCTAAATCCGTTGAGGCGACACCGTATGAATTATGGTTTGGGAAGAAACCTAAGCTGTCGTTTCTAAAAGTTTGGGGATGCGATGCTTATGTCAAGAAACTTCAACCTGAAAAGCTCGAACCCAAGTCGGAAAAATGCGTCTTCATAGGATACCCTAAGGAAACCATTGGGTATACCTTCTACCTTAGATCCGAAGGCAAGATCTTTCTTGCCAGAACGGATCCTTTACGGAAAATGAGTTTCTCTCGAAAGGAGTAAGTGGGAGGAAAGTAGAACTTCGATGAAGTACTACCTCTTGAACCGGAAAGTAGTGCAGCTCAGGAAAATGTTCCTGTGGTGCCTACACCGACTGGAGAGGAAATTAATGATGATGATCAAGGTACTTCGGATCAAGTTGCTACTGAATTTCGTAGGTCCACTAGGACACGTTCCGCACCAGAGTGGTACGGCAACCCTGTCCTGGAAATCATGTTGTTAGACAACGGTGAACCTTCGAACTATGAAGAAGCGATGGCGGGCCCAGGTTCCAACAAATGGCTTGAAGCCATGCAATCCGAGATAGGATCCATGTATGAAAACAAAGTATGGACTTTGACAGACTTGCCCGATGATCGGCGACGATAGAAAACAAATGGATCTTTAAGAAGAAGGCGGACGCGGATGGTAATGTTACCATCTATAAAGCTCGACTTGTCGCTAAGGGTTATCGACAAGTTCAAGGGATTGACTACGATGAGACTTTCTCTCCGTGGCGAAGCTTAAGTCCGTCCGAATCATGTTAGCAATTGCCGCATACTATGATTATGAGATATGGCGAGATGGGCGTCAAAAGCGGCATTCCTTAACGGTTATCTTAAGGAAGAGCTGTATATGATGCAGCCGGAAGGTTTTGTCGATCCTAAGAATGCTAACAAGGTATGCAAGCTCCGACAATCCATTTATGGGCTGGTGCAAGCATCTCGGAGTTGGAACATTCGCTTTGATGAGATGATCAAAGCATTTGGGTTTATGCAGACTTATGGAGAAGCCTGCGTTTACAAGAAAGTGAGTGGGAGCTCTGTAGCATTTCTCATATTATATGTAGATGACATACTTTTGATGGGAAATGATATAGAACTTTTGGACGACATTAAGGCCTACTTGAATAAGAGTTTTTCAATGAAGGACCTTGGAGAAGCTGCTTACATATTAGGCATCAAAATCTATAGGGATAGATCGAGACGCCTCATAGGTCTTTCACAAAGCACATACCGTGATAAGATTTTGAAGAAGTTCAAAATGGATCAGTCCAAGAAAGGGTTCTTCCTTGTTTTGCAAGGTGTGAAATTGAGCTCAGCTCAATGCCCGACCACGGCAAAAGATAAAGAAGAGATGAGTGTCATCCCCTATGCCTTAGCCATAGGATCTATTATGTATGCCATCTTGTGTGCGGACCTGATGTAAACCTTGCCGTAAGTTTGGTAGGTAGATACCAAAGTAATCCGGCAAGGAACACTGGACAGCGGTCAAGAATATCCTGAAGTACACGAAAAGGACAAAGGACATGTTTCGTTTATGGAGGTGACGAAGAGCTCGTCGTAAAGGGTTACGTTGACGCTAAGCTTCGACACAGATCTGGATGACTCAAAGTCACAAACCGGATACGTGTATATGTTGAATGGTGGAGCGATGGTAGTGCATTTTGCAAGCGAAGCGTTGTGGCGGGATCTACATGTGAAGCGGAGTACATGGCAGCCTCGGAGGCAGCACATGAAGCAATTTGAGTGAAGGAGTTCATCACCGACCTAGAGTCATACCCAATGCGTCGGAGCCGATCAAACTCTTACGTGACAACACCGAGCTATTGCACTTGCCAAGGAGCCCAGGTTTCACAAGAAGACCGAGCACATCAAGCGTCGCTTCAACTCCATTCGTAAAATGTTCAAGATGGGGACATAGAAATTTGCAAAGTGCATACGGATCTGAATATCGCAGATCCGTTGACTAAACCTCTTCCATGGCAAAACATGATCAACACGAGAACTCTATGGGTGTTTGATTCATCACAATGTAACTAGATTATTGACTCTAGTGCAAGTGGGAGACTGTTGGAAATATGCCCTAGAGGCAATAATAAAAGTATTATTATTATATTTCCTTGTTCATGATAATTGTCTTTTATTCATGCTATAATTGTATTATCCGAAATCGTAATACACGTGTGAATACATAGACCACAATATGTCCCTAGTGAGCCTCTAGTTGTCTTGCTAGTTGATCAATAGATTGTCATGGTTTCGTGTCTATGGAGATTGGTTGTCATTGATAACTGGATCACTTCATTTGGAGAATGTTGTTATGGACATGACCCATTCCTTAGCTTAGCACAAGATCGTGTAGTTCGTTTTTGCTAGAGCTTTTACAATGTCAAGTATCTCTTCCTTAGACCATGAGATCGTGTAACTCCCGGATACCGTAGGAGTGCTTTGGTTGTACCAAAGCGTCACAACGTATCGGGTGACTATAAAGGTGCACTACGGTATCTCCAAAAGTGTTCATTGGGTTGACACGGATCGAGACTGGATTTGTCACTCCGTATGTGGAGAGGTATCACTTGGGCCCACTCGGTAGTGCATCATCATGAGCTCAAAGTGACCAAGTGTTTGGTCACGGGATCATGCATTACTGCATGAGTAAAGTGACTTGCCGTAGCGAGATTGAGCGAGGTATTGGGATACCGACGATCGAATCTCGGGCAAGTAAAATACCGATTGACAAAGGGAATTGTATCTGAGGTTGTTTGAATCCTCGACATCGTGGTTCAACCGATGAGATCATCGAGGAGCGTGTAGAGCCAACATGGGTATCCAGATCCCATTGTTGGTTATTGCCTGAAAGCCGTCTCGGTCATGTCTCGCATGTCTCCCGAACCCGTAGGGTCTACACACTTAAGGTTCGGTGGCCTTGTGGTTGTATGAATATGAGTATGCAGCAAACCGAGAGTTGTTGAGTCCCTGGATGAGATCCCGGACGTCACGAGGAGTTCGGAATGGTCAGGAGGTAAAGATTTATATATGGGAAGTCTTGTTTTGGTCGCCGGAAAAGTTTGGGCATTATCGGTATTATGCAAGGGAGTGCCGAAGGGGTCCCGGGGGTCCACCAGCCCGGGGGGCACATGGGCTGTAGGGTGCGCCTTGGCCTATATGGGCCAAGGGCACCAGCCCCAAGAGGCCCATGCGCCTAGAGATAAGGAGAGGGAGAGTCCAAAGAGGAAGGCACCTCCAGGGTGCCTTGGGAGGATGGACTCCTCCCCCCCACTCTGGCCGCACCCCTTCCTTGGAGGAAGGGGCAAGGCCTCCCCTCTCTCTTGCACCTATATAAAGGGAGGGAGGAGGGGCAGCCGCACTTACAAGCCTTGGCGCCTCCCTCCTCCCCGCAACACCTCCTCCTCCTCCCGTAGTTGCTTAGCGAAGTCCTGCCGAGTTCTGCTGCATCCACCACCACGCCCGTCGTGCTGCTGGATCATCATCAACCTCTCCTTCCCCTTGCTGGATCAAGAAGGAGGAGACGTCATCCGCTCCGTGACGTGTGTTGAACGCGGAGGTGCTGTCCGCTCGGCACTAGGTCATCGGTGATCTGAATCACGGCAGTACGACTGCATCAACCTCGTTCCATTGAACGCTTCCGCACGCGATCTACAAGTGGTATGTAGATGCAATCACTCTCCCATGACTCGTTGCTAGATGAACTCATAGATGGATCTTGGTGAAACCGTAGGAAATTTTTTAATTTTCTGCAACGTTCCCCAACACGTTGATACGCCTAGTTGATGTGAGACTTTCTCCTTTTTTGTCTTCTCCACGTAACCCCCATCATTATATTCTATTCCACCTATAATGCTATGTCCATGGCTCACGCTCATGTATTGCGTGAAAGTTGAAAAGGTTTGAGAAACGTCAAAAGTATGAAACAATTGCTTGGCTTGTCATCGGGGTTGTGCATGATGTGAATGCTTTGTGTGGTGAAGATGGAGCATAGCCAGACTATATGATTTTGTAGGGATGAGCTTTCTTCGGCTATGTTATTTCGATAAGACATAATTGCTTGGTTGGTATGCTTGCAGTATTATTGTTTTTATGTCAAAGGATAGACTATTGCTTTGAATCACTCGTGTCTTAATATTCATGCCATGATTAGACATATGATCAAGATTATGCTAGGTAGCATTCCACATCAAAAATTATCTTTTTTATCATTTACCTACTCGAGGAGCAGGAATTAAGCTTGGGGATGCTGATACGTCTTCGTCGTATCTATAATTTTTTATTGTTCCAAGCCAATATTATTCACTTTCATATACTTTTTGGCAAATTTTTATATTATTTTTAGGACTAACTTATTAATCCAGTGCCCAGTGCCAGTTCTTGTCTATTGCATGTTTTATGTTTCGTAGAATATCCATATCAAACGGAGTCCAAACGGGATAAAAACGGACAGAGCTTATTTTTGGAAAATATGGAAAATTCCAGAAGAAAAATCCACGCGAGATTCGGTTCGAGGTGGTCACGAGGTAGGGGCCCATGCCCGTGCAGTGGGCGCGCCTACCCTCGTGAGCCCACCGTAAGGCGGTTGATGCTCATCTTTTGCCGCAAGAAAGCTAATATTCGGAAAAAAATCACGGCGAAGGTTTCAGGCCAATCGGACTTACGGTTCTCCATATATACGCGAAACGGTGAAACAGAGCCAGGACAGAACACAGAAACAGAGAGATAGATCCAATCTCGGAGGGGCTCTCGCCCGTCCCAAGCCGTGGGAGCCAAGGAACAGAGAGGAAACCCTTCTCCCATCTAGGGAGAAGGTCAAGGAAGAAGAAGAAGGAGGGGGGCTCTCTCCCCCTTGCTTCCGGTGGCGCCGGAGCGCTGCCGGGGGCCATCATCATCACCACGATCTTCATCATCATCACCGTCATCTTCACCAACATCTCCATCACCTTCCCCCTTCTATGTTCAGCGGTCCACTCTCCCGCAACCCGCTGTACCCTCTACTTGAACATGGTGCTTTATGCTTCATATTATTTTCCGATAATGTGTTGCCATCCTATGATGTCTGAGTAGATTTTCATTGTCCTATCGGTGATTGATGAATTGCTATGATTGGTTTGAGTTGCATATTTTATTATTGGTGCTGTCCTATTGTGCCCTCCATGTCGCCTAAGCGTGAGGGATTCCCGCTGTAGGGTTTGCAATATGTTTATGATTTGCTTATGGTGGGTGGCGTGAGTGGCGGAAGCCTGCACCAGTAAGTAGGTTGTTTTGCGTATGGGATAAAGAGGACTTGATACTTTAATGCTATGGTTGGGTTTTACCTTAATGAATCTTTAGTAGTTATGGATGCTTGCTAGAGTTCCAATCATAGCGCATATGATCCAAGTAGAGAAAGTATGTTATCTTATGCCTCTCCCTCAAATAGAATTGCAATAGTGATTACCGGTCTAGTAACGTAGTAGTCCGGGTTGCCTAGGGACAATTTCTCGCCACACCTACCATCACTTTTCCACACTCGCTATATTTACTTTAGTTGTGTCTTTACTTACAAAAGCCCCTAGTTTTATTTTCGTGCTCTTTACTTTCTTGCAAACCTATCCTATCACACCTACAAAGTACTTCTAGTTTCATACTTGTTCTAGGTAAAGCGAACGTCAAGCGTGCGTAGAGTTTTATCGGTGGTCGATAGAACTTGAGGGAATATTTGTTCTACCTTTAGCTCCTCGTTGGATTCGACACTCTTACTTATCGGAAACTGTTGCGATCCCCTATACTTGTGGGTTATCAGTAGGGGCGTAGAGTAGGGTACCTCGACGCACTGGGAGATCTCTGCGGGCGAGCGCGTGAAGGGGAAGGGATCGAGAGGAGTGGGGACAGAGTGGCGATGTGGTGATGAAGGGAGCGGGTGAGGATGGCGGCGACTCTGCTCGATGGAGTTAGCGGCGGTGATCTGGCCTCGCCGTCACGGAAAGTGGTGGATCCCAGAAGTTAGGGGTGGCTGCGAAACCCTAGCTAGGCACACGAAGTGGAAGGCGGGGCGACGATTCTCGCCGAGGCGAGGAGGTGGAGTGCAGACAGTGGCGTGGGGTGAGGTGGGTGGCGGAGGCGTGGGGAGTGGTGGGCGGCAGAAGGAAGGGGAGAGGTGGGCGGCGGAAGGAAGGGGTGGCGGCGGAGGGATTTGGATCGGGAGAGGAGTGGGGGCGGGGAGGGATCTGGATCGGCTAGGGTTGAGAGAGAGAGAGAGGCTGCACCTGGGTTGGATCGATGGATGGATTGATGTATGGATGGACGGATGGACGGATGTTTGCCACGTCATCGATCCATGTCACAACGGATTCCACCAATCAGAATTCAGCTTACATTTCTAGTTTTATCCTCTTATTTAGGGCAAACATTCAACATATTAACCACTTATAGTTTGTTAAAATGAAATAATATTGTGCACATGTGTGTATGTTGTGATGACAAACAATGTTGATCTAGGGAGTTTTCATTTTCATTGCAGAAAAGAGTCGTTTTCTATTTTTTCGAAAAGTGCAGAAATGGTTTTTTGTGAAGGACCTACCATACATCTATTGCAAAATTGGACCAAATCATTTTCCTAAAATATTAGGCAATGTTTAATGCACAATTGACCAAATGGTTGGGTGTCAAAAGTTTTGATCCACCTCTCGTGAAAAAGACAAATTTCCGTCGATTCAGCTGGAAACGGGTCAAATTTGAACTGCAGCTGCCTCATAGTTTGCTATTTATTTTTTCCAAAAATCATTTCTACGTACATAAGTATCTATTTAATCAGAGAAACACCAAAAAAAATTCCAAGATTCAACCACTAGCTAGGAACGGTCATTCACGCCGTTTTGACCGCATTTTGAAACGGGCATAAAAAAATCAAAAAAAAATCAAAAAATTGGGAAACATTCGCATTGTGTCATTATATGTGGCCAAGTTCCTAGGAAAAATAACAAACTTGTAATACGGCAATTTTTTTTTAAAAAAGTGTTCTCGAAGCTTGAGCTATCACGTGTGGAGATCAATGGCTTTCAAGCCAAATGATCAATCTTATGGCCACATCCATGGCATAGTTTGTTCAAATGATCTCATATTGTGCACAAGGGTGCATATTGGAATGGCAAACAATGTTGCCTAAGGAAGTTTTCATTTTCTTTCGCCGAAAAAACCATTTTCCATTTTTCGAGTGCCCAAAAGGAGGTTTTTTGTGAAGGACCTCCCAAATAATTGTTGCAAAATTGGACCAAATCAATTTTCTAAAATACTAGGACATATTTAATGCACAATTGACAAAATAGTTGGGTGTAAAAAGTTTTGATCCACCTCTCGTGAAAAAGACAAATTTCCGCCGATTCAATTGGAAGCGGGTCAAATTTGAACTGCAGCTGCCTCATAGTTTGCTCTTTATTTTTTCCAAAAATCATTTTTAGTTACATAAGTATCTATTTAATCATAGAAACATCAAAAAATTTCCAAGATTCAACCATTAGCTAGGAACGGTCAAGCCCGCCGTTTTGACCGCATTTTGAAACGGGCATCAAAAGATAAAAAAAAATTAAAAAATTGGAAAACCTTCGCATTTTGTCATCATATGTGACCAAGTTTCCAGGAAAAATAATAAACTTGTAATACGGTAATTATTTTAAAAAAGTGTTATCAGAAATGAGCTATCATGCGTGAAGATTCATGGCTTTCAAGCCAAATGATCAATCTTATGGCCACATTCATGGCATAGTTTGTTCACATGATCTCATATTGTGCACAAGGGTGCATCTTGGAATTCCAAACAATGTTTCCTAAGGGAGTTTTCATTTTCTTTGGACGAAAAAACCATTTTTCATTTTTTGAGTGCCCAAAAGGAGGTTTTTTTGTGAAGGACCTTCCAAATAATTGTTGCAAAATTGTACCAAATCAATTTTCTAGAATACTAGGACATATTTAATGCATAATTGACCAAATGGTTGGGTGTAAAAAGTTTTGATCCACCTCTCGTGAAAAAGACAAATTTCCGTCGATTCAGTTGGAAGCGGGTCAAATTTAAACTGTAGCTACCTCGTAGTTTGCTCTTTATTTTTTTCAAAAATCATTTCTAGGTACATAAGTATCTATTTAATCAGAGAAACACCAAAAATATTTCAAGATTCAACCACTAGCTAGGAACGGTCAAGCCCGCCGTTTTGACCGCATTTTGAAATGGGCATAAAAAATTAAAAAAAAAATCAAAAAATTGGGAAACCTTCGCATTGTGTCATTATATGTGACCAAGTTACCAGGAAAAATAATAAACTTGTAATGCGACAATTATTTTAAAAAAGTGTTCTCAGAAATGAGCTATCATGCGTGAAGATCAATGGCTTTCAAGCCAAATGATCAATCTTATGGCCACATTCATGGCATAGTTTGTTCAGATGATCTCATATTGTGCAAAAGGGTGCATCTTGGAATTCCAAACAATGTTGCCTAAGGGAGTTTTCATTTTCTTTGGACGAAAAAACCATTTTCCATTTTTCGAGTGCCCAAAAGGAGGTTTTTTTGTGAAGGATCTCCCAAATAATTTTTGCAAAGTTGGACCAAATCAATTTTATAAAATACTAGGACATATTTAATGCACAATTGACAAAATGGTTGGGTGTAAAAAGTTTCGATCCACCTCTCGTGAAAAAGACAAATTCCCGCCGATTCAGTAGGAAGCGGGTCAAATTTGAACTGCAGCTACCTCGTAGTTTGCTCTTTATTTTTTCCAAAAATCATTTTTAGTTACATAAGTACCTATTTAATCATAAATACATGGTCTGGTGGCGATACGTCTAGGTTTGGACGGTGGCCAAGGGTCCCAACTCTAGAGCTGCCAGAAATCAAGATGCCCCGCCGCGTGGTCACCGCGTGATTGTGGTGTTGCCATGTGTTCTGGGCGGCCTAGGCATGTCTAGTGGGTTGGGCGCTCCCTAGGTAGGTGCTAGGAATAAAACCACAACATAATATTCTCACGAGGAGACCGATCGATGCTCAAACATGAATAAGCAGCCAAGTGTTTGATTAGCGGTACGGGAAATGCACATGGCTAATGGGCGTGAGTTTTGGCTGAGGATGATCAGTTACTAAGAAGACCGTCTTCACAAATTTTCAGCTCAAAAGGAGGAGCCTAGGTGGTACTTGCTTTGCAAAGTACCACACTGGACATAAATCTGAATGTTGAAGCTGGGCTCAAAACAATGACTGGATTGAGCTGGTATTTGGTGGAGGATGGTTATTTGGGCATACGAAAGCACTGTAGAAAATGGATACCATTTGGACATGCCAAAGTGGTACTTCCTTCACAAAGTGCTGCTTTGAACAGAATAGGAAAATGAATATTGTTGAGTTATTTTTGAACTAGGCAAGGATGATTTTTGACATATTTGATGAAGATATGATCCAAACAATTTATGAGAATTTTTTGGGAATTTTTGTAATAACAGAAATATAGGTTGCTTCACAACCTAGGGCAAAAATTGACACATGGACATGACACATAGGCAAAACTGATGAGATGGCGCCTAGTCATCACAACCCACCACAATCTACAAGGCTATGACCATCTATATTGGTCGTTAACAACTAGAAATAAAGGCTGACGGACCCGACCTTTGTTTGCTTTATGACTATTTCGTGTAAGGAAATTACGACCTTTCTGACCAAAATGGTCGCAATGGTTTAGGGTTTGGAGCCCCCCGAATAGATTTTGACCAATTGGTCTCAAATAGTCATAAATCTATGACCAATTCCTCCAGGGTCACTGACAGAAGGTCACTAGTTGACATATTTCTTGTAGTGTTCTAAGCTCTATGGTTGCGGCGCCATTGTTGTCGTTCTGAGGTTTCCTGTTCGACAGAGAAGAGAGAGGGTGAGGAGAGAGATGAGACCGGTGCTAGAATTGGGAGGGAGAAGCGGGGAAGAGCCGGCTCACCGGCGGGGTCCCTGCTGCTGTTGCTGCAGATCGCCAGCGGGGCTGGCTGGCTCAACCCACTTGGGTTCGAGCTGTCGGAGAGGAGCGACTAGGAGGCTGCCTGCTTCTTCGTGGACGAGGGCGCGAGGAAGCGCTCGGGAGCGGTGGGATCTGGGAGAGAAGGGGGCTGCGCTGTGTAGCTGTTTGCATGTCTCTCAATGGGGAATTGATCTAATCCAGCAGACTGGGGGTCCCATGCACCGCTACCTCATCTCTCCTGGTGCAGTCATTTTCTTTCCACTGATCCCCATCCACATACGACCTCTCTCCACTCCATAGCACTAGCACCCGTACCCACACCAAGTGACAAACAAGATTGTTTTTAACAGGGTAAGGGATCCCAAGGACCGAGAAGCTGCATTAGAGTTAGATACTAAGAGAAGTACAGTCCTATTTCGTCCCTAAACATTCGAAACGTATGCCCGGTGCGGTCAGTGTCCGGTCAAAAAAATGACCAAATCGAACCCTTCATTTTCTCTTAAATCGTCTAGACTGACCGGCGTACCTTAAACCGGGACCAAATTGCAGCCAAGTGATAACTTCGCAATTAGAATTTAAAACTTGATTGTCTTCAAGGAGACAGTTCATTTGTGTATATACAAACCATTCATGATATAATTCTCATGTATAATGTTATCAAGAACAAAATGATTCACTTTTTTATATCACATGTCCAACCTATTTATGGTTTTGCTATAACCAACAATTTGCTTCCAATTTCTTTTGCAATTTGATCGAACTACCAATACTTATATATGTGCTGCCCATAGTGATGAATGGAGCAAAAGCTGTCTTCAATGAGACAAATTCTTAGTTTCACCTTAATATTTATATCCACATCAATGGTCATGTATATTCTACAAGATGTGATTTTTCAGCCACATAATTCTTAGCTTTTGTTTCATTATATTTGCCGAACTGTGAATAAAATGACATATCTTCTAGATTAATTCCTCAACAACTTTTGTTCCACTCTATTTATACAGTGGAAAATTAATCATTTATAGTGGTGCTATAGTGGTTTTAGCAGGCAAAGGTGCACGCATTTTTTATTTTTACCCGTTGCAACGCACGGGCCTTTTTGCTAGTCTCTCCCTAATAATAAAGCACGGATTGGGTCTCCGGGTTCACCGTCACAATACGCTTTCTTCCTGTGAATTACGCTTTCAGTTTGACTTCACGGATTGAGCAGCATTCCATAATTTGTATCGGGCTGTTTATTTATTTATTGAGGAAAGGCTTGTATATATCAGGCTGTCATGGTGTGGCGACCTAGGAAGGACAAACAGGGTCGGTCGTCACCAAAGACTAGATCATTGATGGCGCGCGTTGCTGCGCCCGTCTATTTTGACATAAAAGAGTTGTTAGAGATATGAAGTAACTTGTATACATTTGTTTGCAATGCTTTCATATATTGTATTTGTCTCTCCATTTATAGAATATGATGGGATGTAAGTAAAGAGAGAAATCAAGAATATAATGCTATGTAACTCATGAGAAATCCAGTCCGATTGATGCTCAAAAAAGTACTCCTCCTTCTCAAAATAAGCGTCTCAACTTTAGTACAACTTTATACTAAAGTTAGTACAAAGTTGATAGTACATAGTTGAAACATCTATTTTGGGACCGAGGGGGTAGTATTTTGAGTTTTCTCCTTAGGTCTAATGTTTGAGTTGTGGTATTAAGCGCGGAGATATAAATTATGATTGATATGGAACATGACCTCTTTTGCCTCCTAAAAGACTCCCGCAAAGACTCACATCATGATAAATAAAAAGATATCGAGGAAAGACATGAGAGAGAAAAAAGGCAGTACAAATATTTCAGAACTTCGGGGCGATATTTACTATCTTAAAATATCTCAATGCATTCTGGCCAGTAATACAAGTATACATTGTGGTCTAAGGGACGAATATTCTGCATTGCGTCGGGATAGATGACTGAATGTGTACTTGCTCAGATTTGAGGTTGTAGAATTCCATCTAATCTACAATAATAATAAATATTCTGAAACTCAATATCAAATGCCAGTGGGTTGTTGTGAAACAATGGCTCAAGTTGTGTTACATCTTAACCAACTTACAATTGCTTACATCAAGTACAAACAAAATACTTGTTAGCAAGGAAAATCAATCGAGGAAATAACTACATAAGTAGTGTGCCAAGGAGAAGTGCACAACAGTTATAATTGCTCCGTAAATAACATGGTGTATGTTGATGATAGAAACAATAATAACAACATTACCTACAGAACATTTTTGCTAATATCTGTAAGAGAACATATTTGCTAGTATCATGTGTTCCACGGATCTGACCTTGTTTTCTATGCAGGTCTTGAGGGCATTGTTAAGTAAGAAACTAATTAAGATGGAGACTGCAGGTCTGAATATCTTACTCACTAATTAAACTTGCTAGCTAGTGCCTCTGTCCAGGTTTATTAGGCCCCCCACTATTTTGAGCCAAACTTGACCATCCATATTCCGAGTAAAATGTAAATATATTGTACAAAAAGTACACGGTTGGATTTGTATTTGAAAGAGCTTTCCGATGATATAATTTTTGTGACATACTTAAATTTATTGGTCGGCCTAATAAACCCAGATGGAGGGAGTTGCTAGCTATGAGAAAACTTGGGAATCAATCTGAGGTCCTAATGAAGAAACTCATTGATCTCATTAGTTAGCCGATCAAAGCAGCCTTGATTCACACGTTGGAAAAAGGTAGAGCTGGCCATTAGCATGTCATCTTCTCGTGGGATTTCATCCTTCTCGGTTAGTATATTCCGTTGAGACATATATTTTGCAACTGGAACAGTAAAAAGTTGTCTGGCAGCGTGAACCAGAACTCTGGAGACAATGGAAAGGGATTGAGCAATCACAACCGAAACCAGGGGAGTAAATGAGTCTCACCTTTGTTAGAAGACAGCCATTCTAGAATGCATGTCGGCAGATTCAATATTTTTCTACAACTTATCGTCGATGAGAAAGTCAAAATAAATGGAGTTAGTAATGAAGTAAACACCTATTTTGGGCCTAGACTACAAATGTGTGGGCTGGGTTGTTCAAGAAGATATAACACAAGAGCACAAAAAGAAAACAGTTTTGAGCATCTTGGATGGATCTGCTTCAATTTGCGCCTAGTCAACAAGTTTGTAAGCAATATCAATGGTACCGAAAATGACTTCTCACAAATGATGACATGCATGTCAATAAAGCGATGAGCCCAATCTCTGTATTATGATGTTTATTAAAGACTTGCGAAGCTAGAGAAGCCAAGTCCTTTTCTTTAAGAACACAACAAGTGGTACACTTGCAAACAAGACTACTCCAATTCATTAACTAATTGGTTTTTCCAATTGCTAGCTAGACATCGCACCACAGATCCAATGAAATTAATACTCGGCCATTCAATGAATCTGCACCGTGCAAAACCATTCTAAAATGGGGGTGAACGAGGAAGGATGCTAACCTTTGTTTTGTTTGAACGCCGACCATTTCAGAATATGTGTATGTCAGGCTAAGGTTGTGGCAAACACAATAATTTTCTTCACGACATTGTATTCCAAGTGCAAGAAAACTATTGCAAGTCACCGGACCAAATATTGTAGTTTGCATAGTGAAATATTTTGCATATGTACATAGATTCAGTTTGTTCAACTTACAATCAAGAAACTAAATGAAATTAGAGGTGGGAAGCTATAGTACGTAACATCTACCTAGATGGAGCCTTGCAGGCATGTCTGAACATGATGCATATACATTACTAAAGGAAACTTGGCAGCCATACCTATGTGGTGTTGAAGGTTCAGGTTAGCCCACCGTGGAGCTAGATTCTAGCACGTTTCTTCAATGGGGTTTTGCTGCATCCATCTTGAGATTAATAAAATCACAAATTTAGTAGTAATCAACGGTCTAGCTAGCAGCTACATAGAGGCGGGTTGAACAGTCAAGGCTTTACAAACCACGGGGGTGAATGAGGAAGGATGCCTCACTTTTGTTGAGCGATGACCACTCCAGATCATGGCTTCCTGACATGGTTGTTGTCGTGGAATTGTCACGGCAGATGTCCTTAGTGTCAGGACTTAGTCGCGAGGCCAACGCATCTATGTGGTAGCTTGAGAGGGGTTGAGCGGAATCGAGAGACGCAACACAAGACAGGGATTTAGACAAATTGGCCCGGAAACATCATCTGGTAAAAACCCTACATGCTGCTTTGAGGCTAGGTCTCATTATCATCACGAGGGAGTCGCCGTAAACCGGCTCTCCTCTTTGTGTCTAGTCCTAAGATTGTTTCTTCTTGCTTGTAGCTTGTCCCTCTTGGGGAGCCCTGCCCCTCCTTATATATGTTGAAGAGGCGGGTTACATGTGGAGTCCTATTAGGATTAGGACTAGTCTATCTCTAAAACAAACCGGATATAAGTCCAGGTCTTAACTCCTTGTAAGACAAATATTCCTTATGCCTTTCCTCTTAAACCGGCCCACCATAGTATGAACCGGCCTTCATGAACCGCTCGTTGGGCCACCAGGTCCTATCGCTCCTCGCACCCGCCTGCCGATTACCAATGAGTCGTGAACCCCCAGGTCCAAATGGATCACCGGTGAACCGCCAAGTGTCAGCGGGGTCTCAAATAAACCGCCAAGTCCGGCCGGGTTATACTTCCGGCCGGTTTACGCCGCGGGGTATATCCTCGACATTAGCCCCCAGTTTAATTTGGATTTATCCATGTTAAACTGATCCTGTGAAATAAACACAAGAACAAACTTGACAGATTATGCTCCGGGTTAAGAATTCTTGTAAACCGGCATCTGATCATCCTTAAATCCTTATCATTTCCTCCTTCTAGAAAATCCGGGTCAACAAGCCAGCTTCATACTCAATTTGCTGACATTGATTTCTCACAGAGAAAATTTGTGAAGAATAATCCACTTGAGTCGGCCTTCAATGCTCTGATTTGACAAAAATATTGGTCTTCAAATATTCCACTGATACCAGCGGGTTTGAAAATGTAGAACTTGCCGGTTTATCATTGCCAAAATTGCCGGTTTGTAAATATGGATTGCACCGAGTCATAATTGTTACCAACGCCGGCTCATAATTGTTGCAGACACCGGGTCAATCTGGTTTGCTCAGAACTGAGAATAGAAGATTTTTCTCCCTTATATCCATATTACCTGTAGCCCCCAAGTCTTGAGCAGAACAAAGTGATGGTTTAAGACTTGTTTCCATATAATTACTACCACGTTGAAGAAATCCATTTTGTTCATCTCAGTCACTAGTAAAAACTGAATACTCCATATATGTAGCCCCCAAGTGCCGGGTCATTATGCCATAATGAGCAGGGACTTTATAAATATAATCATGTAGATTTCAACAATAACGTGTAGCCCCCATGGGCCGCTCGATGAAGATAATATTGAGCTGGTACTACTTTATATATACTTCTTTGAAAAGAACATCATATAATGTAACCCCCATCATGGGGCTTGAACCCACGTCCACAAGGTTAAGAGCTTTGTGCTTTACCAACTGAGCAATGGACCTTTAAGACTTGTGTACCTTGAATTGTTGATAGGAGCAATTGGTAGCCCCCAAGGGCCGGCTCATTATGATGTGATGAGTCGGGTCTTCAATAAGACTAATAAAAATGAATTTGCATTAGCCCCCAAGTGTCATGGTGCATGCTTGCAGCGACATGAGACTTGCATATTTGATGTAATCTTCAATTTGAATAATGTAGCCCCCAAGTGCCGGGTCGTAAGCCTGCAGCGACTTGGGACTATTCCTTCCATTGTAGAATAAATCATATCCTTTGATAAAATATTGCGCTAAAGCGACTTTAAAAACCTCAATAATACCGGTTATTAATAACCATAATAAAATCCAGCCATGTTGGCTATTCAAGATAATATAATCCGGTATGAAAACCTTATTCATTTAATATCATAATGAAAATTCAGCCAAGTTTGGCTATTTGAATAATATAACCCAATGATTTATAAGCGCATGATTCCAATGGCGCAATCGAAATATATACTGGCGACTTATAGTAAAAAGCCAGGCTGGTTTAATAAACACCGGATAATTTCTCATCATATACTGGTGACTTATCGTCTTAAAGCCAGGCCGGTTTAATAAACACCGGTGATTTGCAATCATGCTTTATTCAACCTGTTTCTGCATACAACAAGTTTAAAGTGTCCTGGCGGTTTACCGCCAGACGGGTCATAATGCCCAACATATAACCCGGGTTTATAACCAAGGCTGCACTTAAGAATAATCAAATATGAAATATATCATACCTGTGACATTGAATCACATCGTTGGTTTACCAACTTTTTGTAGTAAGGCGATAACCCCAATCTTGAGTAATAATAATTCCTTTCATATTGTGCCGGTTTATGATAAAACCGTACCGGGTTGGTGATAAACACCGGATTAACCATATAGAATACTGGTGACTTGTAGTCAAACCAAGCGTGAATCGGAGGCCGGTTTAGACCACTGGTCTTAGTATGCCTTCGTGCATATTTATCTTCAACTAATGCTTGTTTGAATCATACGTTTCCAAGCTGTTTTCTGCAGTTAAGAAGCTTAAAAGGACCTGCCACCGTCAGGCATGATGTTGGCTGGCCAATCTTGAAGCGGGGTTGAAATCCCAAACTTTAGAGAAAACGGCTCCTGTTAATATAAGGCCAGTTTACAATGTAAACCGCTCCGGGTTATAATAAACACCGGTTTACTCCATAATAGGATGGTAACAGAAAATCAGACCGGGCAGATAGTCTCCGGATTAAGATTTGATCGTGTTCCATCAATTTGTAATTGACAGTTGAACCGGATTAACAATGTCGGTTTGAAAACGCAACAAAGAAATGTTTATCAAAAGAAAAACAGAATTCAAGCAAAGGCAAAGATAAAACCATTGCAAATGAGGCTTTAAGCCGATCAAGAGGCATTACCATGGTCGGACAAGACCATGCCCCCAAAAAAGGCGTAGCTATGGTTCAAGTCAGCCAGTCCCCAAGTGATGCTTTGGCATTACTCCGATCAAGAGGTGTAGCTATGGTTCGGGTTCGACCAAGCCCCCAAGTGATGCTATGGCACTAGGCCGATCAAGAGGCGTGACTGGTTCAGACGTGACCAAGTCCCCAAGTGATGCTGTGGCTTTCGCCGATCAAGAGGTGTAGCTATGGTTCGGGTTTGACCAAGCTCCCAAGTGATGCTATGGCACTAGGCCGATCAAGAGGCGTGACTGGTTCAGACGTGACCAAGTCCCCAAGTGATGTTGTGGCTTTCGCCTATCAAAAGGTGTTGCTATGGTTCGGACACGACCAAAGCCCCCAAATGACATCGTGGCATTACGCCGATCAAGAGGCGTGGCTATGGTTCGGATACGACCAAGCCTCCAAATGACATCGTGGCATTACGCCGATCAAGAGGTGTGACTATGGTTCAGACATGACCAAGCCCCCAAGTGATCAATAATATGATAAGCCAATAAGGCATGATACCCATGTTTGAACCACGCATCATGGCAGCAGGTCCTTTTTGGCACCCTTTAAATTTTTGCAAGAGATAAATCCTTCTTGAACCGGGATTTTGAACCGGATATCGAGAGCTTCAAAGCTTTGTGGGAGACATCTTTCCCTTGAACCGGATTTTAAACCGGAATCTTCATTTTCAGCCGAAAATTTTCTGACGGCCTTTAAACTCGAACTTGCGAGAAGTTAATTCCTTTTGGAACCGGACATTTTCTAAACCGCATTTGAGAGCTTCAAAGCTTTGCAGGAGAACAGATTTCCCTTGAACCGGATTGTAACCCGGATATTTGAGAGATTCAGTGAGACTGACTTCCCTTGAGCCGGATTTTAAACCGGAATCCTTCCTGATGACCCGGGACTTCTTCATTGAGCCCGGATTTTGTAACTGTCATATACTTTCTAAGCCGAAAATTTTCTGACGGCCTTTAAGTTTTCATCAATATAACAGGAGCCTCCGGGACCGGGTTATCTTTCCCTGCATTGTCCTAAGGTTTTTAATTTTACTGAAACTGGCAAGATTTGCTGAGTCATGTCATCGTAGCCCCCGAGTCTTAAAGGTGACTCGAGTAGTTGGCTTGAGACTCTCCATATGTGACCGTGATGTAAACCGGCATAAGTTGTATATCATTGGTGTTGATAGCCTGATGTGAATCCACAGAAGATTGAGGTGACTGCGGCGGGTTATAAATGATCCCGTATGAGCCGTGTCAGCAACTTGGCCAATGGTTCCTTCCAACTGGTGATTTGAAGTTAACCAAACTGTAGTGGCGGCGACTTGTTCGCCTGCCCATTGAGCCATCCAGTGCGGACGGCAGTTGATAGTATATGATAATTTGCCTCCATTTTGTTGAAAGAAAAACCGGGCTACCCAACCTTTGACTTGCTCATACTCAATAAACAGCTCATGCAGACAGGTGCGGCCCGGTGTGTTGATGTAGACCAGGCTGCAAAAGACGACCGCGGCTTCAGAGGCAGCGCGAACAGATGAATCGACCGCGGCGTTGTAAACTGGCGCGGGCGGGAGAATCGGCCGCAGGGGTAGACAATAAGTCAATCGCGTGTGTTGATGTAGACCAGGCCGCGAAAGACGGGCGGAAAAGATGACCTCGGCATGAGAGGCAGCTCAAACAGATGAACCGGCCGCGGTGTTGTAAACCGGCGCGGACGGGCGAGTCAACCACGTCATTTTGATGTAGTGAATAATTGTCCTGCATCAACAACATTGCAGACCAAGGCAAAGATAAACTGCTCTTTGACAAAAATAATATGTGCTAATAAAATATATTTTAAATGGATATCACCTGATGTGCTAGGCCGGAAATTATCCGCCATGGAGTTGATGATCACCACAGTGATGCTAAAATTAATCACGGCCGAGTTAACTGTAGAAGCAGACAGATGAGTCGGCCTGGCGTTTGTAAGCCGGTGCGGCCGAGCAATTTGTCCTCGACGTTGTAAGCCGGCGCGTGAACCAGACGCGAGGGCGGACGGACGAGTCGTCTGTGGCGTTGTAAGGTGGTGCGGACGGGCGAGTCAGCCGGTATGTTGACGTAAACCGGACCGCGATACCCTGTCCGTGAAGCCGCGCGATACAGCCGAACGTGCCTCCGCAGTATAACACCACCCATTTTTCTTTTAATAGTTGCCCTGGGTAAAAATATTACAGGCCAGAGTAATCGTTGTCCGATGAATTAATATGTACTGATAAAATAGAAAGGATAGCACTTGGTATTTTTTGCCGGATGCTGGCGCTGGATAATGCATAGTGCTGCTTTTGTTTTTTACAAAAGAGTTGATTGGTTCTGTGTCTTCTAGTGCCTGAGCTCTCCATATAACCCGGCCGGTACTTTTTGAGCCGGAATTTCTGGAACCAGAACTTCTTGATAATCCGGCCGGAACTTTTGATAATCCAGAACTTCCGAACCGGAACCTCTTGATAATCCGGAACCTTTGAATCGGAACCTCTTGATAATCCGGAACCTTTGAATCGGAACCTCTTGATAATCCGGAACCTTTGAATCGAAACCTCTTGATAATCCGGCCGGAACTTTTGATAATCCGGAACCTTTGAACCGAAAGCTCTTGATAATCCGGCCGGAACTTTTTGCTAATCCGGAAGTATTTGATAATCCGGAACTTTTCTGTAGCCTAAATCGTAACTCTTTGACGATTCGGACAGAACCTTTCGGCGATGCGGTTGAAACCCTTCGGTGATTCGGACTGAACTTTTTGTCGAGGCGATCGGAACTCTTTGATGATTCAGATAGAACCTTTCGTCGAGACGGTCGGAACTTTTTAATGATCCGGCCGGAACTTTTCGACGAACCGGCGGAACCTTTCGATGAGCCTGACGGAACTTTTTCGGCAAGCCGGCTGGAACTCTCCGATGAACCGGCCGGAACTTTTTCATTGAGCCGGACGGAGCTTCTCGATCCCTAGAATAGCGCCCTCCAAGAACTCAACACCACCGTGCGCAGGCCCCACGGTGGGCGCCAACTGTCGTGGAATTGTCACGGCAGATGTCCTTAGTGTCAGGACTTAGTCGTGAGGCCAACACATCTATGTGGTAGCTTGAGAGGGGTTGAGCGGAATCGAGAGACGCAACACAAGACAGGGATTTAGACAGCTTCTGGCCCCGGGAAACATCATCCGGTAAACACCCTACATGCTGTTTGACGCTAGGTCTCATTATCATCACGAGGGAGTCGCCGTAAACCGGCTCTCCTCTTTGTGTCTAGTCCTAAGATTGTTTCTTCTTGCTTGTAGCTTGTCCCTCTTGGGGAGCCCTGCCCCTCCTTATATATGTTGAAGGGGCGGGTTACATGTGGAGTCCTATTAGGATTAGGACTAGTCTATCTCTAATACAAACCGGATATAAGTCCAGGTCTTAACTCCTTGTAAGACAAATATTTCTTATGCCTTTCCTCTTAAACCGGCCCACCACAGTATGAACCGGCCTTCATGAACCGCCTGCTAGCCACCAGGTCTTGTCGCTCCTCGCACCCGCCTGCCGGATTACCAATGAGTCGTGAACCGCCAGGTCCAAATGGGTCGCCGGTGAACCGCCAAGTGTCAGCGGGGTCTCAAATAAACCGCCAAGTCCGGCCGGGTTATACTTCCGGCCGGTTTACGCCGCGGGGTATATCCCCGACAGTTGTTGTTTGCGAAGTGAAACAATTGTGCATCCAATCCACGGCTGCTGGCGAAAAGAGGAGAAATTAGCATGGAGTACCTCTGGAGAGTGAGGTGATTCTTGCCTTTGGGCGAGGAAAGTGTATGGCACCTGCGTAGACAGAGCCATTGGGGTCTGCTCCTCGGGACCCCCCCCCCCTCCGTTGTATAAGCATTAGACATCAGCATATACTGAAAATATACATTGGGCAGCATCATTTTGAGTACACAAATATATGGCCAACAATCAAGAAAATCGGATAGCATATAGGAGAGAAGAGAGCAATGAAATTTAACAGAGAGGAGAAAAAAATTTGTCCATCGCTCCTATCTGAATCTCCTATTTGTCTCTGCTAGAACGTACACAAGGGGGGGAGGCTAGGATCTGTAGCACTTTCGCTGTTGCATCAATATTATTTCCCACTACCTCACCTCTAGAAGAAATTTTCTTCACCCGTCAATGATGAGGAGAGAGTCGAGGTCGGAGAGCACGCGATCGAGGGTCAGGGAGAGCGCAGCAGTCTTTGTGGAGTCGTCGTGGCCTTGTGCACGGCTTGTGCACCCTCGCCGGCGCCGCCTCCTAGGCTGATTACCTTGTGCACTTCGGCTGGATCCACCGAGATGAACATCGCAGCATTTGATCGCCTCGATCCACTCGCGTGCCTCGGCTAGATCCACCAAGAAGACCGCGCACCTCGGCGAGATCTCACCGCAGATGGCCTGCATCAACGTGGGGACGAAGCAGAGTGGGAGGAGCTCCAGGCCGCCGTCGCCATGGGATGTGGTGCCTCCGCCGCATCTGTGAAGGTGCCGCGACCCCGCCTCGGATGATGCAATCGCCACGGAGGGAGGGAGGCGCCGCAGAGGCAGCCAATCGGTGAGCGGCGGCGGCAAGGAGATATGGCGACGGGGTCGACGTCGCCATTGAGGCGGCCCAATGAGCACCAAATTAATTGTCTCCTCACCGCCCGGCTTCATTAGGTTTCTCGAGGGCTAAGAGAGCAAAGGGAAGGGATAGGAAAAATGGGTCGACATTGTCTGAGCCCGATCAACCACGCGGCTCCAATTTTGCCATGGGACCAGCTGCCCAGCTCAGCTTGCCGGAAGTACTGCGCGAGTGTTTTATCCCAACGGCCGAAAACTTTAAACCTGAAGATCTGGCGGCTGTGAATGCTAATGGCCTGAGAGAGCTTCTAAGGTGCACAGTTATAATGTATTAAAATGAAAACATTGTCGAGCCTTACTTTTTTGCAAGTTGCCTTACTTTTAGAGGAAATATAGCAATTTCAGTCCTGTTGCACGAACACTTGTAGATCGCGGTGCATCAAGATCATAATTGCTACACTTAAAGGTTACATTGACCTTATTTCTGACATTTGCAAAAAATGTATTAAAAATGCTGCATAATGGCAGATGGAGCAATTTATACTTAATATTTCGCCCGGTGCAACGCACGGGAATTTGTACTAGTAAATCATATATATGGTGGGAAATTAGATTGTTGCCCTTGTTAATTAACTGGACTAATGTTTTCCCACCTAGAACAATTCATTAATTTGTACTATAAAAGCTTTGGCAGAAAATAATTAGCTTAAATAAAACAAAACGCGCCAGGTAGGGGTCGAACCTACGGCCTTCCGCTTAGGAAACGGACGCTCTATCCACTGAGCTACAGGCGCTGTTATGTTCCCATTTCAGTTGCATTCGTCATCGACATGTGTCAGCAAGTGGCAACTGAAATCATAAGATATTAACGCTGTTAGTTTCTTCGGATTTAATTTTAGACTAGGGAAACTAAGCGAATATTGACTTGTTATCCCAGGAAACGAGACGTACGAGAAGCTTAAGACGATTGCGACTTTGTCCAACAATGCTATTTGTACCTAATGAAAAAAAAGACGATAGTGTACCACATGCCGAACGTTAACGCGGCCACGCTCCTCAACGTGTTCTCTGGCACCAGCACCCTCGCCATCGTATTTGGCACCTATGTCAGCGACACCTACCTTGGCCGCTACACTACCATCGCTCCTTCATCGGCATGTAAATCCTCACCATGACCACCGCGTTCCATGTCCTCTACCCTCCGGCGTGCACCGCATCCAAAGGGCGTTAGTGTGAGGGTCCCACCAGCTGCCAGCTATCGCGTACTCTTGGTGTTCTCCTACTTCGTGGTCGTAGGCGCTAGTGGCATGTTTATCTCTTTCATCGTGTCCACTTATTCAATTTTTAATTACTACCTTTGCTTCGGGGTTATGTTAATACATTCTTTCTTTGGTTTGGATTTGCATCATATGACTTGTTTATAGTATGGCTTGGAACTTTTGCAAGAGAGAGGATATGTGGAAACGTACAGACATCTTGATCAAATCTTGTAGAGGTGAGGAGGGAATTCTAGTTAAATGAATATGACTAAATGAATAAGATGAGAAATTATAGAAAGCCGCACTATAGTGTATGGGACTTTTTAGGTAATTAAGAAATTTGTATTAAGAAGTATTTCATGAAGCCATAATTAAAGTCTGTTGGCACTACGTGTAATTTCATCATAAATGTTTTGCTTCCTAAACTATATAATTTTATTTGTTTACCCTATCTGCAGCATTGATAACCTATCCTAAATTGTTTCATAGATAGGTCAAACATAACTTAAACTTAACCATGGAATAAAAACTTAAATATGAAACGCTTGAGAGAAAATGATGTAGTAAAGCGTGCACGTCCACTCCTAGTATATATTGTTCCAGGTGGATGAGACATAGAGGGGGTCGATATTGTTCCACGCCAAATAGTCCATAATGGCGTGGTGGTCGTTGATTACAGATTTTACAACTCAAATCTACTGCCACTCGATGCAGGGACGGAGCCAGGGGTGGGTGAGCAGGGACCATAGCTCTCCCCATGATTTCTTTTTCTACAAACACCCCAGTATTGTTAGCTTAATATGCTTTAGGTTTATCCGTTTATATATTTGCCCCCCTCCAACCTTTTATCTCTCATGTTGGCCCTGGCTCCCCTGACTCGATGGGCAACAAACTGAACAATCAAAAGGGAATAATGTATCTGCGTGTGGACAGTTCCATGCTTGTTCGATCTGAACGAAGCGAACTGATAATAGTAAGTACAAATTATACAATGTTATAGCTAGTAGTCGAACTGTTGCCAGGTGGTGAAGGTCTGTCCGAACAGCCACCAGGCCGGCACCACGTCCTGGAAGACCTTGTACTGGCCGCCGGAGGAGGTGATGGCGAAGCTGAGCGCATGTCCTGTCAGCCCGGCTAGGCACTGCCAATTAGCGCCCCAGTTCTGGGACATGGGGATCCATGCCGTGTTGGTTCCCTTCACCGACATGCTCTTGATCGACCCGCTCATGGCGATGTTGGTCACCAGCACGAGCTCGAAATAATTGAAGCCGTTAATGGTGAAGCGCAGACCGCCCTGCCTCTGGCACGCGACCTGCTGGTAGAGGACGGGGACGATGCCGGCGCGATAGATGGCGAGGTTCTCCCAAGCGGGCTGGGACATGTCGAAGTGTACACGGGGAGGGTTGCACCACCCGCCATTGTCGCTGGGGAGAGCCCAGTTGGGAGGGCAGAAGTTTGTGGCGGACACGGTGATGGACGTGCCGGGCTTGCACATGTCCGACCTGCTGGTGTCGCAGGTGATGAGGTAGCACTGTCCGCATGACAAGCCGTTGTTGAACAACGCCGTGCTCAGCGCGGCGTTGTTGATCCCATACCCCGCATTGTACAAGTTCTCGTACCCACACGCGCCACCTGCACATTGCACATGCAAAACAGTACTGTCAGACATGCACACACACCCATTGCATTGCGTACCAGGTGATAAATATTCATAATTTTAAATAGCGAGCTATTCCAAGTAGAGGCAACGCCAGTCCTCCAAATCAGTTATAGCCGGGTATTTCATAATTTGAGAGGACATTTGTACTGAATACCATTCACCTGTGAACACCTACTCATCACAAACAACTATAGCAGGACTATTTAAACTTTGTAAAAATATAGTATTGGGCATATTTTGATGGTGTGGGAGCAAGTCGGAGTTAAGGCTTGATTAGCTATATAGCTTACCCATTGTGTCAGATCCGTCGGCGCCGCCGTAGAACGTGGCATGGGCCTGGAGCCAGTAGCCGGACTTGGCGGGCGTGAAGCAGAACGCGAGAACCGCGGCGAACAGCTGAAGGAAGCTTAAGCGCATCCCAGCTGCCATGTTTGTGCTTCTGTTGTAGCAGATAGCTTGCTAGATATTGTGGCGATCGAGTGGTTTTGGAGGTGAGGAATGATTGCGACAATTAATGGTGGTGCTTAAATAGGGATCAAGCTAGCTACCTTATGAATGAGGTGAGCAATGATGAAGAAGAATGATTGTCGTGTTAAACGTATTAGATCGCGGTTCCAACGGTCGTGTAGGTGCACATGGCTGCAACCTCCACAGATTGACTTGCGCGTTCTAATCATCCTACGCAGGTCATAACGGCCGAGCTCTCCTACCTCGTTTCTTAATATAAATACATTCGAAATGATAGGTTAATTGAACAACCGATTTGACATTCTTCCAAAGGACTAGTCTACCATGTCTATGGCTGGTGCCTGGTACGTAGTAGCAGCTAAACGTTTCTGAAAGAGGGCTTCTACTTGAACAGATTTGAAAGGGTGCAAGTTTATGATATTTTGGCTTTTCTGCTTGGCCATCTTATGTCTTTTGGCAACCACAGGCGATGCATATATGCAGCCGTTCAATTTTCTTGGGAACCTACATTCGGACCGTGCAATGTTCAACTGGACGGGCGAGTAGCTGAAAGCGAAAGTTGGAAGTATTTTTGTGCTTTATATAATTGTTCGTGTCGGTGACTATCCTCCCTTGATCTCCGTTGCAAAGTGCGATGGCGACCTTTGTTGTTCGGAGTTTGTTGGCGGTGAGTGGCTCTTGTCGCAGCTTGACTGTCTACTTGTGTGGGCTAATTTTTTTAAAATAATACATATTTTTTTATTAAATTTCAGAAATATTACACCGTAATTATATTTTTCTAAAATAATACCCAGTCAGCCTACTGCTGGCCGATTGGATCCAATCGACTGCTTTCTTGTGATTAGACTGATCGCCCACTATAGGCCGATTGGATCCAGTCGACCTTCTTCTGGTCGATAGGCCCCAGTCGGCCCACTGCTGACCGATTGGCGCCCAGTCTGCTTCCTCTAGGCGGACAGATACATGCACCCATTTATCTTTGGAATGAATATTTGAAAAATGTTGAAGAAGTATTTAAAAAAAATGTTGATCATGCATATAAAAATGTTAATCAATCATTTGAAAAAACAATATTTAACAAATATTTGAAAAATATTGAAACAATATTTGAAACTGTTGAATAGGTATTTGAAAAATGTTGAAGTATTTTAAAAATGATGATCATGTATAAAAAATGTTAATCTAGCATTTGCAAAAAATATTAAACTATTATTTGAAAAAAGTGAAACAACTATTTGAAAAAATATTGATCATGTATATAAAAATGTTGAAAAAGTATTTGTAAAAATGTTGATCATGTATAAAAATGTTAATCTAGCATTTGCAAAAATTTAAACAATTATTTGAAAAAAAGGCTAAACAAGTATTTGAAAAAATATTGATCATGTATATAAAAATGTTGAAAAAGTATTTGTAAAAATGTTGATCATGTATATAAAAATGTTGATCATAAAAATATTGCTCATGTATATTATACACATGTTAAACATTTTCAAATACTTGTTCAATTTTTAAAATACTTGTTTAACATTTTCTCAAATACTTGTTCAACATTTTTATATACATGATCAACATTTTTAAAATACTTCTTTAACATTTTTATATACATGATCAACATTTTTTTAAATACTTGTTTAACATTTTTATATACATGATCAACATTTTTTTAAATACTTCTTTAACATTTTTCAAATACCTATTCAACAGTTTTCAAATATTTTTTCAACATTTTTAAAATACTTGTTCAACATTTTTTTTCAAATGCTTGACTAACATTTTTATATGCATGATCAACATTTTTTTTAAATACTTCTTCAACATTTTTCAAATACTCATTCCAAAGATAAATGAGTGCATGCACCTGTCGGCCTAGAGGAAGCAAACTGGGCGTCAATCGGCCAGCAGTGGGCCGACTGAGGCCTATCGGCCAGCAGTGGGCCGACTGGATCCAATCGGCCTATAGTGGGCCGACTGGGTCCAATCGACGACCAGCAGGCTGATCTGGATCAATCGCCAACAGTAGGCCGACTGAGTATTATTTTTGAAAAATATAATTACGGCGTAATATTTCTGAAATTTAATAAAAAATATGTATTATTTAAAAAAATTAGCTTTGTGTGGGCATGGTTTTCACTTGCGTGGCGGCACCTCACGTCAAGACCGTGCTATGCATGTAGTTGCTTGGGCCGTGGAAAGTGGCGGCGACATCACAACTGATGTCAAGTGATGATTGGTGCGAATATGGTTGCTCTTGTAGATTGTTGATCATTATTTTGATAGCCTTGGTGTTTTTTCATTTTGCTACACTAAGGCATTGCTTCGGTCATGTTTGACTTTGCAAGTTGCTGGTGTGATTTTTGTGTGTGTGTTGGTGTTAGCTGTGTGCATCATAGCTATGCAGAGGCCGGGTGTGTATTCACTATGTTTGTATCACTTGATGCTTCATTTTGAGCTAATAAAATTCACCTTTTGTCGAAAAGAATATAATTGTTCCTTAGTTAGTGCTGGATGTCACTCTAGCCACCAACTAGTTAAAAGTTCTAAATAGTCTCTAATTGCAAGCCCAACTCCCTCCAATTCTTCAAGCGCGTACACCTCTTTGGTAGTTGAGTTATGCTTTTTGAATTACACTCAGATTACAGCACAGGAAGCATGATAAGGACACTGATCACCCCCCAGATAAAAATGATAAGAACACCAAGGCATAGAATTACACTGAGATTACAAATTGTTTTCAGCTCATGACCTTTTTCAAATTAACGATTTTTTCGAAATTCATGAACATTTTCCAAATCCACAAAGAAAATTTAATTTCCCAAACTTCTTTAGAAAAGTTAACACTCAGTTGTTTGAGGTTTAGCAATCAATGGCCTATGGCAGTGGTCAACATGTTATCGGTCGACCCAGGTGAGCTAGTGCGAGGGAGGTCGAGTGCTATGGGCCAATTTGGGAACAGGCTCTCAAGGAGCCAATTAGGACCTCTCCCAGGTGCGAATATGTCTCGCTCATAGCAAGATAGATGAATGCGTCGCCTGATGCCAGCGCGACAGCATCGGCCCAGGGCGCGGGGGGCACAGGCCTCAAGGCACTCTTTTTTTACACATTTTTTTCTTCATTTGTTACTTTCTTTCTTTACTTTCGTTTATACTTTCAAATATTACAATATATATATATATATATGAAAAAATCTATAATATTTTTTAAAATGTTTACCATACATTTGAAAATTTAAAATGAGTATAGAACAATGTTTCTGATGTACACTAAAAATGCATACAAAATATATATAATGTGTATTTAGAAGTAGACATAAACCTATTAATCTTGCATTTGTGAATATTTGAAGATGTATATAAAATGTTCGCATCGTAAACGAGAACTGTACAACGTGTATAAAAAATAAGTTGACACAATGACATGTATTTTAAAATATTAATTCACCTTTCAAAAAAATAAAAATGTCAATATAAAAATGTTCCTGATTTATAAAAAATTGTATATTGTTTATGAAAAAGGTAGACATCAAAAACATTTATTTTTAAGAAATTTTAATCATGTATTTGAATTTTAATCATATATATGATAAAATGCTTATTACTACCTCTGTACAATAATATAAGACGTTTTTTAGTTCAGTACAGAGGGAGTATTTAAAAATGTTAACATGTGTAACAAAGTGTTCCTTCTGCATACGATAAATGTACAATGTATATAAAGAACATAGAAATCAAAACCTTATATTTGAAAAAAATGTTAATCATGTATTGAAAAAGGTTCAATGTGTAAAAAAACTGTTCCAGATGTATACAGAAAATGTGTTGAACAAAATAGTAACCTACGAAACAAAGGTAAACAAAGGAAACTAAGGAAAATAAACAAATAAAAGATAAAACCAAAAACGAAAAAAGAAAACCAATGAAAAGAGTCAAAACAGTGAATACCGAGAAAGAAACAAAGAAAAAACAAAATAAATAGAAATGGACAAAAAGAAAGGAAAAAATAATAATAAAAGGAAAAACAAATGAAAGCCAAAAAAAGGAACTAAAGAACCGTAGAAAACCATAGGAAAAAGACAAAATCATTGAAACCCCTGAAGGAAACAAAGAAAACTGCTGCAAAAAACAAAGAACCCAAAAAAATCATAAAGAAACAAAGAAACCTGAAAGAAAAACAAAAGAAAAAAACCTACAACGAGGAAAGAGCCAAAGAACAACCAAACGAATGTTATTGGGCCGTGAAAATGCTAGTTATCGACTAGAGGGGGGGGGGGGTGAATAGGCGATTTTTATGAAAGTCTTCAAAACACGGCGGCTTTGAAGACAAACAGGTAAACTGAACCTACATAGTAAGCAGCAGAATGAAGACTACACTAGGCAAGCATTAGTCAAGCATAAAATAGAGGGAAAGCACGAAGACTAACTGCAACTAGGTAGACAGGATCAATATGAAAGATAGTATGAAGCAAAACAGATATAAGTCTTCACACAATGAAGTCAAACGAATCAGGCAGGCAAGCAATGACTTCACGAAGACAAACTGTAAAGTAAGGAGAGAAGGGGATAGAACTAGTCGCTTGGTGAAGACAAGGATTTGGTAGACCAGTTCCAGCTGCTATGACAATTGTACGTCTGGTTAGGGAGGCTGAGATTGAACTCAGAAGACTGTGTCTTCACCTTATTCCCCCTGAGCTAAGGACACCCAGTCCTCGCTCAATCACTCTGGTAAGTCTTCGAGGTAGACTTCCAAACCTTCACAAACTTCGTTCACTGGTAATCCACAATGACTCTTGGATGCTCAGAACGTGATGCCTAACCGGCTGGAGGATTCACAGTCCTCAAGTGTAACAAGTCTTCGGATCACGCGGACAGAAAGAATTCAGTGATGCCTAACACTCTTTGGCTCTGGGTGTTTTGGGCTTAGTGCTTGCAAGGATCTCTCTCTCAAATGCTTCGGAGGTGGGTTGCTCTCAAACGACAAAAGCCGTGCACTACTCTGAGTAGCCACCAATTTATGGTATAGGGGGTGGGCTATTTATAGCCGTGAGGCAACCCGACCGATATGTCCGAAATGACCATGGGTCACTAAGAAACCGACACGTGTCCAGCAGTCAGATTTCAAACACACGCTGGCCTTTGGCTTGGGCTACAAGCAAAGTGGCTCATCCAACTTCTGGATAAGGTTTGCTCTCATTGTCTTCGCGAAGACATAGGATTTGGTTGAGCATCACTTTAGTCACTCTGACTTTGTTCACTTGGACCCCATTTAACAGTACGGTGGTTCCTATGACTCAATAAAGAAGAAAGGAAACTACGAAACAGCTATGTCTTCGCACTCCATAGTCTTCAAGTGAATATCTTCACGTGTCATAATCTTCGTCGTGAGTGTCTTCAGAACCACCATTGTCTTCAATATCTTCACACATTTTTAGGGGTCATCTCTGGTAGGTAAACCAAATCAATGAGGGACTACTACCTGTGTTATCCTGTAATTCTCACAAACACATTAGTCCCTAAACCACGTTTGTCGTCATTACTCCAAAACCAACTATGGGAGGCATTAGATGCACTTACAATCTCCCCCTTTTTGGTGATCGATGACAAACTGGTTAAAGTTTTCAACGGGGATAAAAGTATGTGAAAGTTCTGTTTTGTGAGCATTGTCTTCAAACATAAAAAGAGGCTCCCCCTGAAGATGTGCATAAAGTAGATTGCTTTTGAATGCAAATGCACATGGCAGGTTTTGCTTTGTGGAGGCCATCTTCAAAGTGTGAAGACAATTTATCATGCATATAAGAAGGTAATGAAGATAATGATATGCATAATGGAAAATTGACGTCTGCAGAATGACTTCATGCGGAATTTATCATCGTGTCACAAAGTGGCAGCACGAGTAGCAGACGACCATCAAGTATAAGTGTTACAACTCAAAAGCCAAAAGTTTCAGAACGAGAGTTGTAAGAACTTAGCAAAAATTAAGCAACCACCCATATGGACCCGCTTGAAGACTATCAACTCATATGCTTCTCCCCCTTTTGTCAGCAATGACGAAAAAGGTTTGAAGACATAGAGTATATATTCGTTCCCAACTGGAGTAGAGGATGGAACAGGGTCGACATTGGAGTTTGGTGGTGCAGACGGGCCTGGCGCAGCATCGTGATGCAGTGAAGTTGAAGTCGGAGAAGTGGCGTCATCTTCTTCATCAACGACTCTCGCAACAACAGTTGCAGCCGAAGATGAGCACTCAGAATGTTCAATGGAAGGTGTGCGACACCAACTTGCATTTCGAGGAGGCCTGGAGTCAAACTTGAAATTCTAAGTGAAGCTATCCGCGCAAAGATCATCTTCAGCGCAGAGCAAGGTGAGACTCTTCCAGGACCGCCGGCAGGCTTCATGGGCTACAAATGAGTTCTTGGTGGCCAAGTTGTGAATGCGATTGACATCCACCAAGATACATTGCATCTGACGCTTCAGCCAGTCATGATGTCTGTCCTGCTTTTGATGTAAAGCCACCAGAAGCTCACGGTCATTAAGAACACGAGGACGCTTCTGAGGCGTTTGAGCTATGGTGCTTGCAGTGGCTTCAGTATTGGCACGTTGCGGTATGCACAGGTTGCCAGCCAGAGGATAAGCAGGGTTGCAGCATTGGGCACATGAACACCTTCAATGGGATGTGTGAAGCTCTGGCATTCAGCATTCTGAAGGTGGAGGGGCTTCTTCGCAGGCTCGGGGTAAATGGCTTCAACAGACATATTAACTTCAGGCAGAAAGACAATATGGTTGCGCGCTGAAGGATGATAGTCAATTGTTGAACGAAGCTTAATGAAGCGCATCACCCATGGAGCATAGAATCTTAGATCAAACAGATCAATCCCAGAAGCAGCAAGTTGTCTGATGAAGAAATCCTGAGTGTTGAATCTGATGCCATTGATGATATAGAATACCAAAGTCTTCATGGCACCTTCAAGTTTCGCTTCAGAAGAATTTCCTTTGATAGGCCAGAGAGTACGCCTCAGAATGTGGTACACTGTGCGTGGAAAATACTCAAGGTCCTTGACAAAGAAGTCCTTTGGATATTCAGCATAGTGCGGCAATGGCTTCATCATACTAAGCATTTGGCTCATATTTGGCTCTGGCTTCTGAAAGATGCTCTGCAGCTCATTCTGATGAAGCTGACAACCAGGTTCGTATAACTCACCTGGAGTGGGCAGGGAAGTAAGCTCGAAGATATCCTGAGCTTTGGCTTCGTGATGTACATCACCTGTCATCCACTCAAGGATCCAAGTCTTGGATCCTCTGTAGCCTCGAATGTGTAGGGTGGCATAGAAATGCAACAGAAGCTCTTCATTCCAATGTTCCTTGTTACTCACAAAAGCCAGAAGACCAACATCCCTAAAGCAGTCAAGGGCCTCTTCAAGACATGGCAGCTCAACCATAGCATCACAATCCAGACGTTTGTGCGGAAAAATCTGGTCTTGATTGTACAGAATGCAAGAGTAATAGCTTCGCTGTTGATGGGTCCAAAATCTGTCAGAGGAGATCTTTGGCTTTGTGTATGAGTTCTTGGTGCTGTCAAAGAAAGTACTGTGCTCTCTGAAGCTGAGCACGCTGAATGAGCCTTGTGTAGTGACATCACTTGGAAGCCTTGGCAGACGTGGCTTTGGCTTCTGAACTTGAGGCCTCTGCTCCACATGATAATCATACTGGGGCCCTGGAGCAGGAACCATAACTGGCCATCTGACAATGACAACCTGACCTTCGCGATTGAAAGCCCTTTCCATGGTATGAGGCCGTGGTGGAGGAACAGCACCATCTGTGGTGATTGGCGTCACAGTGGCTTCAATATTCACATTTGCTTCAGGCTCCACATTGTCTTCAGCCATGACAGGGTCATTGGATTCAGTAGCGTTGTTGGTGGCAGCCTCAGTGTTTTCAACCTCCATCTGTTCAACAGCTGGAGGGTCGGGCACGATCACATTCTCTTCAAGAATGACTTGATCAGTAGCAGGGGGTGTGGCTTATTTTTCTTCTTCGGCTGATGCAGCCGGAATGTCTTCAGCAGCTTTAGCTTCAGACTCTTGAGCATCAGGGAACACTTGAAGTGCCACTGAGCTAGTTTGTTGGGGTTCTTCTTCTGGAATGGTCGACATGGAGACAGGTGGCCCGAGGCCTTTGCGAAGCCTGCGAAACGCTGGCGACGCCTTTGGAGATGGAGTGGTCTCCATGTATTTGTCATCATCAAGCACCGAAGAGGTAACTTGAGCAGGTGGAGTACGGGTTGTTCATCTTATACTTGGGTGTCTTCTTGTTGGCGCTCAACCCATGATTCATCTTGAGCGATTGGCGTCAATGGACGACCAATGCTAATATATTCACTGCTCGCTGGAGCAGGCGATGATAGCAACTGGAGCTCAAGCTGAGGAAGGACTTCATCATCATGCACATTGTCTTCACGACCAATGTCTTCAACTGCGTTGGGGTCAACAGCTGGAACTTCTTCAGTTTCTGGAGCCTCTGTAGGAGTAGGCTCATGGACGACGAGGCGACGCTCGCGATTAGCAGAGGCAGGGAAGGCAACAGAAATGGGTTCGACAATGAGGGGCTCTGGGGCACCAACACGCTCTTTTCGTGAAGACTTAGAGCCCTTTGTCTTCAGCTTTTTCTTGGAGGGAGCATCATCAGATGTATCCTTGTGCTTCCTCTTCCTGGCTTTGGCTTCGGCTTGCCTTGTCCTCTTGAGTTCTGAAGCAGCAGAGGGGACCTTTGGCTTTGAGCCAGTCATGCTGGCAGGGAAGACAATGCTGGGTTGTCCCTGCCTTGGAGCATCAGGATTAGCTTCTGTATGCTTCTTGCTTTTCTTGGCAGCCATTCTGGGGTCGATGCTAGGATGCCCAAGAGCTTTCCTCTTTTCAGTTTCATTGTGTGCTTGCACACATTTGTGTGCATAAGCCTTCATGCGCTCTCTTGAGCGTTTGGCTTCTTCACGCTTCTGGTGAAATTCAGCCTTGAGATCATGCAACATCTTCTTGAAAATTTGCACATCAGCCACGCTGAGCTTGTGCATACACTTCTTGAAATGCACCTTCTAGTAATCAATCTTGTTTTTGAGCTCGACGATTTTCTAAGCCAAGGCCAATTCATTAGCAATGGCTCCGTGAAATGTGACGATGATGCCCACTGGCAACTACAGGCTGTCAATACTGATGCTCTGGTCGTCAAACCATTCATCGATGAAATTGTTCAATATATCAACATCAAAGAGGGGCAGATCACTGAAGATCTCTGCCTCTTGCTTGCTCTTGATCAGCATCTCTAGAGCTTCATCACCAAGATCTTCATCGCTTGATAGATCAATGGTGTCTTCCTCATTCTGCAGAACGGCGGCAGGAGTGAGGGGTTGCCCATAGGCCTTCTTGGGCAATCGCTTCTTGGTCCTCTTGGACACACGAGACAAATCTTCAGATTGCCCACTGGATTCAGGAGGTGCAGTTTTCAGAGGCTTCTTCGTCGAAGCTTTTGGAGCAGCAGGAGCAGAGGGATTTGAAGCTTTAGCCTTTTTCTTCTGCTTTGGTGGTGATGGAGCATCTTCAGAGTCTGCTTCATCAGCACATTGCTCTAGTGCGGCCCTCTGGGCAGTAATGTGGGACAGAAGCCCATCGAAGTTGGCAAAGGGGCCAATTCTGTTCTCGGTGGCTTCACATGAACCATCTGACCTTGGAGCAGATGGGCCAGGGTTGAAGTCAAGGCCAAACTCCTTCTTGTTCTTGACAGTTGAATCCTTTGCGAACTGAAGGTTGCGCTTGAAGAGGTTGTCTTCACGACACCATAAAAGAGATGATGGGTCGGCATTCTCAGGATGAGGTCCTCAGACCATGCAAGGATAGAACTCATGAGCAATAGGAGCCTTTGTCTTCGGTACCAAATTTCTGTACAGACAATCACCCCATGGACGCTTGATGGCATTCTTCTTAGCGTATTCAGGTGTCACAAATTTGTACTTGAATCACTGCTCTGCCCAATATCTTCGGATCCATTGTATCCGGTTCTTGCGCTGTGTATAGCTCTTTTCAGGGTCAGATTTGTAGAGATCATATAGATCTGTTGGCAGGTCTAGTGCTGTATTGTCTCAGCGTTGCCTTCCACCTTTTCGTGTAGATTTCTCAAAAGCCATAATGTTCAGACATCTAGGCTTCAAAACAGTGAAAGGCTTTCGTCTGCTTGTCAAACAAGAGCTGGCTTCAGGAGATTCAATATGACGCTGTAAGAATTCTGCAAATGAATGCAGACTATGAGAACCAAGGGATTCTCCCATGGACATGTGCGTGTGACAGCATTAGAGATGCGAGAGAAGGGGAAGAGGTCATATGCATTCTCAGAAGATTTTGAAGATAAATCAGTTTTGAAGATATTGACCTCACAGTGCGAAGACATTCACTTATTGAAGGAAGTTGGTTCCAGATTTGTACAAATCCAAGAATAAGTACAAGTGAGGAATCTAACTAGTTATGAAGCATAAGTGAACATACTTTGCAATACATGAGATGTAGAAAGAGACAGATCCAGATTTGGAAGTGTATAAACCACTTTTGGTTGAAGTGGATGGATTTGACAGATCAAAAAGACTGTAAAAAGCGAGATTTAATTACCACAGACAAACTGCTAGACGAGGCAGAAGGGAGGCCGGGCAGTCCAATCTCCCGCGCCCTAACTTGACGGCGGAAGACACCTACGGTGGCGGCGGAGAAGACGAGGTCCGCGGCCGGCGTGAGGACGGCGTCGTAGAGGTCGCGGCAGCTAAGCGCTTCATCTCCGGCGTCGACGCGAGCTAGCGGTGGCGCTAGGGTTTGAGCGAGATGGAAAGGTGGAAGAGGAAATAATGACCGCGAGGGGGCAAGTATTTATATGGAGGAGGGCGGCGCAGTGCAATTACGTAGGTGCCCCTGGCGGTTCTCATCTGAAGGACATGTGGCATGCATGCAACTTATCATGAGTTGATCTATGTTCCCACGCATGTCTGGATTGTCGGGTGGTCGTTCTGGCTTCTCCGGTTTTCAGGCAAAGGATAAGCCATTAAAAGCAGTTTTAAAAGTGTGTCTGTGTATCTTCTGCTGACAAGGACACAGAGAAGATATTTGACAAGTGTCAACAGAATGCATATGCCTTAGACAGAAAGAATTTGAGGGAGTAGCACAGAAGGGATTAGGGTCCGATCACATTCACTTAGGTCAGAAAAACAATAACGTGAAGACACAGCTATAAGTGAATGTTGTAGAGCACAGAACACATATATGTATGTAGTATTGAAGATAAAACAACATAGCGAAGATATAGATTTTGAAGATAAATCAATGTTGAAGACAATCCAAATGCGAAAATAATGCAATCATGATGCCAAATGAAAATCTTCGAGAAATTGTGGTGGTGGCGTTACCAATCGTATAAGAAGTATTAGACCCAGACATGGCGCACAATTATCGTGGCGCTCCGATGTCAAATTCCACATTAATGTATTCACACTCAGAAGGTAAGTGTTCATTGATTGAAGAAATACGTTACTTCGTGTGTTGCACATCTAAGTCATCAACGTGCATAAGCGTTAGGATGTGTGTCCATTCACTGGACATTTGAGGATTTTAAGATATTTAGCTCACACCGCAGCTTGCAAAACCTCTTCTCATCCAAGGGCCAGTTGCTCTTCAGTGTTGACATGAATGATATCACTTTCTTCCTTGTTGACATGATCTCTGAGAAAGTGATGACGAATCTCGATGTGCTTTGTCTTCTAGTGACGAACTGGATTCTTGGAAAGCTTGATGGCACTTTCATTGTCGCAGAAGAGTGGCAAATTCTTTGTGTTGTAGTCCTTAAGAGTTTGCTTCATCCAGAGAAGCTGAGCACAAAGAAGATCCAAAGAAGAATGTATTCCATTCGAAGGGGAGGGACACAGTTACGCTTCTTTAAAGACCAACAGACAAGAGATCGTCCAAGAAGGTGACATGTGCCTGATGTGGACTTGCGATCAACCTTGTCACCAGCATAATCAGCATCAGAATATCCAACTAGATCAAACGAAGAGCCCTTTGGATACCATAACCCTAGTGTTGGGGTGTGAGCCAAATATCGAAGAATTCGCTTCACAGCAAGGTGATGCGATTCCCTTGGTGCCGCTTGGAATCGGGCACACATGCAAACGCTAAGCATAATATCAGGCCTAGATGCACATAAGTATAGCAAAGAACCAATCATGGAGCGGTATACCTTTTGATCAAACTCTTTACCATTGTCGTCAGGGCCAAGATGACTTTTAGTTGGCATTGGCGTCGTGTACCCTTTGCAGTCTTGCATTCCAAACTTTTTCATGCAATCTTTCAGTACAAGAAATATGTCAACTAGTGACCTCCACTATTGGTCACTGAAAGGTCATAGTTTTCAATTTGTGACCTTTTTGTGACCAAAAACATAACGTCAAAAGCTGGGGGTCGTTAATTGACTATAGCGACCTTTCTTCCGGAATGGGCGTGAGCGTTTATGACCAAAAAGGTCGTAGATTTTACGACCAATTATTTTGGTCACTAGCAATCCGACCACACCACGCCGATCCACCGTGGCAAGTCGACGTGGCGTAATTATTTAATTAAATGAAAAGGTCGTAAAATAGAATCAGCCCGTCCATTTCAATTAGTCTACATGGGCCAAGCCCAATAATTCGGCTCGTTTAATTTATTTTTTCCTCTTTATTTTGCTTATGTGTATGGGCCTGGCCCAGTAATTTGGCCTTTTATTTTCTGAGAATGGAGCCTTTTTCTGATGAATTTTTTTATAGTCCACTATTGTTTTGGGCCACAGCCTTTTTGGTCTAGTTCGAATTTGGGCCTTGGCCTTTTTATTTTCTGCTATGTAGCCTTTTATAAATTTTTTTTCTTACAGTCATATCTTTTTTAGGCCCAAGCCTTTTTGGTCTAATTCTTGTTTGGGCCCTGGCCTTTTTAGAGCCCAAGTTCTCATTTTGCATAACTATAAACAGAAGGCCTGTGTGCACAAGTGATCCACAAGCCCGTGTTCAAATGAAGAAGGCCTGTGCACAAGTGATCCACATAACTTCACGTAAAATAAACACAGTTCACAAGATCATGACTTCACAGTTCACATAACTTCACGGAGTTCATAAGACCACATAACTTCAGTGTTCACATAACTTCACGTGTTCAAACTAGGCAGCAATGCAACAAAATGCTCAAAGACAAACCGCACAAGAGGTTCACACCATCAAACTAGGCAAGCAATGCAACTACTCGCTTCAAACTCGCACAGCCATCAAACTGCCTTAGCTCCAAAGAGAGCCATCAAGTGGGCTAAGTTCTCTTCCTTCGTTTGAGACTTCTTGCAAGCAGCTCAAGTTCCTTGTCGCGTCTTGACTTGATTCTTCCGCCTTCATCTTGATTGCCGTCAATTCTTTTTGCACCGGTTCAGCTTGAAGCTCGGACCTCTCCGGCTTCTACTCAAGGTCACGAACATGAGCAAACACTTCAGCGCTTGCTTTATGGAGTTGTTCCTAGATGATCGAGCCCAACATTCGTGAGGAATGTGCTTTGCTTGACTGATTTCAACAAAGACTTCTTCGACAATTTGAACAAGAGACTTTGGCTCTTCACCTTCTCCGGTAACCTGCCCTTCATTTCTTCCATCTCAAGCTAGCATATGGAGGAAAATGATAGGCATTAGTGGAGAAACCAAACCAAAGCACACAAATGGATTATTTAAAGTAACCAAACCAAAGACACAAAATCTATACAAGATGATGACTAGTGACCTGAGACATGCAATTGGAACAATATGATCGCTTCATTAAGCCTAGAATGGTGGTTCTATTTAAGATGGCTTCGACTAACATTCAGATCAAATTTCATCATGTCATAAAAAATGCAACAAATAGCATCAAAGCATGGAACACAAACAGTGTGTGAATCAAACGCATGGAACTATCTTGATTAAGCTGTTCTAATATCTTCATTAAGCCTAGCATGGAACTATAAGCATGGAACTATCGAGACAAGATCAAAGCATGGAAATGGCTCCGAATCAAACAAAGATCAAATCATCAAAGCATCAAACAGCATCAAACAGAATCAAACAGGCATGGACAAAGCATGGAGTGACTTACTATAGCAGCCTTGACCGGCTCCGAAACCCGATGCTTCTTGGTCATTGTGGATGGCCTTAAACAAGTCAATCGCAGACAGCTCCTCACCCTTACGCTCTTCTTTCAAAATGTTTTTCAACAAAAATCAAAATGGTATTCAGCAAGAATCGTAAATGTTATCCAACGAGGATCAAGCGGTAAGGCCTCTAGAGAAAAGTTCTCACAAAGGGCAAAATGTGTGTTGTGTAGCGCTCGAACCAGCTTCTCTGATTGTACCACGACTTTTCCTCGATTCATCTTGTTCGACACACGGGTTCCCTACAAAAAGCATACCGTTAGCATGATCTAGCACTTGCATATCATGTGTAGAACATAAAGCATCAAACAAAGCAGTAGACAAACCTTGTGTCTTGGGGTAGACCACATCTCCACCGTAGCTTGCCATTCACCATCCGTCGACGATCAGTCTGGAGACTTGATGTTGACTTTATTTGACTCTGGTATCAAAATACTTCTTCTTTAGTTGATGGCGTCTGTTCTTTGAACTTTTCTGCCAGAATATCTTTGCACTTGGTCTTGATGGTCTCGAGTCCGTGTTCATCTCAAAATTTGCCTACCAAGACAAAGCAAACAAGGTAGGAACAATATTAGTGATCATGCATAGGTGTAATGTAAAATAGATAGCACATTAACTATGAAACAAGTAGCTTACAATAACTTTCCCAATGTAGTTCTCCAATAGACTAGCATTTTTTTATATAGCTTGAAGTGAGGAAGAACCTAAGATGGCTTCTTGCAACGAGTCCACACTCGTAAGCAAGCTTTGGCTGACCGCAGAGGCTTCTCTCGACGCTTCAACCCTTCGCAATTTGGATATGCACCTTGCTACCAAGCGACTTGGTGATCCTCTCTATCCCTTTGCCCTTTCTATGTCTAGTCTTGGTAGTCATTGCATCCGAAAATGAAATTGAACTCATAAATTAGAATAGAAATCGACAAATGCGGGAATCGACAAAAGCATACATGATCATTCCATTTGGAAAATGCACTAGTAAAAGATAGCATTGCAAAGGTCAACTTGCTCGATTGAAGCTTAATAAGTCGATGTTCTTCTTCATTGATGACAAAGATTCCTCAATAGAAGGTGCAACAGGCTGAGCCTCAGGTGGACAAAGGCATGCTTCATCAATGCAGATGGTTCCTCCTTCATCTAGGGAGACAAAGTGCCACTTCCATCCATGCCGAGAGTGGTTCCTTCATCCATGGGCGGCAACTCATCACCCATTTGCACCGAGGTCTCAGAGTCCATGCGCAGCAGACTTTTCCCCGATGGTCCGTCAGTAGCCGCCATCTTTGCTTTCGCCTTTGTGACTCTATCAAGGGCAGGTTCATCAGGTTCAGGATCCTCTTTTTGTCCCGGAGCTGGGGCCATCACCCTTCCTGGAGGCATTGCAGCGAGATGTTTCTGAGCTCTTCTTCTTGCCGATCGCCTTCTTAACACCAGGCCTCTTCGTCTCTAGATTCCTTCAAAGGCCTCAGATAAACAAAGCACGGAAAAAGCATTAGATCACAAGAGAAATATGTGAGCACAAGGAATAACATAGCATAAAAGAACCCCAGCCCTCCAAGCAAGATGTAGTTTGCACCTTAACAGTCTTTCTCAAGACAACATCATCCACTTCCCTCCATCAATAACTTCATCCTCCTTAGGATTGTACTGGTCATCATTGATAACTCCACTACCTTCTTGAACCTCATCACTTCTACCTTCTCGTACATCATTTGTTTTCCTAATCATCGACGCTATTGCACCAATGCCAAGGGTCTGGAACATCCGATTGTCCTCATGATATTTCTAGCCCTAACCTTCTCGTACTCGGTGAGAGGCTCTTCTTTGCATGATAAAGGAAACGTAACTATTAGGTGAATGTTTAGAATGTTTGGTATGCATGAATGTTTGGAATACATATCTTATGAAATTTTATTATCAATTAATCCTAGTTATTCAGGTAAGGAAGACTAACAGCACACAGGCACAATTAAGCCAGCTTATTCAGATTGCAGCAATACATTTCACTTAGCATATTAAGACACAGATTTTATGAAACTGATAGTATAACCACAAGGAGCAAGTTGCATACCAACGGTTGGCCTCACGTTTGACCTTGTCATCCTTGCCATGGATGATCTTGAGGTGGTGCTTGCAAAATAGAATAAACAACAATCGATACAACAGGATAAAGTAAAATGATGCACTTGTATCAATAAAGGAAAGCATTTGGACCATCATGCACATACATGTAATACATGTGAAAAAACTTGATGGATCAACAATACGGTGATCTAGTGTTATTAATTAAGCAAACATGTAAGTGCACTAAACAAGCATGCATGTACACCGGAAAGATATGAAGCATCTCTTAATATCTTCACTACATCAAGGTGAGGTAGTAATGTACATCAAGAAATCTTCCTAGTGCCTCATATAAAGTACACAACAAGCAAGCAAAGTGCTAGTAGTATCTTGATGCAAACCCTAACCATATGTATGCTAGCAAGCAACTGAATTGAAGCAAACTATATATGTGAAGCAATGCATTAGCGATAGTATATGTGAAGCAAACTACATCAAGCTAATTGAATTAAGGTTGTGGTACCAGAGACAAGAACAGAACTCACATGTATTACAATTATATATAGTTGGATACAAATACAAAGGTAATACTAATTATACTTCAAAGAATGTGGATTAGCAAAAACAACTATTTACAACAATTACTTTTATGTTTTAACTTGTAATTTTATTCATGTACCTGCAATCATCTATAAGCAAATGAATTACTCAATTGTTTTCCCTAATGGAGGCAAGCTTATGCATTCAAAGCAACTGATTGCCCAACAGTTGATGAATAAAGAAGCAAGCAGTGTTAACAATAATACTAGGCCTTGAAATCATGCTTATCACGAGGCAATTTAGAAGAATATATTAAAACACCAAAAATTATCTAGCACCAATATGGTATATATTAAAACTAGTCATACCGCCTTAACACACCAGGAATTCCAATACCACAGTAAGTACTAAGCATTCTCTTTTTCAATCGGAAAGAAGAACACAAGCTTCATGCACATATCATAAAAGAAGAACACTGCTACAAACCCCATGAACAATCAGATGGGCGTGCAACAAGAACCCTAACCCCATCATGTTCTAGCCATGAACCGTAGAGGAGATCATCCCCACGAACCCCATGAAACCTAACCCTGACCCCATGAACCCTAACCCTAACCCCATGAACCAGACGGAGATCCTAACCCTAGAAGATCCTAACCCTAGAAGATCCCCCGAACCAGAGGGGAGATGGATCCAGCAGAGGAAGGGAGATGGATGCACCGAATATTGAGGGGAGATGGAGAAGTACCTAGGGGCGGATGATGTTGATGATGCAGCGGTGGTCGTCGTCGATGTAGCCGTCGCCGTCGTCGTTGTAGTCGATGTAGCCGCCGTCGTCGTCGATGTAGTCGATGTAGCCGCCGTCGTAGTCGATGTAGTCGATGTAGCCGAGGGGAGGGGATCCTTCATCGGGGAGGGCGACGCGACGCGGCGTGGCGGCACGGAGGAGTGGGGTGGCGGGGAGGGGATTCGTCGTCGGGGAGGGAGTGGGGCGGCGGCGCAAAGGAGGGGAGGGAGTGGGGCGGCCGGGCGGCGCGGAGCACGGGAGGGAGGCGAAGGCGAGGCGCGGAGGGAATGGAATGGGGAAATTTTGGGGAGTGGGAGGAGGATCCCGTGTTTAGTGGGAGAGGGTGGTGGGTCCCGAATGGTAGTGGGAGATAAGTGGTGGGAAATTTTCGTCGGGTGGGAGGGAAAATTTGGTGCTAGGAGGGAAATTTTGGAGGGAAATTTTCACCAGTTTTTAGAGGTTTTGAGGCAGAAAAAATAGGGTTTTTTTGTAAACTTTGTAGAAATCATGGTTAAAATCATACCGAGTAGCTCAAGAAAACATCCGTATTGCAAGTTTAGTTGGTAGGCCACATTTGATGATGTGACACGGAGGTCTCCCATTTTTTGATTTTTTGAATTTTTACGGTGTTTTCAAAAACCGCCGATTCGTCATGCTACGTCAAGTCTGTGGCTAGGGTTTGATCCGTGCCAATCTGTTGTCGATTCTGTGATGAAATGCCTACCGCAGAAGCTAAAAAGCATTTTTTGGCAAAATTAACGGCAAGCTATGGAGGACCCATGAGTTCAAATTCCGTACCGGTTCCAAATGGTCGGTAGAAGGTGGTCTGAATTGCCGGGAGTAGCTACGAGGGTCGGAAATGCATGTTTTTTGGCGAACGTCCGTAAAATAGGGTCTACTTTGAGATAGACATGGAATGCCGCCGTTAGGGGTGACCCTCCTTGTAGCCGCTTCACGAAAAACGCATGTCTTTAGCATTCAAAAAATGAAGAACGGTTTTTTTTGTTAAACAAGTTGAAACCTCGCTTTGGCAACATTGTTTGCCATCACAAGACGGAGGCATGCACCAAATTTGGGCATATTATCAGAAACTATTCATCGGATGCGGCCATATCATTGCTAGTTTGGCTTGAAAGCCATGAATCTTCGTTCATGGTAGGTCGTTTTAGAACACTTTTTCAAAGAAAACATCCGTATTGCAAGTTTAGTATTTTTGCTAGTTGGTAGGCCACATTTGATGATGTGACGCGGAGGTATCCCATTTTTTTGAATTTTTTACGGTGTTTTCAAAAACCGGCGGATTTTGGCTGCGCGTCATCTTCGTGGCTAGGGTTTGATCCGTGCCAATCTGTTATCGATTACTGTGATGAAATGCCTACCTTGTAGCCGATTCATGAAAAACGCATGTCTTTAGCATTCAAAAATGAAAAACGGTTTTGAATTTTTTACGGTGTTTTCAAAAACCGTCGGATTTCGTCCAATGCACGGTCGTCTGTGGCTAGGGTTTGAGTCATGTTTTAGCATTCAAAAATGAAACTTATATTGTTTCATACATGAGCATGCACAAAAACCCATAATTTTATCTCTCATCCATGAGCATGCATAAAAATTTCAATTCCCATCAATTACCAAACTAAATATTCATTGTTAAGAAATTGACATGTTTAGATGACACCGCCATACAAAGATCCATGAGCATGCACAAAATTAAACCTGACATACTTAACATTGACAAGCTTAAACCCAACATGCTTAACATTGCCACTTCATTTTCTTAACATCTTCACTCCTCCTTCTCCTTCATCAACCTGATGCGCTCAGAGTGGCGAATCCCAACGCGGATGTACTCCTCTACCACAATTGGCATGGTCCTGTCGCCCAGCTGTGGAATCGCCGGCGCCACTACCATCGCGAGGTCATCGTTAGGCACCGCCATCGCGAGGTCAGTCGGCGTCGGGCACCACAATCGCGAGGTCGTAAATCGGCCACCACCATAGCAGGGTCGTATCGCCGACCACCACCATAGCAAGGTCGTCATCCCCGCTCTGCCGCCTTCTTGCCCACTCTGCTCCTCGTCATCCCCGCTCTGCTCCTCGTCATCCCCACCGCTGCTCCCATCGCACAGCCAAATGCAACAAAGTGTGAACATGGTGTTGTCGTCGTCTTTGGTAGAGGAAGCCAAAAGGACAGGAAGAAGAGAGGCGGAGAGCCATCTTGGCATCATCGTCATGTCGGGTAGTACATGCGGCACATGGTGTTGTCGAACATCTTCACGGTGAACATGGCGTCGCCGTCGTGGCGGAAGACAAGGAAGTACCCGAGCCGTAGCTCATGGGCGCGGGTGAAATGCTCCCACCGGGCCCTAGGTACATGTGGCCTTCACCATCGAACACCACCGACCGTCCACAGCCTATGAAGCCCGCTAGGCCTCCGCAGCTTCACTTTGTGGGGCTCACGACGGCTAGCATCTTCGCAAGCGTGTCGGCAGCCTCGAGCGAGGGTCAAGCGTTAGTTAATTGTGGCAAAAACATATCCGAAAAGAAATGAGTGATGATAAACATACACCTGCCTCTTTGAAGATTTCTCAATTACGATCTCGAAGAACTTCGAAACCTTCCAAGCCAGCCATCTCACTTCTCTGAAAAGCAGAATTGTAAATTAAACAACAGGACTGGACAGAAATAGGAAACAAGCACTTCAAAATAGTAGAATAATTACTACATGTGGCAAAAACATCAACAGCAACAACAACGGCACTAAAATCTACTATAAAAGGACCAGAACACAACTAGAAGCATATCTACTATAAATGGACATTGTTGCATATCTATAAATGAACATATCTATAAATGATGTAAATATCCCTATCTAAACCCAACCAAAAATGTAGCCCCACTCATCAAATCATCATCGAGCATCATCAAATCATCCTTTGAGCATTCACGATACTTTAATTAAACACAACCTAGTGCATCTAACCCCAACCAAAAATAACAAAAATTCCTCATGGCAAGTCAAACCTACACAATCTAGTACAAGATTACATGGAAACCAAGCTAGGCGCCCAAAATTAGCTACTCCAAATCGTACTAAAGAACCCTAATCTCTGAGGGGGACGGTTCTTTAAGAAGAGGAACCCTAATCGATGCCACGGAACCCTAATCTAATCAATAGGAAGAGGAACAGGAAGGAGTCGGCGGATTCATACCTTAGGAGGCCGTCGCCGTCGCCGTCGATGGAGGAGTGGGTCGCCGTCGATGGAGGTCTGTGGTCGAAACAACCTCTTCCTAGCCCAGTGGTCGAAACACAGTGACATAAGCGCACGGTCGTGGGTTCTAGCCCTCAAGACGCCAAGATATTTTTTGGGCACGCAGCATATTTTGGTAGCTTGGGTACAATAGCAAAATGGCCCACTTGTCGTGAGTGGGTCGAAAGTGGCCCACTTGTCGTTGAGGTGTGTGCTTGATACTTGACTAGTTTGATATATTCAAAAAGGTTGGCATAGAGTGGAAGACTAATAGCCTCGTCCTAGCCCAAAGTGGTAGAAACATAGTGAAACAAGCGCATGAGTCGTGGGTTCGAGTCCCATGGCGCATAATTTTTTGCTCACAATGAAAATGGGTTCAGCTTGAAGCAAAATTCAGTTAAAATAGCATCTTCAGTTCTCGACCAAAATTCAGTTAAAACAGTATGATCACAACAACTACAAAGACAAGATGATCACCAAAACTTGAAGGATTTTCCATCACATCACAACCATAACAATCACAACAATCACATAACTACACCAAAGATCATAACAATCACATAACTACATAACAAAAGCAAACTTGTTCATCATTACAAAAGCAAACTTGTTCAACATAAGGAAAGCAAACTTGTTCAACATAACAAAAGCAAACTTGTTCAACATAACAAAAGCAAACTTGTTCAACCACATAACTACAAACTGAGACACAGTAGTAGGGGTCATCCCAATACCACAAACAACTCAATATCCCCAGTAGTAGGGTCATCCCAATGATCCTCCGCCTCTTGCCGAGCTCAAACCTTCTTTGGTGATTTGATTTTCTTCCATGCCTCATAGGTGACGTCGCATCTTTTCGCGTGCGTACTCGGCGAGCTTGTTTGGTAGTGGGCTGTCCCCCATAGTAGGTGGTCTGAATTCTGTCGATCTTACCTTCATTTTTGAGTAGGATGGGTGGATGAGGCTGGTCTGCAGACTCACCAAAAGACTCCACTTCTTTCCATTGTTTGGAACTCTCCATTTGCGCTGCAAGTCGGCGTACTTGTCGGGGTTGATCTCCAAACCAGACAACTTCAGCTTCTCCTTGTCGCCTCCAATGCGAAGCCAACAAAGGTGTATGACTTCTTCTCCTCCTGCAGAGGCCAGGCGGAGTTCCTTGGGCCTGCATCAAATTAATCTGGTGCATCAAATTCATCTACTTCAAAAACTTGAAACTACAGAATTAAAATGGGTTCGCTTGAAGCAAAATTCAGTTAAAATAGCATCTTCGATTCTGACCAAAATTCAGTTAAAACAAGATGCTCACAACAACTACTAAATGATCACAACAACTACAAGACAACATTCTGTATGATCAAAACAGCAAGCATAACATCTCAATGATGTATTTTTTTTTGCAATCTTTTGCATTACAAGACAACATTCATAACAGCTACTAAATGATCACAAAAACTTCTAGACAACATTCTGTATGATCACCAGAAAACTACTAATTAGACAGAAACTTCATAACTTCAGAACTAGTGTTGCATCTACTTCAGAACTTCAGAACTATTGCATCTACTTCAGAAACTTCAGAAACTTCAGAAACTACTAATTAAAATGAAACTTCAGAACTTCAGAACTTCAAAACTAGTATTGCATCTACTTCAGAACTTCATAACTATTGCATCTACTTCAGAAACTACTAATTAGACAGAAACTTCAGAACTGGATGTTTTTACCATTTGGTTGCCGCGGTGATGTGGTATACCAGACGAGATCCTCCACGCATAATCGCAGAACTGCAGCAATTTGCGGAGGTTTGTCTTCCCCCGGTATACTCGACATCAACGCCGATATTCCGAGAAATCATGCCGCCGAGCCTCCTCCTCATCTTGCGGATCATCTTGTCGGCTAAATGCGGATTCTTTGGTGCATACGACATCCGCCGGCTCCTTCAGGTGGATATCAACCTTGAGCGGCACGGTGTAGGCCCGCTTCTGCCCGGGGACCGGAACATCGTCGTCGACCACCAGCGGCTCCTTGCCAGACGCCTCACCATGGTGATGCTTGGCAGATTTAAGGGAGTTGCTCACGATGCCTCCGCCATTCTCTTGGCAGACGGAGGAGTTGCTCGCGATTCCTCCACCATTGCCCTCCCCGGCAGCGATGGTGGAGGCAGAGGGGAGTTGCTTGATGCCGGAGGCAAGAGGGAGGTAGAGGAGGAATATGGAGCGGCAATGGAATGAGGAGGGAGGCGGAGGGAGGAAGATGGAGCGGCAATGGAATAGGAGGGGGAGTTACTCGGACGTGGGAAGAAAACCCCTCTCGGCCGTGGGGAGTTTCCGGTGGAGGGAGACATGGGGAGTTGCCTCGAAAACTCAAACGCCCCGCCCTTTGAGGGAGACGTGGGCCCTCGAAAACTCTGGAGGGGAGACGTGGGCCCTCCCTGTTTTCAAACGCCCGTGAGGGGGAGACGTGGTTTCTCCTGTTTCTGAAACAAAACAAAAAAATAACAGCCATATTTTGCTCTAAAATTAATGATCACTGCAACCATATTAAGAGATCAAAACAGCACCAAAACAACACCAAAACAACATCAGCCAAAACAGCAAAACATGCCACCAAAATGGCACCAAAGTATCAGCCAAAATGGCACCAGAGTTTTAATGCGTTGTATCTTCACCATCAGCCTCTTCATCACCAAAGTCTCATGCATTTTGCTACACCGGAGAGAATTGTAGTAGAAAAACTACATCAGGATCACATCAACAAAAACTGAGTAGAAGGTTGATCACCAATCAAAACAAGGAACATGCAGTAATAGTATAACCTTCATGTCCATTCGCTACTCATCGTCGTCGATACAAAACCAAGGAACTCTATGCCCACTCCTGTTTTCCTCATCATCACTACAATATTGCAGCATAGTATGATTAGTCCGGTCTTCCTCATCCTCGCTCTCATGTCCATCCGCTACCACCTTTCTTCTTTTTCTTGATGCCTTCAACTGCATTTGCGGCACCAACGATCACACGTTCCGGTCCCTTCGCTCTCTCGCTTTGCACGGAACTTCCATAGAGTCATCATCAGCTTGCAACGGAACTTCCGTAGAGTCATCATCTTGGTATGTTAGTCCACCATCACCAGGGCCCTTTTCCACTTCGGGGCCAGTCACACTCCACAAGTGTACTCTTTGAAAGTTTTGCACAACTTCGCCATTTTCCGTGAAAAAGAGTGTCCGCAGATAAAACACCATTGTTGCTTGTGTTGTTAGAATAAAGGGATCACTCTTATACCAGCACCTTGCGGTGTTGATGCTTTTGAAGTGGCCATCATATTTGACAAAAGAGTCTCTCTTCTTCTTGCTACCAAGCTCAAAACCAGTCTACAACGAATAAGACTACCGAAGCGATGGATGCCTCCACTTGAGTTGTACCGCAACTCTCGATGCTTCTCAACTGACCATAGAAGTCAACGATCTCACCATCATGTGACCCCTCGATGACGATTCCACTATTCTGTGTCTTCCTTTTTCCTCGCGGTCAACGGTGTGGTACTGACATCGTCGACAATGCATGCTGAATACACTCTCACTCGCTTATCCGTAAACATGCCAAAGCAAATAGATCATCACCGACCTTCTTCTCCTCATGCAACTTTCCAATCTGCACAAATAAACCATTTAGCAAACAATGGTATTTAACAATTGGTGAATAACACAGAAAACATAAAACAAGTGGCTAAATATCTCACATGATTCTTAAACCACTTAGCAAACCCCTTGGCAACCCTTTTATCAACATGGATATTGCTTTCTTCCTGATTTAACTCTTCCTTGCATTTCCTGCAATGCCAACAAAACATGTGAATTAAAACATTAGGCTGGTGCCAACCCAAGCAAAAATATATATATAATGAGTGCACAAGATATAACGACTCGATATATGGTAGAACCTCTGCCAATTGTTGAGCACAAACCAAACCATCTTGTCATACTCATCACCAGCCTCCAAGTATTGTGAGGCTCCAAGAAAGTTCACACCATGGTTGAAAACAGAGACATCACCACTTTGCGAATCGCACCGCTCTCTATTTCTGCCCGGCCGGTTCCATCTTGTTTCCACATCGCCAAAGTATCTAGAGCAAAAAGTCAAGCACTCGTCAACGACATATGCTTCAGCAATAGAACCTTCAGGTCTTGCCGTGTTTCGCACATAACGCTTACAAGTAAGCAGCCTTCTTTCGATTGGGTACATCCAACCGTATTGCACAGGGCCTCTAAGCATTGCCTCTTTTGGTAAGTGCACCGCCAAATGGACCATCACGGTGAAGAAAGCTGGAGGGAAAATCTTCTCGAGCTTGCAAAGAATAATTGGGATTTCTTTTTCAAGTCTTTCCGGATGCTTAACTTGAGTGTTTTGCAAAGACAGTTCTCTAAAGAAATTTCCCACCAAAGAACCGCTTCATATATATCCTTGTCCATGATTCCTCGGAGGCCTGCCGGTAAAATCCTTTGGAGGAGGATGTGACAATCATGGGTTTTCAGTACTGAAAGCTTGAATCCATCAGAAGTAACACACTTTGCTAGGTTAGCGGCATAACCATCTGGAAATTTCACCGCTCTTAGGAATTCACAGAATGCAAGCTTTTGTTCTTTACTCATTGTATACCATGCTCGTGGCATTTCAAATGAATCTTCATCTTCATTGTGTTGTAGATGCAAATCTTCTCTTATGCCCATGTCCTCCAAATCAAGCCTAGAACTAACCGTGTCCTTTGTCTTCCCATCAATGTTCGTAAACGCCCCTAGCAGATTCTCGCATATGTTTTTCTCAATGTGCATTACATCGAGATTATGCCTTAATTTCAGATCAGCCCAAGATGGCGGTGTCCCACAAACAAGACCTCCGGTCCCAACATTGACCTTCCTCACGCTTTCTTTTCTTCGCCAGCTTTCCTGGTCTCACATCTTTCACCTTTTCAAGTTGCTGCTCCAGCTCTTCTTTAGTTAATTCAGCTGGCTTGTCACGGGTTTCATTCTCACCATTAAAATCTTTGCTTCTTCGCCAGCGATGGTTTCGGGGAAGAAAGCGGCGGTGCCCAATATAGCAGATCTTGCTCCTTATTCTCTTTGAGCAAGGGTCTTTGTCACAATGGACACAAGCCTGGTAACCTTTGTGATCCTCCTGCAGAGAGTGTGTGCGAGCTGGGAAATCATGGATGGACCATATGATTGCAGCACGTAGATTGAACTTTTCTTCCGGACTCAAGGCATCGTATGTAGGTACACCAGTCCAGAGCTGGAGCAGTTCTTCTACGAGGGGCTCCATAAAGACATCAAAATCCTTTCCTGGAGACTCTGGACCCGGGATAAGCAATGACATCATGAAGTTGGACTGATCCATGCATGCCCATGGTGATGGCAGGTTGTACGGCACCACAAAAATCGCCACATGCTATAAGACGTGCTCATGTTCCCAAACGGATTAAACCCATCTGTGGCAATGCCAAGTTTTATGTTCCATGGATCTGCGGCAAAGAAAATCTAAATGTATACTATCAAACTCTTTCCATGCCTCTCCATCCGCCGGATGACTCGGCTCATTGTCCACAAAGTTGCCGCTTAAGCTTGTGCCGCTGTACCTCACACGATGATTCCTTCAAGATGAACATCCGCTGCAGCCTTGGTATCAAGGGAAAGTGCCTCAGTACCTTCTCCGGTATTGACTTCTTCCCATCAGCATCTTTCCACCTAGATGCATTGCATTTTGGACAGTTGTCATGCTTTGCTAAATCCTTCCGAAACAAGACACAGTTATTTGGGCACACATGTATTGACACATAACCTAACCCCAGCATGGATTATGCTCAATGCTTCATCATATGATCCTGGGAACACAACTATCGTGGAATTGCAAGCTCAAAAGACGGAGTATTGCGTTGAATGCGGCATTGCTAATCCGGTAGAAAGACTTGATGTGGAGTAACTTCACGGTGAAGGTAAATCTTGAAAATTTACCCTTCATGAGCTGCGCGCTTCGCCTCCTCTAACACCTCAACAAACAACGACTTTTGTCCATCAGCACGATCTTCAGCATCATACAAATCCTTCAATAGGTCAGGAATCCTATCATCTTCTATGCCCATCCTCTTCCTCCAAAACAGCATTATCTCGCAAAACCTTTTCCATGAAATCAATGCCAAGCATCACCACCACCCATCATATGAGGGGCCTCTCAGATCGCCTTCAAAATGTTGAGGTTGATCGTCCAAAGGTTCTCCATGATATATCCATCTATCATATGTGCTGGACATCCCATTAAGAAGCGTATGATCTTCCACTCTTCCTTGAGCCATTCTTGGACGGTTGAGGCATTCGCAGCATGGGCAAAGAATGTGAGCATCGTTGGCAAAATTTGCCCGAACAAATGCCATGAAATCATCAACTCCTTTCATATGTTCTTTCGAAAACTTTCTAACTCCTTTTCTAATCCAGCTTCTGTCCATCTCGCCAAAGACAACAAATTGTTGCAACTTAGCAAATCAATCTAAGTGCATCAACATTAATTAATGAAAATGGATGGAAGTAATGGAAGCTAAAATTCGAGAGAAAATTTTATATGCTAATTGCCTAACCACAACATTGAAACAAACCAAACTATAAATCAAACCAACACCTGAAATTGGCATGAATTTATGTTGCAGGAGAAGGCTAATTCAAATTAAACCAAACTAGCTAGCTAGCTCCTAACAAATACTATGATGTTTCTATCAATTACAATTACAATTATCCTAACAATCTGTAGACAAACAATTGAAGACCAAGGCCTTGTTTCTGGCAGGGAATAAATCCCATCTAGCCGAAATTCCCCCCAAATCTTAACCGAACAAGGCCTGAACAATTCTTAACAAACAAGCTGAAGAACTCCCAACAGTACATCAAGAAAATTCATCTATGCAATATCTATGCAATATCTCCTAATTCCTAACAGTGCATCAACAAAATTCATCTATGCTCGGCGACGAGGTGCAGATAGTGAGAGAGGAGAGGGGGGAAGAGGAGAGGGGTGCATACCGGGAGGTGTGCTTGCAGCGACGGCGAGTCCCCCATGCTCGGCGAGCCTCTCCTTGCGTGGGCTCGTTCTGCGCCCGCCCCCACCATCGCAGGTGGCCCACGCCCTATTTGGTCGCTTCATTGCTGCCCTGAGGGACAAGGCGAGCAGCAAGGCCGTGGGTGAGGTCACTGCGGGCGAGGCTGCCTGCCCCGCCCCCACCACCGCCGGGTCGCCTCGCCGCCTCGCCGCTTGACGCCGGCCGCCCCCTCGTCTCACGCCTGCAGCCCGCCGCCACCCGCCACCGCTTCGAAGACCTAGAAATTTTTCGCTAAGTGTTGGCTCTGCCCAAGCAGCCCGACCTGGTCCCACTTGTCAATGACTTAGATTTGGCGCTATAATATAATATACAATTGCCATTCCGCTAGATGGGCAGCAATCCCTCTCTAGCCCAAAGCAGCGAACAAGTTAAACAAATATGAGGTCGTGGGTTCTAGTCCTCGCTAAGCGCATATTTTATAGGAATTAAAGCGCACATTTTTAGGGAATTAAACGCCGCCACGCACTGTCGTTGGCTCACCCACATCAAATGGTTCCCTTTGTCGGTGTTCCTCCGTCTGATGCCACTGGCCTGGAAGGCCCCACTTGTCACCGAGATAGGAGAGAGCCGTGGTATTATATAATGTATAGATTAGTTCCCATACCAGAGCAACAATCCTCTCTAGCCCAAGGGTACCTAACGAGCAATAAACGAAAGCGAGGTCGTGGGTTCAGTCCTCGCATAGCGCACATTTTTGGGCAAATTAAGCACTCAGCCCTCCCTGTCAAATGGGTCCCTGCATGTCAGTATTGCCCCGTCTGCATTGTTGAATATTAATATTTAACCAAAAATGACACCTAGACAAAGTGAAACATAAGCGAGGTTGCTTTGAGGTGGCTGCCTAATCATCCTAATTCATTCAAAATCAAGTGTAGTGACCATGTTATATTGGTCGTTATCATCCTAATTCATTCAAAATCAAGTGTAGTGACCATGTTATATTAGTCGTTATCGGCTAGGCGTGAGGCAAGGGATGCGCTTCCCGCTTTATGACCATTTCCTGTAATGACATTATGACCTTTCCGACTGTAATGGTCGTTATAGGTTAGGGTCTGGAGCCCCCCCAACAGCTTTTGACCTATTGGTCTAAAATGGTCATAAATTTATGACCAATTCTTCCAGGGTCACTGATAGAAGGTCACTAGTTGACATATTTCTTGTAGTGTTTGAGGTATTTTTCTTGCGATATGAAGATGCCATTGCACTGTTGATGGATTTGAAGACCAAGGAAGAATTTCAGCTCCCCCATCATAGACATCTGATATTGCTCTTGCATCATCTATCCAAACTCATCACTGTATCTCTTATTGTGCAGCCGAAGATAATGTCATCCACATAAATTTGACACACAAACAGTTCACCATCATATGTCTTCGTGAAGAGAGTGGGATCTAGAGAACCAGGTTTGAAGCCTTTGCTCTTCAGGAATTATTTGAGTGTGTCATACCAAGTGCGAGGTGCTTGTTTGAGGCCATACAGTGCCTTGTTGAGCTTGTACACCATATCAGGATGCTTTGGATCCTCAAAACCAGGCGGTTGAGCGACATACACTTCTTCTTCGATTTTGCCATTGAGAAAGGCACTCTTCACATCCATTTGGTATAGAAGAATGTTGTGATGGTTACCATAGGCTAGCAGTATGCGAATGGCTTCAAGCCTTGCCACAGGAGCAAAGGTTTCATCAAAGTCGATTCCTTCCACTTGTGTGTAACCTTGAGCAACGAGGCGTGCCTTGTTTTTGACAACTTGCCCAAGTTCATCTTGCTTGTGGCGATAGATCCATTTCGTGCCAATGACATTGTGCTTGCGAGGATCAGGACGTTTGACAAGCTTCCAGACATTATTCAACTCAAACTGTTGAAGCTCTTATTTCATAGCTTGAATCCATTCAGGTTCCATGAAGGCTTCTTCAACTTTCCTGGGTTCAGATATAGAGACAAAAGCAAAGTGACCACAGAAGTTTGCTAGTTGTGTAGCTCTTAATCGGGTGAGAGGACCAGGAGCATTGATGCTATCAATGATCTTCTCAATCTGGACTTCATTGGTGACTCGAGGATGAGCTGGACGAAGATTTTGATCATACTGACTATTGTCTTCATCTTCAGAATTGGTTTCAGACTGAGCATTGTCTTCAGGTTGATTAGGTGCAGAAATGATGATCTCATCCTCAGCCAGTTCCTCGGTGGGTATGTTTTCTCCAGTACCCATCAGCTTGATAGTGCTACCTCTTGAGCACTGCGTTGGTTTTCCCTTGAAGAGGAAAGGGTGATGCAGCAAAGTAGTATTTCCCTCAGTTTTTGAGAAACAAGGTATCAATCCAGTAGGAGGCTTCACGCAAGTCCCTCGTACCTACACAAACAAATAAGAACCTTGCAACCAACGCGATAAAGGGGTTGTCAATCCCTTCACGGCCACTTGCAAAAGTGAGATTTGATAGAGGTAATAATAAGATAAATATTTTTGGTATTTTTATGATATAGATTGGAAAGTAAAGATTGCAAAAAAATAGATCGGAAACTTATATGATGGAAAATAGACCCGGGGGCCAAATGTTTCACTAGTGGCTTCTCTCAACATAGCATAAGTATTACGGTGGGTGAACAAATTACTGTCGAGCAATTGATAGAAAAGTGCATAGTTATGAGAATATCTAGGCATGATCATGTATATTGGAATCACGTCCGCGACAAGTAGATCGAAACGTTTCTGCATCTACTACTATTACTCCACATATCGACCGCTATCCAAAGATGCATCTAGAGTATTAAGTTCATAAGAACAAAGTAACGCATTAGGCAAGATGACATGATGTAGAGGGATAAACTCAAGCAATATGATATAAATCCCAACTTTTTATCCTCGATGGCAACAATAAAATACATGCCTTGCTGCCCCTGCTGTCACTAGGAAAGGACACCACAAGTTTGAACCCAAAACTAAGCACTTCTCCCATTGCAAGAAAGATCAATCTAGTAGGCCAAACCAAATTGATAATTTGAAGAGACTTGCAAAGATAACCAAACATACATAAAAGAATTCAGAGGAGATTCAAATATTTCTCATAGATAAACTTGATCATAAACCCACAATTCATTGGATCTCGACAAACACACCGCAAAAAGAGTTACATCGAATAGATCTCCAAGAAGATCGAGGAGAACTTTGTATTGAGATCCAAAGAGAGAAGAAGCCATCTAGCTAATAACTATGGACCCGAAGGTGTGTGGTAAACTACTCACACTTCATCGGAGAGGCTATGGTGTTGATGTAGAAGCCCTCCGTGATCGATTCCCCTCGGGCGGAGCCTTGGGAAAAGGCTCCAAGATGGGATCTCACGGGTACAGAAGGTTGCGGCGGTGGAAATAGGGTTTCGTGGTGCTCCTGGATGTTTTCAGGGTATGTGGATATATATAGGCGAAAGAAGTCGGTCAGGGGAGCCACGAGGGGCCCATGAGGGTGGGGGCGCGCCCACCCCCCTAGGGCGCGCTTCCCTGCCTTGTGGTTTCCTCGTTTGTTTCTTGACGTCCACTCCAAGTCTCCTGGATTGCGTTTGTTCCAAAAATAACTCTCCCGAAGGTTTCATTCCGTTTGGACTCTGTTTGATATTCCTTTTCTGCGAAACACTGAAATAGGCAAGAAAACAACAATTTGGGTTGGGCCTCTGGTTAATAGGTTAGTCCCAAAAATAATATAAAAGTTCTTAGTAAATCCAATTAAACATCCAAAACAGGTAATATGATAGCATGGAACAATCAAAAATTATAGATACGTTGGAGACGTATCAGATAGCTTCACCTGGTGTAGCTTCATCTAGCACATTTGGCAGGTGTTCTTTGTGAGCCATTAGTTTCATCGAACCGCACATCTACAGTTTCAACCACTTTGTAGTGAAAGAGGTTGAAGACTTTGTAGGTGTGCGAGTCCTTTCCGTAACCAAGCATAAAACCTTCATGTGCTTTCGGTGCGAATTTAGACGTGTTATGTGAATCCTTGATCCAGCACCTAGCACAAAGGACTTTGAAATAACTGACGTTTGGCTTCTTACCAGTCAGAAGTTCATAAGATGTCTTCTTGAAGAACTTGTGAAGATATACTCTGTTGATGATGTGGCATGCAGTATCAATGGCTTCGGGGCAGAATTTTCTTGGAGTTTTGTACTCATCGAGCATCGTTCGTGCCATCTCAATGAGTGTTCTGTTCTTGTGCTCCACGATGCCATTCTACTGAAGTGTGTAAGGAGTAGAGAACTCATGTGTGATGCCCAAAGTATCAAGATAAGTGTCGAGGCCAACGTTCTTGAACTCAGTGCCATTGTCATTCCGGATGTGCTTGATCTTGATGCCATAATTCGTCATGGCCCGATTTGTGAAGCGTCTGAAGACATCTTACACTTCAGTTTTATAGAGAATTATGTGCAGCCAGGTGTATCTCGAGTAATCATCAACAATAACGAAGCCATAGAGATGTGCAGTAGTAGTAAGGGTAGAGTAGTGAGTAGGGCCAAATAGGTCCATGTAAAGTAGCTTGAACGGACGTGAGGTAGTCATGATTGTCTTTGAGGGATGCTTGGCTCTAGTCATCTTTCCAGCTTCACAGGCACCACATAGATGATCCTTCTTGAACTTGACGCCCTCGATGCCAATGATGTGCTTCTTCTTCGCAAGAGTGTACTGGTTCCTCATGCTCGCATGTCCTAGCCGTCGATACCATAGCCAACATTCTGAAGCCTTTTCTAGAAGACATACGACAAGTTGTGGTCCTGCTGAGAAATCTACCATATACAGATCACCTCTTCGATAGCCTTCGAAGACTAGAGATTTGTCAGATTCCATTAGCACAAGACAACGATATTTTCCAAATATCACAATCATGTTCAGACACAGAGCATTGACGCAGACATTAAGTTGTATCCAAGGGATTCAACAAGCATCACTTTATCCATGTGTTGATCCTTTGAGATAGCAACTCTATCAAGACCCAATACCTTGCTTTTACCGGTGTCAACGAATGTGATGTGGCTCTTAGTAGATGGACGCGGGGTAAATCCATAAGAAGACTTCGATCACCAGTCATGTGGTTGGTGCAGCCGCTATCCATGATCCATTCAGTGGCTTTCGAAGTTGTACCCTACAGTGTAGTTAGCGGGATAGGCTTCACCAAGAGTATTGTGAAGCAGAAACATGTAGCGAACAAGCATATTATCAAAGTTTAAATTCTGGTTAGGCATGATAGGATGCTCGGCAAGGAACCCTCGAACGAAATACATGATAAGACCATTGGAGCATTTTATCTTGCGTCCCACAAGATGTTTTAGGTCTCTAGCATTGTCGTTAGAAGATTTTGCTTTCCGGCTGGAGACCTTTCCCTGCAAGAGAAGTTAATTCTTCTTAACCACCCACATCTTCAAGGGTGGCTTAGAAGCAATGAATCTAAGTGCAGCACCTGAGAACTTTGGCTTGGGAGCCCTAGCAAATAGCTTCATAGGAGGAGAATAGTACTCATATGAATATGTAGAAAAGTTCTTAGTCTTGTGAACATAGCGGTTAGAGGAAACACGCTCATATTCATGAGTCTCATAACGGTTCTCCTGCAAAACATTGGCATTAGGGCGACCATGAGTGGTCCTCTGTTTGTATGAAGACTTTGGGCCATATGAGGCCTTAGCTCTGGGGTTTGTCTTCTTCCCAGGTGGTGTCATGATGACATTCACGGGAAGCTTCTCAAGACAACTTTTGGGCACCCAGATCTTCTTCTAGGGTGACCCGTTCCTGCAGTTAGTACCAATGTACCTGGCAGACACTTCACCATTATGATTCTTAAACAGTTTATAATTTGCATTAAAGGATTCATCAATGACAATTGGGTTAGCGCAAGTGAAGCTAGATAAAATGGATGGGTCCACTGCAGGATCCTTAGCAGCAACCCAGGTGGTTTTGGGGTACTGCTCAGGTGTCCAATATGAACCATCAACGTTCATTTTCCTCTCGAACCCAACACCCTCTTTCCTAGGGTTTTGGTTTAGAATCTATTTCTTGAGGACATCACATAAGATTTGATGCCCTTTGAGGCTTTTGTACATGCTAGTCTCAAGCAATATCTTCAACCTAGCATTCTCATCAGCAATAGTAGTGGCATCCTCAGTAGAGGGGTTAGTTACCACATCAGCAGTTGAAGATATTGCAACATCAGAAGTAGTAGAACATTCAGCAACAGAGACGGCATTATCACGCTCAAGGCACTTTAATCATGGTGGAACAAATTCTACCTGAGCGGAACTGATCTGTTGGGCGAGTAGTGAATCGTTCTCTTTTTGAAGATCTTCATGAGACACTCTCAGTTTCTCAAGATCTTGCTTCCTTTGAAGATAATCGTAGGAAAGCTTCTCATGAGAGGTTGAGAGAGTTTCATGACGACTTTCAAGTTCTTCATACTTAACGGGAAGACTTTTAGTGTCGTCTATTAAGGACTGAGTTTGATTCACTTCCGCGTCCAACAGGTCATCACTTTTGTCTAGCAGCTTTTGAATATGTTCCATAGCAGTTTGTTGCTCAGTCGCAATTTTAGCAAGTGTCTTATAACTAGGTTTAGATTCACATTCAGAGTCATCTTCACTAGAGGTTTGGAAATAGGCATCACGTGAAGTTACCTTGGCACCACGTGCCATGAAGCAGTAGGTTGGAGCAGAGTCGTCATCATCATCATCAGCTTTGGCTTCAATGTGTGACCATTATCTTCAGTGTTGAAGATTGACTTGGCGACGAACGCTGACACCAGAGCCAGGCTTGCCACGCCTGAATCAGACTCCTCCTGGGACTCCACCTCCACCTCCTCAGAGGCAGACTCCTCCTCTGAATCCATTTCCTTGCCAATAAATGCACGAGCCTTGCTTGATGAGGTCTTCTTGTGAGATGAAGACTTTGAAGAAGACTTTGAAGAAGATTTTGATGATTTCTTCTTATTCTTCTTATTGTCATCAGAATCATATTCCTTGCTCTTCTTCTTCTTCTTCTTTAATTCCTTATCCCACCGAGGACACTCGGAGATGTAGTGGCCTGTCTTCTTGCATTTGTGGCAAGTTCTCTTCTTGTAGTCACGTGGTGAATCCTCGTCGTTCTTTGAACTAGATCTTGAAGACTTGCTGAACCGATTCTTCTTGGAGAACTTCTGGAACTTCCTCACAAGCATTGCAAGCTCTTTGCCAAGCTCTTCAGGATCACCAGAGCTACAGTCATATTCTTCTTCAGATGAGGAAACAACTTTTGCCTTCAGGGCATGAGTTCGGCCATAGTTGGGACCATAGATATCATGCTTCTCAGATAGCTGGAACTCATGTGTGTTGAGACTCTCAAGTATGTCAGACGTATCGAGATCTTTGAAGTCAGGACGTTCTTGTGTCGTCAGGGTTAAGGTGTCAAACGAGCTGTCAAGTGATCTCAGAAGCTTCTTCATGATCTCATGCTTGGTGATCTCAGTGGCGCCGAGAGCACGAAGCTCATTGGCGATATCAGTCAAGCGATCGAACGTGAGTTGGACATTTTCATTGTCATTTCTCTTGAAGCGGTTGAAGAGATTGCGAAGAACATCGATTCTTGAGTCTCTCTGAGTTGAGACGCCTTCATTGACCTTGCACAGCCTATCCCAGGCCAGCTTTACAGTTTCCAGTGCACTCACACGGCCATACTGCCCTTTTGTCAGATGAACACAGATGATATTCTTGGCGGTTGAGTCCAATTGTGCAAATCTCTTGACATCAGCAGCGGTGACGCCTTCACCGACTTTGGGAACACTAGTCTTGACGACATACCAGAGATCAACATCAATGGCTTCAAGATGCATGTGCATCTTGTTCTTCCAGTAGGGGCAGTCAGTGCCATCGAAGACAGGGCACGCAGCCGAGACCTTGATTATCCCTGCAGTCGACATAGCTAAAACTCCAGGTGGTTAAACCAAATCACAAAGAACAAGGGAGTACCTTGCTATGATACGAATTGAAAGTGCTAGTTATTGACTAGAGGGAGGGTGAATAGGCAACTTTTATGGAAGTCTTGAAAACACGGGGGCTTTGAAGACAAACAGGTAAACTGAACCTACATAGTAAGAAGCGGAATGAAGACTACACTAGGCAAGCATTAGTCAACCATACAATACAGGGAAAGCATGAAGACTTACTGCAACTAGGTAGACAGGATCAGTATGGAAGATAGTACGCAGCAAAACATATATAAGTCTTCACACAATTAAGTCAAACGAATCAGGCAGGAAAGCAATGACTTCACGAAGACAAACTGTAAAGTAAGGAGAGATGGGGATAGAACCAGTCGCTTGGTGAAGACAAGGATTTGGTAGACCAGTTCCAGTTGCTGTGACAACTGTACGTCTGGTTAGGGAGGCTGAGATTGAACTCAGAAGACCGTGTCTTCACCTTATTCCCCTTGAGCTAAGGACACCCAGTCCTCGCCCAATCACTCTGGTAAGTCTTCAAGGTAGACTTCCAAACCTTCACAGACTTCGTTCATCGGCAATCCACAATGACTCTTGGACGCTCCGAACGCGACGCCTAACCGGCTGGAGGATTCACAGTCCTCAAGTGTAACAAGTCTTCGGATCACGCGAACAGAAAGACTTCAGTGATGCCTAACACTCTTTGGCTCTGGGTGTTTTGGGCTTAGTGCTCGCAAGGATCTCTCTCTCAAATGCTTCGGAGGTGGGTTGCTCTCGAACGACAAAAGTCGTGCACTAACTCTGAGCAGCCACCAATTTATGGTGTAGGGTTGGGCTATTTATAGCCAGGAGGCAACCCGACCTGATATGTCCGAAATGACCCTGGTTCACTAAGGATCTGACACGTGTCCAACGGTCAGATTTCAAACACATGCGACAGCTTGGCTTGGGCTACAAGCAAAACTGACTCGTCCAGCTCTGGATAAGGTTTGCTTTCATTGTCTTCGCTCGAAGACATAGGATTTGGTTGAGCATCACTTCAGTCACTCTGACTTTGTGTTCACTTGCACCCCACTTAACAGCACAGTGGTTCCTATGACTCAATAAAGAAGAAAGAAAACTATGAAACATCTATGTCTTCGCACTCCATAGTCTTCAACTGAATATCATCACGTGTCATAATCTTCGTCGTAAGTGTCTTCACGAACTACCATTCTCTTCAATGTCTTCACACATTGTTAGGGGTCATCTCTGGTAGGTAAACCGAATCAATGAGGGACTACTACCTGTGTTATCCCGCAATTCTCACAAACACATTAGTCCCTGAACCACGTTTGTCGTCAATACTACAAAACCAACTAGGGCAGGCGCTAGATGTTGCGGGGTGCTGCTGGCAAGGGGAGCTACCAATTGCTCTCGCTTAGCAGCTCTGCCGACACGATCCATCTGAATTGTTTAAAAAAAATACAAGATCCATCTAAATCAGTTGGAAAAAAGGTTGCTATGTGTACATACCCTGCATACCATTTATATCCCCCTTTCATTCTTCACCACCAGTGCACTTAAAATCAAGAAAGGGCATATTCGCACAAAAAGGGAAAACATAATTTGGAATTTTGAAAAGGAACACAAAAGAAATTTGCATTTACATATAGGCTAATAGGTTAGCCCATGATTTTGGCTGCCTTATTAGTGTAATTGTGAAAAAAAACATTGGTACATTTTGTCGTATCCACAGAAAAAGGAACAATGTGGTTGAAAAATGGATATAGACATACTATGTATTATTGATTCACTCATTTGTACTTTTCTTGTAACTTATATATATTTTAAATTTTAATTTTTTTTCAGAAAACCACTGTAATAATGTTTTCACTCCTAGAGCAATTCATCAATTTATATTAAAATCACCTTTTTCTCTCTCATTCAGTTACAACAACCACTCATGATCGCTATTTTTCTGTAAAGAAAAACAAATCTCTAGCAGGGTATCTCGTGGATGCCTACATCTCAGCAGGATGTACGCTGGTTCAAGTCACAATTAAACAACGCAAATTTTCGTGCTAGCTACTCATACGCCTTAGAATATGCGAAGGAGGGAGTAGTAGAAAAGCTTTGGCAGAAAGTAATCCGCAAAAAACAATATACGCACTAGGTAGGGGTCGAACCACATGGTACTCTTGACGTGAGGGAGCTCAGATGGTTACGTTCTTTGTGGTGGAGCCAGCCAATCAAGATTCAAGTCCGAGACTTGGCACTGGTGCTTACATTTTCCTAGATTTATTTCAGTTTTTTTTACTAATGTTTGTTTGATGGGAGACAACATTCATGTCACCTATGAGGCATCTATAATAACTTGACCAATCTCAAGATTTGACAGCTCAGATGTGAGCGTCTATGCTTGCACGATATTTCTATAAGAAAACTCGGAAATGTTAGATGTGGAACCGAACTTCCACACGTGTCCATGTGATTTCTTTTCTAGTTAGGTCAATATTAATTCGAGGTTGATTTAAGTACTTTTTGTCGATTTCATGTATGTTATTATTAGGAGTCAAGAGTATTTTAGGACGGTAAGAGCAAATTAGTTATGATTTGATCGTGGGGCTACATTAACAGTATCACCTAGAATTATGTTGAGCTATGTTTTTGTAATAAGGCTTTCACTCAAAATGAAATGCTCCCTCCATTCCCTTATACAAGTTCACTTTATATTTTTATGTCTAACTTTGACCATTGATTTTACCAACAAAAATTGAGTTGTATGCCACAAAAAGTATTTCATTGGATGCACATTTCAAGGAACTTTTCGATGATATATTTTTTCAGCCATATAATTCATATTTTGTTGACCAAAATCATAAGTCAAAGTTTAATTGACACGAAAAACAAAGTGGCCTTGTATAAGGAATTGAGGGAGTATTAAGGAGATACAAACGAAATTAGCACATACACGGTCTTCGTATGACTAGGATGTACATGGCCAACACTAATACACAAAGAATCACGGCAACAAAGGCAAAAGTCAGACAAAACTGAAGCAATGTCTAGGTGGAGGAAAAAGAAGAAGAAAGGAAGAAACTCTGACGTGATCAAGACAACGATTAACGAACCTCAACTGCGAACATCTCCACCAACCATCTCTTGACATCACTGAAACAAGGATAAAGGTTATCTAAGAGCAACACTTCCAGAAAAGGAATGATGCTCAAGTACTACCGTCACCGCATCCAACCACCAAATATCAAATCCTATGTTTTCAACTTGAAGATAAAGTCCGAGAAAATTTGAGAAATACCTTGAACAAGGCAACGACACAAAACACTGCTATTGCCATGTATAACTAACTAGGGTCAGACCTAGAGTTTTCAGCTCAAAACTCAAGACCGAATACTCGAGAAGCGCCATCAAATCAAAGTCATCATGCACTGTCGCCACCACTTTCCTGATGTTGGCGTAATATGCCGACCCTATGTTAATAGGTTTCAACAAACTTTGTTTTTCACGAGAAAAACCAAGAAAAAACAAAAACAAAGAAAACTAGCAACCGAAAAAGTAGAAAAAAAACAAAAACCAGAATAAAAAACCAAAAACCGAAGGGACAAACCAAAGCCCAGAAGCACAACTGTGTTTTCACCTTTTTGGAAGCAGAGGATGTGCTTTTTGTTTATTTTTCTCTGAAAAGCACAGGTTGTGCTTCTTGCATAAGCAAAGTTGTGCTCCTCACGAAAGCAGAACGCATGTTGGGTTTCCCCTTTTTTTAGTGGATGCACATTTTCTTTTCCCTTTCGGAAAGCATAGACTCTGCTTCTCGCAGAAGCACATGTTATGTTTTCCCATTTTTCGGTGAAACACAACTGTGCTTTTTCTTTTCAGGAAGTATAGTTGTGCTTCTTGTGGAAGCACATATTGCTTTTTTTTTAGTTCTGAGAAACACAATTATATTTCTCATGGAAAAACGATGCTTTCCAAAAAAAATCTAGTAAAAAATTCCACCAAAACCCTGAAAAAAACCAAGCCAAAAACAAAAAAGCCAAAAAATGAATAAAACCAGAAAATGCATGCAAAAATTAAAAAACAGAATCTCAAAGATATGTCCAGAGTGTGACACGTGGCAGCGTATCGATTGCGTGCACCACCTGGCGTGCTCTCACGCCAAAAAAAAGTGAACTTTACAGGAGCCCTCCAAGGGATACCCTTTGATTAGGAGCTCCTTGTTTTTTCGTTTTTAGTTTTTCTACTTTAGCTACTTTGTTTTTGTTTCTTTTTTATATAAATATTAAAATTTTAAAAAATTCTCAGGAACCCCAAATCAGACAATAAATGTTCTAAATTTAAGAAAAAGCACAATTTTATTATTTTATCACATATTATAAATGGCTCATAAATTTTAATTTTTTTCAAAATGTTCTTTAACTTCAAAATATGTTCTGAAATTTATAATATATTCTCTCTTTCAGAAAATGTCCGAAAATTCATAAATTTATTCACAAATTTCAGAAAAGTTAATCAATTAGACAAATGTTTACAAATACAAAAGATGGTCATGAATTGAAAATATTTTCTTAGATTTCAAAAAAAATCAGTAATTTGAAAATTATTGCCGTTTTCCAAAGAAGTTCAGGAATTTTAAAAATGTCCGCTTATTTATGAAAATATTGTCTGATTTTAAAGAATGATGACAAATTTAGAAAAGTGCACGACTTTGATAACGGCTTTGATTAAAAAAACTTACAAGTAAAAACATAAAAGGGAAAAGGAAATGCAATAAAAATATAATAAAAAAGAGAAACCAGATTCTTGGAAGGTTTTAGAACCTTCTGAAACATGTGGGGGAAAAGCCAGAGTGGGCTGGCCGACAGAGAGGACGAGTGCACGACAAGGTATAGCGACTTGCGCAAATAGGAAAGGGCCCGATTGCATAAAGGTTTGCCCGGCTCCAATGAGGGAGGGACGAAGACGGCGGCTCGCTCCAATGCTTGTAGCCGTCGCTAGATGGACTACGGACCTGGATGTATTTTTTATTTCTGATGTTCTTTACACTACCTCGACAATTGATGAATAGATCGAAAATTTTCTTGCAAAAGAGGAAAAGTTAGTGTCCGCCAAATTATAGACAAGCTAGAATGTGCAAAGTCAGTCAATTAGCACTGAAACAGTATAGAAAATCCAATAATTCATTAATTGCTAGGGAGAAGGCTCACGCCCAGCTTTGTTGGAAAGCTTTGGCAGAAGACAATCAGCTAAGAAGAATTGAAACCAGGTAATTAGCTTTAAACAGTATAGCAAATAAAAAAATTCACTAATTTGTAGAGAAGAAGGCTCAAGCACAGCTTTGTTGGAAAGCTTTGGCAGAAGAAATGAAGCCAGGTAATTAGTACAGTTAAAAATGTTATTCGCGCCAGGTAGGGGTCGAACCTACGGCCTTCCGCTTAGGAAACGGACGCTCTATCCACTGAGCTACAGGCGCTGATATATCCCATTTTAAATTTGATGTCTCCTAGATTCTTTTTCTTTTTTTACAAGTAGCAACTGCCTCCTACATACTTTAACAGACTCATCTTCACTACTTCTAATCTTCTTAACATGTATGCCTCCACATCTTTAAAATTATTGAAGCCATTAGATTTGCTAGTTTGATCCACTAGCAGCCGTCCAATCAACACATGAGAATTCTCTAACATGCAACATGCATTAGTACATTCTATGCAGGTTTTAAATCACATTGCATTAAATCAAGACATGCACTACAAACCACAACATACTATTCCTAGTCATGCAACCATGCCACACCAGCATGCCATGCATGTAAGTTATAACTCATTTTTTTGCATTAGCTTATCTATCTCATGTTGTCAAATCATCTATCTGTGCATGCCAGTAATCGATTAATTTTTTAGTTTTGTGTTCATATAGACACTGTATATGCGTCGAGTGTTTCGAGCATACCTATATAGTTGATCGTTCCGTTTTTTTTAAGTGCCACTCTTTTCCTCTATTGCTAAATAACTATAACCCATCAGTTTGAAAGTAAAGAAATAACTATGACCCACTACCTATTTTTTCTAGCTGTACAACAATGCCACATCAACAAGTCATGCATCTAAGTTATAAGTTACACCTTTTGCGTTAATAGTCCGTTCATGCATGTAGGTCACCAGTTACTTTTATTTGCACTAAGTTTTGTACTCTCATGGACACGGTATATATGTGTTGGACGATTGGAGCATAATTATATAGTTGATTCTTCACTGTTTTTAGAATTAGCACTCTTCTAACTGCAAGTCTCCAACCTAATTTTCTCTCTTTTCTATCATTTTGTTATAAGCTTCATATTTTTTAAATGTTTCTAAAGTGTAAATCAAGAATATTCATAAATTTATTTTTATTTATTTCAATTGTTTATGTAGCACCTAATTAGTCATTGATTTTAACAAGATTACTGCAGCAACGTGCGGGGTATCTTCTAGTTTCATAAAAGTTGAACACCGTTAGTTTCTTTGAAATTAATTTTGGACCAGTAAACCTAAGAGAATATGGATTATCACAAGGAATGAGACGTTTGAGAAGCTTGGGACGATCGATCTGAACGTTGTTAAACATGCTAGCGTATCGAACGACGGTGTACCACATGCCAAGCGTCAACGCCACCACCCACCTCAATATCTTCTCCGGCAGGAGGAACTTCACCACCGTCTTCGGCGCGTACGTCTGCAACACCTACCTTAGACGTTGCACAACCATCGCCATTGCCACCATGTCCTCCTTCACCGGCCTGTTTATCCACACCCTCTCTGTCGCGTTCCATTTCCTCCATCCCCGGCGTGCAACACATCCAAAGGGCATCAGTGCGAGGGCCGTACCAGCTCCCAGCTTGACGCACTCCTGTTGTCCTTCTCTTCTTGGTCGTAGGCGCTTGTGTCATTCGGCCATGCAACCTGGCCTTCGGGGCCAACCAGTTCACCCTGTGCACCACTGACGATCGTCCGACATCGCCAACTTCTTCAACTGGTACAAGTTCACCTCCACCGTCGCCATGATGCTCTTGGATGCCAGCATCACCTACCACCAGAGCAACCTTCCACTTATTGGTACTTTTTAATTACTACCTTTGCTTCAGGGTTATATCAATACATTCTTTCTTCTCTTTTTTACGCGCACGCGGGGGCTTTTGCAACGGAGAAGAATTGTGGAAATGTACAGACACATTGATCAAATCTTTGAGAGGTGAGGAGGGAATTGTAATTAAATAAATCGGACTAAATGGAAAAGATAAGAAATTATATAAAAACCCACAATTTAGCGTATAAGACTTTTTCAGTAATGAAGAATTTTTGTATTAAGATGTATTTCATCAAGCCAAATTGAAGTATGTTGGCAGTAGGCGTAATTTTCATCGTATATGTTTTGCTTCCTAAACTATACAGCTCTATTTGTTTACCCTATTAGCGCATCGATAACTTATCATGAGAATTTTATATAGACAGATAAAACATAACTTCAATTTAAACATGGAAGCCATTGCTTTTAAGCCATCTTGCGTTACACGCTTAGACGATAAGTCGCCCTGGCAACGCCTTACAAATATGTCTGGCTTAAGCGCTTAGGCATCTGCCTTAGGCGCTTAGGCATCGCCGAGGCGCTAAGGCGGGTGATGCTCGCCTTAGGACGCCTTACCGCCTTAAAAACAATGATGGAAGCAAAACTTAAATGTGAAACGGGGGAGAGAAAACGACGCAGCAAAGCGCACACGTCCACTTCTAGTATATATTGTTCCAGATAGAGGAGACATAGAGGGAGTCATGGATTACAGATTTCACAATTCAAATCTACATCCACTCGATGGGCAACGAACTGAACAATCAAAATGGGATAATGAGTATGCGTCTGGACAGTTCCATGCATGTTCGCTCTGAACGAAGCGAACTGATAATCGGAATACAAATTGTACAATGTTTATACTAGCTAGTAGTCGAACTGTTGCCAGGTGGAGAACGTCTGTCCGAACAACCACCAGGCCGGCACGACGTCCTGGAACACCTTGTACTGGCCTCCGGAGGAGGTGATGGCGAAGCTGAGCGCTTGTCCTTTCAGCCCCGCTAGGCACTGCCAGTTAGCGCCCCAGTTCTGGGACATGGGGATCCACGCCGTGTTGGTCCCCTTGACTGACATGCTCTTGACCGACCCGCTCCCGGCCATGTTGGTCACCAGCACGAGCTCAAAGTAGTTGAAGCCGTTAATGGTGAAGCGCAGGCCGCCCTGCCTCTGGCACGTGACCTGCTGGTAGAGGACGGGGACGATGCCGGCGCGGTAGATGGCGAGGTTCTCCCAGGCGGGCTGGGACATGTCGAAGTGGACACGGGGAGGGTTGCACCAGCCTCCGTTGTCGCTGGGGAGAGCCCAGTTGGGAGGGCAGAAGTTGGTGGCGGAGACGGTGATGGACGTGCCGGGCTTGCACATGTTCGACTTGCTGGTGTCACAGGTGATGAGGTAACACTGCCCGCACGACAAGCCATTGTTGAAGAGCGCCGTGCTCAGCGCCGCATTGTTGATCCCGTACCCAGCGTTGTACAGGTTCTCGTACCCACATGCGCCACCTGCACATTGCACATGCAAAACCGTACAGTCAGACATGCACGCACGCATGATAAGTAATATTTGGCAAATTGATGGTGCCGGAGCAAGCTTGATTAGCTAGCTTACCCATTGTGTCAGAGCCGTCGGCACCGCCGTAGAAGGTGGCATGGGCCGGGAGCCAGTAGCCGGACTTGGCGGGCGCGAAGCAGAACGCGAGAACCGCGGTGAACAGCTGCAGGAAGCTTAAGCGCATCCCAGCTGCCATGTTTGTGCTGGGGAGATCAGATGGTTGGGCTTCTCTCGTAGCAGATAGCTTGCTAGATATTGTGGCGATCGAGTGGTTTTTGGAGGTGAGGAATGATTGCGACAATGGTGGTGCTTAAATAGGAATCTACTAGCTAGCTAGCTTGTGAATGAGGTGAGCAATGATGGAGAAGAATGATTGTCGTGTTAACGTATGAGATCGCGGTTCCAACAGTCGTATAGGTGCACATGGCTGCAACCTCCACAGATTGACTTGCGCGTTCTAGCTAATCATCCTACGCAGGTCATAACGGCCGAGCTCTAGGACCTCGTTTCTTAATATAAATACATTCGAAATGATAGGTTAACTGAACAACCGATTTCACATTCTTCCAAAGATTAGTCTGCCAAGTCTATGGCTGGTGCCTGGTACGTAGTAGCAGCTAAATGTTTCTGAAAGAATATAATTGTTCCTTAGTGCTGGATGTCACTCTAGCCACCAACTAGTTAAAAGTTCTAAACAGTCTCTAATTGCAAGCCCAACTCCCTCCAATTCTTCAAGCGCGTACACCTCTTTGGTAGTTGAGTTATGCTTTTTGAATTACACTGAGATTACAGCACAAGAAGCATGATAAGGACACTGATCACCCCTCGGATAAAAATGACAAGAACACCAAGGCATAGAATTACACTGAGATTACAAAGTTTTTTTCAATTCATGACCTTTTTCATATTAACGATTTTTTGAAATTCATGAACATTTTCCAAATCCACAAAGAAAATTTAATTGCCCAAACTTCTTTAGAAAGGTCAGCATTCAGTTGTTTGAGGTTTAGCAATCAATGGTCTATGGCAGTGGTCAACATGTTATTGGTCGACCACTGGTCTATGGCTTGCAGTGAGCTAGTGCAAGCGAGGTCGAGTGCTATGGGCCAATTTGGGAACATGCTCTCAAGGAGCCAATTAGAACCTCTCCCAGGTGCGAATATGTCTCGCTTACAGCGAGACACATGAATGCATCGCCTGATGCCAGCGCGAGACTGCATCGGCCCAGGGCGTAGGACCGCCCTCAAGGCACTCTCTTTTTTTACACGTTTTTTTCTTCATTTGTTGCTTTCTTTCTTTACTTTCCTTTATTCTTTCAAATAATATATATATATATATATATATATATGTGAAAAATCTATAATATTTTTTAAAATGTTTACAATACATTTGAAAATTTAAAATGAGTATAGAAAAATGTTTCTGATGTACACTAAAAATGCATACAAAAATATATAATGTGTATATAGAAGTAGACATAAACCTATTAATCATGCATTTGTAAATATTTGAAGATGTATATAAAATGTTCGTGTCATAAACGAGAACTGTAAACCTGTATAAAAATAAGTTAACATAACGACATGTATTTTGAAATAATAATTCATCTTTGAATAAAAATTAAAATGTCAATATAAAAATGTTCCTGATGTATACGAAAATTGTATATTGTTTATGAAAAAGGTAAACATCAAAAACATTTATTTTTTAGAAATTTTAGTCATGTATTTGAATTTTAATCATCTATATGATAAAATGCTTATCACTACCTCTGTACAATAATATAAGGCATTTTTGTAGTTCAGTACAGAGTGAGTATTTAAAATGTTAATATGTGTAACAAAGTGTTCCTTATGTATACGATAAATGTACAATGTATATAAAGAACATAGACATCAAAACCTTATATTTGAAAAAAAATGTTAATCACGTATTGGAAAAAGGTTCAATGTGTACAAAAACTGTTCCAGATGTATACAGAAAATGTGTTGACCAAAAAAGTAACCTACGAAACAAAGGAAAAAAAGGAAACTAAGGAAAATAAACAAATAAACAAATAAAACCAATGAAAAGAGTCAAAACAGTGAATACCAAGAAAGAAAAGAAAAAACAAAAAATAAATAGAAATGGACAAATAGACAAATAGAAAGGAAAAAATAATAATAAAAGGGAAAAAATGAAAGCCAAAAAAGGAACTAAAGAACCATAGAAAATCGTAGGAAAAAGACAAAATCATTGAAACCCAAGAAAGAAACAAAGAAAACCGCTGTAAAAAACAAAGAAAACAAAAAAATCATAAGAAACGAAGAGACCTGAAAGAAAACATAACAAAAAACACCTACAGCGAGGAAAAAGCCAAAGAACGACCAATGTTGTTAGGTCGGCTCATTTGCGCGGATGTTGCGGGGTGCTGCCCGCAAGGGGAGCTACCAATTGCTCTCGCTTTGCAGCTCTGCCCACAAGATCCATTTGAATTGTCTAAAAAATACAAGATCCATCTGAATCAGTTGGCAAAAAGGCTGCTATGTGTCCATACCCTGCATACCATGTATATCCCCCTTTCATTCTTCACCACCAGTGCACTTAGAATCAAGAAAGGGCATATTCACACAAAAAGGGAAAACGTAATTTGGAATTTTGAAAAAGAATACAAAACAAATTTGCATTTACATATAGACTAATAGATTAGCCCGTGATTTCGGCTGCCCCTATTAGTGTAATTGTGTAAAAAAAACATTGGTACATTTTGTCGTATCCACAGAAAAGGCAACAATGTGGTTTAAAAATGGATATAGACATACTATGTATTATCGATTCACTCATTTGTACTTTTATTGTAACTTATATATATTTTAAATTTTAAAAATGTTCAAGAAACCACTGTAATAACGTTTTCACTCCTAGAGCAATTCATTAATTTACACTACAACTGCCTTTTTCTCTCTCATTCAGTTACAACAACCACTCATGATCGCTATTTTTCTGTAAAGAAAATGAAATCTCTAGCTGGGTCCCTCGTGGATGCCTACATCTCAGCAGGATGTACGATGGTTCAAGTCACAATTAAACAACGCTAATTTTCGTGCTAGCTACTAATACGCCTTAGAATATGGGAAGGAGGGAGTAGTAAAAGCTTTGGCAGAAAATAATCCGAAAAAACAATATACGCGCTAGGTAGGGAGCTCAGATGGTACTCTTGACGTGAGGGAGCTCAGATGGTTACATTCTTTGTGGTGGAGCCAGCCAATCAAGATTCAAGTCCGAGACTTGGCACTGGTGCTTACGTTTTCCTAGATTTATTTCAGTTTTTTTAGTAATGTTTGTTTGATGGGAGACAACATTCATGTCACCTATGAGGCGTCTATAATGACTTGATCAATCTCAAGATTTGACAGCTCAGATGTGAGCGGCTATGTTTGCACGGTATTTCTACAAGAAAACTCGGAAACGTTAGATGTGGAACCGAACTTCCACACGTGTCCGTGTGATTTCTTTTCTAGTTAGGTCAATATTAATTCAAGGTTGGTTTAAGTACTTTCTGTTGATTTCACGTATGTTATTATTAGGAGTCAACAGTATTTTAGGACGCTAAGAGCAAATTAGTTATGATTTGATCGTGGGGCTACATTAACATTGTCACCTAGAATTATGTTGAGCTATGTTTTTGTATTAAGGCTGGATTTCAATCACTCAAAATGAAATGCTTCCTCCATTCCCTTATACAAGTCCAGTTTATTATTTTATGTCTAACTTTGACCATTGATTTTACCAACAAAAATTGAGTTGTATGCCACAGAAAGTATTTCATAGGATGCACATTTCAAAGAACTTTTCGATGATATATTTTGCCTGACATATAATCCATATTTTGTTGACCAAAATTATAGGTCAAAGTTTAATTGACACGAAAAAAGAAGTGACCTTGTATAAGGGAATTGAGGGAGTATTAAGGAGATACAAATGAAATTAGCACATACATGGTCTTCGTATGACTAGGATGTACATGGCCAACACTAATACACTAAGAATCACGTCAACAAAGGCAAAACTCAGACAAAACTGAAGCTCTGCCTAGGTGGAGGAAAAGTAGAAGAAAGGAAAAACTCTGACGTGATCAAGACAAGAATCAACGAACCTCAACTGCGAACATCCCCACAAACCATCTCTTGACATCACAGAAATGATGTCTACTACGCAACCTTCTCCTTGTAGACGTTGTTGGGCCTCCAAGTACAGAGATTTGTAGGACAGTAGCAAATTTCCCTCAAGTGGATGACCTAAGGTTTATCAATCCGTGGGAGCCGTAGGATGAAGATGGTCTCTCTCAAACAACCCTGCAACCAAATAACAAAGAGCCTCTTTGTGTCCCCAACACACCCAATACAATGGTGAATTGTATAGGTGCACTAGTTCGGCGAAGAGATGGTAATACAAGTGCAATATGGATGGTAGATATAGGTTTTTGTAATCTGAAATTATAAAAACAGCAAGATAACTAAATAAAAGTGAGCACAAACGGTATTGCAATGCTAGAAAACAAGGTCTAAGGTTCATACTTTCACTAGTGCAAGTTCTCTAAACAATAATAACATAACTCGATCATATAACTATCCCTCAACATGCAACATAGAGTCACTCCAAAGTCACTAATAGCGGAGAACAAACGAAGAGATTATTGTAGGGTACGAAACCACCTCAAAGTTATCCTTTCTGATCGATCTACTCAAGAGTCCGTAGTAAAATAACATGGAGCTATTCTTTCCGTTTGATCTATCATAGAGTTCATACTAGAATAACACCTTAATACACAAATCAACCAAAACCCTAATGTCAAGATACTCCAATGTCACCTCAAGTATCCGTGGGCTTTATTACACGATATGCATCACACAATCTCAGATTCATCTATTCAACCAACACAAAGTACTTCAAAGAGTGCCCCAAAGTTTCTACCGACGAGTCAAGACTTAAAACGTGCCAACCCCTATGCATAAGTTCACAAGGTCACTGAACCCGCAAGTTGATCACCAAAACGTACATCAAGTAGATCACGTGAATATCCCATTGTCACCACAGATAAGCACATGCAAGACATACATCAAGTGTTCTCAAATCCTTAAAGACTCAATCCGATAAGATAACTTCAAAGGGAAAACTCAATCCATTACAAGAGAGTAGAGGGGGAGAAACATCATAAGATCCAACTATAATAGGAAAGCTCATGATACATCAAGATCGTGCCAAATCAAGAACACGAGAGAGAGAGAGAGAGAGAGAGAGAGAGAGATCAAACACATAGCTACTGGTACATACCCTCAGCCCCGAGGGTGAACTACTCCCTCCTCGTCATGGAGAGCACTGGGATGATGAAGATGGCCATCGATGAGGGATCCCCCCTCCGACAGGCTGCCGGAACAGGGTCCCGATTGGTTTTTGGTGGCTACAGAGGCTTGCGGCGGCGGAACTCCCGATCTATTGTGCTCCTAGAAGTTTTCGGGGTATATATATATATATATATATATATATATATATATATATATATATATATATATATATATATATATATATATATCTTTATATATATATATATATATGAAAAGAAGTCGGTCGAGGAGCCACGAGGGGCCCACGAGGGTGGGGGCGCTCGGGGTGGTAGGGCGCCACGGACCCTCGTGGCTTCCTCAAGCTTCCACGACGTCTACTCCAAGTCTCCTGGATTGCGTTTGTTCCAAAAATAACTCTCTCGAAGGTTTCATTCCGTTTGGACTCCGTTTGATATTCATTTTCTGCGAAACACTGAAATAGGCAAAAAAACAGCAATTTGGGTTGGGCCTCCGGTTAATAGGTTAGTACCAAAAATAATATAAAAGTGTATAGTAAATCCCATTAAACATGCAAAACAGATAATATAATAGCATGGAACAATAAAAAATTATAGATACATTGGAGACGTATCAAGCATCCCCAAGCTTAATTCCTGCTCGTCCTCGAGTAGGTAAATGAGAAAAACAGAATTTGTGATGTGGAATGCTACCTAACATATTTACCAATGTAATCTTCTTTATTGTGGCAAGAATATTCATATCCATAAGATTCAAGATAAAAGTTTAATATTGACATAAAAATATTAATACTTCAAGCATGCTAACCAAGCAGTTTATGTCTTATCAAAATAGCATAGCCAAAGAAAGCTTATCCCTACAAAATCATATAGTTTGGCCATGCTTCAATTTCGTCACACAAAATTCTCCCATCATGCACAACCCTGGTTTTAGCCAAGCAACCGGTTCATACTTTTTAACGCACTTCAGCTTTTTTTAACTCTCACGCAATACATGAGCGTAAGCCATGGATATAGCACTATGGGTGGAATAGAATATGATGATGGAGGTTGTGTGGAGAAGACAAAAAAGGAGAAAGTCTCACATTGACGAGGCTAATCAACGGGCTATGGAGATGCTCATCAATTGATGTCAACATGAGGAGTAGGGATTGCCATGCAACGAATGCACTAGAGCTATAAATGTATGAAAGCTCATCAAAAGAAATTAAGTGAGTGTGCATCCAACTTGCTTGCTCACGAAGACCTAGGGCATTTTGAGGAAGCCCATCATCGAAATATACAAGCCAAGTTCTATAATGAAAAATTCTCACTAGTATCTGAAAGTGACAAAATAAAGGGAAAGTTACCGTAAAATCTCAGTTACCGTAAAATCTCTCGGATTCTTGCCCAACATTGACACCCTGGACACCTACCAGCAAAATGGTCATAACTTCCGATACACAACTCCAAATGATGCAAAAAAGAAAGGGAAAGTAAATTTGAAGTAGCAACTAGGGCTCAAACCACCAAACATGAGCTAGCTAGCAGACCATGGTAGCCACCTAAATGAATGAAATTGGATGTAAACAATGGATAACAAGGCTTTATGTATTGTAAGCCCTAAACTTGTGGGGTTTAAATGTGCTGCAATCAGTACGGCCCATTTGCATTTGTTTGTTTCTTCTTGAAATTTAAGAACACATGTAAATTTTAATCGCAACAATCAAAATAAAATTTAAATATTCTTGTGTTATAAATATATACTTACAGGTAAGAGAACATACTTCAAAAATGTTCATGTAATTTTAAGATAATTACATATTATTTTAAATTATTAATGTAACTATATAAATTGATTTTAAAATATTTTCTAATCTAAAATATCACAAATATTTTTAAAAATAAATTTTCTATATTTTTGAATAATACAAACATTTCAGTTATTGTACACACATTTTAATAATTCATAAGTATGTTGTTTAAAATATTTGTATAATTAAAATATTCATTCTTTTGAAATTCAGTTTTTTAAGAATATTCACTTGTGGATTATATTTATATTAAACAAAATTATGAACACAAATATTTGGTAAATATTTATGAATAGTAACTTGTGTATAACTTTTACTCATCGCCTATATTCATAATTTTCATATAAATTTCACTTGTGCATAATTTTCATTGGCCGCTTATATTCATAATTTCATATACTCCCTCCGTTCACTTTTGTAAGTCGTTTCAGACAACTCAAAATGGACAGTTTTGCACATCGCCTATATTTCATTTACTAAACATTTTTAAATATACTGTACAGGTTCATACTCAAAATGTTTGTATTTACTAAACATTCCAATACACACATGGTTTATATTAAAAATATAAGTAAAAATGAATTTTTTTGAAAATCACATGAATAATTTGTATGTAAGTTATTTATTGTATTTATATTATTGACAATACACAAATATTCGAACCTAACTTTTATACAGTGATTATAGTTTACATATTTTAGAAATTTCTACAAAAGGGAAAAAACTAACATTTATAAAATGGGCTGCACTAAACGCAATCCAATTATGCTGCACGAGTGTGTCCGTTTACAAATGAGTTTGTGGCGGCCATTTAAACGGCAGCTCCGTGCCCCTACGGTACCATTCTTTACCGTTCCAAACCAGCTCAAACACGATGTCGTGAGCGGAAGAAACCCACACTCACCGACCATGTCCCCAAGAGGGTCACTATGCAGCACGTCACCGACACCGAGTCCGTTGGAATGGACATGGCTTTTAACCTACGATTCTGGTGAGGGGGGCAAGAGCGAAGGTGGCGTCCCAAGAGGGACATGACAAATGAGCATTGCCGCCGTCGTCGCCAAAGTGCAAAGCTTTCACTTGCCACCTTCCCCACCTCAACGAGGGACTCAAGCCACAGGGCCCACCATGATGGGGGACCCACCATGACCCATAGGAGAAATCTAGCCAGCTAACCAACAGCGGTGAGAAAGGGAGGGGATGGGTGGCTCCTTGTCACGGTGGGTCATGGTCACCACTGATGTGGCCGCCCAGAGAGCAACACTTGGGCTGGGCATGTTCCCTTTGCGAAAATAACACCCCGGTCTGATCCACCAACTTCGAAACGTGTAAATTGGAAGATGGATCGCAGACCATCAGATCCCACTCAACATCGTTTTCTACCATCGATGTTAATCACTACCCTATCAAACAAACAAACAAACATGATGATTATGTTGCGTAATAATGTTGTAATAGTGGTGGTGTGAGTGTGTGTGCATTTGACAGGGGCGAGCATGCCAGCCTAAGAGCATCTACAGCCAGACCTCTCGAAGCCGCCTCATACGCCTGGGCGGGCTGCCCGGTCACTGCCTGGCCAGGTTTTTTCGACTCAGACGGACGCCTTAAACAGACTCAAACGCCCGGACTGACTGGCACCCCCATATTCAGCCCAAATATGGGGCGGATATGGAGTGGCCCGGGCACGCCCGGGCGTGTCCGCCTGACAAGCCCGGCCCACCACCGATCCCACGGATGTCCCACAAAAAACCCCATCGGCCTCGTCGATCCGAAACCCTAGCTCACTCACTCTCCTCTCGCCCGCTGCCTCCTCTCCCCATCGAGGTCTCAGCAACCGCCTCACGACGAGGTGGATCCAGAGTATGAGCTGTTCTCCACATCACCTTGAGCGGTCCAAGGTGGACAACGGGGCAGCTCGATCTCCCCGCCGCCGCTGACCGCCGCTTCCCCTGCGTATGATCTCGGACACCGCGCTGGCCCCTCCGCCCATGGGCAGCTCCGACAGGCGGCCGGTGCAATCCGCGCCTCCCCTACGCCGTCCCCTTGCCCCACCGGTTGCTGCTCCCCTTTGTGGGCAGCGGTGGGTGCTTGTGCCCACCGCCCCGACCCGGACGGGAGGCGCATGCCGGCTGCCGTGAGAGGCAGCGGGCAAGGGAGAGGGATGATGTCGAGAGCTCTGTCCGCCGCCGGCGTGAGTTACCGACGGAGCCCCACGAGGACAGGCGGCTCCTCGCGTGGGTCTACTGCCGGTCGCTTACGATGGTGGAGACGGACGCTCGGCGGCTCCGGCGGAAGGACGCCAAGGCTCTTCGGCATACCATCGAGGAGTCCTAGCGGGTGACGTTGGAGAAGGCGAAGGAGGCGGCTCGACTGGCCAAGCTCAAGCGCTAGCAGGAACGGGCCATCCAGCGCCTCAAGGGCCATGTAAAATGTTGGTTTTGGGGGAACTGGCTCAACCCTCTATCGGGTGACCTATCACACACACACACACGCACACACACATACACACACACACACACACACACACACACACACACACACACACACACACACACACACACACACATATATATATATATATATATAATGGTGTCATACAAGTCCTATACCAATATGGTATGGGTTACACAATAAGGCTACAATACAAAGTCTAACACCCTCCCTCAATCTCAACTCACTCCTGAAGCATCTAGGAGGTTGAGATTGCGCTACAGACCTCAAACATGGAAGAAGGTAGAGGCTTGGTGAAGATGTCTGCAAGTTGATCTTTTGAAGAGATAAACCTGACTTGTAGTAGCTTCTGTGCGACACGTTCCCTCACAAAATGATAGTCAATCTCAATGTGTTTAGTCCGTGCATGGAACACCTGGTTTGATGATAAAAACATAGCACCGATGTTGTCACACCAGAGGACCGACGGATGCGGCTGAGCAACTCCTAGCTCTCAAGTAGGGACTCAATCCATATAAGTTCAGCGATGCATTGGCAATCGCCTTGTACCGGCCTCCGTGTTGCCAAGGGAAACAAAGGCTTGCTTGCGTGCACTCCAAAGCGATCAGATTAGCAACAAGAACACTGCATGTCCCCCCTAGATCGCCTGTCATCTGGACACGCAGCCCAATCAGCATCTGAGAATGCAGAAAGAACTCCAGAGGAACTGGGGCGCAGATGAAGACCAAAGGAGATAGGGAGATGCACATAGCGCAATATGCGCTTCACAGCAGACCAGTGCATGTTAGTAGGTGTATGAAGATACTGGCACACCCTGTTAACCGCAAAGGAGAGATCAGGACGTGTGATCGTCGGATACTGCAGGCCACCAACAATACTCCTATACTCGGTAGCATCCTCAGGAGATAGAAGAGTACCATTAGCAGCTGAAAGTTTGTCAGTGGAGGACATGGGCATAGGCGATGTCTTGCACTTGAGCATACCAGCACGGCGCAGAAGATCAAGAGAGTACTTCTTCTGGGTGAGAGCCAAACTGCCACGAGACTGATGAGCGACTTCAATACCCAGGAAGAAATGAAGTTGTCCCAAATCCTTAACTGCAAAATCACGACCAAGCGCAGTCACAAGAGCATTAGCAGCCGTCGGAGAGGAGCTAACGAGGACAATATCATACACGTACACAAGAAGGTACATGGTCACACTCGGTTGCTCAAACAAGAACAGTGAAGTATCAGCCGTCGAAGGAATGAATCCATGAGTGCGTAAAGCTGAAGCAAGGCGAGCATGCCAGGCACGAGGCGCCTGTTTCAGTCCATAGAGAGCCTTTGCCAGACGATATAGGTGATAAGGCTGAGTGTGATCAACAAATCCAGGTGGCTGCCTCATGTAAACCTCCTCTTCAAGCAGTCCATGTAGAAAAGCGTTCTGCACGTCAAGCTGGAGGAGAGACCATCCACGAGAAACTGCCAGAGACAAAAGAAGTCGAATAGTGGTAGGCTTGACAACGGGGCTGAATGTATCCTCATAGTCCAATCCCTGATGCTTTTTAAAGCCCTTAGCCACAAGACGCGCTTTGTAGCGCTCAATGGAACATTCTCCATGTTTCTTCACCTTGAAAACCCACTTTGAATCGATGATGTTGACACGAGACGGAGGTGGAACAAGTGTCCCGGTCTTATTCTGCATAAGAGCATGATATTCTTGTTCCAGTGTGGGATACTCATAGCGGCTTGATAACTGCGTGGTTCGGCGGTTGGATCATCCACATCATGAGCTAGACAAGCAGCAAGGTATGTGACCGTGCCATCGGTGCGTGATGTCTACTACACAACCTTCTTCTTGTAGACGTTGTTGGGCCTCCAAGTGCAGAGGTTTGTAGGACAGTAGCAAATTTCCCTCAAGTGGATGACCTAAGGTTTATCAATCCGTGGGAGGCGTAGGATGAAGATGGTCTCTCTCAAACAACCCTGCAACCAAATAACCAAGAGTGTCTTGTGTCCCCAACACACCCAATACAATGGCAAATTGTATAGGTGCACTAGTTCGACGAAGAGATGGTGATACAAGAGCAATATGGATGGTAGATATGAGTATTTGTAATCTGAAAATATAAAAACAGGAAGGTAACAAGTGGTAAAAGTGAGCGTAAACGGTATTGCAATGCTAGGACACAAGGCCTAAGGTTCATACTTTCACTAGTGCAAGTTCTCTCTACAATAATAACATAACTGGATCATATAACAATCCCTCAACATGCAACAAAGAGTCACTCCAAAGTCAGTAATAGCGAAGAACAAACGAAGAGATTATTGTAGGGTACGAAACCACCTCAAAGTTATCCTTTCTGATCGATCTATTCAAGAGTCCGTAGTAAAATAACATGAAGCTATTCTTTCCGTTCGATCTAGAATAACACCTTAAGACACAAATCACCCAAAACCCTAATGTCACCTAGATACCTCAATGTCACCTCAAGTATCCGTGGGTATGATTATACGATATGCATCACACAATCTCAGATTCATCTATTCAACCAACACAAAGAACTTCAAAGAGTGCCCCAAAGTTTCTACCGGGGAGTCAAGACGAAAACGTGTGCCAACCCCTATGCGTAAGTTCACAGGGTCACTGAACCCGCAATTTGATCACCAAAACATACATCAAGTAGATCACGTGATATCCCATTGTCACCATAGATAAGCACATGCAAGACATACATCAAGTGTTCTCAAATCCTTAAAGACTCAATCTGATAAGATAACTTCAAAGGGAAAACTCAATCCATTACAAGAGAGTAGAGGGGGAGAAACATCATAAGATCCAACTGTAATAGCAAAGCTCATGGTACATCAAGATTGTGCCAAATCAAGAACACGAGAGAGAGAGATCAAACACATAGCTACTTGGTACATACCCTCAGCCCCGAGGGTGAACTACTCCCTCCTCGTCATGGAGAGCGCCGAGATGATGAAGATGGCCACCGGTGAGGGATCCCCCCTCCGGCAGACTGCCGGAACAGGGACCCGATTGGTGTTTGGTGGCTACAGAGGCTTGCGGCGGCGGAACTCCCGATCTATGCTATTTTCTGGAGGTTTCAGTATTTATAGGAATTTTTAGCGTCGGCAACAAGTCAGGGAGGTCTCCGGGCTGTCCACGAGACAGGGGGCGCGCCCCCCACCCTCGTGGGCAGCCCGAGACTTTTCTGGCCCAACTCTTTCACTCCATGGGCTTCTTTTGGTCCATAAAAAATCATCAACATTTGGCACGTCAATTGGACTCCGTTTGGTATTCCTTTTCTGTAAAACTCAAAAACAAGGAGAAAACAGAAACTGGCACTGGGCTCTAGGTTTATAGATTAGTCCCAAAAATCATATAAAATAGCATATAAATGCATATAAAACGTCCTAGATGGATAATATAATAGAATGAAACAATCAGAAAATATAGATATGTTGGAGACGTATCAAGCATCGTCAAGCTTAATTCCTGCTCATCCTCGAGTAGGTAAATAATAAAAAATAGAATTTTTGATGTGGAATGCTACCTAACATATTTATCAATGTAATCTCTCTTTATGTGGCAAAAATGTTCAGATCCGAAAGATTCAAGACAAAAGTTTAATATTGACATAAAAATAATAATAGTTCAAGCATACTAACAAAGTAATTATGTCTTCTCAAAATGACATGGCCAAAGAAAGTTATCCCTACAAAATCATATAGTCTGGCTATGCTCTATCTTCATCACACAAAATATTTAAATCATGCACAACCCCGGTTTCAGCCAAGCAATTGTTTTATACTTTAGTATTCTCAAACTTTTTTAATCTTCATGCAATACATGGCGTGCTCTCACGCTAAAAAAGTGAACTTTGTAGGAACCCTCGAAGGGATACCCTTTGATTAGGAGCCCCTTATTTTTTTTTGTTTTTTGTTTTTCTTCTTTAGCTACTTTGTTTTTGTTTCTTTTTCTATATTTTAAATTTTTAAAAAATTTCAGGAACCCCAAATCCAACAATAAATGTTCTAAATTTAAGAAAAAGCACGATTCTGTAATTTTCACAAATTATAAATGGCTCATAAATTTTAATTTTACCTTTTTTAAAATATGTTCTGAAATTTATAAAATATTTTCCCTTTCGTAAAATGTTCGAAATTCCTAATTTTTCCACAAATTTCGGAAAAAGTTAATCAATTAGAAAAATGTTTACAACTACAAAAGATGGTCATGAATTTAAAAGATTTTCTTACATTTTAAAAAAAAATCTGTAATTTGAAAATCATTGTCGGTTTCCAAAGAAGTTCATGAATTTTAAAAATATCCACTTATTTCTGAAAATATTGTGTGATTTTAAAGAATGTTGACCAATTTGGAAAAGTGCACGTGCTTGATAACGGCTTTGATTAAAAATACATAAAAGTGAAAGCATAAAAGGGAAAAGGAAATGCAATAAAAATATAATAAAAAGGAGAAACCGGATTCAGGGAAGGTTTTAGAACCTTCTGAAACAGCCGATGTGGGCTGGCCGACTGAGAGGAGGAGCGCACGACAAGGTATATTGTAGGTCGCTGGATAGCGAACTATGCGTAAAATAGGAAAGGGCCCGATTGCATGAAGGTTTGCCCGGCTCCGACGAGGGAGGGGTGAAGACGGTTGCTCGCTCCAGTGCTTGTAGTCGTCGCTAGATGGTCTACGGATCTGGATGCATTTTTTTATTTCTGATGTTCTTTACACTACCTTTTTTTTTACAGAAAGACTGTAAGGGAACCCCTAAAGTATAATTGGTGCAATAAACTCAAATTACAAGTACCATGCCTTGAAGCTGGGTGGGTGGGAAGGCATCAGCCCCTTCCCACCACTTAGGCTATACCTTAGTCTGCCTTGACAGTGGATGAATTGATCGAAAGTTTTCTGGCAAAAAAGAAAAGTTAGTGTCCGCCAAATTATAGAGAAGCTAGAATGTGCAAAGTCAGTCAATTAGCACTCAAAGAGTATAGGAAATCCAATAATTCATAAATTTCTAGGGAGAAGGCTGACGCCCAGCTTTGTTGGAATGCTTTGGGAGAAGACAATCAGCTAAAAAGAATTGAAACCAGGTAATTAGCTTTAAACAGTATAGCAAATCAAACAATTCAGTAATTTGTAGAGAAGAAGGCTTACGCCCAGCTTTGTCAGCAGACAATCATCATCAGCTAAATAGAGATGAAGCCAGGTAATTAGATTTGATACAGTACAGCTAAAATAAAAACACGCGCCAGGTAGGGGTCGAACCTACGGCCTTCCGCTTAGGAAACGGACGCTCTATCCACTGAGCTACAGGCGCTGATGTGTTCCCATTTCAAATTTGCTGTTGACTAGATTAATTTTCTTTTTTGCAAAGACTGATCTTCACTACTTCTAATCTTCTTAAGATGTATGCCTCGACATCTTTAAAATTATTGTAGCCATTAGATTTGCTAGTTTGATCCACTAGCAGCCGTCCAATCAGCACATGAGAATTCTCTAACATGCAACATGCACTAACATTCTATGTAGGTTCTAAATCACATTGCATTAAATCAAGACATGCACTACAACCCGCAACATACTATTCCTTGTCATGCAACCATGCCACACCAGCATGCCATGCATGTAAGTTATAATTCACTTTTTTGCATTAGCTTATCTATCTCACGTTGTCAAATCATCTGTCCGTGTTCATCCGCAAAAAAAAAAAATCATCTGTCCGTGCATGCCAGTAATCGATTAATTTTTTTTACTTTTGTGTTCATATAGACACTGTATATGCGTCGAGTGCTTCGAGCATACCTATATAGTTGATCGTTACGTTTTTTTAAGCGCCACTCTTTTCCTCTATTGCTAAATAACTATAACCCATCAGTTTGAAAGTAAAGAAATAACTATGAGCCACTTCCTACTTTTTCTACCTGTACAACAATGCTACATCAACAAGTCATGCATCTAAGTTATAAGTTACACCTTTTGCGTTAATAGTCCGTTCATGCATGTAAGTCATCAGTTACTTTTATTTGCACTAAGTTTTGTACTCTCATGGACAAGGTATATATGTGTTGGACGGTTGGAGCATATGTATATAGTTGATTCTTCACTGTTTTTAGAATTAGCACTCTTCTAGCTGCAACCTAATTTTCTCTCTTTTATATCATTTTGTTATATGCTTCATATTTTTTAATGATTCTAAAGTGTAAATCAAGAATATTCTTTAATTTATTTTTATTTATTTCAATTGTTTATGTAGCACCTAATTACTCATTGATTTTAATAAGATTACTGCAGCAACGTCAAGGGGTATCTTCTAGTTTCATAAAAGTTGAACACCCTTAGTTTCTTTGAAATTAATTTTGGACTAGTAAAACTAAGAGAATATGGATTATCACAAGGAATGAGACGTTTGAGAAGCTTCGACGATCGATCTGAACGTTGTTCAACATGCTAGCGATCGGGCGACAGTGTACCACATTCCAAGCGTCAACGCCGCCACCCACCTCAATGTCTTCTCCGGCAGGAGGAACTTCACCACCGTCTTCGGTGCGTACGTCTGCAACAACTACGTCAGACGTTGCACAACCATCGCCGTTGCCACCATGTCCTCCTTCACCGGCATGTTTATCCACACCCTCTCTGTCGCGTTCCATTTCCTCCATCCTCGGCGTGCAACACGTCCAATGGGCATCAGTGTGAGGGCCCTACCAGCTCCCAGCTTGCCACACTCCTGGTGTCCTTCTCTTCTTGGTCGTAGGCGCTTGTCGCATTCGGCCGTGCAACCTGGCCTTCGGGGCCAACCAGTTCACCTTGCGCACCATTGCCGATCGTCGCGACATCGCCAACTTCTTCAACCGGTACAACTTCACCTTCACCATCGCCATGATGCTCTCGGACGCCAGCATCACCTGCCACCAGAGCAACCTTCCACTTATTGGTACTTTTTAATTACTACCTTTGCTTCAGGGTTATGTCAATACATTCTTTCTTCTTCTTCTTTTTGCGCGTGGGGGGCTTTTGCAATAGAGAAGAATTGTCGAGATGTACAGACATTCATCAAATATTTGAGAGGTGAGGAGGAAATTGTAATTAAATAAATCGGACTAAATAGAAAAGATGAGAAATTATATCAGACTTTTTTCAGTAATGAAGAATTTTTGTATCAAGATGTATTTCGTCAAGCCAAATTGAAGTCTGTTGGCAGTAGGTGTAATTTTCATTGTATATGTTTTGCTTCCTAAACTATACAGCTCTATTTGTTTACCCTATTAGCAGCATCGATAACTTATCATGAGAATTTTATATAGACAGGTAAAACAGAACTTAAATTTAACCATGGAAGCAAAACTTAGATGTGAAACGAGGGAGAGAAAACGACGCAGCAAAGCGCACACGTCCACTTCTGCCAGTATATATTGTTCCAGATAGAGGAGACATAGAGGGAGTCGTGGATTACAGAGTTTACAATTCAAATCTACATCCACTCGATGTGCGACGAACTGAACAATCAAAATGGGATAATGAGTATGCGACTGGACAGTTCCATGCATGTTCGCTCTGAACGAAGCGAACTGATAATCAGAATACAAATTGTACAATGTTTATACTAGCTAGTAGTCAAACTGTTGCCAGGTGGAGAACGTCTGTCCGAACAACCACCAGGCCGGCACGACGTCCTGGAACACCTTGTACTGGCCTCCGGAGGAGGTGATGGCGAAGCTGAGCGCTTGTCCTTTCAGCCCCGCTAGGCACTGCCAGTTAGCGCCCCAGTTCTGGGACATGGGGATCCACGCCGTGTTGGTCCCCTTTGACTGACATGCTCTTGACCGACCCGCTCCCGGCCATGTTGGTCACCAGCACGAGCTCAAAGTAGTTGAAGCCGTTAATGGTGAAGCGCAGGCCGCCCTGCCTCTGGCACGCGACCTGCTGGTAGAGGACGGGGACGATGCCGGCGCGGTAGATGGCGAGGTTCTCCCAGGCGGGCTGGGACATGTCGAAGTGGACACGGGGAGGGTTGCACCAGCCTCCGTTGTCGCTGGGGAGAGCCCAGTTGGGAGGGCAGAAGTTGGTGGCGGAGACGGTGATGGACGTGCCGGGCTTGCACATGTTCGACTTGCTGGTGTCACAGGTGATGAGGTAACACTGCCCGCACGACAAGCCATTGTTGAAGAGCGCCGTGCTCAGCGCCGCATTGTTGATCCCGTACCCAGCGTTGTACAGGTTCTCGTACCCACATGCGCCACCTGCACATTGCACATGCAAAACCGTACAGTCAGACATGCACGCACGCATGATAAGTAATATTTGGCAAATTGATGGTGCCGGGGTTAGCTAGCTTACCCATTGTGTCCGAGCCGTCGGCGCCGCCGTAGAAGGTGGCATGGGCCGGGAGCCAGTAGCCGGACTTGGCGGGCACGAAGGAGAACGCGAGAACCACCGCGAACAGCTGCAGGAAGCGCATCCCGGCCACCATCTTTCTGCTGAGAGTCCCAGAAAGAAACAGGGAGTGATCAGATGGTTGAGCTTCCCTCGCAGTTAGCTTGCTTGCTAGATATTGTGGCGATCGAGTGGTTTTGGAGGTGAGGAATGATTGTGACAATGGTGGTGCTTAAATAGGAATCGAGAGCTAGCTTATGAATGAGGTGAGGAATGATGGGGAAGAATGATTGTCGTGTTCACGTATGAGATCACGGTTCCAACGGTCGTATAGGTGCACATGGCTGCAACCTCCAAAGATTGACTTGCGCGTTCTAACTTCTAATCATCCAACGCAGGTCAGATCGACCGAGCTCTACTATACTACCTCGTCCCTTAATTAAATACATTCAAAATGATAGGTTAACTGAAGAACCGATTTGACATTCTTCCAATTGTTCCTTAGTTAGTGCTGGATGTCACGCTAGCCACCAACTAGTTAAAATTTCTAAACAGTCTCTAACTGCAAGCCCAACTACCTCCAATTCTTGAAGCGCGCGCGTGATTCACCTCTTTGATAGCTGAGCATCGATAAGTTAGGTTACAACGTAAGAAGCATGATAAGGACACCAATCACTCCTAAAAAAATGATAAGGACACCAAGGCATCGAATGTGTACGCAAGTACACGTTAGTTTCTTAATCGTCGTCAACTGAATCAGCCATGTGATCAATCATACAGGTATACGGCGGCCGTTATGTCTACAGCACAATTTTTGAGACGAAAGTCTTCACCGTTTTCTTTATGAACACCTTAAGCAGAAATCTTTATTAACTGATTGATTCAACCCTTTGATCTCTCTTATTACATACTTTAGTATCCCATCCTTGTAAAATGACTGAAATCATCGATGAAATCTGATGCGCAAACCCATGAGAAGATTCTTTATGCAAGAGAATAGCCCGATCTTCACATTGTAGGATCAAATCAGGAAGTATAACTAGCTGCAAGAACCTAGGGTAACTATCTTTAACCTGTCAAGGTTGGATACGACCCGTAGGTTGGGGAAGGCTGAGCGGTTGCAAGTACTCCAACCCACTTGATCCGAACAATCACGGAACCCCAAACCGGGACTAACCAACACAAAATAGCCAGAACTGTAGAGCAGGAATTAGCGGATACCAGAGGCTCCTTCTCCTGAATCCGGATAACCTCTCAAATATAGTAAGGATCTCTCGGATCTCTAACAATCTTGCTCCATAAAAGCTTGTGGCCAGGAGGTTTGACAAAATGCCCCTAAAAGATGATGGTGATGGGGTTTTTTATAACCTAGGACAACCCCCCTTGATAGGTGTGAAAAGAGTCCAAAAAGTAACAACTTTGCATGGTTTTCTTGGAAGAATAACCAGTCAACTTGGAGAGTTACCGTAAAATCTCTCGGATTCTTGCCCAACATTAACAGCCTGGACACCTACCAGCAAAATGGTCATAACTTCCGATACACAACTCCAAATGATGCAAAAAAAAAGGGAAAGTAAATTTGAAGTAGCAACTAGGGTTCAAACCACCAAACATGAGCTAGCTAGCAGACCATGGTAGCCACCTAACTGAATGAAATTGGATGTAAACAATGGATAACTTGTGGGGTTTAAATGTGCTGCAATCAGTATGGCCCATTTGCATTTGTTTGTTTCTTCTTGAAATTAAGAACACATGTAAATTTTAATCGCAACAATCAAAATAAAGTTTAAATATTCTTGTGTTATAAATATATACTTACAAGTAAGAGAACATACTTCAAAAATGTTCATGTAATTTTAAGATAATTACATATTATTTTAAATTATAATGTAACTATATAAATTGATTTTAAAATATTTTCTAATATAAAATATCACAAATATTTTTAAAAATAAAATTTCTATATTTTTGAATAATACAAACATTTCAGTTATTGTACACACATTTTTATAATTCATAAGTATGTTGTTTAAAATATTTGTATAATTAAAATATTCATTCTTTGAAATTCAGTTTTTTAAGAATATTCACTTGTGGATTATATTTATATTAAACCAAATTATGAATACAAATATTTAGTAAATATTTATGAATATTAACTTGTGTATAACTTTTACTCATCGCCTATATTCATAATTTTCATATAAATTTCACTTGTGCATAATTTTCATTGGCCGCTTATATTCATAATTTCATATACTCCCTCCGTTCACTTTTGTAAGTCGTTTCAGACAACTCAAAATGGACAGTTTTGCATATTGTCTGAAATGTCTTCAAGGTCTTATAAAAGTGAACAGAGGGAGTAATTGAAATATAAACCTCGAGTGTATAATTTTTTGTATTTACTAAACATTTTTAAATATACTGTACAGGTTCATACTCAAAATGTTTGTATTTACTAAACATTCCAATACACACATGGTTTATATAAAAAATATAAGTAAAAATGAAATTTTTTGAAAATCACATGAATAATTTGTATGTAAGTTATTTATTGTATTTATATTATTGATAATACACAAATATTCGAACCTAACTTTTATACAGTGATTATAGTTTACATATTTTAGAAATTTCTACAAAAGGGAAAAAACTAACATTTATAAAATGGGCTGCACTAAATGCAACTCAATTATGCTGCAAGAGTGTGTCCGTTTACAAATGAGTTTGTGGCGGCCATTTAAACGGCAGCTCCGTGCCCCTACGATACCATTCTTTACCGTTCCAAACCGGCTCAAACACGATGTCGTGAGCGGAAGAAACCCACACTCACCGACCATGTCCCCAAGAGGGTCACAATGCAGCGCGTCGCCGCCACCCGTTGGAACGGACATGGGTTTTCACCTACGATGCTGGTGAGGGGGGCTAGAGCGAAGGTGGCGTCCCAAGAGGGACATGACAAATGAGCATCGCCGCCATTGTCGCCGAAGTGCAAAGATTTCAATTGCCACCTTCCCCACCTCAACGAGGGACTCAAGCCACAAGGCCCACCATGACGGGGGACCCACCATGACCCATAGGAGAAATCTAGCCAGCTAACCAGCAGCGGTGAGAAAGGAAGGGATGGGTGGCTCCTTGTAGCGGTGGGGCGCGGTCACCACCAAAGGTGTGGCCAGAGAGCAAAGCTTGGGCTGGGCATGTTCCCTTTGCCAAAATAACACACCGGTCTGATCCACCAACTTCGAAACAACGTGTAAATTGGAAGATGGATCGCAGACCATCAGATCCCACTCAAGATCGTTTTCTTCCATCGATGTTAATCACTACACTATCAAAAAAACGACCAAACATGATGATTATATTGCGTAATAATGCTGTAATAGTGGTGGTGTGAGTGTGCGTGTGCATTTGACAGGGGCGAGCATGCCATCCTAAGAGCATCTACAGCCAGACCTCTCGAAGCCGCCTCATACGCCCGGGCGGTGTTGGAGATATTACTACTGGGCGTAAACCGGCCAGGACAGGCCGGGTTAACTTCATCAGTAGTCAAGTCTGCTTGAAGCCCGTGAGGATATTCTATAAGGGCCCAAGGCCCAGAACCGGTTTAAGGCTTGTAGCCATGAACTGGCATTAATATGTAATTCGTGTTGTAAGTTAGAAATACTAGAGACCGAACCGGACATGTCTATGAGCCGGTCTCGGGACTCTGCATACCGACGGGCGTCACCCGTGTATATAAGGGGACGACCCGGCGGCGGTTCAGGACAAGAGACAACAACTCGAGACTTAGGCGAAGCTTGTTTGCTCCCTAGTCATCGAAACCCCCATCAATTCCATCACAACTAGACGTAGGCTTTTACCTTCATCGAAGGGGCCGAACTAATATAAACTCTCTTGCGTCCTTGTGTCCGCTTTAACCCCTTCAAGCTAACCCGTAGCGATGGCTCCACGACCAAGTCCTTTCATAAGGACATCTGCCGTGACAAAACAACGACAGTTGGCACCCACCGTAATGTCGCCACGGTTTCAAGTTCTTAGAGGGCAACTTCGAAGGACTCAAGGGTTACGCTGTGGGTCGGATGACCAAGAGTCGTCGCGGCAAGCTCTACATTGACGATTCAGGCTGGGGCCCGAGGCCGGCTCGATTGAGTACGGGTACCGGGTCCCCTTTGGTGGCATACACGTCTTCATTGGCAAGATCGGTGAACCGGGCCCTGAGCCGGACATCTGCACCGACCTCGTCGAAACGGCGCGTGCGAGATCTGCCCATGTTAAACCGGCCGTGAAGCGTGCCTTCGTGGGAGTCATCCATGGAGGAGAATATGAAGATGGATCGGCATCTGGTAGCGAGACCATCGTTTATTCTGGCGACGAGTCCTCAACTGGAGAAACCGGATCATTGTATCAACTGCAAGACGGCCGTATTGGGGGCTGTTCCGATGGTGACAGTATTCCGGACCCCTCTGATTTGCCCAACCGGGTTGGAATATTCATGGCCGGTACGCAGGCGGCGATCCACTCTTCGACTGCAGCAGCAATGTTCTCCGGATCAGGAGCGGCGGCAGCGGCCGGGGCAGGAGGCTCTGTGCGCCCGCCGGCTCAAGTTTTATTTGATCTGTTTGATGCGTTGGCTGTGCTTATGGCAGAGGCTAACCCGGCGGATCAGGACGCCCACAACGCGGAAATTGCAAAAGTGAGGGAACAGATTACTCAGGCCAAGGCCGACCTAGCGGCTGAGAACAACAGGATGGCCGCAGAGCAGGCCGCTTTGGATGCGCAGGCCTATAGGCTTATGCTGGACCAGAACGCGTCGCATGAAGTCTTGAAAAGGAAGCATCGGTCTCGCCTGCCGACGGTTTTCGATGCCAGAAACCTCTTTAATACCCCAGGAGCAGGGACTAGTAACCCGCCGTGGCTAAACCGGGCGGAGGCACCTGGGCCGGATGCGCTGGTTCAGCCTCGCCTGATGGAGCCGCCTCGACAGAATAATACCGTACCTCAGCCAGTCCGGACACCTCCAGGTCATTATTCCAATCCAATGGACAATCTTATCGCAGCCGCTTCTCGACTGGAGGCCATCCCAATTGAAGGTGATTCTCCGCAAGCGGTGGAGACGCGCCGGGTTAAGGAACTTCTTCGAACAACCTTGGTTCAGCAGGAAGCATATTCATATAGCCGTGACCGGATTCATTCCACCCCGCCCAAGCCGGAGTTACAAAGCGGATGGATGAACTGGCCGTATCTAGTAATGCACGGAACCGTGAAGCGCCCCGTGGCCATAACCCGGCAGGTGATGCTCAGGAAGTGGTGGACCGGGCCCGCGCACGAAGGGATGCCGAGTTAGTAGTGCAACATGAGGTTCGTCAGCTTACGCCGGTTCGTCCAACCACCTCGATCGAGCCAGGACTTACTTCTAGTTCTTTGGGAGTGCCTTGTCTTGTCCCCACTTTACGCAATGTGCGCCTGCCCAAGGATTTCAAGGGCCCGCGCAAGGTGCCAAATTACACGGCCGATTTGTCTCCGGAAACATGGGTGGAGAGCTATGAGATGGCCATGGAGATGCTTGACGTAGATGAAGCGGCGTGTGCAAAGTATTTCACCATGATGCTTGAAGGGACAACCCGTATTTGGTTAAAGAGCTTACCGGCCAATTCTATCAGTTCATGGGCCCAGTTGCGAGCCCGGTTTATCCAGAATTTCAAGGATACATGTAAGCAGCCCATGTCGATAGTGGACTTAGCAGCCTGTGTCCAGGAGGAACGAGAGTCAACTACCCGTTGGGTACGCCGAAGTTTCGAAATTTTGCACTCTTGAGACCGTATCAACGCCGACTCATGGTTATAACCTTGGAAAGCAAGCGCGGTTTAAACCTCTGAAGTTGAAATTGGGGCGGATGAAGCGCCATTGTAACGTTATGGGGACCCTCATGACTGCGTTAGTGAAGTATGCTGATTCTGATGGTACCAAGGATCCCGAGTCTGATGATGACAAGACAGGGAAGGGAAAGAAGAATAGCAACTGCAAGGGGCAGCAACACAACACAGCAGGTCATGGTAACGGAGGCAAGCGTAAAGCGGATGGCAGCATGGACTTTGTGGCTAATACTAGCGCGCAGGACAGGGGCCAGCGACGGAAGGGTAAACCGCCGAATCGCGGTGGAGCTCCAAACCCTAACCCGGACCGCCTGACTTATTTATTAAACCAGCCCTGTCCAAAGCACGGGACGAAGGAGACGCCAGCCACCCACCTTTGGAAGGATTGCTATATTATGCAGGAGTTCAAAAATTCAAATGCTTTCGGTATGATCACGGATCAGGTGGTGGCTCAGGATCTGGATTCCATGGGCCGGGTCACGGTGGAGGAAATGTCGGTTCAGGCTTCAATGGAGATCGTGGTGGACATAACAATCAAAACAATCGAGAATAGCTGTGGTGGTTACAACCAGCAGCAGCAATCGGGTTATCGAGCAATTCAAAGCGGTTGAATAGTGGGCAATATCATGTATTCACCACTAGCTTGGATAACGAGACTGAAGCTTCACAAGCGGCAAAGGAATTTCTGCTGAACCGGCTGTGCCTCGTTATTTACGCTGGTCCGAACATCCAATCATATGGAGCAGAGAGGATCACCCTCCCCGGGTTGACAATCCGGGTCAGCTGGCGTTGATGGTGGCACCTCAGGTGGGAGGTTACAAGTTCACCAAGGTGCTCATGGATGGAGGAAGCATCATCAATATCTTGTACTATGAGACCTTCCGTCGTATGGGGCTAACAGACAAGAATCTTAAACCGTCCAATACGGTATTCCATGGTGTGGTACCTGGTAAGTCAGCATATCCCGTTGACAAGATAGCTCTGGAGGTGGCCTTTGGAGATGATCATGATTCCAGGTCAGAAACATTGGTTTTTGAGGTGGTTAAGATCCGGAGTCCTGCATTTCACACTTTTTTTTATTTGGGCGGCCGGGCTTATGCCAAGTTTATGGCACGGCCCTGTTATATTTATCTGCAGCTCAAGATGCCGGGTCACAAGGGGACCATAACCATTCATGGAAGTCGCAAGATTGCCTTGGAGTGTGAAGAAGGTGATGCGGCCTATGCGGAGTCGGTTTGTGCCACGGAAGAGTTGAAGTACTACAAGGATAATGTTGATCCGGCGGACATGACTCCGTTGAAGAAGCCAACCACATAGCATGATCTGGCTTTAAAGTTCAAATCTGCAGCTGAGACTAAGCTTGTTGACTTTGTACCTGGCGATTCGTCCAAGCAGTTTAGTATCAGCACCAACTTGGATCCAAAATAGGAAAGCGCGCTCATCGAGTTCATCCGTGAGAACCGGGACATTTTTGCATGGAAGCCTTCTGACATGCCAGGTGTATCGAGGGAACTCGCTGAGCACACTCTTAATGTTGATCCTAAGTACAAACCGGTGAAGCAGTTTCTCCGCCGGTTCAACGAAGAAAGGCGCAAAGCTATTGGAGAGGAAGTGGCCAGGCTCTTAGCGGCAGGCTTTATTGTTGAAGTGTTCCATCCTGAATGGCTGGCTAATCCGGTGCTGGTCCTTAAGAAAATGGCACTGGCGCATGTGTGTGGATTACACAGATCTTAACAAAGCTTGTCCAGTGGATCCTTTTGCCCTCCCCCGCATTGATCAGATTATTGATGCTACGGCGGGTTGTGAGCGTTTGAGTTTTCTGGATGCATATTCTGGTTATCATCAGATCAAGATGGCATTTAAGGACCAGGAGAAGACGGCGTTCATAACTCCCTTTGGAGCCTTCTGCTATGTATCTATGCCCTTTGGGCTAAAGAGTGCCCAGGCAACTTATCAACGGTGTGTCTGCATTGCCTTCATAAGCGGATCGGCCGCAATGTGCATGCCTATGTGGATGATATTGTGGTTAAGTCAAGGAGAAGGAGACTCGTTGATGATCTGAAGGAAACCTTTGATAACCTACGGACATACAAGATGATGCTCAACCCGGCCAAGTGTGTTTTTGGTGTACCGGCAGGCAAGTTATTGGGTTTTCTGGTGTCCAACAGGGGAATTGAGGCTAATCCGGAGAAGATTACAGCTATCACCTCCCTGGCTAAACCGAAATGTATCAATGATGTCCAGCGCTTGGCAGGCCGGATTGCTGCGCTGAGCCGGTTTATCAGCCGCCTCGGTGAGAAGGCGATCCCTTTGTATCAGATGCTGAAGAAAGCAGATCCCTTTGTCTGGAGTCCGGCTGCTGATATAGCGTTGGAGGATTTAAAGCGGTAGCTAGCCAATCTGCCTGTTCTTGCTGCTTCGATTGACAAGGAACCATTGCTACTATATGTGGCAGCTAATGCTCGTGCAGTCAGCGTAGCTATCGTGGTGGAGCGCAAGGAGGCTGGCCAGGAATATCCGGTTCAGCGTCTAGTTTACTATATCAGCGAGGTGCTTATTGAGTCCAAGCAAAGATACCCGCATTGGCAGAAGCTGGTGTATGGAGTTTTCATGGCAAGCCGGAAGCTTAAGCAATAATTTCAGGGGCATCCCATCACAGTGGTCAGCTCTGCTCCTTTGATAGACATAATTCAGAACAGGGAGGCAACTGGCCGGATTGCCAAGTGGGATATAGAGCTTGGGCCGCACGGTTTGAAATACGTGCCTCGGACGGCGATCAAATCTCAAGCACTTGTAGATTTCATCAATGATTGGACGGAGTTACAAGCACCTGAAGAAAAGCCGGATCACACCTATTGGACTATTCATTTTGATGGTCCAGGCAATTGGAGGGCTCGGGGGCTGGAGTCGTGTTAACTTCCCCACGAGGTGATAAGTTCACATTCGTTCTCCGCTTAATGTTCCCTTGTACTAACAATGCAGCTGAGTACGAAGCTTTACTCCATGGTCTCCAGATGGCTAAGGAGATGAATCTCAGCCGAGTTAAGTGCTTCGGTGACTCGGACCTGGTGGCCCAACAAGTGTCTGGTACTTGGGACTCTAAGGACCCGCTCATGGCAGCATACCGTCGTGAGGTGGATATTATTGCCGGCCACTTTAAGGGATATCAGGTGGATCACGTGGACAGACGGAAGAACGAAGCGGCGGACGCTTTAAGCCGGCTGGGCTCTCAGCGTAAACCGGTCCCGCCTAATGTCTTCTTGGATGTCCTGCATAACCCGTCGGTCAAGCTCCCTGGCGAAGAGGATTTGGCTATTCCTGATCCGGAGGCTCAGTTGGTGGCAGCTTTGCATGTCATTCCGGATTGGACGGTTCCTTATCTTGCGTACATGAACCGGGGCGAGTTACTAGAGGATGAGACGCTGGCCAAGCAGATAATCCGACGATCCAAGTCCATGACTATTGTCAATGGCGAGTTGCATCATTGCACCGTGTCAGGAGCGTTTCAACGTTGTGTGTCGCCGGAGGAAGGTTGTGAGATCTTGCGCGAAATCCACGAAGGAGATTGTGGTCACCACGCGGTTCAAAATCTCTGGTGTCTAAGGCGTTTAAATCCACGGTTTTTATTGGTTGACTGCTCATGCTGATGCAGAGGACCTGGTTAGGCGATGTGATGGCTGTCAGAAGTTCTCAAGACGCGCTCATGTGCCGGCTCAAGAATTGAGGATGATTCCAATTACTTGGCCGTTAGCGACTTGGGAGCTGGATATGGTTGGGCTTTTCAAACGGTCCAAGGACAAGAAGACCCACCTTTTGGTGGCGGTTGACAAGTTTACAAAGTGGGTGGAAGCGGAGCCCGTCAGCAAGTGTGATGCAGCCACTGCGGTTCAATTCATTAAAAAGGTGATTTTCCGGTTTGGCTTTCCACAAAGTATCATTACTGATAATGGTACCAATCTATCCAAGGTTGCTATGAAGGAGTTCTGTGAACGTGAGCACATCCGGCTTGACGTTTCATCAGTGGCTCACCCACAGTCCAATGGTCAAGCAGAGAGAGCTAACCAAGAGAACTTACGAGGTATCAAACCCCGGCTTATGGTTCCTTTGCAGCGGACGCCGGGTTGTTGGGTTGAGGAGTTACCATCTGTGTTATGGAGCATCAACACTACACCCAACAGATCGACAGGATACACACCGTTCTTCATGGTCTACGGAGCGGAGGCGGTTCTCCCCAGTGATATCCGTCATGATTCACCTCGTGTGGCAGCTTATGTTGAAGCGGACAACGAGGTAGCACGCCAAGACGCTTTGGACTTGTTGGATGAGGAGCGTGACATTGCAGCTGCCCGTTCGGCGATCTACCAACAGGATCTGCATCGCTATCACAGTCGCCGAGTTAGAACCAGGACCTTCCAAGAAGGAGATTTGGTGCTCCGGCTCATCCAAGACCAGACTGATATGCACAAGCTATCCCCACCTTGGGAGGGACCTTTCGTGGTCAGCAAGAATTTGCACAACGGGTCGTACTATCTGATTGATATTCGAGAGCATAAAGACTCACGTACGTCAGAGGAGGAGACCAACAGGCCGTGGAACATAGCTCATCTTCGCCCTAATATACTTGAGCCATGGGCTCTACTTATGTACATATTATGACAATGTATATATTATGATCAATACAATAAACCGGAGCCTTAGCTAAAGCGGGGTCTCTGTTATTTTAACATCATGAGTGGTTACACGGAGTTTTTATCTTAAAGCGGTCTCCGGTTTACCCCTTGAGTTAGCTTTTTAACAAAGCTTTATATCATGTCACTTGGGGGCTTGGTCGTGTCCGAACCAATGCAGCACCTTTTGATAGGCGAAAGCCACGAGATCACTTGGGGACTTGGTCACGTCTGAACCGATCCACGCTCTTGATCGGCCTAAGGCCACAAAATCACTTGGGGCTTTGGTCGAACCCGAACCATCGCTACACCTCTTGATCGGCATAATGCCATCATCATTTGGGGACTCGGGCCGACATGAACCATAGCTACGCCTTTATTGGGGGCTTGGTCGTGTCCGACCATGGTAATGCCACTTGATCGGTTCAAACAGCCTCTTTTCGCAAAAAGATTTTGTCTTTGCCTTTGCTTGAGATTTGTTTATCTTTTTGCATATTTCTCTTGTTGTGTTCTTAAACCGACACTTATTAAACCGATTTGACTGTCAGTTGACGGGACACGGTTTGTTTTTCATCCGGAGATACTTTTGCCCGGTTTGATGTTTGATAAACATCCTATTATGGAGTAACGCCGGTGTTCATCGTAACCCAGAACGGTTTACCTGATAAACCGACCATATTTGAACAGGAGCTATTTTCTCCTTCAGCAAAGCGGGTTTCTTACAGCTCCGCTTCAAGATTGGCACAGCCAACTTCATGCCCAACGATGGCAGGTATCATACATTCCCATATTTTATCATGTGTTTAATCTAAGGTATTATCTCTGATTTCACACACATAGATATGATGACCCGCCTGGTTATACAACCACAATGGCGTTTTAAGCTTTTTTGCTACAGACAACAGTTTAGCATTGGCGATTCAACGGAAGCATAAGTTGCAATAAATATGCACGAAGGCATATCAACACAAAGTGTGGCAGCTAGTCTATTACAAAGCAACACGGTGCCCAGATAGGATAATTGTTTTTCTGAATAACATAAGGAAGCAGTAATATAAACCGGCCTCCGGTTCATGCTTGGTCGCCACTTGGCTCGATGGTTGCGGGTCATCCTGCTACCGCTTCAGCCTTTCTGATTCCCTACCCAGCGGCTGGAAATCAACAGTTGTCCAGTCGATTCCCATTAATGCTTGGAATACAGCTTCGTCATTGATCAGCAACGACGGTTCAATATAAGGATCATAAGTATGCTTACGAATTGGAGGTATAAGGTTTTCCGCTTCAGGAATCGGTGCAGACACTCGTTTGTTTTCTCCATCATACTGGGCTTGATAGTGAGACAGATTTGCC